>CAJINV010000001.1:1539903-1944903 GCA_905178155.1 Amoebophrya sp. A120 | reverse complement strand
TTTTTTTGTTTTTTTTTTTTATCTTTTTTTTTTTTTTATTTTTTTTCTTTTTTTTTTGAACTTTTTTTTTTTGTGTTTTTTTTTTGTTGTTTTCTTTTCTTTTTTTTTTTTTTGTTTTTTTTTTTTTTTTTTGTATTTCTGATTTCTTGGGTTTTTTTTTTTCTTTTTTTCTATTTTCGTATTTTTTTATTTTTTATTTTTTTTTTTTTTTTTATTTTAATTTTATGTTTGTTGTTTTTGTTTTTTTTTTTTTTTTCTTTTTTTTTTCTTCTATTTCATTAAATTTTTTTTTTATTTTTAATTTTTTTTTTTTTTATTTGTATTTTCTTCTTTTTTTTTTTTTATATTTTTTTTTTTTTGTTTTTTTTTTTGTTTTTTCTTTTTTTTTGTATTTTTTTTTATTTTTCTTTTCTATTTTTATCAATTTTTTTTTTTTTATTTTGTATAATTATTATTTTGTTTTTTTCTTTTTTTTCTATTTTTATGATTTTTTTTCCTATGTTGTTATGTTTTTTTTTTTTGTTTTTTTTTTTTTTTTGTTTTTTTTTTTTTAGTTTTTTTTTTCCGTTTTTTTTATGTGTTTGTTTTTTCTTTTCTTTTTTTTTTTTTTTTTCTTTATTGTTTTTTTTTTTTTTTAATTTTTTTTTGTTTTTTTTTTTTTATTTTTTTTTTTGTTTTTTTATTTCTTTTTTTTTTTACTTATTTTTTCAGATTTTTTTATGTTTTCTTTATTTCTTTTTTTCTTTACTAATTTTTTTTTCTTTTTTTTTTTTTTTTTTTTTTCTTGTTTGTTTTTTATTTTTTTTCTTTTTTTATTTCATTTATTTTTTTATTTTTTTGTTTTTTTTTTTTCTTATTTATATTTTTTTTTTTTTTGTTTTTTTCGTTTATTTTGTTTTTTTTTTTTTTTTTTATTTCTTTCTTTTCTTTCTTCCTTTCTTTGGCATTTTGCTTTGATTTTTTTTATTTTTCTTGCTTATTCTGTTTGTCTTCTTTTTTTGTTTTTTTATGTTGTTTTTTCATCTGTTTTTTTTTTTTTATTTTTTTTTATAATTTCTTTTTTTTTTTTTTTTTTTCTTGTTATGTTTTTTGTTGTTTTTTTATTTTTTTGTGTTTTTTTATTTTCATTATTTTTCTATTTTTTTTTTTTTTTTGTTGTATTTTTTTTTTCTTATTTTTTTTTTTATTTTTTTCTCATTTTTTTTTTTTTTAGTTTCTTCTTTTTTTTTTATATTTTTTTTTTAATTTTTGTTTGTTTATTTTTTTATTTTTTTTTTTCCTTTTTTTTTTTTTTTTTTTTTTTTTTTTTTCGGTTCTTTTGTTTTTGTTTTTTTTTTTTTGTTTTTTTTATTTTTTTTTTTTGTTGTTCTTTCTTTTTGTTTTTTTTTTTTTTTTTTTTTTTTGTTTTTTTTTTTTTGCGCTTTCTTGTTTATTTTGTGGATTTTTTTTTTTTTATTTTTTTTTTTTTGTTTTTTTGTTTTTATGTTTTGCTACTCTATTTTTTTTTTTTGTTTTTATTTGTTATTTAATTTTTCTTTTTTTTGTTCTTTTTTTTTTTATCTTTTTCTTTTTTTCTTTTTCTTTTCTATTTTTTTTTTTTTTTTTATCTTTTATTTATTTTCTTTTTTTTTTTTTTTCTTTTTTGTTTTTTTATTTTCTATTTTTTTTGATTTTTATTCCTTTCTTGTGTTCTTTTATTATTTTTTTTTTTATTATTTTTTTTATTTTTACTTGTTTGTGATGTTTTTTTTTTTATTTCTCTTTTTTTTCATCTTTGTTTTTCTTTTCTATTTTTTTTTGCTGTCTTTTTTTTTTTTTTTTTTTTTTTTTCTTTTTTTGGTTCTTGTCTTTTTTTTGTTTTTTTTTTATTTTTGTATTTTTTATTATAATTGTTTTTTTTTTTTTTTTTCATTTGTTTTTTTTTACTTATTTTTTTGTTTTTTTTTTTTGTATGTTTTGTATTTTTTTTTTGATTTTAGCATTTTTTTGTTTTTTTTGTTTGTTTTTTTTTTTTTGATTTTTCTGTTCATTTATTATTTGTATTATTTTTTTTTCATTTTTTTTGACTTTGACTTATTTTTTTTTTATTTTTCTCTTCTTTTTGATTCTTTATCTTTAGTTAAATTTTATTTTTTTTATTTTTTTTATGTATTTTTTTATTGATATGTATATTTTTTATTCTTATTTTTTTTTGCTTCTGTTAAGAGCAGCGGAAAAAAGAGTAACAAAGAAAAGCCTGATGCGTCGAAGTCGAATAGGAACTCATCCTCTGCAAGTTCAGCCGCTTCGGCGAAAAAACAAGGAGGAGGCAAAAAACAAAAAGTGAAAAAGGAACAGAACAAATGATGAAAATGAAGCTCCCCGACCCGAGGATCCATCTTCTTGTCGCGGATTTGCGTTTGCTAGCACTCGAGTTTTGCTTTTCTATCCTGAAGCTGGACCACCTCGTCGACCTCTGCTGAATACTTCATTTCCTTCAGAAACTACCCATGCCCTGTCTCTCTTTGTATTTGGGCTGAACGACCACAACCAACTCTAAGACAGTCATCCAAGACCGGTGCTGCAGAAGCAGAAATAATTTTCTTCTGACAATAAAGACCACCGGCGATCTAAGGATGAGGGAGTTTATTTTCCCTCCAGCGACACTAGCTATTAAAGATAAAGTCATCTGCCGCCCGGATGCTAGTCCCCGACGCAGTAGTTGTGTTATTCGCTGCAATGACGCTGACGAGAGAAATTGAAAACAAATCGGTTGCAGAAGCCAGGCACGGAAAACAGAAAAGCAATCGGTTGCCTTATAATATGCCTGCTACCTTCTAATGTACGAGACTGATGCAGGAGGAGCAGCACATCATATATTTATACTAGAAGTGTGCCCGCTTGTCGTTTACGTTTCCATGATCATGCTGATCGTGCTGGCGCGGACGCACTCGTTGCGTTCGTCGTTCGTTTCTTACCCTTCCCTCGTTGTCGTTTCGTCCATGGTGATATCGTGCGTAGTCTTCGTAGTAGTCTATTTCACCCTTCCGCCTGGTGCATATGAAGGTGGTCTACCCATCGTCAAAGGTTGTGACGTCCAGCACATCAACATCTTTCTTGATCTTGTCACCCTAACACAGACATAAATTTTCTATGTTGCGTAACCCATCGCCATCACCATAACATCCAGGAACTCACAAAGTCATCTAACCATTTACCCATGTACTACAACCTTGGTATTACCTAATGACGGATCTGTCTCTGTGATCTGTATGTAGCTTCTCGCTTTCCACCAACAACCCATTTTCCCCTATGCCTTTTTCGTGATCCCGATTCAGGCTTTTTCCATTTGCCGCTCCACACACTTTTTCGTTAATCATTGCACATAACTCACAGGAACAAAAGTATTCTAAAACAACATGTTGAAAATCGTCCAACGACAAGTGAAAGACGGCCCCGCCGCCGTCACTCCGAGACTCCCTCCAATTGGTCACCATGCGGAATCCACGGCGCAGATTGGGCGGAAGGTCGGCACCCAATGGAGCAACCACTCCCAGTTCAACCGCGATCCGGATATCTGGATCGGTGTGTCTGACGTCGTGCTCTGGGAATTGGCCAAATCCGCCATAGCCAGCAAGGACCGGAACCGGCAACGGCTCGAAGTCTGGTCCTGCGGGTGCAGCTCCGGGGAGGAGGTGTATTTCATGCGGATGATGTGGCTGCAGAGATTTCAAAATATCTTCCCCGAACTGAATCTGAAGGTGATCGGGACCGACATCTCGGCCGACGTCATCGCCGCGTGTAAACGGGGCCAGTACGAAAACCACTCCGTCTCCGTCATCCCGAAGGACTGGCAGGAAGTCTTTTTCGACCAGCAAACAACGAGGCCCTACAGCTTACCGATCCCCGCGGCCTTGGAGTCCGTCAACAAGGACCACCAGGCGTTAGGCGGGACCATGAAACGCGAGACGCGCGAACTTGCCGCGGCTTCCGGCGCGGAAGCGTTTCGGGCGGCGCGCCGGGAGAAATTTGAGGGCGCGGGGAGCGCGGCGGGCAATACGACATCCAGGCATCTGCGTGCGGATTCGCCGGTCAGGAGGATGGTGGAATTCGTGCAACAGGTATATGTTTTTGCGGATAGAATTCATGGTCTAAATTAGAGCTATTCGGTTCGTTCTGGCGTAAATTGCACATAATTTTTCGAACTCGCGATTCTTCCTTCGTCTTTCGAGTTGTAGCGCTAAAAACTTCAACACATCACTGATCTGAACCAAAAACTACAACAGGACAACCGCAAGGAGATGCCGGAGGGGCCGTTCGATTTGATTACCTGCCGCTACGCGCTGGTCCTCTACACGAAGGAGAACCTTTGGCACCACCTGACCAAGCTCGTGGACCGGCTGCGCACCGGCGGCTTTCTGGTAATCGGAAAAACGGAGAATCTCCCTGTCAATTTCGCGGACAAGTTTCACCTCGTCCGAGTGCTGCACCCCGGCGGGCAGTTCCAGCTGGGAACATCCAACGCCATGAGCCAGGACCAGATTCCCGGGGTGTACCAGAAGATGAGCGCGAGTCAGAAAACGAAAATCCGGCAAGAGTTGGGCGACCCCACGGCTTTTTACCCAAGCGCGTTGCAGGAAGCTTCCAGGCTGGACGACGTCCGCGAGATGAGCAAGACCTTGTCCTCCGCGACCGGCGCGGCCTTGAACGCCATCAAGAACAAAAAGAAGGTCGTGAATGATCGGACGCTGGAGTATCCGATCGGGCCAGATCATTCGGGAACTGGCAACGACAACGAGGACCGCGGTTTCTTCTCCGGTTCCACGTCCGCGGGATCCTCCGGGGAGTCAGATCGCGGGACCTTTGGGAAACGCGCGCAGTCGTTGGGAACGGCAGAAGACGAGGCGAGGATCGCGAAGCAAAAGCATGAGATGGAAGTGTACAGGAGGAGCGGGACGCCAGTGCCCGGTGGAACGGCAAATAGTAGGCCCGCGACCCCAATGAGAAACTCGATAACGTCCTCTCTGGACGACGACACCAGGACGAGTTCTTCTTTATCCCCGATGAGAAATACTTCTAACGGGATGAACAAAAGAAGTCAATCCGTCGCCGTGAGCTTCGGCTCTGGGGACGTCACGGGCAAGCGGGCGGAGGAGATGCAGACGCTGGCGGCGAAGGTGCGAAAACCCTTGCAAAAACCGGTGTTTTTCGTCCCGAAAGAGGATGCGAACAGCAGCGACCCGCGGTTAAGGTGCGGTACGTACGGAAACTTTTTGCGGCAGTATCGGCAGGAGCAGCCCGATTGGGTGCGGTACCAGAAGGAGGCGGCAGCGCGGCTGGGCAGGCCCCGGATTCCGATGCTGGATAGGTCAAAGGAAATCCTGCTGAAATCCTCGAGACAGAGTTCCCAAGACCTGATGAGGAAAACCATCAACATCTACAAGAGCGCGACAGAGTCCCGACTCGGAGGTGGGACATCAAACGGCAAAAATAAATCCGACGAAGATAGTGCAGCTTCCGGGACGGACGATGCAGACAGAAATAAAGACGACGATGGGAGTGACAGAAACAAAAGCTCGAGCAAGAGCGCCAAGGTCGGCTCTGGCTCCTCCGTGCCCGGCGGGGGAACCTTCGGGCGCAGCACCAGCGGGCGCGGCTCCTGGAGCAGCGACACCCGGTTGCAGGTTGCCACACGAGTTTCGAGCATTGACGACCCAATGGCGAATGGCAAGGCAGGGACGTCGAATGGGGGTGGAGCAGCTTCAGAAAACAGCAAGCAACTACCTGTGAACATAACCAATGCACCGCCGCAACCCCCTCCTCCTGCAAGGTCTATTTCAAATCCACCAACTTCAGCCGCTAAGCCAAAGGCGCCAACCGGGCCACCAACCTCCACCTCGACCTCCAATACACAACAAGGTGGCAACATCGCAGCCTACAAAGCTTCCTTGTCAACGTCGCTAGGTGCTGCCGTGCAGCCCGCGGCGGTGACAAATTACAAAGCTGTTGCGAACAAGATGGAACATCAAAATCAAAATACCCAGCAACCCAGCCTCGTTGAGCGTAGCAAATCGGTTCCGGTCGAACGACCGCCGATGGGCTGGAACAAAGTAGACTACACTGCGGTGAAGCCGCGCATTGACAACAAGCCTCCGAGGTCAATCCGAGATTCCGCCGTCGCGGAGGCGCGCGAGAGAGTTGGTGGCACAGCTAACACCGCAGGAGCGAAGTCGCCACATTCTGCGAATGTCATTTCCAACAGAAATCACAACTCCGAAGCCGCCCGGAATCTCCACAAAGAGCAAATAAAAGCCGAGCTGAACCAGGTGCAGAAGCAGTTGCAGAAAATTGCTTCGTCTTCTACCACTGTAGACGGAATCACGGAGAGAAAACCACCATCGAGCCGAGACCCGAGAAAACTCGGTGTCACAACCTCCGCCGGTCGAGCGCACGTCGAGCCGGCTCCAATAAAGCAGTCGGTCGTTGTTGAAAATAAGAATGCAGAAATTTTGAAACAGCAAATGGAATTGCACCAGCACCAACTGCAACCCGAGAACTTGACCTATGACAATGACCAGCCGACGAAGTATCAGGAGGAGCTCGAGAGGACGCGGATGCTAATCAAAACACCTAGGCAGCAGGGTTCAAACCCGATGGGAGCAGGAGGTGCAGCAGGGCCGTCGACCTCAAACGTGAAGAACCTCTATCAGACCTACGGCATCAGCCACTTGCGTCCGCAGTCGCCGCCGAATGTCGCCAACAAACCGATGAAGGAGGAGGAGTTGGTGGATATCGTGAACAATCTGACCGCCAAGCACCGGCCGGACAGACCGCCCACGCCCTGCCGAGATAAAAAGATGCAGCAACGGAAAAAGCGATCGCCCTATCTGATCGACGCTGGTGCCTCGCCGCTCAAGCCACCCCACGTAGTGAAGACCGCATCCTTAGGAACGCCCACACCCGGGCAAAGCGCTTTGCGCGCCGGCTCCGCCACAACGGGGCCCCCCTCCGGGGGGTTTGGGTCGAGCTCCAGTTCGAGGCTCTACCACGTCGACGTCGCGAGCGATTTAAGGTCTGCGGTGAAAACCGCGGGCGCCGCGTTCCCGCGGGAAAACACGCCCTTGATGAGCCGACGAGCGCCCGGCGTGGAGTACGCACGCGTCCCGTTTACGCCCACAAGAGTGGGCATGGTGAGTCTCGCAGAGCAGCAGACCACGGAGGGTCACTACAACTACCGGGCAGGAGGTGTATTAAACGACCTGCCTACCGGCGCGGCCGTGAACTCAGTGAAAGCGCTACGGCCGCCGAAAGAGAGACCGCTCTCGCCGACGACAAAGTTGCTCATGAAGAATCACGAGGATTTGACCGCGCAATGGAACGAAAAGTTACAGGAAGATCACGTCTCGCTAACGTCTGGGTCCAGGGCCCATGCACGGGAAATACTGTCAAGGTCTGGGTCGAGGGCCTAAAAAACTTCTAGACACGAAAAGACTAGGTAAATCTGTCACAAACAGCATTTTATCTTTCATAACCATAGCCGTAAGTTTCTTTTCTTTGAAATAGTAAAACTACACTAAAAATTTAGGATGTCCATGTAATTTGAACCTCGTCCAAGAATAAAACATATCACCAAGAATCTCATAAAGGTCTCACTAGTTTCAATGCATATGCAGAAGAAATATTCAAACAAGAGTAGCTAGATCTAGTCACGTAGTTTTCCAGTTGAAAAGTCGATGTCAAACACTCACACATTTTTTTGTTCTCACAGTCAGACTCACATAGATTTTTAACTGTTGCAGTTGAGTTTCATCTGTTTCAGGCAGTTTCCGGCCACTGTTTCTTTCTCTGATGTGCCCTTTTCCCAGAAAATTCAGCCTCTTGTGGTGTACCCCACCCAGGCCAGCGACTTCCATAAGTCGCATCCCATCTTTTGTACGTAGCCCGTACGTATCAAATTAGTTCTCTCAGAAAGTTGAAATTGACCACGCAGGCAAATCGCTGGACTGTTGCGTTGCGATATTTTGAGCCATTGCCTCAAGAATTATCCACCCTGAAGTGAAATCAACTGCGCTGCACTGTGGTCGTGGTGCGCAGCGGATGACCCTGCATAGCTCTGCGCAGGTGCTGTTCGTTTATGAGTAGAGCTAACATGCTTCTCCGTATGATATATTTTTGTTTTTCAAATATTCCTAAACCTAATCGCATGCGGATGTGCGGTGACGAGGACCGTCAAAGGCTTTCCACCAGGCAGCGGCAGCGTCGTGAGTTGGCCGCAAACACAAGAACCGGAAAGATGTGATTCTTTTTTCAGGAACGGCAGCGTCGCTTCCAGAATTTGATTCCTTTTTGCAAACCGCAGCTCAGGAGCTGCTCAAGTCGGTTCGTGAACAATCAATAAAGTAGAAACTGATGTAGTTGAACGCTAGCAGATTTATTTTGAAAAAAAAAAATCACAGTGCCAATACTTATCGCCACTTGATTTTTTGACGAGTATAGAAATGAAGCTCAAACTTACTTTTGACGAGTATTAAGTTTAAATAACTTTATTCTTTGGCATCTTTACCATTGCTTCTCACAATTCCTTCCGCGGCCGCCGGAACAAAAGATGTCTGTGGTTGTCGAAATGGGTATGCATGCCCTCTTCGTGACCATTTGGATGTCTCCCGCGATTGTTTTTTTTGTCATGAACAAATCCACTAAGTGATATCGTCCATTTGTTGAATCAGAATCAATCTTCAAGTGAAGATCCTTCCAAGCAGAAGACCACATCTTCCGCAGAGCGACTTCTGATCAGCAGTGTGGTATGTAGTGAGGTCACGAACGTTCTATCCTAGCTGTTTTTTTGCCAGGTCTCATCCAAAACGACCGGCAGTTTTGAAGCGGCCGGAGGTGTTTTTGGACATAAAAGATTTTCAAATATCAAGCGGCCAGGGCTTTAGCGGCAAAATAGCCCGAGCGGATTCTATCGATTCCCGCTTGATGAAACGACGCAGGGGAGCCGGCAAAAGGGGCGCCCTTCTGAGGCGCCCGGCGCGTCTGTTTCCGTCGATTTGGGGCGCCCTAAAAGGGATGCCCAAAAAGCAGCACTCCGAAAAAAGCAGCGAATCCGCATAGTATGGGCCTCATTTTGGCCCACATTCGGGCCTCGCAAAAGACGCCACCAAAATCCGCCATTTCAGAGGCGGACTCAAGGACAGAAGACGCGGCATTTTGACAAAAAAGAACAATAAAAACCAAAGTCCGCCAAAAGCAGAAAGCCAATCCGCATGCTATGTGCCCGATTTGGGGCTCCCAAGCGGCCGACCCTGGCGGGGGCCCTGGCGGGTCCATAGCATGCGGGGAAGGTTTTCCGATTCGAAACCAAAGGGAGGCCAGTTCTGGATCGGGATTTTTAGCGACCGCCGTGCCATCCTGCATGACATTACTCACGGTGGCACGGTGGGCAGAGAATTCGCGTCTTTTTTCGGCGTGAAGACAAAAAAGCCGCCATGACCTCACTACCCCCGCTGAGGCGGCTATTATTGGTACCACATCAAAGAAGATGTCGTCCTGGGTGAGCAGCAACTTTGCCGTCCATGCTACGGAGTTCTCGCCGTTTCACGGCGACCTGCTGCTCATGGGCGCCGCTCAGTACTACGGGATCACCGGGAACGGCAAGGCGCAGGTGTTTCTCTTCCAGAACGGGCAGTGGGTGCCGCAGGTCGAGTTTTTGACCCAGGACGGTGTCTTATGACAGTGCACAACTCCCCATTCCTCTCGTTTGTCGTGCAAAATCCCAAACCCAGTTGCTGCCATGTAGCACTGTTTGCATAACAAATTCTAGAAGCCCAAACAGTACTACAGTTGGCGCATAAATTTGTCATGCACAGGATTCACGTGTCGGTCCTTGTGTTTCTATTGCTGATCATGCCTATACAAATTCAAATAAGGCTGACGCGACGGTGAGGGTGAGTTGTGCACTCGCATATGTCTACGACGTGGCCTGGTCCGAGGAAAACGAGCACGTGTTTGCCAGTTGTCAGGGCGACGGGACTTTGAAGATCTTCGACGTCAAGCAGCCCCGCGGCCCGTTGCTGAGCATCCGGGCCCACGAGCAAGAGGTGTACGCCGTGCACTGGAACTGCCACATACGGAATCTGCTCTGTACGGCTTCCTGGGACAAAAGTAACGCGGTGTTTGACCTCAACACGGGACAGGTTACGACAAGGTATTACTTGATGATTCTTCGACTTCCATTTCGTCCTAGCCTTCTCGTTTTTAGCTTTCCAATTTGAAGCGAGAATGGAAAAATTCTGCTCGAAAACCCGAAAACCAAAAATCCTCACTGCAGGTACCGCTCACACACTTCTGTTGGCTACCACGCGTGTTGGTCCCCTCACCATGGCACGATGTTCGCCTCCGTCGGCGGCGACGGCTGCCTCTTCATCTACGATCTCAAAACCCCAGCCAACACGAGGCCCGCGCAAGCTATCCAAGCGCACCAGTTTGAAGTGCTGTCTGGGGATTGGTCGAAGTACGACCAGAATCAATTTCTAACGGGTAGCATCGACAAAACGATCCGGGTGTGGGATTTGCGGAAAAACAACGCACCACTAGCGACCCTTTTCGGGCACCAGCTCGCGGTTCGCAGAATAAAGACCCACCCGCACAAGCCGCAGCTGGTGGGGTCAGTGAGCTACGATATGAGTGTGAAAATGTGGGATCTGTCGATCATGCAGCTCGTGCAATCCTTCGACCACCACCAGGAATTTGTGATCGGCCTGGACTTCTCACTTTTCGAAGCTGGTTTGATGGTCTCCGGGAGCTGGGACCGGACCATGTGTATATGGAACCACGAGCGCGGGCCGCCGATGCCCTGTCCTTTTCCAAAATTGGCGGGAAATGGACCAGCGGGCTCTGCGGCGGCGGCAGTGGGAAAAGGCAAGGCGTGACATGATTTTGCGCAGGCCGGCAAAGATGACGACCGGTAGGGCCGCAAGGTTTAGGTTACGTTGAAAGTCGTGTTGGTGTTCGTGATAGCGGTGCGAGCATGTTGTGGTGGTGCCGGCGGTGGAATTTCAGCGTGCCCGTACGCCGCGGTACCATTAAGGTGCAATCTCTGATACAGCCTCGAGTTTCATCTCAGCGTGGCGCAATTGCAAGAAGTGGAGTTCTCATCATGCACAGAACTGCGTGGGACGCGTCACGGTCGATTTCGCAACTTTTCCGTCATCTCCAAAATGCTGAAGCAAGCGGAAGGCCGGCAAGAGGAGCAGGTGGATCGAAAAGAAAACCTTGGTCTCGGTGGAGCATGATCTGGATAACAGTGATGAGCTTTGGACTTAATTTCAATCGGGCTTCTAGTTTCCTGCTTCGTCCTTGCACCGCCCGCGGGCGCGGCCTTGGCTACGGCACGACAGGATGGATGTTGCTGTGCGTGCACTGGTAGCAAAACATCATCGAGAAAGACAAGGAAGATGCTAATTACTTACGCTATGCCTTCCATATGAAGGGCTCTCTCTGCTTCGTCACCCCTGTGACGAAGCCTGCTCGCTTATTTGAGAACATGAACACAAGCATGAACATGACTCAGATCATGAACGCAGCTGTTTTACTTTCGAAAGTTTTGGTTCTTGTTAAATGAACGATCAGCAGTGACAGGATTGTTGTTGTCCTTGTCGTTCGTGCACGTTGTCGCGTGCCCGTACGCTCCTGTCACACGAATGCTTGGCCATGTCTGAAGACCCCCGCATTTCCCAGATGTCATCGTGTTCTGCTTCATTACAGTTTGTCTTTGTTTTTCTTGATTGAGAGGTAGGATACCTAGAGTCGAGTACGTTGGATTCTTGTTTTTTGTCTCATCGGCACCCCGCCGTGCTCGTGGCCGTGGACGTTGAAGCATTCTAGAGTTCTTTCCGCCGCTCCCAGCAACCATCCGTTTCCAACGACTTTTGTTGCTCATTTACCCATTGGCAAACTCGATGGTCTAGCCAGCGAAAAAGATGCCGAAAGAACTAGCTGCGTACCACTGTCTCTTATACTGCTAGAACAGGTAGCGCCCACGGACGACTCGGCGGCCGAATTTTGCGAAAGCCACGGCAGAACCGCACTGCGCGACGATCCTTGCGACCACTGCGTCCCTCTCGAAAAAAAGCTCCAGCACGACCAACATGCTGCGTCGCGGAGTGAGACGGTTTAACTGGCACGGGCTCCAGGAGTTTGCGACCCGCGACGCCGATGTCGCTGCTTTTCGGGTGGCGAAAATGGCAGATGCGCACACTTCCGAGGTTGTGTCTACCAGTACGAGTACGCCGGCTGACAAGATCGACTGGGCAAAATACACGTCGTCTATTCAGCACCAGGATCTGGTGCAAAACTTGAAGGCCTACCATGACGAGCAGCTGAAAATGCTGGATGGCTTGTTGGCCGAAGATCACACAACAGCGGTTGCCAAGGACTGCAGACCAAAGAGCTGGGACGTATTCTTGTTTCATGAGCTTTTTATTGTTCTTCTTCTTCTTGTGACAAAAGTATACAGATACAGATTGATAATGGTCAGCTTTCCTGCCGTGCTACAACATAGGCACACCTCATTGTCATTGTGTGTACGCAACATACAAACAACAGCAGGAACACCATCGCGAGTAATGTTATTCTGCACGCTATAGTGACTGCTGTAATTACATAGCCATGACACCGTGGTGTGTAACGTCATTCAGGATTCTATGCTGACGCTTTGATTATAATTATCAGCCAAAATATGTACATAAAGCCCCACACTTAAAAACACACCAGGCCGTCTACGAGGGTGCAGTGGCTGCAGCGCACAAAAGCGTGCAGAAATCCGAGGAGATCGTGGCAAACGGCGCAAAAGCGCTGTATATCAGCTACAACAACCCGCCAATAAACACGGTCTCGACGCAGGAGTGGCTCGATGTCGATCAGTATTGGCAGGCGTTTGTGGAAAAGCATCACTACTACCACAATCACTTGGACTGCGCGACGGAAGACCCAGAGTCGAAAGAATACGACGAGAAAGTCAAATCAGGTATATCATGTGAAGATCTTCTAGGTGAATTATTCGAACATCAAACACAATAAACTGAAACTCGATGATGTAATTCTTGCAAGACAGAAGCGCTCCAGAACACCATAATCATGATTCGCAAGGAGGTGCATGATGTGACGATACAATTAAACTACATAAAGACCGTTTGAAAAACAAAACCGCACACCCCCATACGACCCACCAGATATGATGAAGAATTTCAAGCTTCACGACGAGTCGCACCCGCGCACGAAGCTTCTCTACCAGCGCCCCAGCTACGAGTACTACAGCTATTTCAAAGGCTATGGATGTGTCAGGTTTGAAATCGTCAAAGTTGAAATAACTTGTCATGCATAAAACGGATACCGGTTAGACCTACAGTTTGTTGTCGGTGCATGACAAATTTTCCCGGTCCTGGAAAAGAGTCTGTCATGCGGTTTAGGGCAAAAGAGCTGCCTTCTGTCATGCTAGTTAGCAGTCCAACTTTTGACCCTTGCCAGGACTATAACCTGCCTCACGTGGGTCCTCTGCAATAGAGTCACTCTTTGTGTCGCATTTTATGCATTACAAATTATTTCAACTTTAACGATTTCAAACCTGACGCTTCCATGAAGGCGTCTTCGTGGAGCACATGATCTACTACCTCACCAAGACCGGCGGCGACGCCCGGGTGTTCCCGGAGACTATGCTATCCAGGAAAAATGGCCCATCGCCATCCATTTTTTACATGACAAACACTGGACTTTATGCACCATGTACATGTTGTACATGACAAATTAGATGGGGATCATGGGTCTTTTTTTGTGGATACATGCCCCACAGCTGGTACAACGACATCTACGAGAAGAAGTTCAAATGTTTGGAACTCTTGCAGAAGCGCAGAAGAGCCCTGCAGGAGTACAAGCTATTGCGGGAGTATGGAGAGAAAAAAGTTTGTCACAGTCACTAAGTTGCAGCTTTTGCATTACAAACTTTTTTTGCGTCACAGCTTCTCCTTGTATTGCAGAAACACTAGGGAAATTCCTTATGAAGTGTGGCTGTGATGCATTTTTACGCATGACAGAAAGTTTTGTCTTGCAAAAATGCCCATGAGTGATCGTGACGAACTTTTTTCTTTTGATAGGGAGTTAGATTTGGAATTCTGTCCGCACGATCTGGTGGGCGGAGGCGAGGCGTATTACAGCAAGATGATCGGATATCAAACAAAAAAAGTTCGTCACGATCACTCATGCGCATTTTTGCAATACAAAATTGGCTGTCATGCGTAAAAATGCATGACAGCCAAGCTTCATAGGGGATTTCCCTAGTGTTTCTGCAATACAAGGAAAACTTGTGATGCTAAAAAAATTTGTAATGCAAAACCTGCAAGTTCGTGACTGTGATAAACTTTTTTCTTTCCATATCGGAAAGGAGAATTCGTACGTGGAGATGCAGGTACATGTGAAATAGACGCGGTTCAGTAAGTGAGTAGCTTTAGTTTCGCACTTGGTTTTGGTTGGTGTTGGTCTCGGTTGTACTTATAATCATTAGCTGCACGACTCGATGATCTTTATGTTCGTTGCCCCACGATGCTTTTACGAAACTTTACCGCTGTACGAGCCGCACGCGAGACGGAATGTTCATCGGGCTCTAACATTGTAAAACCCACATCAGGTTGCTCGTCTGATGTCAGACTACATGTTCCTCAGCGAAGGCATTCCTGTGCAATCCGCGGCACAACTGGATGCCGTGACCAAAGCGGGCGGGAAGGGGAAGCTCTACTCGATTGGAGATGATGTCAACGCGTTCTTTTACGTCCGAGGAGATGCTAACCAGATCCAACCGGCGGAGGCTGGAAAGACCTACCTGTTGCAAGCGGGCGAAACCATGCATCCGCTTTATTCGGTAATGGTCACGGAGTTCTGTGAAATGTTGGAGCAGCGGAAATCGGCGCTTGGAGGTATATATAAATACCTGAAGATAATCCTTCTTCTTTAGTACGTACATCGTAGCATGCGGAGTAACTTTACTCTGCATGCTGCGATGGATGCAAATTTTCACCCGTCAGCTCACGGGTTGCAGTAGCATGCTGTATAACCTTATCCAGCACGGCATAAAAGCCGAACAACTAAAGTGTATGCTAATGCTTTCAATTCGGTATGGATATCGTTATCGAAGAGCAAAATCAATGTCTTGACGCACCATGTTGGTGTTTGGGTTTGTGATGCGCTCGCCGCTGGGAAGATTGTCTTACCCGCCAATGTCTTCAGTGTAATAAAGGAGGATCAAAGAAGATAAAGCCATCTATTTTTGCCTTTGTTCACAAAGTTTAAACTCCAAAAAATTTCTTCCCGACGAGGTTCTTGGTTCAACCTGCCCGACGAGCCCGTGGCGGACGCTTTTCTGCGGCGACTCAAGCCGGACGGCCCCATGAGACCGGTCTACACCCAGTACATCGAGGAAATGAAGGCAAAATGGGAGCAGAAGGTGGAGATCTCCCTGGAGGACGCAAAGAAAAAGATCGCGGCAATCGAGACGGCTGCGGCGGAGGACACCGTGGCCTTTTGCAAGGAATACGCCGGCGAGGAAGGGCTAGACTCGGTGTTTTTGGCGGACCCCGCGAAGGAGGCCGAGGTGAAACAGGCGATCAGTGCGATGCCGAAGTAGATGGTGACGGATGTAGTTTTCACATCCAATCAGGGTGCTCCTGCTCCTTCATTACGCTACAGCAACAGCTGACACAACAACGAACTCGAACTCGAGTGGAACACATTGCACGACGAATCGCGGCTAGTTTGTTCTTGCGGTGAGCTGCAATCTTCAGCTTTCGCGTGAATGTCGAACGAAGTATAGAAGAGTCCTCTAAGCGTAAGCACTGCATCGCGCGTCGCTGTGTTGTACTAGGGCGACACTGCGTCTGCGTTGCCTAGTCTTCCAGAAAGCAGCGAGGAGGGCATCTACCTCCTGGGCAAAAACGTTGTTCTCCTGAGTACTTTGGTGAGAGCTTGTTGAGAAGTTGTTGTAGTAACTTCCCCTAAAACATGTCAATTAGACGAGCCTAGCGCTAGCGTTTCGCGTATTTTTTATAGATCCTCATGAGCAGCAAGATGGAGAGTTGTGATGAGGTACTGCTGACTGAGCTAAAGCAAAAACTCTTGCGGCGTTGATGAGTGCAGCTACCCAAGATTCCCATGTACAGAAAGCGGCTTTACTAGTCTTCCCAAAGATAGAGGTCGTGCCGAAGTAGTCTCATTGTCACTCAGATTCGTGTAAGTGTAAGTACAGACAAAGAAGAAGCGAAGTGTCGTAGCAGTAGGCGACTAATAACCTCCCTCATGCTCATCTGGCTTTAAATCATCAAAGTCGGTACCGAAATACTCTGTGAAAAACATCAAAAAATAAACACAAATACTATTAGTATTTGTGTTTAGATGATTAAATCATCATTCACTACATCAAGATGGATAGTGAGAATTTCGCTGCCTTCCTACTTGTCTATGCAGCTCTGACAGTGATAAAGATAGCAATACTTCTGTAGAACTAGTAGCGAATATCAACACGTTTCAAGTTGCATTTTTGTTCTTCACCTTCACTTTCTCTTTCCACGTGCAAAATAGAAACTTCTTGAATTTCTTTTGTACAAATAACCCGCACGACATCGAGTACTAAGTTTCGCACGTTTGAAGAAAAAAACACAGTCCCAATCCAAAAATGACATCCTCCCCGAAAAAAAAGTCTGGTCTCTGCTGTGTCGGTGGCGGCGACGACACCGCCGCGGCCAACGCAGCCCCCGAGGGGTCCAACATTCCCCCACAGCTGATGAGCCAGCGCTCGCAGTCGCACGAAGCCAACCCGTTTGCCGCGAAGTGCTTGAAGGAGTTGCCGGGGACGAAAAAGTACTACTTTTCGCTCCCGGCACTGAACGATCCGCGGATCGCGTCTTTGCCCTACAGTATCCGGATTTTGCTGGAATCGGCCGTGCGCAACTGCGACGGGTTTGAAGTGAAAACTGCCGATGTGGAAAACATTTTGAACTGGAAAACCACAAGTAAGGACCAGCAGGAGGTACCGTTCAAGCCCGCCCGGGTGTTGCTGCAGGATTTTACCGGCGTTCCCGCCGTGGTTGACTTCGCTGCGATGCGGGATGCCATGGCACGGCTTGGTGGCGATCCGGACAAGATTAACCCGCTGGTGCCCGCGGATCTGGTACTTACCATGGGCTATTGCTCAGTTGCTAGGAAGTTTTCAAGTTGGAACTTAGAATTCCTATCTTCGCAAACAATTATCTTAGTCTTACATGCTTCGCACAACTACAGGTGATCGATCACAGCGTCCAAGTGGACGTGTCCCGCGACGCTTCCGCTTTGGAGAAAAACCAAGAAATCGAGTTTATGCGCAACAAGGAGCGGTTTGCGTTCCTGAAGTGGGGCGCGCAGGCGTTTCAAAACATGACCATCGTTCCGCCCGGGTCCGGCATTGTGCACCAAGTCAACCTATGCACTGCAAATGTGTCGTATTAGTAGTTATTGCATTACAAATTTGCTCTGCATGACAAATGGAATTTGTCATGCTGTTTTACCCTAAGAAGAAGATTTGTCATGCATATACGGCAATCAGTAAACCATGATTGCGATACTTTTGCAATGCATACAACCTGGAGTACCTGGCCCGCGTCGTGTTCGAGAATGAGTACTCCACTCTCTACCCGGATTCCCTCGTCGGCACGGATTCGCACACCACCATGATCGACGGGTTGGGTATCGCGGGGTGGGGCGTCGGCGGGATTGAGGCAGAGGCGGTGATGCTGGGACAGGCGATCAGCATGGTCTTGCCCGAGGTGGTCGGGTTCAAACTCACCGGGACTTTGAAGCCGACCGTCGTTGCCACGGATCTGGTCATCACCTGCGTCGCGATGCTGCGGAAGCTCGGCGTGGTGGGGAAATTCGTCGAATTCTTCGGCGACGGGTGCGCAAATTTGACTTTGGCCGATCGCGCCACCATCGCGAACATGGCCCCAGAGTATGGCGCGACGATGGGCTTTTTCCCAGTGGACGAACAGGCGATGATCTACCTGAGGCAAACGGGTCGGTCCGAAGAGAAAATCAAGCTGGTGGAACAGTATCTGCGCGCACAGGGCCTGTTCCGAGAATATGGTGAGGGGAAGGAGGTAGGAATTTAGTACTGATGTTGAGGATTGGACTTGTTCGGTTTGACAATTTACGACCACACTTGGAGTCAACATAGCGCGTCAAGATTGATGCAGCTTGTAAGTAGAGAAGCATTTTTCAACGAGGATCCACGTATTTCAATTTTTGATATAAACAATTTTCCAGGACCCAGTGGAGTACACCCAAATCCTGGAGCTCGATCTGTCCACGGTCGTCCCCTGCGTGTCCGGTCCCAAGCGTCCGCACGACCGTGTTGCCCTGTCCGACATGCCGTCCGACTTCACCAAATGCCTCACCGCGCCAGTCGGGTTCAAGGGATTCGGCTTGGGTGATGCTGTCCTATCAGACACAAGTAGCTTTACCTACAGTGGGAATGGAGAGGAGTTCGAGTTGAGCCACGGTATAAAAATCCTTGCATGTAGTTGGAGATGGACGTTTAACTTGAAGTCGAGCAGTCAGGATGTGTGGACCACTTTATATCTTCATTACATGCCTTGCGATATTACAAGGCCGGACACGATGAATCGTCCAACATTTTATATTCACTACAGGTAGCGTCGTCCTCGCCGCCATTACCTCCTGTACCAACACGTCCAATCCCGGCGTGATGCTTGGCGCGGGCTTGCTCGCGAAGGCCGCGCATTTGAAGGGTTTGCGCGTGAAGCCCTACGTCAAAACCAGCTTGTCGCCGGGTTCCGGGGTCGTTGACCAGTACTTGCGGAAAGCCGACCTCCTCCCGTACTTCGAACAGCTCGGATTTTACACCACCGGGTTCGGGTGCCAGTCCTGCATCGGCAATTCCGGCGACTTGGATGAGGAGGTCGCGGATGCGATCACGAAGAAGGATTTGGTGGTCGGCGCGGTCTTGTCCGGAAACCGAAATTTCGAGGGTCGTGTCCACCCCTTGACCCGCGCCAACTACCTGGCTTCCCCTCCGTTGGTCGTCGCCTACGCACTCGCCGGGAAGCTGCAGATTGACTTCGAGAAGGAGCCGCTCGGGAAGGACAAGGACGGGAACGACTGCTTTCTCGCCGATATCTGGCCGTCGAAGGAATTAGTGGAGGAAACCGAGAAGAAGTGCGTCCAGCCGGAGATGTTATGCAATACAAATCTTCTGTACACGTACAAAATGCATCACAAATTTCATCACCCTCAAAAGAAGCAGCTTGTCATGCTGAACAGGTTTGAAGGAAAATTTTGTCATGCGGAAGCCACATAAAAATTGGTACGTGTGTAGGATGAAATTTCCTGTGGATAAGTGTTTACGGAAGTGTACGCGAAGATGAAGCAGGGAACAGACCGGTGGAACAATTTGGAAGTCGCCACGGGGTCGCAATTCGCCTGGGACGAAGCGTCGACCTACATCCACAACCCGCCGTTTTTCAAGTCAACTTTGGTCGACCCGACCCCGATCGTGAAGCTGGAGAAAGCTTACTGTCTGCTGAACTGCGGAGACTCGATCACGACCGACCACATTTCCCCGGCCGGGAAAATCACGAAGAATTCCCCCGGCGGCCGGTATTTGATCAGCAAGGGCGTGGATCCGAAGGACTTCAACAGCTACGGCTCGAGGCGCGGGAACGACGAAGTGATGGCCCGCGGGACCTTTGCGAACATAAGACTGGTCAATAAGTTGGCAGGTACTAATATGCAATTTTTTTTTGAAAATGAAATATTTGATGAAGACTCTTTGCGAAAATGGAGACAGCACCATCAGATAGATGACGCTTGCCAAGTTGTAGACATGCGAGTTCAGTTACAAGTGGGAGTGAGTGCTCAGTCTTCTACGATAAATCACAAGTTTTATCATTATCACAACTCAGGCAAAGTCGGTCCGCAGACGCTGCACGTTCCGTCCGGCGAGATTCTCGACGTGTACGATGCGGCAGAGAAGTACATGCAGGAGGGATTTGGCACCATCATCATGGCTGGCAACGAGTACGGGTCGGGGTCTTCCCGCGATTGGGCCGCGAAGGGTCCCTTTCTCCAGGGCGTCAAGGCCGTGATCGCGCAGAGCTACGAGCGGATCCACCGAAGTAATCTCGTCGGGATGGGGATTCTGCCGCTGCAGTTCAAGAAGGGCGAGTCGGCGGAAACGCTGGGGTTCACTATGCATTGCAAAAGTATCGCTGTACGAGTAGTAATCGCATTACAAATTGGCTCAGCATGACAAATGGAAATTTGTAATCCTGATTGACCTTAGGAAAAAGATTTGTAATGCCCAACTGCAATTACTACGAGCGCGATACTTTTGCGCAGGATATTCACCGGGAAGGAGCAATTTACCATCGACCTGCCGGCCGCCTTGAAGGACTGCGGAATGGACATCGAGGTGCTCTGCGAAATATGCATTGCAAAAATATCGCACTTGGTAGAAATCGCATGACAAACTTCTTCAAGAA
Organism: Amoebophrya sp. A120; assembly: GCA_905178155.1. Classification (NCBI taxonomy): domain Eukaryota; class Dinophyceae; order Syndiniales; family Amoebophryaceae; genus Amoebophrya; species Amoebophrya sp. A120. Next base: position 1,924,348 of record CAJINV010000001.1, on the reverse strand, counting down.
GAAAATTGGGTTTTGTCATGCAGACTTAGGTCAACAAGGTAGATCTGCCATGCATGACTTCGATAAGTGGGATAGTTTTTGCACAGCATACGAAACCACGGGAACCAAGTTCACTGTGGTCAGCCGCTTGGACACCGCACCGGAGCTCAAGTACTTCCAGCACGGCGGGATTTTGAATTACGTCCTCCGGAAAATCCTATAGGGCTGCATCGCAGGTGGAGCGACGGCGGATCATAAAACTCAGTTGCTGACGAGTAGTTCTTGCAGAGATGATGAGCTGCAAGGCGCGGCGGAGAAGGTTTTATTTTCCAGCAAGACCATCAGCTACGAATTTGCTTCCTGCATTGTGGCGGTCAAGCGTTTTCTCCACCGCTGCTTCGAGTTGGATCGTGGTGATACTGTTGCCAGAGCAAGCGAGAACACCTTGCTCAATTTCGTAATTGCGATTTCCTTGTGCTTGATGTGTGATGATTTTTTCAACAAGATAACTGGCTGCGATTGGAAGTTAAACTTGTATGGTAGAGCAATAACGTCTTCTCTACGGTATTGTGTAGCTCATTCTGTAATCAAAGTAGAACTTAAAGAAGTCAGTCTTGTTTGCCTTATCAGAAGCAAGAGATGTAGGCTCTCTCTAAAAATATTTTTTTTCAACATCGAGACGATTTCTACCTCCTCTATTCTACCTCCGTTTCAAAAGATTCCTGCCTTTAGTTTGTTTTTTTTCGTAGAAGTTGAAGTACCTATGTTGAAGAAAGGGGGCACCTTCGAAAAAGGCATGTATAAAGTGAAATCTACTTCGCGACAAGGAAGACAACAATCCGGAACGGCGCGAGTTATCTTCCGTAGTGGTTTAGCAATGTCTTTGCATTCGCCCTGTTGTGCGCGTTCTCATGTAGCTTCACACCGTGAGAAGAACTCTGCAGAAGCAGAGCCGTTGGACCTAATAACGACCAGAAACCTTCTTCTCGCCCCTCAAAGCGATAAAGTGAAGACGTTGAAGCCCGACTTTCGTTGTGGTTGCCGTTTCCTTTCTATGGCAAGTCCTCCTCGACGCCGAGGGCGAGGCCCGCAGACCAAGAGGCGAGCAAGAATTCTCGCTATTATTTAGTAGTAGCGATCCACCCAGAGTCTATTTCTGGCGGGTTGCTGCTACTTGTGTTCGTTGAAGGGCGCAGCTACAGGTTGCGGGACGGTTTCGGCATCTTTCGCGACGCCGGCGGTGGGCCATAGTTGTCTTTACGCAGTGCATGGAGGGACAGAGGAAACTGGCCAACAAGAAGGCCACCGACGCGCAGGCCGCCGCCAAGGCTGCCGCAGTGAAGGAAGGAGCCGGGAAGCAGGGCCGGGCCAGACCTGCGCCCCCCTAAGGGGCGGGGCGAATGGGTGCGCATTGGCCGAATTGCGCGAGCCCCCGCCCCCCGCTGGCTCCGTCCTATCTGCGCGCCCGCCGGCCCTGCGCGGGCTCGCTCCCTCGGCGCACACCGCGGCGAGATGCTACCCCCGCGCAGTTAGCAAAAAGGAACGAGGGGCAGGCCGAGCAGTTTTGGGCGACGGAGGAGACGGCGCCGGGGAGGTTGGCCCAGCAGGGTAGGGGCGCGGAATAGGCCGCGGGAAATACTTGAAGCAAGCGGGCGGAGAAAAGGCATGGCGGGCGCAGCCGCGGGGTTTCGCAGTAAGTGACTGAATGACGCGGGAGACGCCTCCGCCCCAGCGCGTGGGCCCTGCTTGCGGTTTTTTCTCATTCGCGACCCCTTTCATTGGGGCCACCCGGCCCCGCGGTGCGTGGGTTTCACCCGGGGGCCGCCCCCCCGCCCGCCCCCGCTCCGCGCCGCCAACCTGCGGCCGGCGCCGCGCCCGCGCGTCAGGCTCGTGCGCGGATTCGGCAAAAAAATTAACCGGCCGCGGGGTCGCCCCCAGCCAAGCCGACATCAAAGTGGTGACAATGCCCGCCCGGGAAAGGCCAGGCCTGCACTCTCGCCCGGCTCTTCGAGCGCACTGGGCCCCGCGGTGTCCGGGTATATTGAGGGGGCGCGAGCAGCGTCGCGAAGTGCGGGCGGGGGGTGGGGCTTCCTGGCGTGGTGCCGGCCCGCCCTTCGTCGCGCCCGGCCCGCCGGGCCAGCCCCCGCCCCCGCCGTCGATATTGGTGCTTGGGGGGATCGATCATGTTAGGGATGTGCATTGTTATGCCTATTGTGGGTGGTGGCTTCGTTTGGGGGGGCCGGGCTTCGTCTTCCGTGCGGGGGTTGGTTCCTTCGTTCTCCCCGGTGCCCGTGTGTTGCCCGGCGCCCGTGTTTCGGCTTCCCCGAGGGGTTGGTGAGTGTGCGCCCCTCCGGGATGAGGCGCGGCCGGGCGCGGCGCGTGCATAAGTAGCCTTCTTTCTGCGACGCTCGCCCGCCGCCCTCCGTCGGGGGACGAACGGAGGGGGCGAAGGTGGCCCTCGCCCCAATCCGCACCTGCCGGCCGCGTCGGCCCCACTGGGGCCGAAGCAAGGTGAGATGGGTGCTGCCAGCTTGGTCATCGGCAGAATTTGGCCGTCTCGCACTTCTTTGTGTGTGTCATTAATTCAGTGGAGACGATGAGTGTTGGTGTGTGACTGGGAGTGGCGACCGGGAACGAAGTGTCTTTACGTCGCTTGAAATTTTTGAATCAAAAAAAGTAAGTGTTCGGCGGATTGGGTAAGCCGAGAGTAGGGTCTTATGCTTATGGGATTTATTACTTACTACTCCGACACACACCCGCCCGATGGAGCGCGCAGCTTTATCTGCCGCAGAGACGCCTCGGGATTTGCATTTTCTACGGCATCCGAGCAGAAGCACGGCGCACGAAAAGACCCGCAGTTATACTGCTACTTTTTTTGATATGAAGACGTACTATGTCAGTCAGCACAGTCTATGTCGCTCCGCGAGCTGCGTCTCCTCTCTCATGGAAGGGTTGACCAGCTCTACCGTTAAAGTTAACGAGGAATGAGAGGCAAAATTGCAACACCAACACGATAATAGATTTGGCTATGAAGTCATGAAGTAAAAGTACGAGAATACCAGAGTTTTTTCGTAAAGTACGAAATACAAACGCTTCCAGAAATAGATGGCCATGCAGACGAGCTTCGACCACACGCGTATAATTTCGGGAAGCGCGCCAGTCCAGCCCCCCGTGCCAAACTACTTCAACCAAGCCCTGGCGGGTCCAACAACAGCAATAACACCTGTCGTCGGTCTGGGTGGTCCTTCAGGCAGTTCATCGGTGCCGCAGAGAGACGGCCCCCTGATGGAGGTGATGAAGCGAAATGCCGTATTGAGTGTAGATTTAAATTTTTCTACTTTCCAATATAAGCGGTAGGAGCCGAGCGTTTGCGCCACGCCTCAACAGATGAAAATCATTAATAGTACCAAGGGGCTAGAAAGCAACTACATACAATACTACTTCAGTCAGCGACGGACTTGGACCGGACGCAAATAGCTCCAACGAACTACCGTGTCGACCCACCTCCGCCACCGTACCTCTTTTCACGAGCGGGAATAACGCAAATACTGGGCTCACCTCGAGATCCGGACGGGCTACCGCGCGCGCCGTCTGGGTGTATTTTTTGCAGCAAGTGCCTACCGTTGACCCGCGCCGGGGCGTCAGATGATCTGAATACAGAAATACGCTTCCAGTAATACAAGTGCGAGTTTCATGGGGGACGAAATATAAGTGACGACTTTGAGCACATGCATGAACGTGAACACCACAGGGACAGTGGAAAATACTGCAACCTGGGACACGAGCAGGCGCTGCTGTGTAGCACCCTTTCGCTTCCGCTTCGAGCATGCACATAGTTGGGAGTAATTCTGACGCGCTCCTTTTTGTTGAGCTTGAGATGCAGCTCCATCTGCGGCTGCCGCAGCGCTCATGCCAATTCATAAAGTTGTCTAAAGATGAAGCTGTTTCGGTTTCAGTTTCCGACCATTTTTTGATTGGTGAGTACTAGGTAGCCCGACCAGGTGACGCCGCCGGCAGCAAAGCCACAGCCCGATGGAAGGGTCCCGGTGTTTTTTTGTACGCGAACTACAGCCAGGATCGAATAATTGACATCATTGTTGTGAGAGAGAGCGAGGTAGATTTTACAAAACCAAAACGGACATCAGCACTGGCATTGTGCTACTTTTGATATATGCTTTTTTGTTGACCGAGGCCGGCATGATCGGTGGCTGCCAGCCCTGCCGTAGTTCTGCCGAGGAGAGATCGGTTTTTTGGCAAGTGTTGTTTCTTGATGATTTGTGGTCTTCGTTGGATTTCCAATCTGCATTTGAAATACTAGAAATTGAGCACTAGCCACGCCATTGCCGTCAGCGTATTAATGGTGTAGCGTTGGTTTAGAAGGAATCGTGGCCATGTCAGCGATGTGTGCGCAGCACTTTTACCAGCGGACCTAGCGGCCCCGTCAGCCAGCAAAATCTCCATCTCGGTACACGACGGTGCGAAAATAACATGACGCTGCTTCACGTGGATCTACACGCGACCGCTTCCGCGGCTGGCGCTTCGTCCGCGCCAGGCTTCGGAAGTAACCAATCGCGACCAACGAAGCACCATCAGCCAAAAAAACAGACTGCGACGGAGCGCATGAAGGTGTTTCTACAGATCCATCCGGAACCGAGCGATGAGTCCGAGTTTTTGCAGAAAGGCGCTGACGATGAGACGCTCGTCACAGAAGGCGTCGTTTACAGTTTCGACCGCATCTTTGACTACCGCACGCTCCGCCCGAGCGACGGAGGCAGAGAGGTGAGAATGAGAAGTAGATCTTCTTACAGTCGTGCTAGCTCTGTTGAAAAAAACTTTTCGGACTCCAGTGAAAACATCCCAGAGAAACGACCTCCGCAACAAAGCATCATCACTTTCAGGCCGTTTTAGAGGTTGCAATTCGTAAATCTAAATTCAGACGTGTGCTCTTCTGTTGTACCGACCACGACACTTTGTCACACCCAAATAACCAGGTATCCGAGCTCGTTGCAGCTCCGCTCGTGGACAGTGTTGTGCACAAGGGGCTGAACACCTGCCTACTCACCTACGGCGGCCACGGGACTGGGAAATCCACCGCGCTTTTTGGGTCCATCGTTCCGGGGGTCTTTTCCCGACTGTTTGATTCGCTCGACCACAGCCGCTTCGTCTACTCGATCCGCTGCAGCTTCTTCGAGCTGGACCGGGAAGAGATGCGAGATCTGCTTGATATCGATAATGCTAAAGATCAAGATCTTGTACAAAAATGTGATCAACAGTCGCCAAGAAGCAAGAAGTCCTCACCTTCTTTTAATCATGCCGCTGCTTCGTGTAGTTCTTCACCCAAGAAGACCTCCCATCAATCCAGCAGGACTAGCAAGCCATACATCCGGTACCGGCCAAGCGCGGGGCTGGTCGTGGAAAACCTCGCCCGGCACGACATCGACTCGATCGGGGACGTGCAACGAATTCTCGACTACGCGTTCAAATCACGCGCGTTATCAGGGTGGAAAAGAACCGCACACACTTACCTGACCTTCCTCGTCGAACGCTACGCGAGGAGTCATCTCCCCATGAGCTGCAGCGGGTCGCCGGTGAAGGGGGAGGAGGAAGTTGTTGCAGAGTTGCCTGTTCATCCGCCTTCAAAGATTCCGAAACCAGTGAGAAAGTCAAGACGGGAGGAATTTCGCGAGGCTTTTGGCGTGGAAAACAGCTCGTGTAGTGTGGAAACTGTGTCGCCGAAATCGCCCTCTGGGGCTGCAAGCAGTTTATTAGGGGATGGACCAGGCACGTCATTTTTTTCGGACGCCCCCGCGACGGCGTTTGGAGGGGGAAGCTCAAGCTCAACCGCAAATAAACACTCGGCGTCGTGTGGCAATAGCATGCAAGGAAGTGCTGCTGGTGGTCCAGGTCCAGGTCCAGCAACCGCAAAAAAGCAGCCACAGGCGAAGATCAAATCTACAAGCTTAACCACGACCTCAACTTTCTTGTCGAAAGCAGTCGTCAGTCGCTCCTCAAATGTTTCTACCCCAACCTCTCCGCCGCCAATTCTCCAGGTCGCCAGTCTCACTTTCGTCGACCTCGCAGGCCACGACTCGTCCACCTCGTCAAGAAGTTGTGACAACTACGACCACGAAGACATTGCTCTCACCAAACTCTCCGAGTGCATCCAGCAGCTGCCGCAGCACAAGCATCGCGTCCAGCTTGCACAGAGGGAGAAACAGGTAGTGCACAGCAGAACGTCACCGCTAAAAGACTTGCTTCCCTCCTTCGGCGCGCCCCCGCCGCTGCCGGGGAAGAAGTCCAGTCGGTACAACTCTGTTTCCTCTGCGCTTTCCAGTCCGAAGAAAACGAATAGTACGTCTGTCTCCGCGTCGCCGCAAAGTGCGAAGATGAACAAGGACCGCGCGGCCTCTAGCTCCTTCCATCTCGCCAGCCCGACGAGTGCGGGAACGAACAAAAACGACGAAAGCTTTCTCAGTTGCAACAGCCAGGGAAGCAGCCAGTTTTTTCCGACGATGAACAGTATTGCAAATTATAACCCTGCTTGTTCTACATCTACTACTCAGCAATCCCAAAGCGACCTTGACCACTTTCTCCCTGCCTACCGGGAGCACAAACTGCTGATGCTGCTCGCGCACGCGCTTTCCGGGAACTGCAGAACGGTAGTGTTTGCCACGATGAAAGCAAATCTCTCCGCGGCGACCATCGACACCCGTATGCAATACAAATTTCCCGTACATGTACAAGATGCATCACAAATTTCACCAATTTGGAGTGTACTTCTAACGCTTGCCATGCAAAACTAGGATCGAAGCCCAGTTTTTTCATGCAGAGACCGCGTTTGCACGTGTGTGGGTAATTTGCTGTGTATGACCCTCCATTTCACCCACCACTGCCGGCAAAACTGCAACGCCATATCTCCGAACAACTGCTGGGATTCCGGGAGGGAGCAGCTTCTGGACCGGTTGTTCGGGGACATGCGGATTTTGCAGAAGGAACTGCAGAAGGGCGGGAGTGGTGGGAAACGGACCGCGGACCACGTCTTGATTTCGCAGCTTCTCGCGGAGGACGTGCTGGCCTTCGCGGAGCAGAGCGTTAAATCGCCGAGAAAAGTAGAACAACTGAGGAGTGGCATGCTGATGAACACGAAGACGAACTCTGCAAGTGGCACAGCTGAAGAGTCCGCGCCGCACGATGATTCCTCATTGTCCCGCCTGACGACGACAAAAAGTAGATTTGAAATCGAAAGTGTGAAGTTGTTGGAGTCACTCGCGGCGGAATCCGTAGCAAACCAGTTGCCGGAGAATATCGTGCAGGCGACGGGGAAAGTGCCGAAGTGGACAACGACAGGACTGACTCATCCTGAAGCTGATTGTCGTGCAACCGCTGCGGCGGCTAACCTATCAAATTCCTTTGAAGCGCGGAGCGTGAACGCGCACGAGGACCACGAGGGCATCAATCATAAAGCAGATCGGCCGTTTCTCCTGAATCTCCATCCTGATCGGATGCTCGACAGACTGCTGAAGTTCCCGCTCGGAGACAAACGCGTTTCAAAAGTCGGTGCCGGGAAGGACCAAGCAAATTTGACCTTGGTCTACGATCGAGTGTCGGGCGAAGTGGCTGGGGCAACTGTCGCGGCAGCACTGACCAATGAGCAGTCGTCGGAAACGGAAATTTCTGTAAACGGAGATCTTATCGACGCCACAGCACTGGAACTGGAACAAGTGTTCCTTCAAAATGGCGATATCCTCTCGATTGGCACGACGCTCCGCCTGGAGTTCTACTGCCCCAGGGGGAGATGCTTCGTCGATTGCGACTTGTTGGGTTTGGGTCTCGAGGACGATGAAGGAGATGATGAGGAGGTGCAAATCAACATCTCTGATCAAATGGATGCTCAGGACGCAGCGGCACCCGATGAGCTGACACCAGAAGTCATTCATCTTGCCGCGGAACAACCACTGTCCAGTTTGGAAGTCGTCGTCGAAGCTGACGAGGAGGACGCAAGTGCGAGCGCGGATCCAGTTATGCAATACAAATTTCCCGTACGTGTACAAAATGCATCACAAATTTCAGCGAATTGGAGCATAACGCTTGTCATGGTAAAGGAAGCCCAGTTTTGTCATGCAGACACTGCATTTGTACGTGTACGGGAATTTTACTGTGGAAACCAGTTCTTGTGCAAGAGCAGGAACAGCGCAAAATAGAGCAGATCGCGATTCTTGAAGTGGAGCAGGGCGAAGATAAAGATGACCTTGACCCGCCTGCTCGCCCTCCAGATGAAGAGAACAACGCCGATGAACTGTCCCGCGTGAAAGCCGAGCTCGCGGACGTGCAGCGAAAATACGAAAATCTGCAGTCGCGGGTGGACCAGATTCAGTCTGCCTCGTCGAAACCTCCGCAAAGAAGAAGCACAGGTGCAGCTACGAGTCCGGGAACAACCTCAGCTGAGAAGTTCTTCCAGAACTCCCCGTCGAAGCTCAAGCGCCCCGGATTCGCAAGCGGCGGTACTACTAGTGGCGGGTCGAGGACCGTGACAGCAAGTACGAGTGGCGCGACGTCGTGTAGTAACACCTTTAATAACTCGTCGTCAGTTGATACAGGCACCGCTGCTGCGAGCAGCGTGACTGGCGAAAAGAGGAATAGCAACCCTTTTACGCAAGGTGTGTCTGTCGACGTAGAGTCTGGCACTGCGCCAGTTGAAGATGCACAAGAGACCACTGCTACACAAGATCATCCTGCACCCGACCCCCTGATGGCGAGCAAGATTTCCAGTAGTAGCTGCACGCCGCAGGAGGAACAACTGCCGCACCAAAGTCGCCTGTGTCTCGTCGACACAGTCAACACCAAGGAGGAATCTACTTCCCACAACGTCCGCAGTCCTTCGGTCGTGATGTTTGGCGGTCAGCAGCTTTGCTCGTTTGAAGAAGCTGAAGCGAGCATGTCACAATCTCGCTCGTTGCAGGTAGAAGTTGCTGCAAATATTAACGACGAGAACAACAACTATGGAAATAACGACAGCTACCATCAACAAACAGCCGAGATGAACAACGATGCTGTGCTGCTGAACCGCACCAGCAGTGTGGCGCACACCGAGGGACGCTCTTCCCCTGGTAATGACGAATTTCAGAAGACGAGTTCTGTTGGAAAAGACAATCAAAACTGGAACAGCAGCAGCAGCACGAAGAAGAGCCCGGACAGCAATATCGCTTCCAGCGCGGAAAAAAAGAAGCTTTCGATTCTCGGCGAAAATCTACCGCGCTTTTCCCTGCAAAGCGAGCGCGAGCTCTCGCCGATCCGGACCCGGCCGCCGCAGCAGAGCTTCATTTACCGCACGGAGGGGGCTCTGATTCCCGTGGACAACCGCGAGACAACCGCCGGGTCTGGATCTGGCACGGAACAGGAACAGGTGACGGGCAGTTTTGCAGATCGGGTAGTTCCAGGTGTGAAACTAGTCGGAATTACAGCGGACGAATCGTCGAAAAACACGTCGTGTTTTAGCAGCAGCAAGGACACGATGGTGCTGTCGAAATACAACGAGCAACACATTGGAGGTGGTACAGGTACCGGAATAGCAGGCTCAGTGCGCCCCGAGGACGCTTTCGATCGAATCAGTGCCGTCGAAGTAGTGCAGCCGGGCGAGGCTGATCCGCAGGACCGGAGCTCTCCGCGGGAACACAGCACAGCAGGAACATCACTGCAGGAAGGCCGCACTTCTGACCGGCCTAGCGCTCGCCCATTCTGCGATCCTCGGTATTCACCCGATTGCTTGCGAGATCCGGTAGAAGCAGCTGGAAGCAATGGTAGTGATAAACCACCGGCGCCCTGCACCACAGCAGTCCCTGGTGTCGTGACGAAGACGTCAGCACAACTTGCATCTTCGTCAACTTCTACGAGCAAAGTTGTCAAAGAGCCAATTGCGTACACGAAAGCTGCCGTTGTTGAGATTTCTTCCTCGAAAGACTCGTCACAAGCCAGTTCCTCGCGGTCTTCCCGCAACAATCCCTGGCTGGTCCGTTTACCGTCGCCAAGGGCCGTCGTCGTGCAGCTAGGTTGTAATAATACCGCGACATCAGCGACTTCCTCGTCATCAATCCCACACAAAAGCGCCGCTTTGGTCACAACAAGTCTAGTTGATACCGGTAAAAAAAGCCTCGTGCCAAACATAATCACTGGAAATAAATTTTCCTTCGCCCCAACCAAAATCCGGGCGCAGAGTGTTGGCGCGAACATTCGGCCGTTCGGGAATAATGCCAATCTGTCCTCCCCGACGTCGGGTTTTGACCACGCTGCTCCGGTTTTCGTTTCTGCTTCGTCCCGAGACCGTGCGACAAGTGCACAGCCGTCGCCCTACAGCCCAGCAACGGAAATCGCGCAGCTGTCTATGTCGATCGGGTTCGGCCGGCGAAGCAACAGCAACTCCGTGAACACAACGAGCCCGCAGGAGGCAACACTTGCGCCCCTCGTGCCGAAGCTGCTGATTGGTAGTTCTGGCGGGGCTGGAAAAAACAAGAACAACGTGACAACATCAAATAGCGCTGCAATAAATGCGCCGGCGGGATTACATTTAAAGTCCTCTCGCAGTACGTCGCCGGTCTTGATTTCCAGCACCCGAAATAACCGGTTGACTGGTGTGGTCGAAATGATGAATAAACAACAATTGATCCACGAAACCGCGCAGACCGGCACGACGATAATTGCGAAAACCATAGAGTCGAAATCCCGAAATGCGTTGGCGAACAACCAGAAGGTGAAAGCCATGCTCGAGAACACGAAACAGAAAGCGTGGATCACCTGGGAGAGCAACCGGTCGTCGCGAAACAGTTACGAGTTGCGGTCGCCGAGACTGGAGATTCTTTCTTCAACCAGGAGTAATTCCGCGATGGCGCCCACGACACGAGTTAATGTCTCCAGTAAAAAGCGCGCAACCTCCCCATTGGAAACCTCAACTGGGCTACGGATGGGTGGTGGTCCTTCGCAACTACTTGATGTTCGGGGAGGAATAGGAGCTGCGGGAACAGCAGCAGCAGCAGCAGCTACACGTCGACAACAAATCATGACAAGTGGAGCTGCTGGGGTGGGAAATTTGAAAAAATTGGTGGACGAGCAGCCCGCCTCCAGTTTGAACAAAACCACAGCAGCTGTCAGCATAGCGAAAGCCAGCAACCACGTGCGGCGTTCTGTATCTGGTGTGGCGACAGCGACGCTGAGCACGGGTAGAGTCACAACTGTTCGCGTCGCTGCAGGGGGTACAACAGCCGGTGCAGGAGCAGCAGCTGGCGGAGGGAAAACGAAAACTGGAATGAAACAATCTCCCGGGAAGAAGTTTCTGCTCGAAAGTCCGAAGCCGAAGAAGAAATCGTCGACAACAACCGGAACGAATAGAATGACGGAGACACCGTCTTTCGGTTTCGGTGGTGCAGGTAAAAACGGACCAAACGACAGCCCGGCGGGGATGAAGAACAGAAACGCGACGACTTCTCGTAGTTCTCCGGTTTCCAACAAAAAGAACGCCAGCGGGGGCGCCCACCGAAGTCCCAACCGCGTTAGTCTCGGCGATAAGCAGATTGGGATATCGAAACCGCAGTCGCCTGGTGATGTTATGGCGACCGGTAGTAACAACACAGGTTCCGGTTCGACGGCTGCAAAAGCGTTTTCGTCAGCGTCGCGTGCCATGAAGCAGCCACCAGAGAAAATCATCGTCAAGTCTTCCGTTCGGCGAGTGCAAAACCAGAGCGAGCCGCAACCCAGACTGTACAAGGCTAAAAGTCCGATGGATTCGGACGATTTCCCTGCGAAGACGCTGTTCCGGAAAACAGGGCAGGTATCGGTACTCAACACGACCAATAAAACCGATGACACTTGTTCGAAAGGTGGAGGGGCGACACAACAACAAGCTACCTCCGGCTTTGCATTGACTGGTTTGCGGAACACAATTGCATCCTCTTCGCGAGGACGAGCGGTCCAGAATACGAAGCAAATTTCCGTCCCAGCCTGGCAGCCACTAAGCCCCCGCGTTTTGATTTCCCCGCAGAGCGCCCCGCGCGCCATGTCCGCGGGGGCGCAGCGGGATCGGTCTCTGTCAAATGGATCCTCGACGCATCAGGGAGCTGGACAAATAAAGCAATATCCCGTGTTCTCCCTGCAAAATCATTTCAAACCGATTGCGGTGCCGGTTGTTCAGGCGATAGGATCATCTACCGGTACAACAACTAAGGGCGCTGCACCAATCATCACTACCCGGAACCACACATCCGTATCTTCTGTGGTCAATGTGAAAGCAAGTGCGGTCTCTACGAACGTTGAGCCTCCTCAGACGATGGTCAAGCAAGGTCCTGCGCCGGGCGTGCTTGCGAAAACTAGCCGAGCACTAGCGCCAGTGACCGTGGCATCCGCTGCCGTACCACAAGAGCCAAAAATAGTTTTCGAAGTGCATAACGTTCGGACGGAACAAGGAGGAGGTACTGATTTTTCGCGTTGTTTTTTCAGAATGAACGATGTCAGATGTCACGTCCACATCTTCTACCACACTTCATTTTGCATGTTGCTCACATCACCCACGGGTTGTTTTTCTGATCCTAGACTGCCAAGGCCAATCAGAATAGGATTCATCAGGTGCATATTCTGATAAATCGAAATTATACGTTGTGTACGTCGTCACTGTTACATCTTCTAGGTGTCGTCCACCCTGTTTCCGGCCGGCTGTCGGATAGTCAGCGCAAGAGCGTGATCCACCAGCAGGTCGATCCACCAATAGTACAACAACCAAGCAGTGGTCACCAGCAGAAGCTGGCGCCGTCAACATTCCAGCTCCCTGCGTTTGCAAGTCTGGCTGCTGGTTCGAACAACTTCAAAGCTTCCAGCGCTCTTGTGACCCCAAGATCACTCGCGCCGGTTAAAAATCATCACCAACCTCAGCCTTTCCTGCCGCCAAGCCGCACGGAGAGTGTGAACAGCCACACGGTAAATGTCAGAAAAATTTCCGTAGAGTCGGTCGGGAACGGTAGCAATTACGCCAACGCGGCTGTGAGTTCTTCTTACCCAGTAACATCGCATAACTCAACATCGACTGCTGTCGCTGCCCACGCCGAACCCATCGACGCTGCAAGAACGTCTTCCGGCACGACTACAACCCTTGTCGCCCCCACACCAGCATCTCATTCGACGAAACAAATTCGTCTTTTTCGAGTGGACCATTCACATCTCCGAAGCGCAGATAACACGAAAGACAATCTTAAGCTTTCCGGGGTCGCGTACCGGAAAGCGCCGAGCGACGGCTTGGCAGACCAGACAAGCAAGATCGCCAACTGGAACACGATCGTGCGGGGCACGGTGGAAGGAAACTTTTTAAAAGTGTCAGACATGAAGGAAACCCTGTTTCTGCCGCTAACGCTTGCTGGCGTGCAGGTGCTGACACCAGTCGGAAATTTGACCTCGCAACAAAGCACCAGCCACTAGATGTTGAATAGTAAATGGCCTATGTTTTTTTGAGTTTTTTTTCGCTTGATGTTGCAAATGCCTCTTTTAAATGCCGGACCCCGACGAGCCCTACGTATACCCCGTAGATGACGACCTAATCGAAATTCTTAGCTTGCCTGTAGAGCGGAAAATACCCCCTTACTTAAAAGTAAAACGAGTTTAATAATACGCATACTTCCACCCTTTATCTCAGTCGTATACTCCACCCAGCCTTCTACCCCGACTGTGCTTCAAATCGCGAATTTGAAGAAGCGACCAAAAAATTTATGAAGTAAAATGTAAATGCTAAAAAAGAATCCATTTTCCTGCTATGAAGCAGCATGCATGTTGTCCATGTCACGTTGTCCTCCGACCCGCGCGCATGGGAGGTTTGTAGAAAGATTAAGGTCTCACATTTTTGTACATCATAGAGATTTAGTAATGCCGAGAAAAACAATGAAAATGAAAATGAATCAATACTGATTTATCTCGTGGTAAATGCCTGTTGAGACGCGTAACACAGTGGTAGTGTACACAAAAAAAAAAGTGCAAGAGCAAGAAAGACGCGCGAACGTCGACAGTGACACGCCAACAGCACGATGCTTATACCATGATCAGCTGTTCGATCTTCATATGTCAAAGAGTTGTTGTTTGCAACTTGTGAGGAGAGCGATGTTGAGTAGCTTGTGTTGGATTTGGAGATGTAGTTGAGATGTTGGCTCGTCCATTTGAACATCTCATAAAGAAAGCGGCTCACTACAACAAAGACGAACTTTATTCGCAACAAAAATTGCAAGTCGAAAAAAGAACTGAAAAAAGACCACGATTGTACTTATCTCCACTCCGCAACTACTTTGTTTCGAAAACGCGACTGCATCTCGTTTGCAAAATCGAATCAAAGCCGCTCTCTGTAGATAGTACTGTCACTGTCAATCCTATTGATTTTCAAGACAGGACATCGGAATAAAAGTATCAAAACTACTTACATCAAGAAGAAAGAACGCTGAATGAGCACGACCTTGTTCGTGGAGATCCGAGGCGCGCTCATTTTCTGTTAAGGTAGACGATGCAGAAGAGTCGAATAAGTATTATGTATGACCGTTAGTTTTTTTTTGGTCTGTTTTCTTTTTCAATCTGCACGACGAGGGAATCAATTTGCATTTTGTAGCACAAAACTACCCGACCCATTATAGTAGAGTTCTGTTCTAGTAGTTCGAAGCACTACCTAGGTCGTAAAAACAAGTACAAGGCGACCAGACAAGGACAATCGAAGGAGGGTCTGTCTTGTCAGGGAAGTAGAGGTGGTCGTTTTTGATAGTAGTTTATCACTTTCAAGAACTACCAAATGTTGGATCCAATGACCGCGACCACCCCGGAGCATCTCCTATGAAAGCCTCAGAATGGAAATCCTCAAAGTGGAAATAATTTGTAATGCAAGAAAACGACTCCAGTTGAAGCGCCATGTCTAGTCGGCGCATGACAAATTTACCGGGCGCTCAAAGCATGTCTGTCATGCGAGTTAGGGCAAAGGAGCGCCCTTCTCTCGTGCTGATCAGCAGCCCAATTCTGAACCGGTAGAAGCACAATAGTCGGCCTCCATTGCGTCCGCTGCAATACAGTCTTTTTGGTGTCGCATTTCTTGCATCACAAATTATTTCCACTTTAAGAATTTCCTTTCTGAGGCCTTCATATCTCCTCGAGCGCCCCGATCCGGCAGTCCGACGTCGCAGGATCTGCGACTCTATCCTGTGCAAAAGTATCGTACTCGTATAAATGCAGGTCTTGCATTACAAATTTCTTTATCAAGGCAAATCAGCATTACAAATTTTATTTCTCATGCTGGGAAAATTTGTAATGCATTTATACGAGTACGATACTTTTGCAGTTCATAGACTCGGGGCAGAAGGTTGACCCGGCCGCCAAGTTGTCTTCTTCTGTGCAAGAAGCTGCCACGACCGGGATCTATTATCGATAATCTAGAACAAGAAGAAAACCAAAAATTCATTGGTAAGAGAAAAATAAAGATACTCGCGACAGGGACAGTTTTATTTAGGGTTCAGTTGTAGAAGGGGGACAGCTTTACTCTATTCTTCAGCAAGGAAACAAACCCTAGTGCCTTTATTGAGCTTGACCTAGAAGGAGCAACAGGAACAGACTCAAAACACAACTACACCAGAATTTGGCGGAAACCGGCGTGATTCAGCTCTGGAGGAGGTGACGTTTTCGCCGCGCCAGCGTACCCTTCGCTAATACTAAGAGAAAGCCACTTCTAAAGCTATACCTCTTGTCTTGAACAAAACTACATCTCCGCGCCGACAAAAACGCACTACCTGTTTTGTCGCAGTACTTGGTTTTTTCGTGCTCCACTCGTCCTTCTCCTTTCGTCGATCTCCTGTATCGAGGAGGCCGGACGTACAGCCGCAGTTTTGTCAAGACTGACTAGTACAACCCTTTGAATTTTTAAAGTCATCGCCCTCTTTTGTCATTTCAAAACCTTTTTTACGAGGAGCCGACTCGTATACTAAAAATACGACACATCAGAAGTAGGTGGATACTAGGTCTGGCGACCTTGTTGTCCACCTGTTTAGAGTAAAGATTCTACGTCGTAGTATTCTGGTCAAAGCAACCGACACAAACGCAATTATATCGCAAGAATATTAATATGGAACAGGCATAAGGTTGTCCTGGTCCTCCTGTTTTTACAATATATTCGACTTGTTCTAGGTCGACGTTTTTCTACCTAGTTTAAATGAAAGTATACAATTGTTTTGGGAAGAGTATATCAACAGTAGCCGAGCACGAGCACGACTTCCGGCTGTAGCGAAACCGCAGCTAGAAAGGTACAGTATGACAGCAGCGTCTGGAGTTCCAGTCTTGTCCACCCTCTGCTTGGGTGGGCAAGAACCGGGGCTCGGTCGCGTTTGTCAAAGAGTGTTTTCGAAAAATATTATTTAACCATGAGACTACAGAAGTTTTAAATGCGTCTTTTACCCTCAGCAGATCTACCAACGTCGGAAGCTTGTCTTTCATTGTTCTACTTCTACGCTACACTAGCATAAGCATTAGCACCACGCTGTACATCTTCTTCGAACAAGCGGCCAGTTTTCTATTACGCAAACTAGCCGGAGGAGGAGGACCCAGCTGCTGGCGGACGCGATCGGAAGTACAGCCCCGAAGCAGTACAAGAAAGAAACTGGCTCCGCAAGCTGCACACGACATGCAGTGCGCGAAATAACGCTAGCAGTACCGGCTTTCGTCGTGACGTTGGTTCTCAATCTTTGGCAGGTGCTTCGGCTTCCGCGTGTTCATTTCCAAGGACTCATCTGCTTCTCACGACAATTACATCAGCGATCCTTGTGGAAGCCACGACAGCAGCGCGCTACAACTTCGCCTGTCTATCGACTAGCAGTGGCAACATGTTTGCTGCGAGTAGCGCGGAGCAACCAGCTTCCGCCGGCGGGACGGACAAGATGGCTGGTGTAGCAATTCAAGAAAGCGAAACAGGCAATAAAGCAAAGGCGGCACCATCAAAGCCCGTGTATCAGAAAAGCAAGACGCCCAAACCGCCGGTAGAGCGGATGATTCTCACCCGAGCGGAGGTGGGTGACCACATCGTATTTATCGGGGATGTGCACGGCTGCGCCGACGAAGTCGAGGAGCTGCTGCGGCAGGCGCCACCGAATTCCACCTTCGTCTTCGTCGGGGACCTGGTGCATAAAGGTATTAGGAGTACATAATTTTCCTAACAGCTCTTAGTTACGATGCGGCCGCATAAAAATATATACGAATCGAAAATGGATCGATAGGGGTCCAAAGGCACAGGCAGTAGAAACCCAATTTTTATCGCACACATCATCTTCCATATGATTTCCAGGCCCGCGCAGTCCCGCTGCAATCCGCATCGCGCGCGAGAACGGATACTGTGTCCGGGGGAATCATGACGATTCTTTTTTGGCGGCCTACTACCGCTGCGGAAAATACAGTGAAAGCATCCAAAACTACCGCTTTCCCGAGCTGGTTTCGCAGGTTCCGCCCGTCGACGTGGAGTGGCTTCGAGACTGTCCGTTGATGGTAGTACAAGTTTGGTTCTAATGGTTATGCGCCGTTTATTGTACAAAATCAAAAGCCTTTGATTCTTTGATGTTTAGGTGCAAATCGTTTTTGACTACACAACAGATCCTTCTTCCCTGGCTCGGCATGGTTGTTGTGCACGCCGGTATGGTTCCTGGGGTTACCTTGGACCGCCAACGCTTCGACGACTTACTGTGGATGCGAGATGTCGTTCCTGTGCGAGAAAATAAAGAACAAGTGCCTGCAGAACAGCAGGAACAGAACAACGGTCAAAATGTCAGAGCCGGCACACAGGAGCCTACTTCAGGAGACGTGATCAAACCATCTTCGAGCAGCAGCGGTACAGCTTTTCAGTCCCTGGAAAAAACCAGCCCGGAGTCTCTTCCCTGGGCGCACGTCTGGAGTCGCTGCACGACGAACTACACCACGAGGAATATTAACTTGGTATCCGCGAACACTTCGGGGATGCAGAATCTTGCAGACGCGCTGTCGATCCGATTGGCGGACAGCTGCACTGTGAAAAACTATCCGACACGGCCCCGACGTGTCAGTACAACAAGCACCGCGGCAGACAGCGCCAGCTACGCGGGGAGTTTGTCTGGGGTATTAAAATAACATGTTGCGCTTGCGTGCGAAATAAATTAAAAGTTTCGTTCTGATCTTCTCCAATACTTGTAGTGTATGTCGAACAAGCCCAAACGACGCACAAATGTAGATATCAAATCGCAATTCTAATGAGTTGAATCAAATAGCTGCCACGTCAGTAGCGTATAAATTCTACAACACAAAGACGCCGATCGCGGTTGCCAGCAGCAACAAGGCCCGGCAGCACATCGGGCCTCCTTCGTCCTCCCGTATTGTCGATCACAGCGCAGGCCTGTTTGGCCCCTCTACTTCCAGGGGAGTACTTGACCAGCAGCAACAGAATTTCAGCAACTCCAACTCCGTTCTCGCGACCCCGCCGCCGGAGCGCGTACTTTTACAGCAGACGTTCTCCATCGCGGGCTCCTCCGCACCCTCGTGGACGCCAGGACCGGGCTCGACGATTGACGAGGTGGCCGAAACGTCCTACGAATCGGTGGAATCCTTCCGCGACGAGGACGAGGGTGAAAACGGAGGGACCAGCACAACTGACCAGGATTCTGCTCCAAAGCCTCTCCACGTCGTGTTCGGGCACGATGCGGTCCGCGGACTGCAGGAGGAAGAGTTCGCGACGGGCTTAGATACCGGCTGCTGCTACGGTGGCTTTCTTACCGCGTTAGTGGTCAAGGCCGACGACCCCACGGACCGGCACTACATCCAAGTGCAGGCCAGGAAGCAGTACTCCCAGAAGACCGGCACCGCCGCGGAAGACGAGGGAAAGCTGCTGCCAACGTTGGCAAGTGGCAGGGACAAAGTCTTCTACTGGAGCACAGCGCTGGGAACCTGGACTACGCAAGAAGCAGACCCCGATGCTGCGGCAGGCAGTACTACGGGAGGAATGCAGAGGATGAAAGTGGACGAGCCGAACAAATCTGGCGTTCCGCCATTTTCTGCACAGCAAGAAAATGCTGATGTTGCCCAGCGCGTGAAACAGTTTGAGTTGTGAAACTGGACAACAAACAAAGAAGATGGTGTCGGTGCACGGTGCTTCGTCCTCTGCCTGGCTTCAACAAAGCTTTGTGTTTGTTGAGCTAAACGCTTCATCAAGGACTCCTTCTAGCTCACTTCTATCACAACTTTTATGTTGTACCCCCTTGTACCAAGAACCCAAACCTCCTCAAGTAACAAGAAGTACCCAGCGGCACCAGCATCTACCTTCGTGAAATTTTTCATCAGCAATAGCATAGCAGAAATTTTAACATCAACTCAACCTGAAATCAGACCAGTCGTGAGAGGAACAGGTCTCCGCCTCCTTCCCATGTTGACATCAAGCTGCTTTATCCTAAACTGTTTATTGTTTACATTTTTGATGGCCACCCCACCGTAAATGATTTCAGTGGCCACGAGAAACGAGAGAAGTGTTTGCCTTTGCCGACCGTGTGAAGAATAAAAAGTATTTTTAGAAAGAGGCATAGGTGAATGAGAATGAGTGTAGTTGTAGTACGGACGTCGATGAAACCACCGAGAGGAACAAAGAAACTCACTACCCGATAGAAGATGTTGTAGTCAACATACATCGCTGGTGGAACTCGAAGGAGGGGCGTGCCGTGCGGCACGCGCCACTCAACGAGCCCCACCTTGTCTCTGAATGTGTGCTAGAACACCATCGCCATCCGCTCCGAGATGACCAATTAGAGGAACAACCGAAAGCCAAAACGGATGTGGTGAGGCGTCTAACGATAGTAGAGCAAGGAGAACAAAAAAGACTAGGGGACACAGTTGCACTTGCAGTGCAAGTAGAACTACACGGCCGCAGCTGCAGCGAGCTCGTGTGACAAGTGCAACGGAAAGAAACAGATCGTGATCGAGGAGCAGAAAATGACAGCGCTTGTTTTACATCAAAGAAATACAATTTCGATTTGATATTGACAATTTTATTGAACTATTGACGCAAATAGGATAATGCAGCATTTGACGACGCAGTTGACTTGAACGAAAAAAACGCTTTGTGGGGAACGAATTTTGAAATAAAACTCTAAAACCTACTTGCAGCAGAATGCGTGACAAGCGTGTTCGTCTTCGTGGTTCTTGACCTGCATTACTGTTGCTGTTCAAGGAGGACAGTAAAGCGATTTTTACATAGTAGTGGTGGATGCCTATCGCTTTGCGTGATGAAGAAGATGAAGATGTTTTTTTTCATCTCACGATGCAGGTCATCGTCATACTTTGAATTTTTGCTTCACCACAAGAATTCCAGACTCAGTTCCCTCCATTTTTTTCACCCTGTGTCTCCAGTTTTTTCGAATGTTAAAACCGACCAGAAGATGAAGTCGCAAAGCATTTGCATAATGAAACAAAAGATGCAAGAGATACATCTCTAGCTCGTTGGTACTAGTCAAAAATCTCCAAGTGTGGATAAAAAAAAGAGTAATAAATCCATCTTTGCCTCACGACTTATGTTCGGGCGGCCACCACGGCGTTGATAAAAACCAAAGAAAGAACCAACTACAACTGCTGTTGTTTCATGCCAGTCGTGCACGACGAGGGTCACTGCTGTTTTTCCTTTGAATTTGCTACACTATGGGCGGCATGTCCGAGGAGAAAGGAAATCGCCCAGTGACCTACACCGGCGCGCCGCTCCAACCCGTCGACGCCAGTGCCGATGCTGAGGCTATACCGGAAGCAGGCATTGACCAGGATACGCAAACACGAGATGCACAGGAGCCGCAGGACATCACCACGGCCGCGAACGCTACAACTACTTCCGTGAACGCACCGCCCATCTCCGCGGACCAGCTGTCCGCTATGGTTTCCTGCCAACCGGGTGTCAACGGGAACACGATCATCCCGGGGCACAACGGGCTGACTGCGGCCCAGTGCGAGCGGGAAATGGCGGACGCCATGGCGGAGTTGACCGCGGGCCTGGAGGCCCTGGATCAAGCGGACGAGGAGTTTTTGGAGATCTTGCAAAAACTGAAGTCTTTATTGTTGGATCAGGGAAGTTTCCACGATTTGTGCCAAAAGGGGTACGAGCAGCAGGGCAATGCATTGAAAACAGCAGCAGACTTATTGTACGAAAAAAGTGTTTCACTGTAAGGATTTTGCAAGTTTGGCATGACAAGTTCGTTACACATGACAGGGAAAACTTGCCATGCAAGGTTCCTAAGGGAAAACACAGCTAAAAGTCGCCTGTCTTGCATGTGTAGCAAGACAAACACTTCTGAGATGCAGTTTCGGCATTACAAGTTTACAGTGAAACAGTTTTTTCTTGCGATAAGACTTGAAAAAAGCGCTGGACGTGATATCGGCGGACATCGGGTTGGAACCCGTGACGATGGACGAAGCGGACGAGCTGTTTTTGGAAAATTTGGACGTATCCACAGTAAATAAGTTCCCGTACACGTACAAATGCTGTTTCTGCATGACAAAACTTCCCTTCAATCTTAGTCAGCATGACAAGTTTGACACAGCTCCAAGGTAGCAAAATTTGTCGTGCATTTTGTACATGTGCGGGAAATTTGTATTGCATAGGACGCCTTTGAGTACTACACGCTGGCGAAGAAGTTTTTCGAATCGGTCTCCCGGACATTGGACGAGGACAACGAAAACCTGCTGTGCTAGTAGTGAAGCGTCATACGGAGGTACTTCCACCTCGGCAGGAGGTGACGCTGAAGATACAACTGTTGGAACCAACTACGATCTGCGGTAAGTACAGTCGTCCCTTCCGACTGCAGCTGGTGATGGGGTTGGCTCTACAGCTACCGTGCTTTCCTCTGATACTTAGATAGCTACAGGAGGAGGTCTTCAAATGATGCATCGACGACTTCATAGCGAACAAAAAATGAACATGGTTCTTCACATTCAATATATAACGTTGTTCGTAAAAAAAAGCAAAACGGAAGCTCTTGTTGCGGCTTCTAGTTCTTTCATTCAATATATAACGTTGTTCGTAAAAAAAAATAAAACGGAAGGGAAATGCCACTGCGTCTTCCGCAAACCAGAAGAACCACGGCGTCAGAGCCTCAGAAAGGCCTGACGTTTCGAGAATGTTCCCCTGTTGTGACTACTTTATTACTTTTAGAGTCGCACAAGAAGATCGAAATCAGTTCTCCGAACATAAGACTCACTTCTTGCAGAATCAGCAAGCAACAATTGAATTCTAACACATTCTGGAAATGATCGAAGATCCGCAATCTTCTCCGCCGTCGAGTCATAAAGTCTAGTACACGGGCAAAAGTAAACATATTATATCTCGACAACCTTCCTTCCCAGCCTACACATCAGCGGTATTCTTGCAACTAGATTGTGTAGCCAAGCCGTTACGTCTACGAAGATAGAACATCATTTCTATACATAGAAGAAGAGCTTAAATTTTCGATTCAGTACCGCTATCGACACCGAAAAAAAGTCATCAAAAAAAATGTCTGAGCCGAAGAAGGGATCCGCTCTGGCCGACCTCTTCAAGAAGAAGAAGAAGGTCGCCGTGAAGGCCAACAACTTGAACGAGGGGGTTACCGGCGCCGCCCCCACCGTGGACGCGCTGAAGAAGACGGCTTCGGTGGATAACAAGGAGTGGAAAGAGGAGGAAGTCAAGAAGGACACGGATGTCTCGCCCAAGGCCCGCATCGCCACCAACCTCGCCACGGTGAAGGCGGAAGAAGCTGCCGCCAACCAGCAAGCCAAAACCTGGAGCGACAAGCCGGTTATGCAATACAAAAGCATCGTGCTAGTAGTAATTGCAATGCAAATTAGCTCAGCATGACAAATGGAATTTGTCATGCTGCTTTGCCTTGGGATGGAGATTTGTGATGCATGACTGCGATTGCTACGAGTACGGTACTTTTGCACAGGATACCGGTCGATGGGAAGCAACAGCGCGCCGCTGGCGGAGCCTACCAGGTGCCCTTCAACCAGCCAGGGTACTGACGAAATGCTGCTTGTCAACATATTGCTTTTACTTTTTGTTCTTTTCTTGCAGCAACAAATCGCTTGCTTTTTTCTGATAAGATTTCTTGAGTCGACGAGTGCTGGCAACATTTTTATTCTTGAATATACGTTTGCAATTCCAATTATGACGCGCATCGAACCAAAAAATCTTGTTCACAGTCAAGTAACGAAGACGAAGTTCCCGGAGCTTGGGACCCAGAAGAACCAGGTGCAGGGGAAAGCGAAAATTGAAACCAGCAAGAATCGATACGGCAATCTGAACGTGGACGACGACTCGGAAGCGGAAGAGGAGAAGCTGTCCAAACCCGCCCTGGTCGCCAAGGAAAAGGGCGCGAAGATGTACAAGGCCCCGGGCGCCGTTGCGGATGACAACGACAAGGAGCTGGATCCGTCCGAGAAGCGGGCCCTGGACGAGAAGACGAAGAAGAAGCTGGAGAAGGAGCAGGAAAAGCAGCGTCAGAAGGAGGAGCGTGAGGCGGAGAAAAAGGCCGCGGAAGCGAAAAAGGCCGCGGAAAAAGCAGCAGCGGCGAACAAGGCGGTGTGTGATACGTCGAAATTTTCCTACGGAGTCTTCGACGTGAACGAATGCATCGCTAAGTACACCACCAGACAAAAAATCGTCTTGGCGAACTAGATTGATGGTGTTGTTGCGCTGCACTTGTTTTACTTTATCCGCTGCTCGCTCGGATGGATCTTTTCACTTTGACACGACTGCAATCATTTTAAGTTTGTGTTTCACCTGATGGGTTTGTTTATGACTGCACCGGATCGAAGAGCAGTACGAGCCAGGAGCCAGACGGCCTGTTGCAACCCCCCGCAGAACACAACGTTGAAGATAGCCAGCCACGGAAAGTCGACCGACCGCTCACACTTACTGCAACACGTTTGGTCGCTCGCCTTTATAGAAGACCGAAAGTTGTAGAGCTCTTTCACATCAGCCCACCTCGCTCCTGACATATTTTGAGATGTGAAACTCTTCTACCCGCACAGATTTTTTTTACGTTTGTTCTGTCTCTGTATCTGCAAAAAAGGAGGAACTTCGAAGCTGCGCAGCAGCAGGCAGCCGCAGCAACCTACTGCCAAAGCTGCACCCTTACGTGTCATTGCCACTGATGCGCTCGAGAAGATCGATGCCTGTGTTCGCGTTCTTGGATGCAACAAAGCTCCGCTGATGTATTGGGAATTCTGAGCGCAAATTTGGCCCAATCGCAAAAACGAGAGATGCAAACGGAAATGTTGTCGTTGTGTCCGATTATGGTCTTGTAACCGTCATAGTTTCTTCTTCTCTTTTATTTGTAGTTGTACAAAAAAAAATGAAGCTCGCACCGCAAGTAGTTTAAGTTTGGAGTGTAAATGTGTCTCGTTTTTGTAGTTTACAGCAATTACTTAAAAACTTCATAGACGAGCTTAAGGTGGACGAGCATAACTATAAAGTTCTTTCATTTCCAAGAAATAAAATGACGGACACGGAAGATAAAAACATGGAGCTGAATTCTTTGCAAGCAGCGCGGAGCGCGCGACGGAAATGGGAAGAGAAGGCGCACGCGAGTTCGCCGACCGAAGTTCCCGGGACGTGGAACATCGCGGACATTGACTTCATGATGAAATCCATGTTCCGAAGCAAAAATGACTCAAAACCCACTTCCAACGAAGTTGATGGTGACAAAAATAACATCTTCGCCGACGGAATAAATCGACACTCTGATGAAAATGCAGTCGCTACCGCACCTGAAGGTGGCACTGGAACTCCCGAGGAGCAATACTTTTCGCCGGAAGACTTTTCGGTGTCGCACCAGCAAGAGCCAGGTGCAAAAATGCTGTTTTACAATGAAGATATCCCGGAACAAAGAGCAGGAGCTGCATCTTCTGCCTCATCGACCTCGTCTGTAACTACTTCCAAGAAGCATGATCACTACGTCGACCGTAATTTTTCTCCCGATGTGGTAAGCGGCCCGCCCCCTGGTCACAGCCCTTGCACGTCCGATATGGTAGAACGGGCCTCCCCGACGGAGGAGGCGATATTATTCGGAAAGAACGAGCTCATCGGCAGAAGTCCGGATATTGCCATGGTCGGAGCAGAAATTTCGAACAACGACGGATCGGACCGTGAAGTGCAGCCGGTTAATTATACCGCTCGCGGAACATCAAGTGCTTCGTCTGCATCCATATCCTCGTCCACCACGACCTCCAAGGCTGATTGGTCGCACTTTAAGTTTGAAGTTCGCACGAAAGTAAGCCCGACAGGGACAGGGAAACAAGTTAGTACGACAGGCGCCAGTGCTGTTGCACCAGGCGATATTATTAAAAGCCTGGGGATAAAACGAGACGTGGAAAGCCGGTCCCTTTCTGCCGAGAGAACGCGGCGCAAGAAACATCA
The DNA here is from genome assembly GCA_905178155.1 of Amoebophrya sp. A120. Lineage (NCBI taxonomy): Eukaryota > Dinophyceae > Syndiniales > Amoebophryaceae > Amoebophrya > Amoebophrya sp. A120. The sequence goes on along the minus strand of CAJINV010000001.1, from coordinate 1,898,940 downwards.
AGCGATATTGCATCAGCACAACTCACTGTCCTCTTCGTCTGCTGCAGGAGTATATCGCGCTGAAAAAAACTATCACTATCACAAAAAGGCCGCTTTTCGACCCAAAAATACAACTTTTTTATTTTTTACAAAAAAACATCATTGCTTTTTCATTTTTTTTCTCGCCGGCGAGGTAAGACCTCAGTAGTGTTTTGATTGATTTGGAATGATGAATGTCAGAAGGTAACTGGTGGCCGCTTGTGATGATTCATTTACCTAGCTAACAGGAGAGATCTGGCAAGACGCTTGCAGGTTGAGACACTTGCAGGCTGTGAGCACCGACAACCGAATACCACCATCACAATCCCGGACATTTTTGAGGACGGCGAGAGCTCCCGCCCCATTCGTTGCGGCCCAGTCAGCCAGCGCCATGAGGGCGTGGAAGCGTGTCTCCACCATGCTCGTTAACGACGGGTCTGGAGTTGGTGGGTTTGGTGGGTAAAGAGCGAGTTTTCTAGGGCCCGTCTCTCAGACCTGCTCCCAGATGGATCTGGGGGCTCGAAGGCCAGGCCTGACATCCGGAGCCTCCAGGGGCTAGGCCATCAAAGGCCACGACCTTTGGCAGAAATTGGTGATGGCGCAAGCACTAATTTTTTTAGTGCTCACACTTTGAATCTTCCTTGATTTCTCTTCTCCGGGGAGGTCAAAAATTGCGCTTTTTTGTGTGTGATAGTTTTTTTTAGCCACGACGCTATGGCGATTTTGGGTTCCTTTTTGACCTGGGCCATAGCATCGCAATTAGCATTTTTGCAAAAAGCTGCTTTTCATTGTTTTCGCAGCATTCGCTCGTGCTGAAAAAAACTATCACACCACACTTTTGGCCGATTTGTTATAGAAAAAGCGCAAAAAGGTGTGAAGTTGGTTTTTTTGAGTGCCGGAAGTGAGTGTGATAGTTTTTTTCAAACACGACGGCACGGCCCACATAGGACCATCGCCAGAAAAAAAACTATCACAGCCAAAATGGTCGATTTTCCGGGTTTTATAAAACTCTTGAAAAAATTTGCGCGCGCAGTGTTGAAAACCAAAAAAATCCGCGGAGGACTGGCTCTCGGCGGCCAGGTCCGAAAAATGGTGTGATAGTTTTTTTTAAACACGACCTGAGACGGGCGATTGCGCCTCACTTTTTGCCCGCCTCCAGCCCCGGAACGGAAGGCAGCTCACCCGCCACCGCCGGAGCATCAAATCAGCCCAGGTCTGAAAGCTGGGGATCAGGTCCAAAAAGTGGCGCGATAGTGTTTTTCAAACACGGTGGGAGAGTGACGATGGCCGCGCACCTTTTGGCCGCCCGCCTCCAGCCCCGGGCCGGAAGGGGCCGACCCGCGAAGGCCGGGCACCACCAAGGGTGGGTTCGGAAGCTCGCCTGCGGAGCGAGGGCCCGGCCCGGCCTTCCCTTCGGCTCTCCTGTTAGCTATGACAATCATCACAAGCGACCACTAGCTAGCTAACTACATCATTCATTAATCGCAACAACAATATACGAGGCACAAGGATCGAGCCCCAATGCGCCGCAAAAAAAATCAAAAAAAAATCAACTTTTGCCAAAAAGTGGGCTTTTGTGATAGTGATAGTTCATAGTGATAGATGACATCAGCACAACTCACTGTCCTCTTCCTCTACTGCAGGAGTAGCTGCGGAAACTACAAATTCCGGAACTACAACGATGGCAGCGAAGCTGCGTGCGAAGGAGCTCGAAAACATCTACGGCGCACCTTCTGGTGCGGCAAGAAGAGGAGGTCAGACGACAGTTGTGAACAAGAGCACTGTTTCGTCTGGGAGCAAGGTAACTTCTTCGTCTTCTTCTAGACCAGGTAGTCGAGGGCCCCCCGGAACAAGGGTTCCGTCGAAGTCCCCATCGAAAGATTTTGTCGAAAACAACAAGCGCCAAACGGTCGCGGGAGCAGGCGGTCCCCGTCCAGCATCCGCGAGAAAACGAGGCACGAGCAGCCACAATCAAGCTAGTGGCTCCCGAGGCCGGGGACAAAGCACCAGTCGGAAGGAACAACTTCCGGCCGCAATCTCGGCGCGTGGGGCAGCGGCAGCAAGTGAGAACAGTAAGAATCCTACTCAGGAGACGAATCCTGATGGCACCACAGCAAAACGGAGCAACACGCGCGTTGTGCTACGGTCGGCCCGGGAATATTTAAAAGGTTTGTCGGCCAGGTCCAGCCCGGAGAAGATGCCGCCGAATTTTCAGAAGCGCTTGCAGGAGCTGGACCGGGGATCCTCGAAAGCTGCTTCTTCCACGTCGTCAAAAACAACATCGGTTGCGCCGAGTGTCGTGGTAGCCGCGCCGCCGGTAGCTCAGCATGCGGACCACCAGACGGGGTTGCAGCTGCGCGAAGTAAGTGAAGAACAAATTGCAAGTGCTCGGCTGCACGTTGACAAAAACGAAACCGCCCAAACAAAAACATCATCTTCACCTGATGATATGGAAGAGAGTCGACCACCTTTGCCAGAGACCGCTGCCGGGTCATCCTCCTCTTCATCGAGTTCCTCTTTCTACAAGGTGCCTTTGCTACGAACGGAAACGAAAGAGCCAAGTACAGCTTCAAAGAGCAAGGTAGAGATGATGGCACCAGCAGACGAAACCTGTGCCGGTCCTTCACCTGCAGATCATGACCCTATCAAAGAAGGAGAACACAACACGCTGGAGAACTTGTCGACGCCGAGGTTGTTCGACATTCCAGATGGAACGAAAGCCGGTGGAGCACTAGAAGAGAAACCCCCAGCCTCGCCGAGACGAGGCTCAAGCCGTAGCAGTTGTCCACCCGCTCCAACATTGTCGGACGAGAATGACCTGAACAGACCTTCGGATGGTTTGTTGTTTTCAACAAGCAAAAACGCCAGCGAGAAGGAAAAGCTCTTCAACGCCGACCGGTTTTACATTCAAGCCGGGCGGATCATCGACGGCAAGGATACAAAGCCTGCGCGCAGTACTCCTTCACCACCACCGGCGACCGCTGCGCAATTCCCCGCTCCCCCGGGGGCGCCAGTCGCAGGAAGCAAACATGCAGAGATGAACAAACCTCGCAGTTCCTCCTCGGGATCAAGTTCCAGTTCTTCGAGCACGAAGACGAACTTCGAACATTTGATCAAACGACTCCCCGCCTGGCCGTTCCCGATTGTTCCGCCCGTTCCCCCGCCGCCGCCCCCACTAATTTCCCCACAGGCGGCAGATTTGAACGGGTGGGGGTCAAGCTCTTCCAGACCCAGCCGTGGAGGTTTTGGAGTACAACCGCCGCAAAGTGTAACCAATAACATCACGGTGCGGCGGGGATTCGTGAACATGCATTCTGCGGTTGCGTCGCCGGATGGTGGTCCGGGGCAGAGCAGGTTTCGCGACTTTGCGCCGTCTATCAAATGTAAAAATGTCTCGGTCTGGAAGAATGCGCGATTTGTCATGCAGCTTTTCCATGACCCATGGCCATGACCATGAGGTCTGGAATGCCGGAACGAGCATGACAGATTCTGTGCGATCTTTCTCATGCCTATCCTTCATGAGAAACTGCCTCCCGACTTTGTCAAAACTGGGCGACTTTTGGTAATCATGCAACACAGATTTCTGCATGCTTCAGATTTAGCATGACAACCCACAGCCGACACAGCGTGTGTCGTCGAAAACCGGAGTAAGAGGGGCCGTCGGACCGGGAAATCGCTTGCTGGTTAATATGTATGCGTGACAAGCTGGCTGCGTTTTGCATTCGTGGCAGTCCAGGAAAGAGGAAGAACTAGTGAAGCGATCGGATCGACGAGGTGCGTCAGGGGGCGTCACTCATTCATTCACTCATGACAAGTTGCAGCATTCTTCCAGACCCAGACACTTTTACATTTGATACCGTCGATACAGTCGCTGGAAGAGCAGTACTCGCGGCAGCGAACGATGCGCCCTCCTTCGAGCAGTCCAGTAGAGAGTCTCCAAACGAGTGGCCAGCTACTTGGAGCAGGTGGGGCAAAGGCTGCAAGGGCCACGGCAGTAAGTGGCGGAGGAGGTCCGAGTGCTTCTAGCAGAGGCACACCGCAGCCGTCACCCTCACAGCCATACATGCAGCAGCAGCTTTTGCTTCCGCACGAGCGCGGAAGCAAGAGAAGCTCGGTTTACAACTCTGCAAAGCGGCCGCGGTCCTCTCCGACAACAAGCCATCCGAAAAGTGCAGAGGCAACTACCTGGCGCGCAGGGAGCTCCGTCCGGCAGCATCTTGGTGGTTCCAATAAATCGAGCCCGGCTGACAATGATCTCCCCACCGCACCACCGCCAGAAAAAAACAAACCCGGAAACAAGAGCAGCACTTCGTCATCGCCCGCCGACGCGGAAGTAGCGGCTTCTCCGGGCGGCAGTGCGGGCACTGAGGAAACATCCTCGGGCAGCAAGCGCCGTGGTCTACCGCGGCCGGAGGGTGAAAACCAGCCGACCAATACGAGAAGCCGGCAAAATTCCTACGAGAGCGCCCTTACTTTCGGTCGGACAAGTCCGTTCGCACGCAGTCCGGGGAATGAAGATAGCGGTGGAGACCAAGAAGCAACTTCTTTGCTGTTCAAGAAAGTAGAGAGCAAAGAACTGCAACCAGGAAGCGAAGAGGAGGTGCGACGTGTTTTTTTTCATTTTTTTTTCCTCGCGTTATCCTTATCGTTAAGTATCCAGAGACCAGACCGTGGCACGACATCGATCCAGTTTTTTTACTTTCACATTTGTAGCTACGGCTACACGCGACGCTCTTGTTGCAAATTGCATCATGTCTACTTCAGAAATACTAGTAGAGAGATATGCTTTTTGCTACGACGTGGCAGACCTGTGAGCCATGAAGTTACTCTTGAAAAGTTTTCCATGTACATCTCCAAAAAAGTCCTCCCGGCGTCCGCGCGCGTCCCCTGTAACGACACAACGCGATGAAAATCGCCAGCAGCGTCATGATGTCCAAGCTCCGTCATTTCCGCCGCGGGCGAGCCCGTCCAGCGCCGCAGTGCCAATGTCTACTACTTCTCCCAGCACGGATATCCAGGAAAAAAACATTGTAGGGTTAACTTTTTTGGAGGAACAGCATTACAAATCTGTCTGGCAACATGACAGCAAAAACCTGTCATGCGCAGATAGTACATGAAAACGCCCTTTAATGGGCCCTACAATACATGCCAAGCATGACAGACGCAATCATCTTGCATGTTGCGCATCACAAATTTACACTAACAACGTTTTTTTCTTGGATAACGGAACTCGTGGGGACAAACGCGATGCAGCGCGTCACCAGGCGACTGGATATCCTGTGCAAAAGTATCGTACTCGTAGTAATCGCAATCATGCATTACAAATCTTCATCCCAATGCAAAACAGCATGACAAATTCCATTTGTCATGCTGAGCTAATTTGTATCGCAATTACTACCAGTGCGATACTTTTGCAGTTCATACTGGACGAGCTGACGCAACGGCTGGATCTCGTCCGCGTTCAAGAGCGAGATTTGAAGGATAAAGTAGACCGGGTGGCACAAGCGCAACAGGATTTGTCCAAGGTGCGGCAAGACGCGATCGGGTCCGTGGCGAAGGGGAGCGGTATGATAGGAACTTTAATTTTTTGTTGTTGATCGATTAATGGACATGTACCTAAGTACCCAGAAATAAATCCAACGCACTTTTTTGCAAGTGGCACTCAAAAACCGTCCATACGAGTCCACCACGGGCATGCTTACCGTGGTCACGCTAAATCCTATAACACCTCTTCCACGATTTCGATTACAGGTCCGCCCGGAACGAGCTCAGGAGCTTCGGAGAGAAGTAGAGACGACACTCCTGCTCTCAGTGATGCAACTGCAAAAAAGCTGGCAGAGTTCGAAAAGTCAAACCTTGAGTTGGTGAAAAAAGTCGAAGCGTACCATGCGGAGCTGAATGGGATCAAGGCAGCACTTGAAAACGCTGAAAACGAAGAAGAACTGCTGCCATTGTCTTGTTCCGGTTTAGAGGATGCGGACGGCGCTGGTCTGGCTAAGGTAACAAGGGTTTATTTGCTCGTCTTCAGAAAGAAAATGGAAACAGATAATCTTCTGAGACTATCTATACCTAAAACACGCTTGCGGCAGCACTTCTGTATCGGTTGCTGTTGCTTCAGTAGAATTTTTTTGTAGAGCTGCTTGATCGTAGGCGTCCTGGTTTTGTGTGTTGAGTCATGTAGTCCTTTCCGCTCTGGTGCCTGCTGACCCTGCTCTAAGCCTCAAAAAATTGCGAATGCAACAGAAACGCTCCACCACCGCCGCTAGTACAACCAGCAGCGACGACACGGCTCCCGGTATCGCCTCCCTGAAGGAGGAATCTTCGCAACAAAGAGCGGACGCCCTGGCCATCGCCAATGCGGTGGCGGCCAAGAAGGAGCGGCGCGTGCTGGCTTTCGTTGACGAGTTGACGCAGTCCCGGTTAAACTCGCTGGAGGCGGATCTGTTAGCGCGAATCCAGTTTGTCGAGAACGATCTGGGGAATAGGATTGTCCAGCAGAAGGACGAAGTCGCGCAGGTTCAAACGGAAGTCAAAACCCTGACCGAACAAAAGTCCTCCTCTAGTGCGGACGAAGATGGTAACAAATAAATTTGTTTTGAGAAACATGATGCTCATGTTGCTTTTTCTTGCTACATTTTTTTTAAATTTGGCGGAGCTGTGGCTTGACGTTTGTACTCATAGCCGTAGGTACGTTTTCGAATCAACCGTCTTGCCACTTCAAACTACAGGGTCCCACGAACGCCATGCCAGCAACGCCGCAGTGTCCCCCGAAGACGGTGACGCTGTGATGAAATTTAGCTCCCTGGTCGGACCAAAAGCCGCTGGCAAATCCGTTTCCAAGGGTGCAGACCCGTCGGAGGTGTCTCCTTCACGAGAGGAGAGAGCAGAATCAAGGCGAAAAATCCTGGCGAACCAACTCGGTCCGGTCATCGTGGAGCAGAATCTGCCCCACTTGGAAAAAGAGATCGACGACAAGGTGGCGAAACGACTCGAAGAGCACAAGCAGCACTTTTCTTCCGAAATTATGCAGAAAAATAAACGCGGCAACGAAGAACAGACCCATCAATTCGCCGAGAAGTGGAGCGCGGAGCAGAAGCAGGTCGAACGAGCGTTGCAAACGCTCCGGGAGCGGGTAGATACGATTGAGACCTCGACGAGTGCAAGAATACAGGCGACGGAAGAGGAAAATGTCGTTTGGAAAAAGGAATCCAACTTGCTCCACGACCGGATCACGAATTTAAGCGAGAAAATGGACTCCGCGTTGGTACAGGTCAACAAGGCGGTAAAGGATAGTACAACTTCAAGCGATCACAGGGACGACGGCGTGTTGGAGGTCAAATTGATGCAAAAAATCACTTCTAATTACGAGGACAGAATGACGAAGTCCGTGAAGAGCAGCGAGGAGCAGATGATGAAGAAGTGCGAAAAGCAGTTTGCAATGAAGCACGACTTGAAGTCGATGGAGTCGAACCTCGAAAGATCCGTTCTGGCGAAGACGAAAGAGCAGCTGATACCCAAAATCGTGCCAGAAATCGTGAAAAAGGACGAAATTAAGCAGCTGGTCGCGCGTGAGGTGTTGAAGACGCGGAAGGAGACGGCAAGTGAAGCGGAAGAGACTGCGAAACGGTCCATGTCTACCGAGGTGGACAAGCTGCGGAAAAAACTGAACGAAGACTTGTTTTCCAGCAAAAACCTGCAGGACTTTCTGCAGAAGGAAGTCTCTCGCATCGTCCAAGAGGAACTGGCTGAAGTAGAGATCGCGAAAAGAAAAGAGGAGGAGGATACGGAGAGGCAGAGGCAGAGGGCAACTGCAGCACCAGGGGCAACTTCTTCTAAATCTTCACCGAGTCAAACACAAACTGCGAGGACGAACAAGGCTGGAACCACGCCGGAAACAAACCCGAACAAGAATCACTCGTCCCCTACTTCCCGGAGTAGAAGATCCTCGCCACTTATCCAGGAAAAAACACCCATCCACATCCAATTTGTCATGCAAAACATACATAAAGTCCTGTGTTTGTTATGCAAAAAATGGATGTGGATGGGTTTTTTTCTGTGGATGCCACTGCTGAGTCCGCGGTCGGAGCTGCTTTCGCTGCAAAGCAGGCTGGCCCGCGTGCAGGGGATGTTGTTCGAGGCCCGCGGCATGCAGCCGCCCGATTCGCCGCCGTCGGACGAATCGAAGGCAAGTCCGGAGGTGCAGAGGCGCATCGAGAAGGACATGACCATCGACGACTTAATCCTGCAAATGGAACAGGGGACCCTGTTCGCTGGTTCCGCTTCTGCAATCGACCTAGACGATCAGCAGAGTACTACGAAATTTTCACCTCTCCGCGTCGATGGCGAGACGAAAACGAAGTCGCAGTCCAAGAAGCACAGACGAACTTCTTTTTCCGCGCTGGACGACGAAGATGAAAATGGTGAAAACACCGAAGTATTCTTGCCGTCCTTCGAGGATTTAGCGAAGCAAGCGCAGTCCTTTTCCTCAACGACTCGAAGCCGGTCGCCGCAGCTACTTCGCGATCGCGTCGTGTCGTCCTCGAGCCCGCGGTCGATTCGGGCCGCGATCGCGCACTGCGATAAATCAGAGGAGGCCCTGGAGCTGCTAAGGACGACACTGATGAATAGCGAGCGACAGGCCTCGTCGCCGAGCAGGACAGCGCGCGTTGGTGACGAACAAACATCAAGAACATCGCGCGATAGAAGAGCCCCTCCGAGAAAGGCATCCGGAGACCACTCGTCCTCTTCTGCTTCTTCAACGGAGAAAGCAGCCACGAAAACGAAAAACCCCTTTGCTGCAGCATTTGACAACTTCGACATCCTGCAGAGTCTCGAAGATGAAGGCACGGTGGCGGAACAAGACAAAACTCTCGCCGGTGGAAGTGCAGCTTCTTCTACGCGAGCAAACAACTCGTATGAAGAGCGAACGCCCGGCAACGTCCTGCAGGACCTTTACCAGAAACCGCTCAGCCCCTCATCGGGGACAAAAAAAATGCAGCAGGCGAAAGTGGTGGTAAAACCCTCCGAACAAGATGATGAGCAATTTCGTTCGCAAGTGGAGCAGACGTCGTTGAATGCGACCGAGCTCCGCGAGGAACTCGATCAGTTGAAAGCGCAACTCTCTGCCTGGCGGACGCAACAGATGGACGAAGTGCTGAAGTTCCACACCGGGGGAAAGAATGGCGGAAAATCAAAACTGTTGAAAACGCCCGATGTGGATGAAGATGATTCTGATGACTTCTGCTCCAGGGGACCCTCCTCCCTGAACCCAATGGCAAGAGCTGCGGCAGCGAGTAGGGCGGGCGGGACCCAGACGTCCGATGTTGAAAACGTTGACCCCAGGCGGCCGCGGAACAGCGGCGGGGGTACCACGTCGAGTAGAGTAAGCGGAAACAAAAACAACAACTTCTCACCGCCGGATCGGGGGATGATATTTTCGTCCGGGGGAAAAATGTCGTCTGCGAGAAGGGGAAATAGTTCGACGAGCGGGGTGAAAAACAAGTCAGTAAGTAGGGTCGACGCTGCTCTGGGGAAAAATCAAAATGGGACAAAAAAGCAAGGTGCAGCCGCAGCTTACACTACGCCGAGCGAATCGGAGGAACGCGCGGCGAAGAAAAAAACGCGTTTGGAGCGGGCGTTGCGCATGCTGGAGAGTGACGAGATCGACAAACCCAAGAAGCTTTTTCGGAGAACGGGCTTGTTTTAGGCATTTGATCTTGACTTCTTGGAACGAGTCACATCATGGATCGAGTACCTACATACAGAATGGTAAATTGCAAGTTCTTAGTCTTACATGTCCGGATACGGACGAGCATTTTTTACGACGATTATTATCATTGGAGCTTTTTTTTTCTGTTTCGAGTATATTTATTCTTATTGTTTCTGATTCTGTGTACGACAGCTAGTTCTTAAGTCAGTTTGATCATGCGGAGAAACAGTTCAACTACTGTTCTTGAAGTCTCTGCACAGGCTTGCTTTGAAATAGTATTTTGCTTTTGTCTTCTTGTTTCCTTGTTTCTATGGTAAACCTAGTGATTGCAGCCAGCATTGTGGCCGCGATGAAAGTAGTTGTTTATTCTACAGCAACGACACGACTGCGGAGCGGTCACGTCATTGAAATCAATGGATTGCGTTTCAAGTTTTTTTTCAAGAAATTGAAAGGTAGAAAGGAACCATCCAAAAACGCGTGCATGAAGAATCGCTGCATGCCGATGCAACTTTCCTTGCGGATATTGCAGCTGCTGCAATTATCATGTGTGCCGATGCCACCTGATGTTGATTCTAATCTCCCATGTAGTAACGGTCAAAATCGAGGATCCGACTCTGGAGCTGGACAATGACAGTGAAGGTCGGCAGGGTCACACTGAAAGTAGGCCAGGGCGGTATTATTACACTATCCGAACGAAGGTAAACAAGAATGACTAACAGTCCCCCCCCCCTGAGTAATACTAATATACGCACCTACTTCTTATTTGAGAGTCTGTCTTTGACTTAGAACTAGAAGTAGGAGGCTTTAGGTTTACAAACGCAAATTGTTACAGTGTTTACGCAAGTAACCTGTTTGTGCTCGTGCTAGCGGCTCAGAATATAGCGCTACTTTCTTGGAACAGCTGAAGCATCAAGAACATCATCACAAATCATGGCACGGGTATCCACCTCTACGTCCTCCTCCTCCTCCGTAGCGGTCGCTGCGGAAAAGGTGTTCGAAGATGCAACCGACTCCCCTACCGGATCCCTTGTCTACTATCGCTGGACCTCTGCTAGTGCGCCGCGTCCGCCGCCACAGGTCGTGGAAGTAGAGGAAGTTCCGCCGGGAGACAGCACTGTTGCCACACAGCAAAAATCATCACCATACGATACTGCTATCAAACACGTGATGCTTGTCTTCCACGGTCTTCACGCTCACGGCCGTTATGCTACTGTCAAATACTTCGTTGAAGCGACCAGAGCTGCAGTGAAAACGTCCGGGGAAAGTACACAAAGCACAAGTGCCGCCAACACTTCTAGCGTTGAAGACGATTATTGTTTCTACAGCCTCGACCTGCCCGGTCACGGCGACGCGAAAGGGCTGCGGGGCTTCATGCAGTTCCCCGGTTGCGTGCACACCTTGGTCCAGGCTGTGCAACGAGTCCGGAGCTGGCACCCAAACGCGAAAATCCATCTGGCGGGCTCCAGTCTAGGCGGGGCACTGGCGCTCGCGGTTGCAATCTCGTTTGCCGAAATGAAAGAAGAAAATAAAGAACAGGATAGAACTGCCATAGGCTCTGCAGTTGAGCTGGCGTCGCTCCTACTCGTTGCGCCTCTCGTGCAGATCCGGAACCCGCCCGCGGCGCCGGTGATCAAACTCCTGCGCGTGCTCGCTTGGTTCGCGCCCTCCCTAGCGCTGTTGTCGAGCAGCGCCAGCGACCCAGCCCAGCAGTACCGGGACCCGGAGAGGCGGAAGGAGGCGGTGGAGGATGTTTTGCAGTATAACGGCCGCATACGCCTGGCGAGCGCGGAGAGCTGTTTCCTTTTGACGCAATATGTCGAGAAAAACGCAAAACTGCTCCGCCTCCCCGTGCTGAACCTCATCGCGGAGAACGAAACGGTTGTGGATGCAGAGGCAGCACGGGGGCTTTTGCCAAATTTGCTGGTGAACGTGCGGGAAAAGAAGACGCACATGTGTCTAAAGGCGTTGCACGGAATTTTCTGTGAACCCGAGGACGCGTTGATACCGATTCAGGACGTGATACGGGAGTGGCTCACGGCACGAGAAGGTGGAGACGGGGCGAAGTTAAACAAGTAGAGAAGACAGCGGGCAATGTTGACAGTGCGTCTTTGGAATAACAACAACGATCAGAAAACGAACCTCGCCACGACCTCGCCCAATGAATGAGGTCAGAACAGCACTCGCTCTTTTACGATTTTCGTTCGATATGGATTGTTTTCGTGTTTCTCATGTAGTTCCCGAGTTGTATCAGCTGCGTCATATCACCGTGTTTCTCATGTATCCCAGCGTGTTTCTCATGTATCCCACGATTGAGTCATATACCGTGAGGATGTTGTCGCACCACAAGAGATGAAGAGAGTTGGCACTGGCAGCGCGTAAGTGTAGAAGGGAAGCGAAGAGAGATTTGTAGGGAGAGAGATTTGATGTAGAGACTCGTTGACACGTGCTTGTGGTCGAGACTCCTGTCTCGCAACAAAAACGTCTTCTCGTCACACTGTTAGAAAAATCCAACTAGAAGTTGTAGTGCCTAGACCAATCTCAATTTGAAGTTGTGAAAGTACATGTGAAGAAAGACTGTGAGTTTTGTATGTATCAAGGAAGTTCTCACACTCACAGAAAAATGGAGGAAGCAGATTCCCCACCGGGATCCTCTCCTGGCCTTGCCAAGCGGCGGTCACGGAATGTGGCGATCAGCGAAGACCACACCAATGCCAATGTCCCAGTGGTCGTCGACGACAGAAATAGCCCAGCGGGACCTCCTGCACCTGATGATCCGAAAATAGCGAAAATCAAATATACCGAGGAAGACGAAACCCGGTTGCGGAGCCAGTATTTCTGGATGAGCTTGCTGTTCGGTTTAATTTTCGGTGGCACCGCTTGCTCGACCTCGATTCTGACTTCCCTGGTCGGCGACCGGGTCGGCAGTGGCAGCAACGGCGTTTTTTACCTTTCCGCTGCTCTCTCCGCGCTCGTGCTCGGCGTCCCGGCGGTCGAGAGCGTCGGCCCACTGAAGGCCATGGTCATCGGCGGCGCCCTGCAGGCGGTCTACCTCATGCTGCTCTGGTTCGCGGCGCACAATCATGATTTCAAGAAAGAAGATTCGAAGGGAACAACAGCTTCCAATGCCGGCGAAGGTGGCGGTGGCAGCTCGTCTTTCTGGGAAGCGGGAGCCGCCCCGAGTGGTGCTGGCAGCTTTGTCACCAATGACACGTTTTTCACCGTGGCTGCGTGCGTCGCGGGGCTCGGGCTCGGGCCTTTTTGGGCCGGCAAGGGGGTGTTCTACGCAAACACGTGCGAAGCGATCTCCCGATGTCACAGTGCCAGTAGTGAGAGCACGTCAGAAGAAGTTCCACCTCTACAGCAAGATGAAGCGGTCCCACTGCTTGCGTCCTCTCCGAATCGGCCAGCTGCAAATAGCCCGGGGACAAACTCCTCCCCGAATGATTCGCTTCCGGAGGATCCGACGCTGTCCCGCGAGCGCACGAAGGATAAGGATGTGAAGATGACTAAACAGGAACGCCGACTGGAGAAGTTAGACGAGGCCGGCTTGCAACTCGGCGTGCTCTTCGGCGCGCTGTTTCTCGGGTTCGAATTCTTGATCAAAATCGGCGCGGGGGGCGTGCTGTCGCTTCTGGGGGAGGACAAGAAAACCGACGTCTTCGCGGTTTTTGGTACCCTGACAGCCTCTGCGTCTCTGTTGCTGCTGCTCCTCGTCACCGACCCGCCAGAGGCGGGGGTTGTCGTTGCTACAAAAAAAGACGACGGTGCTCCTTACGGGGCATTGAGCATGTTCGCGGCACTTGGCTCGGTCACGCGGCTGTTTTACGACGCACCCTACGTCATGCTGGTGTCCATCATGAACATCACGTTTGGTGGGACCGTCGTGCTGGTTCTGAGCTACATGAACCGGCATATTGTCAAACGAGGTACTATAAATGTTTATCGTTTTTTTGGCATCCATGGCGCCAACTCCAAAAATTCTTGTTTTACGATGTAGATATAGCTTTGGCTTTTGGCGGTGCCCTCCCCTTCGCATGATGCAGATATAAGAAAAAACCTCAACAAAACGACCTAAATGAGGTTTCAACAACGAGGACCAGTATGTTGCCATGTTTGCGTCGGTCCCCGTCCTCGCGGCCGGGTGTTTCACGCTGATTGTTCGTTGCACGCCGCCGGGAAAAAACTACCTGCCCGCCCTCGCCGCCAGCCTGGCCATGGGCGTGATACCGCTGTGCCTGTGGCTCGGCGTGACCAAAACCCCGCCCCCGGAGCCCGCGCCTCTATGCACTGCAAAAGTATCGTACTCGTATAAATGCATTACAAATTCCCTCAGCATGAGAAAGAAAATTTGTCATGCGGATTTACCTTGGGAAGAAAATTTGTAATGCAGGACTTGCATTTATTCGAGTGCGATACTTTTGCACAGGATAACCTCCGATGCAAAGCAACTACACCGCTTTGATCGTCTATGCATCTGTCAGGATTGAAATCGTCAAAATTGAAATGATTTGTCATGCATAAAATGCAAGGCATGAAGTGCCTGTCTTGCCGGGATGGCAAGCGAGGCAGATTGTGGGCCTATTTAGGGTTTGGGATAGAGCTGCTAAAGGAGCATGACAAAAGCAGTCGTCTGTGCCCAAACAGCATGACAAATTGGATTCCGGTGCTCCGGAAATTTGTCATGCGCCGCTTGGAAATTGGTCTTCCAACTCGTATCCATTTTATGCATGGCAAATCATTTCAACTTTGTCGATTTCAAGCCTGACGCTTCCATATCGTCTACATTGCGCAGGGCATCGCGCGGGCCACCTTCGAGACCGCCAACCGGGCCATGTTCCTCGAGGTCTTCAGCGGGACACCGTTCGTTTCCGAAGCCTTTGCCAGTATCCAGGTCACGCATTCCGGCGCCGTGGCGCTGGGCCTGTTTTTCGCGGCGAGCTCTGCGGACGCCCCGCTGGTCGTGCGGGATGTGCTCTGTGTGGGCATCACGGTGCTGTCCATCGTCCTCGTGCCCGCCTACTTCGTCGCGCGGAACCGCGCGCAGCAAGACAAGATCGCGGAAGTGGTCGAGCAACTGCAGGCGGCGGACAAGGGATTGGTAGTGCGGCAGTTTTCGGAACTGCGGGAGCGCAGCACCGCGCAGGCCTTCCTCGTGCGCAGCAGGACGGGTTCAAAAACCGACGAGGACGTGTTGCCGGTCATTGCGGGCAGCCCGCCGTAAAGAATTCAGAAATCGCAGATGTTGTAGTGGTTCGACGACGAGTGCTAAAGATAAATGGATTAACCAGGCTGCAGGAGCTCCTCGAGGTCTGCGGTCAGTCTTCCTGCTTCTGCAGCACTTGCGGTTGATACTTCTCCGGTACCCACCACCTATCGGAGAGTGTCAGTGTCGTGGCCACGGGCGCAAACAGAAAGTGCTAGCAATAGTGACAGCTGCAAACTACATCCTCGAGCCGAGACCGAGTTCCTGACTTCTGCTTTTCTGTAAAGTAATGTACGTTATGTTGTGATTGTTGCTCAATGTTGAGCTGGAGCCGGAGCTGGAGCTGCGGCTGACCCGCCGAGCCGAGGTTCTAGTGCTTGCGCAGCTGCGGAGATGACTGCGGGAGGTTGTATTATTTCGGCTCTACATCACCTCCATCCAGAACCAGAAACATATCAGCCTCCCAGTATTGTACCACCACCCTTTGACATTTATGTTCTGCCCGTCCACAATTCTTTCCGCGTCAAATCAAGCGACAGGAGGAGGTGCAGAAGTGCTTCAAATATTCGAAGAATATTAGCGCGAGCTTCCTGGTGACTGGTGTGCCTGTGACTTGCGCGAAGATGAAAATTTCCAGTTGTGTGTACGTGCAGTAGCCACTAGCACCAGCGTCTCGAGGAGCCTGCTCCGTGTTGTTTCGCCTGCTTGCCTGCAACGTCGAGATAAGTAAGTCTAATATAGTCGTGTCGGATTATTCTCCGTTGAAAATAAGACGCTGAACAACTCGAGAGCTCTTCTTTTGAAATGCTACTCGATGAATGTATCCTAGGGAAGGAGGCAGCCGCGAGGCGGCGTAGAGTCGTTCTGGCGCGGGAGTTATTCCAAAATTTGAAATCTCTCTTTGCACTTCTAGTTTTAACGTCTCGCAGCTTACGTTTCATCGGCAGGATTATATCGGTAATACCACCACGCTTGGCAAGTGCAACCATTGAAAGCAAAACGGAAAGCAGCGATGCCAAAAATATGCAGCACTGCCAGATGAAATGTGGCTAAATTCTCAGGGGGACGACCACCAGTTGTAGTTTCGCCGAATCTCTATCAATTTGTACGACTGCGTAGTAAAACTTTGGCGCCAGCACGTTTGGATATCTGAACGGCCGCAATCTGCAGGCTTGTCCATCACC
Source organism: Amoebophrya sp. A120 (assembly GCA_905178155.1). Lineage (NCBI taxonomy): Eukaryota > Dinophyceae > Syndiniales > Amoebophryaceae > Amoebophrya > Amoebophrya sp. A120. The sequence goes on along the minus strand of CAJINV010000001.1, from coordinate 1,882,826 downwards.
ACAGCCATGGGCCTCTGGTCGTACTCCTGTTCGCGTTCTCCGTACAACAAAGGCGGAGCGACTCACTGTGTATTGGTCCTGGCACTCGAGCGGGATATCTTGTGCGCGTGAGCAGAGACTTTCCAGCGGAGGAACAAGACCGCCCGAAGGGCAAGGCATCAATTGGGTGTCTCTTAGTTCCTGAAAACGTGCCTGCGAGTTGTACAACAACCGAAAGCAAAAAGTGAAACTGTATTGCGTGTCTTCCGTTCTGAGAAGCTCGGAAAGATCTACCATGCGGTTGCGGTTACTCTTGTTGCGAACCCTCATCTTGAGCAATGTGAGTGTGAGTAGACAAAGGCGAGAGCGATTGAGCGGCCGCAAAGTGCGCCTAGTTCTTGTGACGGTGTTGACAACTTTGTTGTCAGGTTGTACCGCTGCACGACGAGCCAGTCAAAGTGTGCAAATCACACCCTGAGTGCCCGCCCGTGAGAACAAGGAGCCCACGACAGAACAAGGATAAGGAAAATGGCGACCGCTCGCACGAGCTCGTCGGAGCTGGCCTCGAGCCTGCCCGCGTACCTCTATCGCGCGCGCGTTCTCCGCGACTACTCGGACGCAGAGGAGGGGGAGCACACGCTGCGGCTCGTGCCGGGAGAGGAGATCTACGTGTGCGAGATCGATGAGGAGTCCGCTTGGTGGGGCGGGTTTCGAACCCACAATCCCGCGTTCTGCGGCTGGTTTCCCAGCCCGTATGTGAAGAAGATCCCGGGCAGCGATGCGCCAACCGTGCCCACGCCCACGGAGGAGAAAAAGGACCTGTTGGTTGTACCTAGCGACGGTAGTTCAGCCGCGGCCACCTCGTCCGGTGCTCCTGCGAGAAAATCTGCGGAAAACAAAAAGAACAGCGTCTCATCGAGAACGTCCGCCTCGCATCCTCCGAAGGCGTCCGCACGAGGAAGTGGCCGGGTCAGCGGGAACAAAAACAGTGAGTCGGTAGCTGCTAGAAGTGGTTCTGGGCGAATTGACAAGCCGAAAAGCAGTCCTTCAGCTGTCCGTGGTGAAGAAGAAGGGGACAAACAACCGCTACCAAGCACGCCTTCTCGACAGGCTGGAAAGAAGAACAACAGAGACAGCATTACAAATACCACGACACCGTCGATAAAAGAAGATAAACCACAGCAGGGGAACTGCTCTACCACCGCGAACACGACATTTCCAGTGCTAGAAGCGGGCACGCCGCCATTGCCCCCAACTGAAGAGCAAGAGGATGTGTATCCGCCGAGTAACCAAAAACCTGGCGCAGGAGCAGCCTTGGGTGGAGGTTTGTGTGCGGACGACGTAGAGAGGAAACAGAAACAAACGCTCAGCAAAGCCTCCGGCGGGATGTCATCGTCGCCGAACTGCTCTACGACGGTAGAAAATAACTCCACATCCTGTAGCGGTAGTACAACCGACGTCTCGGCTGATAAAACCAGTACAGGACCATCAACCACCGCACGGATAGACATAGAACAAGCAGGAGGCGGGTCCTCCTCCTCGCCGCCCGTGCTGGTTGGAAACTCACCATCACCGCAAAAACCGAAGGCCAGCACGCGCATCAGCACGCGCGGGGGCAGCAGCATCTTGATTCCGAAGCTCGACATGAATAAAGCGCGCGCATCTTCGACCCAGAGTGCGGTTATCGAGGAAGAGGACACGCGGCCGAAGAAAAAATTGTCCAGAGACCACGGGAAATTCATTCCAGCAAAGCGCAACTCCGTGTCGTCGACTGACGGAGTTGGAGTGGCTGCTGGTGCACAGAAGACAGCCACGAGCTCAAGCTACAATCCTCCTAGCCGGACTGAAAACCAAGGTTCTTCAGCGAGTTCTTCGTCCGGCGTTTTGAAATCGGCGAGGAGAGTAAATTACGAGCCGTCTAGGTCTACGGCAAGGGATGATAACAAGCCAACTGAAGTAGAAGCAGGGCAAGGAGCCGACGCTCCGCCAACGTCAAGATCGAAGCCGAAGGCCCGGAAGCGGGTGTCGATTTCCTCAGTCTTTCTCGAAGAAGACGAACGCAAAAGGACCGCGAAAGAGAAGGAGCAGGAACAACTACAAGTAAAAGCAGAGGATGCTCCCGATGGGAGCACGACCAGGTCAACCTCGACGTCTTCTTCGTCCAGCAGCAGCTCTAATCCACCTACCGTTCCGCCGCAAAAAGACCACCACCAGAACCTCCAGCAGAGCCAGCCGAACACCGCGCGCGGCGGGCGTCGCATCGAGTCTGCGTTTCAGGATTTTTTCGACCAGAAGGCCGAAAAGCTGAACAACGACCGGAAGACGCGGGAAATGACGGAGCTGAAAGAGGAGGTAGAAAAGTTGAAAAAGGAGCTGAAAGCGAAGGAATCCACGATATCCACACTGCAGTCCGACGCGTCTAACAACAAAAGGCTCTTGCAGCGTCGCCGGGAAAACGTGTTTCGGTACTTCGACCGAAAAATCGAGGAGCGTTTCACCATGGCACAGATTGAGCAGATCGAAAAAGGCGAAGACGTGCCCATCCCCGCGACTTCCCGGAAAAAGGAAGAAGCGACCAACACCGCCGCTGCAAAGCTGGAATTGCAGAAGGTATGAATACGATCGTTTTCCTGTATGAACATGTACATGATGATGTTGAGAGGATTTTTCTGCTAGTTCAGGGTGGCACAATGAACCGGAGTAAAAATGCGACTCAAAATCATGCTGATGCAAACCTCGATGTAGAAGCGTCGACGTTTTCGGGTATATTTATACTTTCTCTCCTCGTCCCCTCTACTAGGAGCACGACCGCACGCTTTCTGAGCTCAGTGCCGCGCGGGCGGATGTGGAAACTTTGAAGCTTGATGTGGAAGACCTGAAACTCCACTTGGATGAGGAGATTCAAGTTCGGAAAAAGCTGGAAATCGACCTGGGCAAGAAGGAACTGCAGCGGAACCAGCTGAACTCCCTGCTGGACGAGAGTTATCGGCTGTGGAAGGAAGACAACCGGGAGCGGGGAAAATGGGGTATAGTTCTTCTAAAGCAGGAACAAGTGGTCTTCACTATGTTATCGTCAACAGCTATTCAATCTCCACCGTCCACCAGAACAACATCTGGTTTGGATTGTTGCAGTAGATAGCAGACGAAGAAGTGGATAGTGGTTCTTCGTAGTAGTTGTCTCCTCTTATCGTTAATGTTGTCCTTGGTTCATATAGTAATAGTTGTCTTTGTTTCCACCGTCACAAAAAAAATCGAAATTCCGCAGTGCAAAAGTACTTCGACCGATACGTAGAGCTGGAGGAAATGATCATTTCTGCCGACACGGAAGAAGGGCAGCGGCGGGTGGTCAATATCCGTCCCTTGCTGATCGAAAAGAGGGAACGACGCTGCCGGGCTCGGGGAGCCGAGAAAGACGGTTTGTCGACTTCTTCGACGCATCAGGTTCAACGACAAAGATCCGGTAGGGCGTCATTAATCTTTTTCGTTCTGCTGCAGCTATGTTGTAGTTCATTTTCATCGAAGATCGCGGATTTTTTTCTGCGTATGGTACGCTAAACGTGAATTGCGTGCACAACACTTCCTGCTTTGAATAGAAAGAGTTTTGCGTTTCTCTTTGATGGAACAACAGAAGCGGAAGAACGTGAATGATATTGCTATTATTTTTTAAACCACCACTCCAACCAGCCGCTATCCCCACGACGACCGGAACGTCGAGCCAGGTCCCGCTTTCCGCACGCGGCGTGGTCGCGGCACCGCCGCCCATGTCGGCGCGAACGAATCCGATGCTGTCCGCCCGCGATCGCGGTACAACCGGCGGCATGTCGGCGCGAGGCAACTTTGCGGCGGAGCGGTGGGGCGGACCCGCCGGGCCGATGTCCAATCGCGGAGGTGGAGGACAGCAACCCTACCAGACCCCAAATCTCCTGTCAGACAGCAGTTTTATCGACCCAGCGGTGGCCGCCGTCAACACGCCGGGGATCATGACCAGCCGGCGCTACCTGGAATCGCCCTACTCGGTTACCAAGAACTCGAAACCGCCGCAGCGCAAGCCGGTGGAGTTTCAGACGCCGACCTGCCGCATCAATGCCTGCAACAATTATGCGGAAAATAACTCGAATTTTGTCGACGAGCGGAGCACACCGCGTCCGGGCGGAGGTGGCCGAAACAGTGCAGTCAAGGAGCGCGTCACGCTCTTTCTGAACCAGTAGAGGAATAAACAGAGGTGTTGGAAAAAAAGGTCTGTTTTTGCATACGCAGCAGACCAAATTGATTCTGTTTCCATTTCGGCCATGAAGCTGAACTGCAACGGGGTATACAATAAACTAGATACGATAAAGAAACTACAGAATTGATACTGAAATCTAACGAGATAGACACGCTGACTCTTCAGGTGGCAAAGAAGTGCACGAGCAGTCTACAAATAAGAATGAAATTGCAAACAAAAACTAGACTGACATCAAGCAGGAGAAGCACACAACTCTTCACGACCTTCAGCAAAAAAGAAATCTTGAACTTCTGTTGCCAGACAAGTGCTACATCAATCTTATACGACAAAATAGCCGTTCCACTTTTTTTTTAGACGAGTTGTGATGCCACAACAATAGCGAACAGGAAAAAACTGTTGTTCCTTTTGTACGTTTACCCCGAGTTTCTTCAATTGACCACTGTGACATAGATTTTTGACGATGGAATGTCGGGTCGGCGGCTGTTTACTCCTGATTATCAGTAATCGACAAAATGTGGACTCTGTGATCGAGGAAAGTCGGAACAAGCCACGGCAATAAACAGACGAAGAACATTTTTCCACGACCGGCGTTGAAATTTTACAAAGATGCTCTCACCACTTTTTTACACACCCACAATACAAAATACTCTTGGTCATCTACGTTTGAAAACATTACTTGCCGCATGACTTATCCGATGTAGCTTACTAATATGCGAAGATGAGGCCGCCCATGTAAAATGAAATTGACTCAATATTTGACCGCCACATGACTTGTTATGGTAATGTTAATGCTTGCACTTGCTCTTCAAATTTACATCCCGTGAGCATGATGTGATGAAAGCGCAAGAAACGAAGACACACTGCACGGGAACAGCAAAACAAAACAAGGATATCAAATTCGAAATGGAAAATATTTCAGGCACATCATGTAGGCTCGTTGATCTGTAGTAAGCCCAATCCGACAGCAAAAAACAGCCCTGAAGTGCCGGCCCCTTGCGTGCTTGCAAGATTAACGCTGCATGCTACCCTGCGGGCTGCACAAGAAAACTCCTCCTCCGTGGTTTCCTCTTGCTGCTTGTCGCCCTGCTTTTTTTATTCCAGAAGAGAGTCAAACAAACTTGAGGGCCGATGATCAAGTTGATTTACATGTTACAATGAAGTACAACAAAGAAAGGGTTGCAGATCAAGCGGGCTCAGAGACTGTCGATCCACGATACGGAAACGGATACTGTGCCAAGAAGATCTTCATGGGAGCTTCTCTAATGACTGGGCGCTCGTCGTCCACGTGGAGGGTATTGCGCAATTATCTCTTGTTCGCTTTACTCATACTCTGTCAGTAGCCGACCGCTGTCTTTAGCTTCTGACGGTGCTGCTCCCGCCCAAGAAACCGACCGAAAAAAAATGGCCGCACAGATGAAAGGTAGACCACCAAAAAGACCAAGAGGCGACTCCGCGGTCATGATCTCTCCGTCTCTTTACTGCAGTTTTAGCACTTGCACTGCGTCTTTCAACTTTTTTTGCTGGAGCTCGTTTTTAGGTCTTCTTGCTTGCACGAACATTGCGAGAGCCGACGTGTGGATCCCACTAACGGAGCAGGACGGGCGGTATTTTGCGCGGACGGAGTTTGGAACAACGACCAGTAGTGTGGAAATACAGGACGAACCGAGAACGTCACCGCAAAATCATAATAAAGCGGACGACCTCCAAGAGCAGCTGCAGAGTAGAGCTGATTCTCCTGTTGCGACGTCCTCATCTCCCCAGGCCCTTCTTGTGTCCCTGAACGCACCGTGGTCCTGGATTCCGGGGGTGGAATGCACCTCCTGCGAGCCAATGCCGCCCGGATTCGCGCGGAAATTCAACGCGACAGCATCCAAAACGTTTCAAGACGCGAAGATTGCGTTCGAGGACACCATGGGTCACGAGTTTGACAGTGCGCTTGGGATGTTAGGACGGGACTTCGCGCAATTTTCTGGCGGGAGAACGGAAAAAAATCACAAAGTGGAACATGAGAGAAGGACCTCAAGCAGTGGTAGCTTCATGGACAACAGACACGTTCTCGATTCTGGCGTTGGTCACGTCGGTGAACTTTCAGCTGCAGGCAATAGAGTTACAGGCAAATCAGCAACCGTTTCGCAGAATGGTGAAAGTGGTGATAACGACGAGGACGATAATACTTTCAGAAGTACCAAAAAATCAGCCCCGTTGTTGCCACCAGTCGTGACCTTCAGTACTACATCTACCCCACCCACAACCCGCGTTTCTTTCACGTTCGGGGTGGTGAAGCAGACCCGTAGATCCGGTATGAAAGCCTCACCAGGTTGGAAATCCTCAAAGTGAAAATAGTTTGTAATGCAAGAAAACGACTCCAATTGAAGCGCCATTTCTAGTTGGCGCATGACAAATTTCCCGGGCACTCAAAGCATGTCTGTCATGCTGGTTAGGACAAAGGGGTGGCCTTCTCTCGTGGTAATCAGCAGCCCAATTCTTAGCCTTGATGCTTTAGCAGGAAATAAATAGTCAGCCTCCATTGCGTCCTCTGCAATACAGTCGCTCTTGCGTCTCAAATTATTTCCACTTCATGCATCACAAATTATTTCCACTTTGAGAATTTCCATTCTGAGGCTTTCATATCCGGGAGTCCCTTTTTCGGAAACGGTTTCTCCGGTATTCTCGGGTTTGCACCCAACACCACGACCAACCTACTGCTCGAGTTAAGAAAGCAGGGGGTGATTTCCAGTCCGATTCTTGCACTCAACTTCGGCGGCGAGGGTCGTGTTGGAAGTAGCGAATTACGAACGCGGACAGCTTCTACGCGAACTTCAGCTCTAGTGCCTGTATTGTCATCAACATTTGTTGACTACAAGAATCCGACTCTTGCCAGCGCAACCGCAACGACCACGAGCAGTCCGCGCAGTCCGCCGGTAATGCAGCTGGGCGGTGTGGATCCGACCAGTTTCGAGGAGATGTACTACTTCCCCGTTGTGCCCTCGAAAGACACGAAAACCTTCGACAACTGGCGGCTTGGGAGTACGGGCACCTTTGCCTGCAACGGCAAAAACTTCACCTCCCCCGCGAGCCGGGACTTTGGGGTGCTGCTTACCACCAGCCTGGATGTGATCGCCGTCCCCGATGACGAGCTGGAGGAGTTTGTGGAAACGCATTTGAAGCAGTTTGTCGTGCGGACGGAGAAAGGTATAGTACTTGATTGACGACACTTATGATTCTCCGAGTTCTACTTACTACCTAGGGATCCGCCGTATACTAACTCAACTCTGGTGCATGTTTGTCCTCTGCTGTAAAGTTGTTGCAAAGAAATCAACCGCACCTATCAGCGCCTCGTACTTCTATAGTATACGCTTATTTTTGACCCGTGCTAACCGTGTTGTAGTCAGTTTTGCAACTACGGTGATTTTGCTGTGGGCTTGCAATGCATTTCATATTCATTTTCATGCGACGCTGCATAGAAACTGCTGCATCCATCGTGTTTATTCCAGGCATCTACCTACTAAAACCCGGGGCCGAACTTGCCGTGGACATCTGTTTCAAGGGAGAAAAAAATGCCGAGAAGTGTTTTCTTCTCCGTACGGAGGACTTGCTGCAGAGCACCGTCCTCGGCGACTACCAGATGCTGCTGCTGCTGCCGCATTCCCTCATGCGCCCGGGCTTTCCGCTGGGGCAGAGCGGCTGGATCTTAGGCACCAGGTTTTTGAAACACCTGTACTCCGTGTTTGAGTACTCCACGCTGATCCGAAACCCCCGGGTCGGCCTGGCCATACCCAGGGTTTGAGTAGTAGAAGCAAGCTCCTTCAGGCCGCTTTGAAAAATAAAAATTTGATGATGGCTACAGAAAAAACAACACGTGCTAAAAATGTAAATGATCCTCAAGAGACTCAGTACTGCAGCTCAAAAGAGATTTACTAAGTACCTACCAAGCGCAAAAGAGGCCTGTTTACAGACGCGATGTTGGACACACGATGTTCGTTTCGCTCGGTAGATTTTCAGGCAAAGAATCTTATCTCAGAATCGCACAAACAATTTAGCTACATCAAAATGATTATAATTTCATATATAATCTTCGAAAGCAAATAGGAGCGGCGCAAATCGTATTCGGTATAACAGAACCGATGTCTATTCGGTGTGTTTCTGTATGGTCTCTGTTTTTTGGATAGGTACGAAAAGAAGCAGCTGTCGGCCCTCCATTTCTCGGTAAGCCAGTTGATTTGTAATCGGTTCTTTGAAAGTTAAGCTCCAACTTGTCAACGTAGAGTGTCGGTTCTCCAGTATTTATCTTTATCGTGTAGAAGCACAGTCAGAAGTCACGTGATTGTCTCTTTTCGGTAAGATCACGTTTACGGTGCCTAGCAGCCAATATCTAGCAGCTGCACAAAGCATAAAAGCCACGAATCACGATCAAATTTATGTACAACACAGTGAGGAGAAGCAATTAGCTGTCGTGGAAGCGCGACCTGAGCCTAGTTGTAACACTGATAACTCTCAGTAGAAAAAAATCTAAATCCTTTCACGGGAAAACCTATCGAGTCTATTTCGGCGACCTGTTTTCGTTTTCTCCTGGAGTATCGGCAAACAGCGAAAACATTTTCCGTCGAACAAAAGTTAACTTTTTTCATTCGCTTTTCAACTTATTGAGGTTGTAGTTGATTCGCTTTTTTGAAAGTCTAAGCTACTGCATTTTGTGAAAGTATCGCAACTTGTCCTACTTCCTCTTCCTCGACGTCCCGAAAAGGAAGTCCACACAGCAAACGAAAAGCAGAACTCAAACCAAAAGTAAGCGTAAGTGGCATCTTCACCTTCTCGCCCTCGTACACGACATCCGGGCCCGGGGGTAGCAACACCTGTGAAGCTGTAGCACGGCGCTGGCACTATCTCCTGTGTCCGACCCGCACCATGAAAACCAGTTTTGTCGTTCTGCTGGCGCAGCCGGTAAGGGGACTGGAGTTCCTGAAGAGTAGCAGCTCGTCCCCGCTGGTGAGTGACATCACGAGCCTCATGGAGGTGAGTCAAACTGCATTTAGCACGCCGAAGGCGCCCGCGAGAACACGCGCCGCCGTCTCGTCCTCGAAAGAGTTTGACCCTAACAGTCAGAAGGGACTGGAGGCGCAATTCAAGTACGGCAAGTTATGCAGACGGGTTCAGGGGTACAGCTACGGCGATCCGGAACGTACGGGCGTCGATATGCGGATGCCCGACCTACTTGTCCACTCGCCGTCCTTCAAAACCGACCGGGCCGCGGAAAAAAATCTCCGGAACCTCGCCACCGCACTGCCGTGGGTTCACGACGACGGTTTCGGGGAACTGCCCCAAGAGTACGAGGAGGAAAGTGACAACAAGCACATCTCTATCAAAATGAAAAATCCCCCCTCCCCATATTGAAAAGCTATGTTTCCGAAAATTCGTGTTGCTGATTTGAGGTCACAAGAAATCACATGTGTCCTGCAAGACGACAAGGGCAGAAGCGTCCGCCCCATTATGGAGGCGATTTGTCATGCTGTCAGGCTTAAAGGAGAGCCGTGTGCCATGCTGAGCAACTAGACCCATACGCCCCTACCTAGCCTGGGGATCTAGCCGCAGCGCCTTCCTGCAATACAAAGCTGATTAGTCTACACAGATCCAGCGTGAGAAGTTTCGTTTTGATATGGGGAGGGGGGACGTTTCCTTGCAATAATCTCCGTCTCGGGCTTCATCGGGCTGAACGCGTTTCGGGGGGCGGAGACGGGCAAGCTGGCGAATATCAACTGCAAACATGTAGTTACTCTGGGTCTGGATGAGTTGTGCAGATGTCTGTCGTGCTGTTGTTGCATGACCCAGGAAAAGGTCGACCATGCAACCCCTAGCATCACAAATTTGCCGGGGGTTTCTCAACAATGCTCCCTATATCACCATGACGAATCCTCTCTTTATTCGTTTAGCAAGGCAATTTTTGCTGCCCACGCATGATTCTCATGTGCATCACAACTAATTGCATCCTATTTCCAGACCCAGACATGAACATGTAATTTGCACTGGATAGAGGAAGAGGACGAACAAATCATGGTGGAGAAGAAGCTCTACGGCCTTGACGGACAGTATGAAAGCGTCAGGATCGAAATCAACAAAATCCAAATGATTTGTCATGCATGAAATCGATACCAGTTGGAGCCTCAGTTTCCAAGTGGCGCGTGACAAATTTCGGGAGCATCAACGTCCAGCCTGTCGCGCTGTTTGAGCAAAGAAGACTGTTCCTTTCATGCTACTCTGGCAGCACACCGCCTTCCCCTAAAGAGGCTTGCAATCGGTCTCATCTGCTTTGTTCCCAGCACAGGCCGCTAGTGCTCTACATTTTACGCATTAATGCAAACTTTTCGGCTTTGATGTCGATTACGATCCTGACATTCCCATACACTGCCACTGATGATAGAGGTTCCAAATCCCGACGATCCTAGTGGACAGACGATGGTGCAGGTACAAGCGACGCAGCTGCAGTACCGGTACTGGAACTACCGGGACTACGCATTCTTCGTTCGGTCAAGGTGCGAGCTTCTCTTCGGCGCCAAGGGAGACGCCTGGACGGCCGAGGGCGACAACTACTCCACTCAGGTCCGGTACACCGAAGACTTCTACTCAGAAACGGCCGTGACGGTGTATTACGTCTCCGAGTGGATGGTGCAGATCAGTGGTTTCTTCGAGCTGATGGTCTCCAGTGCGCGGTACTTTTGCGACGACGACGGAACTCAGGAGGGCTCGTATCTCAAGCTTTTCTTCGAATGGACCTTACCAAACCCGGAGATTCCGGCCGACGATCCGAGAAGGGAGAAGCTGGGGCTGTACCAAAAGCTCAGAGTCGCTTGGTGTAAACCGCGAGCAGACGCCGTAAATGAACGGCAGATGGAACTTGACCCCGACGTCAACAACCTCAGCAGAGCCACGAAAGCTTGTGCCCAGACATTGCACCAAACGAAAACGCCAGCTGATTTCACGGCTAACAAAAGGAGTGAAATGCTTTGCGAGAATGCGCGTCAGAAAATTGCTGACTTGAGCATCGCGGACGTTGACAACGGGGACACCCGGATGGCAAAGCTTGCACAAACGTGGCGGGACCTGCACCTGCACGGGTCGCACTGGAAGTTTTGGCAAAAGCTGTTGGTGATGCCCGTGAGGTTCCTGTACAACTTTGCCGAACAGTACCAGGACACTATTGGAAATGACTGGGACAACACACCCTGGCATGTGTTGGCGTCGGTGCTGAACTGGGCAGATCTGTTGCACCCCTGCGACCCCAACCGCATGGACCCGGACCTGATGGATCCCAACGACTCTCCGCTCCCCGGCTGCTACCCCCGCCTTCACGGCGTGACGGACCCCGATCCCAAGCGCCAGGTGGAGTTGGAGATGGTGGTCACCTGCAAGAAGGGCTCGCTGCTTTCCTACTACCAGGGCCGCAACCTGAACACGGAGCACGTCCAGACCGTGTTGAAGGAGGAGCCCGTCAACCGCCTTGCTGCGTCCGTGCTGTTTCCCCCCACCATTGCCAATCTGGACGAAGCTTTCTCCTTCGGCGAGCAACCGTCTGGAGTGATGACTGACCCAAATGAATCCGCGCTCTCGGCGGTGTCTGCGGCGAGCAGCAACTCTGTGGCTGCGGCCGTGATGGTGACAGACACGGCAAACATTGATTTTTTCCCGGAGTTTGGTGATGATCCACTGTCGCCGATTGGAGCGGTTGTGCCTGGAAAAAGTCCCCCGGCCGCGCCCGCAGTTACGCCGATGTCGCCTGCTTTCGGTGCCATGGGTATGTCGCCCATCTCCCCGCCGGCGCCGGGGGCACCTACACAACCGCAGTTCATTATGGGCGAATATTCTCCCACCTCACCCGTGAACTCTGCGGCGGCGGCGGGCACTGCTATTGATTTACAAGAGACGCAAACAACGGTCACTGACGCGCGCGACGCTCTTCTTGCAGAAGGGCTGCGACCGGCACAGCCTCTGAGCCCAGACGATGACAGCAGTAAACCTTGGAACCTGAGCCGTATTCGCTGGCTGCAAATGAAGCAGGTGGAGTTGTTGACAGCGCATGTATTCAAGGAGCACGGTGAGGACTACGAGCCGCGTGAGCTAGACGAGCACATCAACGAGGCGTTAGCGCAGCTCCCTGACAACCCCATGACCTACTTTTTTGCGCGGCGGAACTCCCTGTTGATTTCGATGGGCACCGATACCGCGGAAGGCAACCGTCGGCTGATGGGATTTAACGTTCCGGGCGTCCCGGACTGCCATGTAAACGCGCACCACTTCACGAATAAGCCAGTGAATGTCCTGCAATCGGAGGCGCGGGGATTTTCGCCCCGCGACGGAATCGCGAGCGTCTCACCTGTTCGCAAAAACCAGGTCCCCAAGTCGGCAAAGGCAGCCTATGGTCACGAGCGGGTTGGTGGTCTGTCGGATTCGGAAAAATTCGTATCCTTCGTGAAAAATGTACCATCTTCAGCTGTCGAGTACTTACAGTGGCTTCGACTGCAGCCAAGATGAAATTTGTAGGCTGTGTATGAATGTGATGTGATCTGCATCACACCTCGATGGAAATTTCCTTCCATATAAAAGAGGCCTAGGCCAAAGCGGGGGCGAACTTAGCACAGATAAAATTATACTTAATGTTGGTGCTGCTGCTGTTTCCAAATAGGTCTGCATCAAATTCCAAATCTGAATCATCTTGGAGGTCGGGAATTGGCTGGAGCACAAGAAGGAAGCGTGATGGTAGAAATTTCAAAAAGCATACGCCAAGCATGACTTGAAAGTTCAGGCCCTAAAAGACCAACAAGCACAATTAGATCGACAGGCACACGATGTGAAAAAAGGCTTGTTCGATGTGTTCGCCGCTGCAGCAGGAAGTCCATCACAGATGTCGCCCGCAGACGGACAACAGCGATTTTCTATGGTCAATGGGATCATGACTATCAAACCAGAGCCACAACATAAGAGGTTCCTTCTAAACAGGAAGCGCAAACAAGGCTTATTTCAGTAGATGTTTGCTTGTATCTGCTGCTGCGCCTATCCCGCATAAAAGGGCTGGAACAAGAAATAGCTCATGATGAAAATGAGCAATTTTTGGGTCAGTTTTGCTTTGCAGCTGTCCCTGTGTTTGTGTTTGTTTGATGTGAACATCTTCAGGGTAATCGTTTTACAACATGCATTGAAGACTACTTGGTAGTTTTCTATCTATGTATGAAAACGAAGAACTTGCTCGAAGAGCAGAGCCAAAGCCATAGATGGGGCCCCCCAGAAGTTGTTTTGGTTTGATAATCGTGGCCGGGTTTACCCCGTCACCCCAAGGTGGCGCAGGAGGGTCGCCAGCTTTTTTTGGCGCATCGCCAGTGTCGCTCGCGTCGGGGTCCTCGCCTCTTTCCGGACAGCGCGCCGCCGCCAGGTCCGGGCCTTTATTTACGCCATCGCCAGGAGCGCAACGTCCTGACGGCGCTGCTCCGTCAACCCCCCTGCGGCTTGGGTCAGGAGAATACTTGATGGGTCAACACGCATCGGTAGAAACGAAGAATTTGCTGCCTGGTCCTCGATCGGCCTCCCCCCATCAGCCACTTGATCAACGATCTTCAGTAAGACGCAGAGGCCGCAGTGCCCCTCGGACTGGCCGCGGCCGCTCGCACTCCCGAGCGAAAGCGGATCCCTCGAATGAACGTCGTCGAGCAAAGTCTGAGAAGATTCGGAGGAGCAGTAGAGGAAAATCTAGTCAGCCGCGCAAAGCCGTGATGGCTCCTCACACGGAGCCTCGCAAGAACAAGCGCGAAGGCAAGATGGGTCAACCCGAAGAACCCATCCGCACCGCGCAAATTCAACAGCCCCAACCTCAACGCGTCATGCCGGCGAGCGGCACTGCGGATGACGTCGATAAAGCAGAGGTAGTAAGGAACCTCTTCGGTTGATACAGAGATTGAGATGCTGAAACATACAAGCGCAAGGGGGGTCGCCGCCTTGTATCTGCGTGGTCCACTGGATGTGCAATGGGTGGAAGATGAGAAGATCTTGACATTGTTCATGGGGGAGGGGGATCAGATTTGAAGCATTAAAAAACAAATGAGCTTTATTTATCTCTTCAATGGGGCTTGATGAACGCCGACAAGAAGGAGTCCATAGATACCTAAGTCATACCATGTAAATATGATCTTCCAGCACTGCATCTTCAAGAGAACTGTATGTATTGTTGCTCCAGGTGTTCATGTTCTACGTGTTTTCCATTATCTTTGAGACTTGACGGGTACCATTCGTTTCTATTTTTTATTTTTATCTCATGATCTATCATAATGCAGATGTTTACGAGCTACAATTGCTGTGGGCAGTTGTCCAATGCAGCGGTGAGCTTTTGCTTTTTTCTGAGTTCGTCTTTTGCTCTGACTTGTACTAAAATGACGCTTTTCATATTTTTAGTCTACTTGCATTTCTATTCATTCTGCACCAAGAATTTCCAACATTTTTTTACAAGGACTGTCTTTGCACAAGAAGGAGAATCTACCTCAGGTATTGCGTTGGTTATCGAATAAGTCGAACATCATGTTCAAGTTGTCGTGAATCATTTCTGTAGTGCTAGTGTCGGCGCCCTTGACAAAGTATCCATGTTGAGCCGTAAGCATTCCGCTTCCGGGGCACCTCAGTATCTGTTGGCATGATCTTTACAAACATGAAACAACAGTAGACGATGACGTATGTACTTGGAACGACCACACTAAAAGTCTCTTTTTACAACATCGGAATGCAATATCAACGTTTCCATGATGTTGAAAAACCGTTCTAATTTTTGTATTCGCTGTGTGGATTTCATTTTTGCTGACCCACATGATGGCGATCTGAGTTGAACTCTCAAAAACAACGTTGAAAATGTGAACCTCTACTTCACATCGAAGTGGGCTGCTCATGCCGATCTGTAAGTAGAAGGCATGGATGTTCGAGCTCGGCAATGTAATGTGGCGTGTCAACAACTATCAACAGCCGTGGTTGTACTATGATCTATCACGAACGTCGAGATAAATGCGGCTTGAGCTCCTCATCGAGTCATCTGGCTCTCTTCCCGTTTTGCTCTTCAGCATGCAGCTTCAGAAAAATCGATGTGGAACGTAATTTTTCGGTCTATTCAACGAGAAAAAAAGAGCTCGGTTTGTAATTATCTATATCTGCTTACCCGTTCTCGATTTCGCTCGTTAATATGTAGTGAGGTCACCGAACGGTTCTAACCGGGGAGTTTTCTTGACATGCATCGCGCAAAATGACCGGCAGTTTTCAAGCGGGCGGAAGTGTTTTTTGACAAAAAAGATTTTCATTTATCAAGCGGCCCTGGCTGACCTGGCACCGAATCGCCAGCGGATTCCATCGATCGCCGCTGGGTAAAACGACGCAGAGGAGCCAGCAAAAGGAGCGCCATTCTGAGGCGCCCACCGCCTTAGTTTCTGGCGGTTTGGGGCGCCCAAAAAGGGGCGCGAAAAAAACGCGCCCAAAATCAGAACAGCGAAACAGCGCGGCACGGCCGCGATTTCGGAGCATTTTGGGCGGCAGCGAAAGCGGCAGAATTTTCGCCGGTTTCAGAGCCTGAGAAGCTTTGCAAAAAGCGCCGGCGCGAAAAATAAAAGCAAAAGCGCGCCAGACGCGCAAAGCCAACCCGCATGCTACGGGCCCGGTTTCCCTTCGCTTTTTGGGCGCCCCCCGTGGAACCCGGATCGGCCCCATAGCATGAGGGCTGGCTTTCGGAAAGGAATGTCGGGAATTTGCAAAAATTTGCGACGTTTATAAAGCGGTCGCCATACCGTGCGGCCTAACGTTACTCACGACGGTATGGCGAACCCAGGAAGAGCACAGCCGCGGCCAAAGCGACGGCCGGCAAGAAAACGCCCACGACCTCACTACCTCCGCCCCGGCAGCTATATTTGGTATCAACGCAGTCGCTGCAAATTGAAACGTGTCGGTGGATGAGTCGTCAATGGCACCACTCCTCTTCTTCATACCTTGGCCTCGGTTTTCCACGTTAATCCAGCTCGTTAATTCATTTACAAGTCAACCTCAAGTCGGTAAAAGCAGTCTTGCAACAAGTCGGTTCTTTCCCACGCACATTTACATTGCATGTCACCCTTCAGAATCGTCGTCGGTCGTCGTGGTATTCAGATACATACTGTTTTAATATGGTGCTTGACGTAGTTGAAAGACTTTCGGCGCACGACTAGATCTAGACCGCATAACCATAACGTCGAGCATGCAAGCATTGCTTCGAATTCGCTTCAACTTGTCAACCGCACAGGAACTCCAACCCATCTTCACGAGCGAGTTTTTTACCTACAGTACCTCAACGCACACTTTTCCTTTATTTTGTGTTTCGTCTTCGTCTCCTGCACTACCATTTGCATTTCTTGCTTATTTCTGAGTTCCTGATGTCCTTTCATTGATCCATTTTGCTCCGACTCCGGCGTGACAAAAACAATTGAATAACGAACGGAGACGATGCGAATCCTCCCGGGGAACAAAGGCATGAACCAGCCACCAGCTGCGCAGCAGCACCACCGTCACGGCGACCTGCCGCTCAAGAAAAGCGGTGCGTTTTGTGTCCTTGTCTCCGTCGGAAATGTTCTCCTGGAAAGGGCCATGGGCCTCAACATGCGCACGCTCCAGCCCCTCCGCGGGGACGATACAACTGGTCGTGGTGATGCGGCCAGCGGCAGATCCTCCGGGAACAACATGATAAAAGCGCATGCTCATGAACAACAAGAAGAAAAGCACGACTTTTCCTTTGACCACTTGGTCACCCAGCGTGGGGATTCCGAGAACGAGGATAACTCGATGGACTTTTACGAAGATCCAGCGGACGCGCCTCTTGTTACTAGTAGTGCCAGTGAACAAGATTTTGGCACTGCAACATCAAGCACTCTGGCGCTGCTTGGAAACGACCACGACGACATTCCCGACGAACCGCTGTCCGCCCTGGAGTTGGAGAAGATTCCGCCCGTGGTGTCTTCCTACACGCAGGTGATTGCCGAGATGCTGAAGGAAGACACCATCAAGCGGAGGAAAAAGCTGCGGCAACATCAAATGGTCGACGTCGAGGGATATCAAGTCGCTGTTGAAGAAGCGCAAGAAGTGAAGAAAGCGGTTGAGACCACCACGTCGACAAGTGGCGCTCTTGTCCTTCCGCAGGATCAGGCAGTCGAGGCCAAACAAGAAGAAGCTCCCATTCTTGAACCAGGCACCGCTCCATCTCCGATCAAGGCGCCGGGCTTCTTGGAACTGAGCAAGGTCCAATTGCAGCAGAAGTCGGTCTGTTGCGGCGACCAGAGCGAAATCACGCCCATCGAAGACGACAAGACGTCCACCAACTGGGATCCACACCAGACGGGCATGGCGGGCGCGGACCTGACGGACAACATGATGGGCTTATCAAATGTAAAAATGTCTGGGTCTGGAAGAATGCAACTTGTCATGCTGATTTTGGATTCTAAAAAAATCTGTATTGCATGAGCAGCAAAGAGAGTCAAAGTTTTGGCACACGGAAAGAGCATTTGTCATGCGGTATAGGCATCAGGAAGCCCTCACAAAATCTGTGATGCTAGGGCATGCATCACAGACATCAGGAGTCATGCAAAATGTGCATGACAAACCTGGCAATCTTCCAGACCCAGACACTTTTACATTTGATAGGGCTACTTTGATTACTACTACAAGGGGTTTCTCCTGAAACCGCTGGAGACGCCGTACGACGAGGAGGGGAAGGAAACCATTCCGCGGATCCTGCACCGCATGTTTCTGTCCGGAACCAGCAAAGGGCGAAACGTGACCGAGGACGGAGTGTACGCCCAGATGGCCGAGCCCATGAAGCGCGCATTTCGCAGCTGGCCCGACATAAACCCGGACTACAAAGCCGTTTTTTACAACATGGAGCAGGCCGAGGAGTTCATCAACGAGCACTACTTGCCGCGGGTCTACACCGCCTTCAAGGCCATCAAGCCGAACGCCTACAAGGGGGACCTGTTTCGCCTGCTGGTGCTATACAAGGTGGGCGGGTGGTACGTGGACTTGAAGATCGAGTACAACAAGAAGGGGCAGAAGCTGGAAAAGGTGGAGCAGCAGATCGCGGACTACCAGGCGGAGAAATACAAGAACACCAAGAAGAAGATCACGCCCTTAAACCTCGGCTTCATCGGGGCCTGCCAGTCCAACACCGGGGCCTGGATGCAGGATGGCATCATGAACGCCGTGCTGGCCGCGAAACCGGGGAACCCCTTCCTGGGCGACGCCATTTACCGCATCATCACCGACGTGGAGCGCCTATGCATTGCAAATAAAGTCTCGTACTCGTATAAATGCATTACAAGTTATTTCCTCAGCATGAGAAATAGAATTTGTAATGCTGATTTACCTCTAAGAAAATTTGTAATACATGATTGCAATTATACGACTACGATACTTTTGCACAGGACAGCGCCACGACAAGGGCGACGGCATCTTTTCCATGACGGGCCCGGTGGGGCTGTTTCGCATCCTGCAGCACGACCCGGGCCAGGGCTGCCTCGACATCCACGGAGAGCGCGGCGACGTGGCCATGATATGCCATGCAAATATCGATCTGGGTCTGGAAGGAGGCAACTTGTGATGCTCCCTTTGGATCCTACATGAAATCTGTATTGCATGAACAGCAAATAAAGGGGTCCAGTGTTTGCTACGCGGAGAGGGCATTTCTCATGCGATATGAGCATCAGAAAACCCTCGCAGAATCTGTGATGCGAGGGCATGCATCATAGACATCATGGGTCATGGAAAATATGCATGACAAACGTGGCTCTTCTACTCCAGACCCAGACATATTTGCAATGCACACATGATCCGGTGGTACGACGAAAAGTGGTTTACCACCGCGACGAAAATGGATATGCTGTGCAAAAGTATCGTACTCGTACTAATTGCAAATATACATGACAAATCTCCTTCCTAAGGTAAAAACAGCATTAGAGATTCCACTTTTCTTCTTGCCAAATAAATCTGTGATGCAATTTATACTAGTGCGATGCTTTTGCAATGCATAATGGACGACACCACCCGATTCTGCGAAAAATCCGACGCGAACCTGAAGCCGGGCGCAGGGTGGGACGCTGTACGGAAAGGAAAAGGAGTGATAGCTTTACTGTTTATTTGTTTCAACTAATAAAAAAATAGGAAGTATGAAGTTCAAGTTCTGTACATGCGCCACAAATGATCCGGACTGCCTAGTAGTGTATTTCTGTGCAAGAAGTAGTCCTTGCTGTAAGACGAGGCACAGTTGCGCAACTCAATCTCAAGCAGCTCATGTACTATCCGAATTACGTTGATGAATTACTATGATCGTCATCGTCCAAAGTAGAAGTAACATTTGTAGAGCGGGAAGTACAAGTAGAACGAACAAGTGCTATTGCTATGTGACTTGCACTTGTCGAAATATCAAGCATCACTTTTTTTTCCCTCCCATACGGGCTCGGTGGGAACAAGTACGACGTGATGTGGCGGAACGACGACGTTTTTCGGGACGACCGCGCGCCGGACAGCAGCACTCCCAGCGCCAAGAAAACTGCGATGGCGCGGAGCTGCTTTCACAAGCTGAAGGACCAGAAGCGGTTGTTCTACGTGATCAAAACCAACGGAGCCTGCACCTACCGGTGGGACGGCGGCGGCGCCACGGGCGGCCTCCCGGTGCCACCGATTATGGAAAAAATGCGAAGGGGAGGTGTAGCTTCAACTAGAGCTGCAGGGAATACTAACTCCGATTTTTTTCTTTTTACTTGGGGCTACACGTGATTCAGGGCCCAATTCAATTGCAACTCCTTTCATCATTGGCAACTTGCATCATGAAATCTTGCTCTATGATCCACCAGTTCGCAAGACTGGTATACAAGTGGCACTTTAAGAAAGAACGACATCGCTCCAGATTAACAAGTTAGTACAAAGACAAACCGAATAAAAAAGGAACTACCAGATGATGAAGCAGCTGCAGCTGCAGCTACACCAACACCTTTTCAACGGCATACCAAAGCCGCCAGCTGCGCCCGGGACCGCGGGCACGACGACGGGTGGCCATCCGGGTGGAGTGGGATCAACGAAGCAACCAACTGCGGGTGCGGGCGGGGATGAGTAACCTCTTGTAAGAAGGAGGAGAGGCCGACCTGTAAGTTTGAAATTGAAACTGCCGTGAACATTTTTTTCTTGAACAATAAGATTTCTGTATTCTTTTCATCTTATAATCTTTTTCTTTATCAAAAGCATTGAAAAAATGACGTATCGGGTAGTAGTTGTACATCTTCTTCTCGCATTCACATCGCATCATAACACCAGTAGAGTTATTTTTTACCAAATTGAAATTTCATTTTTGCCACCAGCAGTGCTATCTTCATTATTATTTTTCATATAGTCGTGACAAATTGAAATTCAAATTGTGGCTCATTGTTTTTGTGACGAAGCGTTTCTTTATGAAGATCATAAAAAGCTGCAACAGCTTCGGTGACGAGCGATCGTTGTGTACTCGCAACATGAGGTCGTTGCACACTTTCATGCTGCTTCGAACCAGTCAAGAAGCGGCGCCTGAAGACGTCTCGGCAGCATATGGTCCGTAGGTGGATCATATTCGTCACGATGTTGAAGCAGTGGTGCACCAGCAAACTTGTCATTTTATTCTAAAAATTCTTACCTACATACAATTACACCGTGTTTTCCTACCTGTGGGACAGATGTTGGCACATCATGCAAGCAATGGCTTTCTCTTGGCTGACGTCGCACGCTTTGTTCTTCTTCACGGAAGTCTTGGTCTACATCTCTTCGTTATTTCCAAAGGTATTGGATTCATCGACCGACCTTATTTACAGACCGCTCATAATTCCCGGACGAGTGTCTGTTGTTACTAGATCGATTCGTCTATCATCATTCGAAAGACGCACAGTCGCAATCGACGCAGACGGCAAAAAATAAATACATGGCGCCGCCTGCTCCGTGTCGCTTCCGCCAGTCTACTTCGTTGGGCGTTGCACAGTGGCTCCTTTTCCTTCTGGTGTACTACTGCACACACAGTCTAAGATGCGGCGTGCTACATGTTCTTGCGTCAAGTACTGGAGAGCAGCAGATCCTCCAAATAAATCGAAGGCCCGCCGAAAAATCCTTGCCTTCCCCTGCTTCATCCAGTTCCACCCCGCCCGCCCTCCCCCCTTACCTGTCCTGGATTCCGGATGTGGAGAGTAGCAAGGAGCGTTTTCTCTCCTCGCTCGGGCGCGGCCCCGGGAGCGACATTTTGCTGTCCGACCCGTTGGTGCACCAATTGCGGGCAGAAAGCCGAATCGTCGTGTGCGTTACAACCATTCCGTCCCGGTTTGACCGCGTCCACCCCGTGCTGCGCAGTTTTTTCGCGCAGAGCGTTGTGCCGGACGTGGTCTATCTGGTGGTGCCGAAGCGGTTCCATCTGATGTCGTTGAGAGGTGGAGGTGGAAGTAAGAGACAAAGTGGAAGAAGTGTTGAGGGTGGTGGACCACAGCAAATTAAAATTCCAAGCGAGGCGGACCACGCACGACCAGCTGCCCCGGTTCACGACGATTTGCCCGCCAGTCTGCTGGCCCTGCAAGAAGAGTTCGGGCGGGAGAAATTTCAAATTCTCCGTCCGGAGCACGATTTTGTGGGGCCGCTAATGAACCTGTGGCCGGTTTTGCCAGGGGAGCGGGATCCCAAAACTTTCCTCGTCACCGCGAACGACGACCACCTGCAGCCGAGAAATTTCATCCGGGACCTCTGGGTCAACGCAATTGCCAACCCGGGCCGCGCGATCTGCTACCACGGCTGGATATCCGTTTTCGATAGTAGTAGGGAGGTAGAACAACAACACGACCTCCGCGACGGAATTGATAGAACGTCAAAAATGGACGAGGTGGACGCGCACCTCCCGATGTCATCAACATCAGTAACATCAGCATCTCCATCTTCCTCGCCATCGCGCAGCGATCAAGATGACGACACCGACACAGCGGCACAGAACGAGCAGGCAGAAGCTACCACCGCGCAGTCACTTTCGTACAACATGACACCGAGCGAGATAGACCAGGTGACGTCCTTTATTCACCACGCCGCGCCGCTGAACCGCACGGCCGGACTGCATTGGCTGACGAGAAGCACGAAGACCCCGACGTACGTCCAACAAGAGTACGCGCCGAACATCCTGGACGATACCTCGGCCTCCTACTACGCCACGGCCCCGGTGGGCGCGAATTACCTCGGCTGCATTTGGCAACGGGGCTTTTTCGATGACAACCTCTACCGGCTCGTGGATAGAGAAAAAACCTTCTCCGGCTGTCTCTTCGTGGACGACGTGTGGCGCGCGGCGTTGATGGCAATGCGGAAGATCCGGTTTCTGTTCCTGAACCGCCTTCCGACCGGCTCAACGCCAACAGAACTGAACCAGGCGGAACGCGCGGTCGTTGATGGGCTGCACGTATGCATTGCAAAAGTATCGCACTAGTGTAAATCGCATTACCAATTTACTCAACTACATAACAAATGGAATTTATCACGCTGAGTTACCTAAGAAACGAGATTTGTCATGCAAGACTGGCATTTATACGAGAACGAGTGCGATACTTTTGCAATGGTGCATAGCATGGCGTAGCGCTAGCCAACGTGCAGGCGCTGGGAAAGGAGAAGGGAAAATTCTCCAGCGCAAACATGCGCGCGACGTGTCACAAGCAGCTCGTGCGCGAGTGGGGTTCCGGGCTGTGGCAGAAGAAAGCCCGGAGAGTGCTGGTCACCGGAAGTGAAGTGGTAGCCGCTGCAAGTCATTTCGGCTTCGGGGAAGAAGAAGATGAGGGGAAGAGCACTGGTGCCAGTGGTCACGACCATGTACCAGCCTCAGCAGATGATCAAGAGGCACAGCGAGGCCCTCATGCCGCTCCTGCGCTGTCGCGAATCCAGCTGCTGCAGGAAACGGCTAGTGATGCGGAAGCCCGAAGCGAAAAAATGAAAAACTTTGCGACTCCAGTCCTGGACTTGAGGGCGGGGAGTTCCTGCGGGGCACCGCCGCGAATGGGCATGTTAGAGAAGCACCGCACAAGAACACCATCGCTGAATAGCGAAAACAAAGCCGTGGCGTGGCAGCTAATTGACAACTTCGATCGCATCTACCTTCTGCAGAACATCAATTCTGGGTTCCCGGTGGACGCTAGCACGAGAAAAAGACTGCACGGAACATCAGGAGCGACACCGCACGACCACGAGCATAAAAACTGCAAATGCTCGTGGGAAGACGCAGCATCCTGGGAGGGCGATGAAGACACGGAAATTTGTGTTGACACTTCCACGGTCAACGTGTTATTTGCGGATAGTATGCATTCAAATGAGTTGGAGATCATGAGCACGAAGTTGACGGTGAACAAGACCGCTGCTTTGATCGAAGATGGAGGCGATCGGACAGAAGAAAAGAAGAACGTTGGACTTGACAAAACGAAAACAAGTAGGGAGGATGAACAAACAAACTTGATTTGCTTTACTGTGGCTTCTTTTCGCTCGTGGTACGAAAGCGGAGCAGATCTTCGGCGAAAGGGAACTAGTACACGACCTTTGTCCGCTAAGGAGTGGAGGAAAACTACTTTAACCAACTTGATTGCCCGTGTCCCAGGGTTCTTCCACTTCCGCAATAGGACTACGCCGGCGAACACTAAAGTGGCAATATTTGAATTTGAAAGCGATGCGAAAGGAGATTTATCTGTTGTCAAGACTCTTGATTGAAGTTGCGTACGATTGCACGAGGGTGTCAATCATGTGTTCGCTCGCCAATACATCATCATGATCATTGCGATATTGAAGTTGTTTGTTGTCGCTGGAAAATTGTTTTCGTCAGTTCGATGGGAAGCTGCAGAGGACCTTTCGTCGACAGATGACAATTACAATTTTTTGTTCCAAATAGAATCAAATCAATGAAAAAAGTTCACCACATCATCGTGGTTTGACGTCCACAGGACTACCTTTTGTAGCCTTCACGCATAGATGTACTTTTTGTATCGCTCAGTGTTTATTTTCGCGTGCTAAACTGTTCGCGAATCACGTTTTTTTGATACAACGTTGACGCTTGCAGAAAGTTTATTCGCAAACGTTTTTAATTCCTGCTTCGCAATATCTTTTTAGCTTTGCGGAAGCGGATACTTTTTAGAAATTAAATTTTGGATGCGAAGTCCGAGCAACAAAATCAAAAAGAAAACAGAACACGCTCAACTTCGATGATATCTTCAGCGTCCGCTTCGTCTTCGGGTGCCCAACCTGAAGCTTCTGATGTGTTGGGTAAAGAGACAGGAGGAACAGCAGGCGCATCGTTGAAGCGACCTCGAGCGGAGATAGACGATGGAGAACAGAACGAGGATGTTAGACTAGAAGAGGCAGATCTGCGAAACAACAGCAGCGGAAACCCAACCCCTAAGGATGGTGACGGCGAAGATGTTGAAATATCCATATCTGCCTGCATATTTGCAAAATGTAGCGAAAGGCAACCCGCTACCGGGCCTGCCATGTTTATTTTTCACTCCCGCGCCCGACGTTTTCGCGTCAGCGAGTTGCTGGGGAGGAGAGCGGAAGCCGGAGGCTCATTCTCTGGCACCGCTGGCGCAGTTAGTTAATAGCGAATACATCCTAGCGCTACCCCTTTGGCGAAGGGTCAGCCGAACGGATACGCGGCTGCACCAGAGCCGCGCGAATCCAAGCGCGCTGATTGTTTGCAATTCTGCAACTGGGCCAAACGCAGCGGCTGTAGCGCGCCGCAACTGGCTCCAGCCTCTCAATAGTGGCGGTCGGCAACTCTTTTTAGCGACCGGCGCGGCGCGCCTTCTTGCAGTTTAGGGATGCGGAAAAGCAGGCCGCCAGCATTCGCCAAAGCCGGGGGCCATTCGTGAAAAGCCTCCAGGTGGCCTCCCGGCCAGCGCGCACGCACCCAAAAAGCGCAGCAAATCCGAGGAAAGCACCTCCACCGAGCCCTAGCCCACCGCGCAACATGCCTAGTAGCAGCATTTCGCTGAGCATGCCCCGCTGCTCCAGAAACTCTTGGCCGTACTTCAGCCAGGTCGCAAAGCATTCGCCCACGGTTCCGGTGCGATCGGGAAATATTGTCAGGCATCTTGGGTTCGCATAAAGATGTCGCATCAAGACCAATACCCCAAACAAATACCCCTTGATGGAGGTATTCGTTGGGGGTATTCGTCATCGTTGTGCACCGAGCTGAGTCCAAAAATCCCGGGGGGTATTGATGGGGGTATTCGTACGGGGTATTGGTTTGGGGTATCGCGTTGGGGTATTGCTTTGGGGTATGCGTTTTCGCATTGGGTGAGCTTGGCGAAGGTGAAACGCGAGCGGGAAATTTCCATCATTGCAAAATTCCAATTTGTGTTTCACCCAAACCCGAGCGGGGAATTTCCATCATTGCAAATTGTAGCTTGCCTCTCACCCAAACCCGAGCGGGGAATTTCCATCATTGCAAATTGTAGCTTGCCTCTCACCCAAACTCGAGCGGGGTATTTCCATCATTGCAAAATGGCGAGCGTCAATACTTTCAACTCCCCACACCGTCTGACTTCCAAACCCGAGGACTTGGCGGATGGCTGGTCGCCTCGCCAACTCCTACGCGCGCGGAGACATATCCAGACGAAGCCTGGGCGCAGCCTCTCGCCCAGGCTTCGTTCGGGTGTAGAAGGTGCGCAACACAGGGACGCCGCACGGCAGGCGGCTCCACACAAAAGTCAGAGCGCTGCTCCTGGCCTCGCCTGCAGCCCCACTCCCCTCTCCCTTTGGCTTCCCGGAAGGCCTCGGTCTTCGGCACTTTCATTTGGCCAGTGCGGAAAACCGAGCTGGGAATTTCCATCATTGCAAAATGCAGAAAATGGCTTACAACGACACCTTCTGATGCCCTTTCCCGCACTTTCAGTGGAGCGGCAAAAGGAAGCACGAGATGGAAGGCTGGCAGACCGCCGGCCAGCTGCCAAAAGCTGCTGCTGCGAGTCCTCTACATTTTGCAAATATGCGCACAAATATGGAAATTTTCAAGGACTAAAGGATGGTGACGGCGAAGATGTTGAAAAAGAAAATCCCACTGATATGAGAGTGAGAAAATATTCATTTCAAAAATATTCACAGAGCCGAAAAAAAATTTGTTTTGCGCAATTATTGAACGCCTAGGAAAAAGACTCCGCGACATGCGCGCGCGAGAGCTTCGCTGAGGCGCTTCATGTGGAAATCCTGGCCCAGAAAGCGCACGAAAAGCGTTTGGCGACTTACAGGGCCGAGAGATATCAAGGCCTACGCCTCAAGTGTGCTCCTTCGTTCACCTCTAAAGAAAATGATGTGGCGCGCGCTCTTGCGGATTCCTTGCTAGGTGGCTGGGCGCCCTCGCTTTGCGGAGACCCCGCGACTTTTTTTGCAGAATCTGGAAAGGTCCTCTTCGCTCAGACGCAAGCGCTACTCCTGTAAAGGCCAAGGTTGAACTGAAATGCGCCACAGCGCCGGCAATGGCTGTTTTGCACCAAGTCGGACACCTCTCGCCCGCTTTGTTTCTGGATATTCATTTTCGAATCACGACGAGACTGCGTTTCCGTTTTTATTAGCGGAAGCTACTCTCACTTGATTTATCCTATATTCATCTGCGCAATTTCCGACAGCGAAAAATGTCAAAAAAGTGCGCACTTTCTGGGAAAAAGAGGCGTTTTTTGGGGAGGTGAATATTTTTGCGCATCCCACTGCTATGCTCCTTTCAGACCAGCCCAAAAAGTAAAAATATTCATACCTCCTCTGAGGACGTCAAAAAAGTGCTTCTTTTCTGCTTCCAACCTTTGCGGCTTTTGGCAGCACACAAAGTCGCCGAGCTTTTCTATAGGCTTGGCCAACAGAAGTATCCTGGTAAAGGCCAGGCGACCCCGTCTCTTGCAGGGGTTTGCGCCTCGGCAAAGTGCGGCCGTCTAGAGCAACTGCTCTAATGGCCGCCACCTACCAGGATGTGCTCGAGCCCAGTCGGGATCGAGCAACGCCTGCAGGGGCAAGGCAGCGCACCGTGGCAGCTTCTTCAAGGCTTTGAGACCGCGATCTGCCGCCTGAATGCTAGGCAAGCTGCCACTTGTGGAAGATGGCTGCGCATGTCGCCGGCACGCAGGCCGTCCCCTATTTGTTTGAAGGATCTGACTCACAAGATTGACAGCAGCGGAAACCCAACCCCTAAGGATGGTGACGGCGAAGATGTTGAAAAAGAAAATCCCACTGAAGATGCTCCTGACAAGAATACTTCAAAAAAGAAAATTTAAGAGCAGGACGATAATTCAGGTTTTTGGGTGTGTGTCCACAGCGAACCAGCTAGCCAAAAAAACGGGCGAGAACCCGCACCATACGCGACCAACATGCCGCGAGTCGTGCCTCCTCGCAAAGTCGCGATAGACCGACGCACAGCTCACAGCGAGGGAGGGGGGGCGCCCCTTCACCGCTTGAAGGGGCGCAAGGGGCTCCCGGTAGAGTAAGTCGCGTCGCAGTATCGTTGGCCCAAATGTGGCGAGCGTCACAGCCGGCAACTTTGATCGCGCGGCCTGCAGGTCTCGGCTCAGGACCAGGAGTCTCCTTTCACCCTTTGCCGCGCAAAGGGTGAAAAGGGACTGTGGATAGCAAGTCACGACGCAGTACCTTGAGCCAAAAGTGCTCAAGGTCTGCGTCCGCGACTTCGATCGAGTGGTCCACAAGTCTCAACTCCGGGCTTTTTTTCCCCTTTGCCTCGCGAAGGGTGAAAAGGGACTCAGGATAGGAAGTCACGACGCAGTACCTTGAGCCAAAAGCGCTCAAGGTCCACGTGTGTGACATTGGTCGATTGGCACACAAGTCTCAATTAGGAGCCTCCTTGCTTTCTTTTCCCCGCGAAGGGTGAAAAGAGACTCCAGGTAGCAAGTAGCGGCGAAGTACCTTGAGCCAATTGTGCTACGCTGCGCGACCCGCATCGTTGTGCGCGTGATCCACAAGTCTCAATTAAGTACTTTCGCAAGAAATCGTCTGCCTTCTCCAGCATTCCGTGGTGAGTAAAGTTCCACAGCTAGTATTTTGAATCAGGTGAACTAGATCTGTAGAACGTTAAACACCATGGCGCGCTGCGCCTGGCGCTTTTGCAGCGCCATCACTTGCAATAAAATCCTCGCGGTTCTTGGCGTGGGCGCCGATCGCGATGATTTTCTGGTGTTGTTGCACCTTCCATTTTTGCGGAAATGAAAACCACGATCCGGCCGACCTGTTTTATTTCCGCGTGCGGCTGGCCGCACGCGGAAATAAAACCGGATGACTTTTATTTCCGCGGAGCCGTTTGTTCTAGAATCTAGAACAAACGGGTCCGCGGAAATAAGATCCGACCATTTTCATTTCCGCGTGCGGCCAGCCGCACGCGGAAATAAAACAGGTCGGCCGGATCGTCGGTTTTATTTCCGCAAAAATGGAAGCTGCGGACTCGCGGCAAAATCATCGCGATCTAGTTCGCAGGTTTGTCGCGAGGAACCGAAACGCGCAATGCGACTCATTCTCGTAGGCAAGGCGCAGCAAAATGCCGGTGATCTCTTGGCAGCGAGTGGCGCAGGGGCGTTCGTTGTTGAGTTAGGTGTGTTGTCGTACTTATGTTGCAGACGCATGAAATTGAAATGGTGGGGGTATCAGGGGACTCTGCTGGAAGCCAAAGAGCGCAGTATAACTTTATTCCCCACGGTGTGCGCGTCGCTTGTCTCTCTAGTTTTGCAGCTATGCCTTCTGCCGCACTTGCGCTCCAAGCGCGTGGCGCTCATCTGCGGATATTCTAGGTTGCTGACTTGGTCGTCATATTTGCGAGCTATTTTCTTGGGGATTGCCTAGCATTTTCGGCATCCCAGTCGCGATGGAATCACAGCAAAGCCGCGGCTTTCGGGCGGCAAGCTGTTGCGGTTTGAGGGCGCCCCGCCCCTACGGCCTGGGCGCCCAGTTATCTTGATGCTGGTCGAACTGTTTTAGGGCGGGGCCCGGGCGTGGCATCTATTTTGTTCATCACGGCGACCCCTAAGGATGGTGACGGCGAAGCTGTTGAAAAAGAAAATCCCACTGAAGATGCTCCTGACAAGAATAGTCCGAGCACACCAGTGGAAGAAGGAAGACCAAATGAAAACACCGACAGTGCGGACGACAAGAAAAAAAACAGTAAACCAAAGAAGAAAATAAAGCAGGAGCAGCATCAAGGACTACGACTACCACCCGCAGCCCCGCCTACTTTCCTCCCGTTGCCAAAGCTTGAGCACGACCCCACGGACGAGATGTATGGCAACCTGCCAAAGTTTCATCCCGGGGAGAACATCATAATCGGGATTGACGAGGCGGGCCGGGGTCCAGTACTGGGCCCCATGATCTACGGTTTGGCGTACGCACCGGAAAAAGCGGATCTAAAAGCTTTGATCGCCACGGAACTGGACGACTCCAAAAAACTGTCAGTGTTGCAGCGCACCAGCATGTTTGGGAAAGTGCAGGAAAATAACAATTGCAAAAGTGTCTGGGTCTGGAGGAGTCGGGGCTTGTCATGCACATTTTGCATGACCTGTGAAGTCCAAGTTTGTGACTGTGATGCTGGTGCTAGCATCGCAGATTTTTTGAGAGCTTCTTGATGCTCATTACGCATGAGAAGTGCCCTCTTCGCGTGCCAAGAGCTGACTCCTCTTGCTGCAGCTCATGCAACACAGACATTTTTAGGATCCGCAGACAGTTGCATTACTTTCCAGACCCAGACATATTTGCAATCCATATAAAATGTCGGCTGGATCGCACACGTGTCGTCCGCGGAAAAACTCAGCCGGGATATGACAGGTATAAGTCGTACCATTTGGTTTTATTTTCCAGCAGCCCTGCATCATGTTTTGGTTTTGCTACATCTGATGTTGACAACTTGTACTTTATTTGTCAGCAGAAAAATAACAACCCAGCACACTGACTTCAACTTCTATCAGGCTCCACCAAGGTGAGTTTGAATCTGATCGCCCAGACGGCCACCGTGAACGCGATCAAGTTGGTTCTTGAGAAGCAGGTCGGGAGTAAGGTATCAGCCCTTTACGTGGACACGGTCGGCGATCCGGACCGGTACGCCAACCAGCTGAAGGCAATTTTTCCGCAAATCCCGACCATCATCGTGGCGAAAAAGGCCGACAGTCTGTACAAAATAGTTTCCGCCGCGTCGGTGGTGGCAAAGGTGTGTCGGGATCACATGCTGGAAGAGTTTGCGTTTCCGGAAGAAAGCGAGAAGCGAGAACGCAAAGCCGAGATCGTCACGCGCGAATTCGTATGCATGAAAATGGGAAAAGTATTGTATTCATGTAGCCTCTAGGTCTAGTCCCCTGCGTGTGCATGTCTATCATGATTTTTTTTATTTTGCCAGGCCTTATTGAATAAAGTTAAAGGAGTTTACAGCTGCTACAGCCGCAAGTCAGGTAATTTCCTGGAAGGTTGATAGATAGGTCCTTCTTCGTGAGGATGCAGTACCAAGAACGACGAAAATAGGAAGCACTTTCTCATTTTCTGAGGATAACTCGGCTGTGGCTACCCGGGCGATAAACAAACCATCAAGTGGATGGGGAAAAACGTCCAGCATGTTTTTGGCTTTCCAAAGTTGGTAAGGTTTTCATGGGAAACCACCGATAAGCTGATGGAAAAGAACTGCGCGAAGGTCGAGTTTTACGAGGAGCTGGAAACCGAGTTGGCGAATAAGCAGCCACCACCACTCACCGCTTTCTTCGCGAAATCGAATCAGCCGGCGAGGAAAAAATGCTTTCTGCAACGGGGACTCGGTGTCGTCACGGACTTCTGATAGTGCACTGAATGAATCGCGCGAACAAACAATCGAAAATCAAATGAGACTCTTCACGCAAAAATCGAAAACAATGCAAACACTCAAGACCCCTCTACGTCTTGTTTGCACTTGCTTTCCGTTCCGAAGGGAGAAAACAAACAAAAAGCTTCGAGGACGCCATGTGTATGGCTTGTTCTTTTTTTCGATGTTTTTTAGATTTGAATTCTTTGCCAGTGAAGGCGTGTTTGTAGTCCTTGTTCAGGCTGAGGCCCCACCATCAGCGACAGCATACAAAAAAAAAAATAATGTGTGTTTCTTTCGCGTATCAGTTTTGCGCTATCCGTCGTTGTTGGCAGCAGCATGATTTCGTTTTTGCCATTCGGCACTCTCTCCCTCTCCTCTTGCAGATCCTGAACATGTTTTATCACAAGCTTTGTAAAATGGCTTTTTGTTTCTTCGCAGCAACGTCAACCTGAATGATGAATAACAATAAGTAATATCATCCATGAATGAATAGCAAACCGCCACTTGTTGTTTGGCGTGGAAAGATAAAGAACACCAAGAGGTGTCTCGTCGGTCGCATAGGGAGCCGCAAACGCTATCGAGAAAGGTATCTGTGCCGTGTAAGTGCGGACCTTCGGAGAAACTGCGAGAGAACAAGTGCAACAAGCAAGTGTAAAAAATCTAAGTTTCGTGATACAGTTGTAAACAAACGGGCATCTCTCAACATGAAGTATCAGCGGGGCCGCGTGAATGACGTGCAATTGTGGACGAGTTTGCGGTCCTCCTCGTCCGGATTGTTATGCACTAAAACAAGCACTGTGGTTTCCGTCATCGCGTTGCTCTTATCTTGTTTCCCAGCACCAGCTCCTGCCACGGCTGCGTCTCAGACCTTGCTGCAGTCTATATTCGCGCAGCAGCAGCAGCAGCTTGGTAACACAGGTGCCGTCGTGCGGAGCCACCGCCACAGCGCGCCGGCGTCAGCGAGAGAGTCCAGGGTGAACCTTAAAGTGAAGTTTGCTTCCCCGGACGAGTCGCAAAAGGAAGTGACCATTACGCCTCAAATGTACCTCTTTCAGTCCCGCCGTACTATTTCGGGCCCGGATTTTTCGCTACCACTCCAGTTTTCCTTGCAGCACCCGACCAGATTGGTGCTGTTCAATTTTCGATGGCCTGCGCACGACTATGCGGTGTTTCATGCCGGAAAAACGGTCATTGCAGCCTTCGCCGGGATATCCTGTGCAAAAGTAAAGTACTCGTAGAAATCCAAGCCTTGCATTACAAATCTTGTTCCCAGGGCAAATCTGCATTTACAAATTTTATTTCTCATGCTGAGGAAATTTTAATTTGTAAATGCATTTATACGAGAAGTGCGATACTTTTGCAGTTCATACGGGATGCGGTTTGCCGTGCCACCGGGGAGCAGCTTCCGACCGCCATCTGCGGCACTAAACCCCCAGATTTTTTATGCTGCAGGAATTTTTCGATGGTTGCGTATCTTCCACCGTTCCGAGCTTGATGGCTGCTTTTTCTGAGCGATTTAGAAAGATAGGTATTGGAAGTAAAGGCACGAAAAAAAACCGCCATGTATTGGCCTTCGCAGGTATTTTCATGGATGGGACTCCCGCTTTTTTTATTAATTTAGAATACTGCAACTTGTTGCTTCTTAATTTCGTTGTCGTGTTCTGTTCAATAGCGCACATCAAGAGGAACGGTGATGGTCAGGGAAGAAAATGATTTGCCAACACCATATTGCCGATTTCGAGGACTATGTAACGTTGGCGTCGAAAGCTTGCGAAAGTCAAGAAGAGGCCCAGATCAACATGGACTTGCTGCAGAACAAATTCGGTATAGAAGTACTGCAGCTTTAATGCCTTTAACTTGGTGCTGACTTGGTTTTTGTGCAAATTGCAATTATCGAAAAAGTGAACATGTTGTTGGGTTTGCGTTTTTTTCGTACGATAAGCGCGTCATGCTTCCGCATCATAGAGACGGTGTCCGATAATAGACAGGAATGCTGTACTTCTAGCAGTCGTTGAAAATTAGAATATCTTCAGGTGTGATGCACTTTGCGAAGTACAACCTCGGCGGGAATCCGCTTTTGGGCGGGGTTGGCGCCCATCATGGTAGCATTCTGATGGACTTCCCCGTTGTCGACTTCCCCAGCAACAGAATGAAAGTGTTTATCCGGAGAAAAATGATTCGAATTCATTGTCATCGAGAGGCCAGCGTCCTACGGGTCGGTCTACTTCTTCTAGAAATGCAATGACTGTGTCCGTGTCCCCGAGGCAGAAAAGAAGATAGTGCATGAACAACTTTTATTGCTGTAGTTTGGTCTTGGCGTAGTTTTTCCTTCGACTCATTTCTCCCTTCGCATACCTCTGCGCATGGAAGTCGCCCGGGGCGGCTCGAATGTGTACAGCAACCCGGTGCCGGGCACGGATGCCGCTCACGGGCAGATGTACAGTTACGCGCGACTCGGGTACCTGCTGCCCGACAAAACTCCAAAGGATTTTTACGACCTGGCGAACGTGGTGATTCACAAGCACCAGGACATCGCTTCCGGGTACGACCTGCTCTCGTCCAACTGCTTGCATTTCGCGTCCTCCTTTGCCGCGATAGCGGTGAGCTCGCAGACCCTGAATCTCCAGGTGCTGCCCCAGGACGCGGATCGCGAGATCATGAAGGACGCAAATTGCTTGGCGCGGGCGGGGAATGCTATCCGACAGGGCCTCGTGCAGGCTGGCTTGGAGTACGTGGTGGGCGGCGCCCCCCTGCAACAGGGCAATATGCCCTTCGATGACCTCAGCAAGACCCAGCTGAAGCAAAACGTGTGGAAGCAAAAGAAAAACAAGAGAAGGGGGATCTGTTGCGGATAAGGGGTCGTCTTCAAACAAGTAGAACAGCAGAGTTTGTTATTTCCGAACACCAGAATTCCCTTTCGCTTCGTCTAGCTCTAGCTCGTTTCCCTTTCCTTTGTTTTGCTTGTCTTCTAGAGCAGAGACACAATAGCCGTGTTGTACACGCTTGTTTTTTATTTCACATCTGAGCACAAATGAACATTGAGATGAGCAGCCAGCATCTCTTTAGAAGTCGGAAGCGACCCGTTTCATCCGTGTATAGAAGTTTCTGCCATCTGCATCTGCTGTCGCACGGTCCGTGGCTCCGAGGGTTCTCCTCGCAGTGGCCTTTTGCCATGCACTGACACTTTCTGCTAGCTGTATTTTCGCGGTTTCGTACTCTGTATGTACGACCTTCTGCAAAACGCAAACCAAGCAATCGATTTTTGTTTCATCATGAAAACTGTTGTCTGCAAAACGGAAAAGAAATCAAGATAAGCACCATCCTCAACACAAGAGAAACACACTGGCACATGGTACTCTCTGAGTTTTTTCCTTCCCTTGTAGGGAGTGTGTTTGTACATGACGCCCCCACGCTGCGCCTGTTCCTGTGAATCCATCGAATCAGCTGAAGACCAAGATCACGATCACACCTGTTTCCTCGATAGCAGAGATCTAAATATTCTAAATTCAAATCGTGAAGATGATCGTTCGCCAGCACCACTATGAATCAACGATCTTTATGTCTGCCTTCAAATGCCATTGAACCTCCAACAAAAAGAAGAACGATCATTAAAGAGAGTATGGCTCTTCCTCTTGTCACATGAAATCTTCTATTTCTCTTTGGTGTTGGAGTTGTTCTAGAATGAAGGCCAATACAACAAAGCCATCATAATATTAAATTTGAATCGCAGGGAAACAATCTAGGCCGTCCGAAGTATATTTATTCTTTTCTTTTCGTATCATGAAGAAAAGGAGCCCGTCCATTTTCAGAGTGTATCACCACCTTAAGCATGTACGCATTTCGTTGGCAGTGGTTCAGGACAGTCAGTTTATGTATCTATGATTATGGCATCTTCATGTGGCTGGATCTAATTGCTGGAAAAGATGATCTAGGCGGCGACAATCATTTTTAGGCGGGCCTCTGTACTTGGCCATCGCCATCGCCCGCCCGGTTGCGCTTCGACGACCAGAAGAATCCTTTCGTCATGCCTGGTCGCAGTTCCCCATCGCAGAAGTCTCCGCCAGCACTTTCGGCGGGGAAACGACCTACAACGGTCGCGTCATCGAGGCGCGGGACGACATCAGGCCTGACAAAGGTCGTCGTCGAGCCACGGCTGATGAAAAGCGATGGCACTATAGAAGTGGATGACCTCTACCACACTCTCGAGCAGCAATGGGTGCAGCGGAGACCGCTCCACGTCCAGAAGCGCTGGCGCAATCAGAAGTTTTTTCCAGAAGAGGAGAAGACCAAGGACGCAGTTGCGGACGACAGGCACACGAAGCGGCGAAAAAATGTGGAAGACAACAGGAGCGGCCATATTACGGGGGGTCATGGACGAGCAGGTGCTCCTGCTGCTTCCACCGGCTCTGCAGCATCCTCATCTTCATCCTCCGCTGGAGAAATGAACGGCATGATCTCCTCACTGGTAGCTCCTGACGGACCAACAGCGCCAGCTCGTCCACTATTTGCGATCGAAGACGGAGCGGCACAGACGCCTGGAATTTACTGTGGTGCAGAAGGGGGCACAACCGTCGTGGAAGGTAGCTCAATGTTCGGTGCCGGGGGCGGTGCGACGACGCCGGGCATGGTGGGAGCTTTTGATGGACAAGAAGATCAGCCGCACGACCAGTACTACGCCCTCGGATCTGCAACTACTGTTGTCGGTGGCTTCACTGTTTTTGGGCAATACACAGACGGTAGTGCCACGGCGGAAATTTTCGGCCACGCGCCCGGATCCAGAACCGCGGCCGCATACGACCAGCAACTGGAAGGGCTACATGAGAATTTGGCTGTCACCCCGGCGCCGATCTTTGACTTTCCAGACGACGAGGTGGGGGCGGAAAGGAAAGAAGAAGAACCTCCCGGGAAAATACACGACCACCCATCTTCCGTTGAAGATGTTTTCGCGTTGAAGACGAAGAAAGATCTTCGTAGGGACGACGTTGACGCGTACTTCCAAGTACTCGAGGACGACGAAGATGATGCTGACCCCTTTGCGCACACTAATTTTTTCACCGACTCCGAAGGCGAGGAAGATCAAAAACTTTTGGACAAGCGAGCAAACGACCCGAAAATAAACAGCAAGGCTCTAGTACTTGATGTCCCGAGAATTAGAACGTCTGTTGACGGCATCACAACTAGCACAACTACACCAACAGGAGCTACGACAATCAGCACGAAAAGTACAACCCGGCTGCCCAGCTCGACGAGGCGCGTGATTGCAAAGGAGACGCGGATTATCCAGGAGAAATTGGCGCAGAATGTGGAGAACTGCCTTTATTTTAACCTCCCGACAGTGCAGGACCGAAAAATGCAGTTTCTGTTACAACTCGAGGAACAGAAATACAACCAGCACATGTCGAATTCCTTCCGAAAGCTGCTCGCTAAAGCGGAAAAAAATGAGTGGATCAACCAAAGCAAGTACATCCCCTTAGAATTAAACCTCGACCAGCAGCGGAAACTGTCAACCCGGCTGACGCGCGCGGGCGTGCCCGCGCACTTGCACCACGAAATTTCGCAGTACGTGCGGTCCGGCGGAAATTTGGAAGGGGAAAGTGTGGAAAGCACGGTCGTTCCCGTCACCTACATGGTTCTGAACAAACACGGATACCGCAATTGGTCGCTGCAGCAGTGCTGCGCAAAACTCGGCCACGGGAAGTCCGCGCGCCGGGGAAAAAAGCGTGCTGGTTTTGCCGCGATCGGGGAATTTTCAACATCGAACAATAATTACCGCTACAACAATCAGAATCAAAAAATGAAGGATCATGAAGCCGGCTTTACTTCTGTCGCGGGAAAGCAGAGGACGATCCGCAAACTGCACGCGGAGCTGGGTCTGGAAATGCCCATTGCGGACGCGGATCGGAAAGCGGAAATCCGAGAATTGATCTGGAATCTGGTGCGCTGCATCCCGGAAATCGTAGGCAGCACGAAGGCTGCAGCTTGTTCATCTCCGGGCGGGACCATAGGAGCGGCTGGCACTACTGCAGCGCACGGTGTCGCTGCGCATGAAGATGCCGGAGAGGATGACTTTGATATGCTTTTTGAGCAGGCGAGCCCTCCTGATGGCGAGAAGAATAGCACGCCAAAGGGACGAAGAACTTCTTCTGGAGGTAAGATTGGAAAGAAGGCTGATCTACTTTTGGAGGACGAAGATGCGGCAACAGCGGCGAGGTCTACTTTTCCAGGAATGGGCACCTCGTCCGCAACGTCGAAAGCTAAAACGAGCAGCAAGGCCTTAGTCTCCACGTCAACCAACACTACTTCCACACTAACGATTTCCAATCAACAACATCCGCCACTACCCCAGTCCGACCAGGAAGCCATTGTCGACCTGGCGTTTTTGCTCGTGAACATTTTCCGGGAGCTCCGTCCCGGGCCCTGGCACATCAAGGGCGCCCTGCGGATTCCCGCCTGCGTGCTCGCGGCGAGCCAGCTGCGATTCGGGCGGACGTTTTTGTCCCGTGCGAAGATGATGCAGTACGCGCAGCTCGGTTACAGCACGTTCAGCTCGCAGTGGCAGGCGGTGAAGCAGATGCTGTTTACGGTGTCCGCCCCGCTGGCCTGGCAGCAAATGGTGTACAAAAAGAAGACGAAAAAGACCTACGACTGCTTTCCCTCCGTCGCGATGTTCTCGATAAAGCACTTCGGCCGACTGCTCCAGTTCCACCGCCGGGTCGCGCGGTCCCACAACCTTCCTCTAGACGTCATTCCCTGGCGTGAACGGTCGGGGAAGAAAGACCCCTTCAACAACAACCCGCGCGTCGCTGTGCTCAAAGACGGCACCGCGGTGGAGATGCCGAAGAAAAAACGCGGCGCGGTGCAGCCCGCGGTGTTGCCGGTGGGGCAGGTGTGCGTGAAGACGATCGCGGCGGCGTTGTTGGACGTGGCGGACAAAAACCAAGACGCGCAGAGGCAGTTCTACGTCGAGGAGTTGATTCGGGAACAGAAGGTCCAAGCGGAGAAGCGGAAACATGCGCAAATCCAGGCTTTCTGGCAGAAGGCAGTGGGGGAATACGGGATAGTGGACGTGTCGGAAGATGAATCTTCATCGTGTAGTTCTTCATCATCTACTTCCAACAGTGAAGATGAACTAGAGTCAGAAAAGGACGAAATGGACGATGAATATGAAACTGCGAAACGTAGAAAAAAGGACTACGCAAGCAAAAGAGGACATAAAAAGAATAACTACAACACGGGTCGTCAAAGCGCTACAGCCTCGTCCACATCTCCTGGGTGGAAGAAGCAGAAGAAGTTGAGTGGTAACCAAAACGATCAGAAAAAGAAAGACGCGAAGCGTGCAGAGAAGAAACAGCTTGACCTCGGTCTCGATCTCGTGATGCACACAAGCGACGAGGATATCATGGGTGACAGCGAAAGCGAAGAGGGTAAGCCGGCTCCGCCAAAAATGCCGGTAGAAGCTGCGAAGCGGAACAAGCGACGGAGTGAGAACACCGGTTGGGGTTCGAAAACGTTGCGGGAGGATTCTGACAAGCGGAAGAATGATGATGCTCTCGGAGAACAAGATGTTGTTGATGGAGAAGTTTTTCAGCATGCGACAAGTTTATTCGCAGTCAAGGTTGATAATTTGCTACACCGACTGAAAGAACGGAGAAAAAAAGAGTGCGGGATGTTTTTGACAAGGTTCAATAAAAATCGAGGACAGGAGCAGGTGGAGAAGCCGCAAATAGAAGGTAGCAGCATCCAGACGGCAACTAAACAACCGCTCTCGACGTCGTCTTCATCTGTACGAGTGCGTACCGGATCTCCCTCGATTTCACATCACAAGAGCAACAGCGTTCTGCCTTCTACTGCCAGCCACCGAGAGCCAGGTTTTCTATCGATGATCCAGCAGTCATCATCGTCGGGACCACGGGGACCACTGCAGGACTATGACCAAGCGCCGGACGAGATGAATGCCGGCAATTTACTTCATCGCGAAGTCCCGCAATCAACCTCCAGGTCCAGCTTCGGAGTAGCAAGGCAGTTTGAAATAAACGACCTGCAGCGACAGAACAAGCCTGTGGCAGACCCTTTGCTCGAGTCCTTCGGCTGTCCCCCCTTCCTGCGACGAAATTTCGAACGACAAGCGAACGTCGAAACAAATACAACGTTTGTTCCAACTACTTCTGCGGCACGCGGTTCATCGTCATCATCATCAAAAGCCCCTACTTGTTTTTCTGAAAGGGGAACGTTGCCAGTCATGGAAGTAGGCGAAGGAAGAAATAGACAACATCTTATTTCTTCTAAGATGCCATCCCTAGTGGACATGGATTCCGACTCTGACTTTGCGGCCTGTGAGGGAAAGAAACTGGATGCGCAAGCACCTCTTTCATCTTCACGTGTAGGATCTAGCTCTTCCTCCAGTTCATCAAGGCCACCAGCGCCACCCTTCCCCACCGTGCAGCTCTCGTCAAAGACACGAACGGAAGAGCAAGTGGCTCTGTGGCGGGCGAGGAATCTGAACCTTCTGACGCCGGACATGGAGATGGCCATGGTGATGGATGCTGTGTATTGCCGGTTGCGCCGAAGTGTGTCGTCGTTCTTCGACCCGTTTCATGGTGCGGTTTCTGTAACGAAGCAGAAAATCGTCCCGCAGGAGGTAGATCGCAGTGCTGGTGGTCCAAGCGACAGTGCAGATTGCCAACCAAGCAACAGTGCAGCTGCTGGGGGCGCAAGAACATTGAACAAGGAACCCTTCTTGAACAACAAGATGGTGGCAAAAAGCGCGAGCACCACGACGCGTTTATTTTCTGACGCTGAACAAAAGCGGCCACAGATGACCCTATCTTCTTCGACGTCCGTCACAAACGCTAAAGCAACCCTCTTCTTGGAGAACGACAACGACAAAGAACTCCTCCGGAATGTGATCAACGAAATGAAGACAGGGGAGGAACTTCTTGCCTCCGCCACGCGGAAAACGAAGCGGAGGCGTGGACCAAATCGGAAGTGCGACGACGGTGGAGTGGAAACGGAGAGCGGGGATGAGGAAGGGAGAACTAGTACTAGTGTCGGTGATGTCGGGAAAAATAAACGCGAAAATAAACTCCGTCCACTTCCTCGTTCGAGCAAGAGCTTTCTGAAAAACAAGGCGAACAAAGTTGGTACCTCCAGTTCATGTTCATCATCCGCAGCCTCCGCAAAAGCCGTGCTGAAGCCACGAAAGTCTTTGCCTACCAGCTCTGCAAAAGGAAGACCTAAAGCCAAGCACGACTCTTCCGGCTTTTCATCGAGCAAAGATGGAAATAAGGGGAGGAAGACCACAACAAGTACAAAAGGAATTAAACTGCCGCTGGCCACTGCGGGCAACGCAAAACCAAAAAGTGCCACTGCTGCTTCTACTGTCACCAAGAAGGACAAAGCAGTCAAAAAGACGACATCCAAGAAGGCAGTACCGAAAGCAAAGCACAAAGCGAGAAAATCCTTGGCCAAAAGCAAGAAGAAATAGCAGAATGGCCATTCGTGCTCGACAAAGATCCGAGTTTTGCTTCGATTTCCTCCATTTGTGGCTTCTGAGATGAGGAGAAACTTTTTTCTTCTACAATAGGCGACAAAGTAGTAGTTTTCCTTTCTATTCACAACCGAGTAAAAACCGTAATGAACAACGACCAAACTGTATCTGTAAAAAGTTAGTAGACGGCGCAAAGATAGCCGAAGCGACAGTGTCTTCGTGTAAACAGATCTATGAATATCGAATTGGGATTGGCTGTGAGTGAGGCCTTGGCCAAGTGCCCAGTTTTTTTCGTGTTTTCTCCTGACGACAGAAGTTCGGTCACATCGCAAAGCGAAAGCGAAACAGGATGATCTCTACTACCTCGTCGATCATACAAGATCTTTTGGAGCTGGAGATGACCAGAAAAAGGATCATGGAGAGCAGATCAAGAAAACTTTCTACGGTCACGATCAATGAGCAAGGGAGTTCCCAAAAAATGTTCAAGAATCGATCTGAAGATCCAACTGAAAGTACTGCATTCCTCTGGATTTAGACTCCATGTTGTTGACATTCCAAGGCTAAGGTGACAACGTTCCTCTTCCTTCCATAATTACAGCGACCGTAGCTACGCTCCACCCACATCAACCACAACCTTGGATAATATCTACCGAGCTGCCATGTACTGTTGTCACAGTGCGGCACTTTCCCATCTTGTAGACGAGCCTGCCCCATAACGAGTCGACCACCTACGCTCAACTTTTCTGTTTTGATGTGTTTGTGTAGTTTATCGCTAGACCAAGATCTGCTCCCCAAGTAGCACATCGAGAACAAGTCTACTTCTTCTATGGAATTGATGAAAATGACGAACGCCACAAGTAAAGTTCGGCTGAACAAGACGGGCGCACCGCTCCAGGGGCCGCCCCAGAAGACCACGCCGCTCCACCTCAACCTCCTCGACAACGACAAAAGCAACGTGCGGCTCGCGCCGGACATCGAAAAGCAGCACGTGCACGCGGTCTACGACACGATCGCCGACCACTGGAGCCACACCCGGTATCGGGCCTGGCCAAGAGTGGCGGAGTTTCTCGAACGACTGGATAAATACGCGTGTGTAGCGGATCTGGGGATGGGGAACGGAAAAAACGTGATAGCGGGGCTTCGTGACTGTCAAAAGAACGTGGGCTTCTTCCTGGGCACGGACATCTCCGGACCGCTAGTTGTCGGGGCGGCGGCGAAAATCGAGAGCCTGGATTTTAAAGGTGAGCGGAGGAAAGCGAAAGAAGAAGAACGAGCAAAGGTGGATAACCTGCGAAGTAGTTGTAAAGAAGCTGCACAGGAACAACAAGCACAGGCAGCAGTACAAGGTTGTAGCTCAGAGGACGAGGACCACGTCGACTCGCCGCAACTCCTCGACTCCACAGCTGACTTTGCGGTCGCGGACTGTGTGAGCCTACCCGTTCGCGACGGTGTCTTCGACGCGAGTATCTGCATCGCCGTTCTGCACCACCTGTCCACGGTAGATCGCCGCGTGGCCGTTCTCCGCGAGAGCCTCCGCGTCGTGAAGCCCGGGGGGTTTTTCCTGGTCTACGCCTGGGCCCAGGAGCAGGAGGAGACCGGGTGCTCCCGGCACGTTTTCGAAACGCAGGATGTGCTGGTCAAGTGGCATCACAAAATCCCGGGGCTGAAGAAGGAAGATGTGGACCGGGAACAGGTGTTGGAAAAAATGCTCGAAAAAAACAGCCAGGCGGCGACGGGAGTTCTGGACAAGGAGAAGGGTGCAATCATCTACCAGCGGTACTGCCACGTGTACCGCGAAGGGGAACTGGAGGCGCTTTTCCGGGACCACCTCAGCGACATTAGCATTGTTGAAGAAGTGTACTTAGACACCGGAAATTGGTGTGTGCGCGCGAAAAGGATATGAATATGACTTCTGATGATGCTACGTACTGACTACGTACGTAGCGACAGTGTTACGCAAAGGCTATATCGAAAATGATACTCACGTCCCTGCTCGTCGGGCAGGTTCTTTTTTTCATCGCGGCGCAGTGTTCCAGCTCCAGGAAGGAAGGTCGATCTAAAAGAATTAAATTTAGATCTTGCTCCTGGAGCTCCTCGTCGTGATCCGAATTCGTAGTCATAGTCATACCTCCAGCTCCAAAGTCGTTCACAAGATTGTGACATCGCGGAAAAAGGCGTGGACATCGTGATCCTGCTCGTATTGTAGTCCTTCTGCAAGTTCACTTCTTAGTCGTGCCTTTCGCATTAAATAGAAAAAATATACGTTGCTTGTGTGCAATGGTGACCACCTACAGTACAATATTAAGAGCAGTTGGCGCTGATTTTCATGCCCAGACTCAGTACGACATCAGCAAGAGAGACCACTATATGGATAAAAAATACGCCGCACAATATCAATATCAGTATTACGCTATACGACGTTCGATCACTTAGCATCCGCGTAATTGGCCGAGACCGCTGGCTTCCGAAGGCGTGGTCTGAAGATCTCGTTTACATTATAGTTTTTGCCTTTTGCTTTTAGATAGGAGTTTCATATTTCTGCCACCTTCTGGATCTACTTTATGTGAATGAA
The DNA here is from genome assembly GCA_905178155.1 of Amoebophrya sp. A120. Taxonomy (NCBI): domain Eukaryota; class Dinophyceae; order Syndiniales; family Amoebophryaceae; genus Amoebophrya; species Amoebophrya sp. A120. Next base: position 1,839,712 of record CAJINV010000001.1, on the reverse strand, counting down.
AGTCGAAGAAGATGGCCCGCGGCAAAAACTGTCATGGCAAAAACAGAACTTCCCCCACCCCGGAACCAAGCGCCAGCGCCGACGGTGATCGTCCGTCGGAGAATTCCCCTGGTTCTATCCGGCTGACAAAAAACACATCGGACGCTGCTGCTTCTACTGATGAATTTTTGTCCGCTTTTCAGGCGGTCGCGGACACGTTGGTTGAGGCTTGGACTCCCGGCGATCAGGCGATCATCGACGGATTGGTCTCCCGTACGGATCTGAACTCGCAGCGCGTGACGGTCAGCGGGGTTGACAAGGAGAAGGAGCGCGTCTGCGTGTCTGTGCCAAGCTCGGGGGAGGTGGTGAAGGTGAAGCCGGACAAGCTGACGCGACTCGTCCCTGTAGAAAACGCGGAGGGGAGGACACAGCGCGTACCTTTGACAGAGTGCTTCAACAGCACCGATACAGCGGGCAGTGCTGGTGGGAGTGGTTCAGCCAAAGAGAAATCGCGAAGCGGCGGAGCAAATAGAGCATCCAAGAAAGATATAGCCGATGAGGTAGAGAATATCGCCGCTCCGAAAATTGATGCAGCAGCGCAAAACTCGAACTTCCCGAGCGAGAGCCTGTCTTTTGATGCGGTTCCTTCTAGCGATGATGGAGCTACCAGCCCCCGAGGACAGCAGGCGAATCACAGCAACTCCGCTCCCCTATCCCTGAAGCCCTTCAATCCCCCGAGGATGTTTCGCCCACAAGATTCCGCCATTTCCTGGGCGTTTTCCGCGAGTGTGCCGGGCGAGGTTAGGCGTGCGGTCTCCATCGACGACAAGAATTGGAAGTACATGGCGGCGCCGCTGCAGTGGAACTACCTCTGCATGCACATCGCGTACTACCACCACAGCGAACAGTCCACGCATTTTATGATCCAGGACAACGATGGTGGCGAGGGCTTGTTACTGTCCCTCTGCAGCCTGCCCGTGCGGGAGTGCCCGGTCGGGCTCGGTTTGGAGCCCGAACACTTCAAAGACTTCCACGCACCAGAATTGTGGTCGGCCGATGCGTCTAGGGGAAAGAAAGGGAAGAAAAAATGCGGAAACCCGCTAGGAGGCTCGTCCACCTGTAGCTCTGCGACCGGCGGTGGAGGTGAGGCAAAATCGGAAAAAACGTGCGAAAACCTGCTAGAAGAAGATGAGGAGAGAGGCGTCGTGCCGCTCGGGCAGCCGCCACTCTTCTGCGTCAAATACGCCCACACGGTGCGGGGAAAGGTCGACATTGAGAGACTAAACGCAGAAATGAATTTGTGGGTAAACGAAGTAGCGCTGGAAGGTAAGTAAAAATTAAGTTCTTTCTACAAGAAGAAAGTCAAGTTTTTTGCTGCCGTATTCTGTTTGTGTTTCTACAACAATGCGTGACCAAACGCCCGTGTGCCCTCCAGATTGCATTCCGCAGTTTAGTTTTCTTGCGAGACTTCATGCTGTGCAATTGACGAACAGGAACAAAAAACGACAGGTAATTCCACTGCCTCACCAGAAGACACCTTCGGCGAGAAGTTCAAAAAGGTGAAGCACCTGAAGTCCTGCGTTCGAAGCGCCGCCGCGGTCCGGTACGGCTGTGAGGTGCTGAAGCAGAACCAGCGGCTGCTGGTACAGAAGGAGCGCGCTGCGGAGACCGAGTTTTTTCAAAAATCGGTCTTGTTCCCCGCTCCACTGAAGGCCATGAAGGACGCGCACGCAGCGCAAGCGATAGTCCAGGAAAAGTGCACCAATTGCGGGAAACTGGGCGAGAACATGATGAAGTATCTATGTTGTATACGTTTTTCTTTCTTGATGTCTACTTTTACTTCTTGTCTCTGTTTTTTGACCTGGTGACCAACTACCACTACGGATGTCACAGGTGTTCGAGTTGTAGAATGAAGAAACATTTATTTCTCCACCCTACCTCAACAACGACAGGTGCCCCGACACCGAGGTGAACAGGTTTTGCAACGAGCGCTGTCGCACCGCGGAGAAGAACAAAAAGAGCAAGAAGTCGCACGGAGATAATGACCCTAATAGGCCGAGCGTACTGTTCGACGCGGTGGAGAATTCGCTCCAGCGAAAACAGATGGCCATGTTCGGCATGATGGTGGGGCCCGGAAGTGGCGCCAGTGCCTGCACCATTAACAACAAAACGGGGCAAGTTGTGTCGGGCGGTCCTCAGGGTGGCAAGAACGCCGAGAAGTCTTCTTCGCTCAACGTGTACGGTGACAAGGAATTCATCGTGAAAGTGCAGCCCCCGGTGGACGACCCCGATAACTCCCCGTGGATGTGTTACGACAAGCAGCGGTCGGTCCACTGTCTGCTGGATGCGCAGGGCATGACGAAAGAGACCCGGCGGAACATTGCCGGGCGGAACAGCCTCGCGTGGAAATTGGTGAAGAAGAAGGGGCAGGCGTCGAGGTTTCCCGACGGTGCGGTCGGGTACAAGGCGTTCTTGAAGGCGCGGTGGGAAGGCAGGATGGTGCGCGTTTTTTTGGATGACGTGGCCCCGTGGCAGACTTGGTGAGACGAACTGGCGGATCGATCTATGATTCGATGTCGGACAAATTCCGTAAATAAAAATAGATACCTCTGCTGGAATGTGATATTGATTCGTGTGGGAACGAACAGACGTCGCGAATTGTCGATGTACTCAGTCAAACTCATCACCTCAGTCACCAGAAAGGCTCGTCCATGGGTTATACATTCTTTCGAGCCTTTCCGTGCTCGGCATGGCATAGTGCAGTACGAGCTGTTCTTGTACTAGCGAATTCATTGACATTTTTGTTCGTTGTATGACAAATCTGCACAGAGACCAACGACCGGTGCAAATTGCCACTTTATGGCCGATTTACTTGCTTAGTCAGCGCGTCAGAGAATAGAACTTTTTTTCCACGCCCTTGTCCAGGTTTGTGTGGGCTTGCGAAAGTACTGTTAAGATTGAGCCTCCATTCAAGAGAGAGAGAGAGACAAGCAAAGAGAAATCCCCTGCATCGTTGGTTTCTTGTTTGTTCTATCGCTAGTTCGAGTATCAACCTTCCACCACAAACGCAGACAGAAAAAGAAATGAGATCGAGGGGAAGAGCGCCAACTTGAACATTTTCCGTCGGCTACTTCGCGTACGCTTACCTCATCGCAGTTGTGAAGTGAATTGTCGTAGTGTGTTGTACTGTCCTCGTGATAGTGCCTCGTCTTTCACCTCTTCGAACCATAGGAAAGTACTTAGTTCATTTTTGTCATTGCTGCTTCTCGTCTTGCAGCTAGAATTGCTCTAATTCAGCCTAAGGCTTTGAAAAACATACCGATCGACTATGGCGGCCGCAAGTAGCAGCAGCAGCGAACCTACGAGCAGCAACGGCGCTGCAGCAATGGACGCTATCGCGAACGGAACTAGTCGAGACTCTGCTCGTCGCGAGCCCACCGTCCCGGATTTGCTGGTCAGCTACAAAGGAAAGTACCAAGATTGGATCGAACAAGTCAAAGAGATTTCCTACAAGAATATGGAGAGAGCCTGCGAAACTAGAGTTTTGGATGCGCAGGTACATACGTAAGTGCGGTACTCGGTTGATGGCGGATGACATTGACTCATGATAGCAAAACTGTTGGTTCTCATAATGTGGCTCGATCTAGATGATCAGTGCCCGATCACCGGAGCGAAGCACTGACCATCAGTACTGATGAAGCAGGATTATTCAATACCAGGTGAAGCAGGTACTCCTGGTGAGATTAGGCAGGTACTCCTGGTCAGATTAGGTACTGATGAAGCAGGTACTCCTGGTGAGATTACATATCGTTCTGCAAAAATATCCTACACAACGACTGCAATGGCAATGCGCCACAGTTGATTTTCGGAAAACAAACTCAAAACTAAACAGATCAACCTCTGGCAGTTTTTCGCTACTCGGCAAGTCGCCCGCACACAAAAAAAATCCCTACCTGCTGACGTGCGTCGGGTCATCCGTGGCTTTCTTGGGCAACCGGGTGCGAGTGAGAGCGCTGGCGCCAGGGGAGCCGAAATCGCTACAGAGACAGCGCGAGCAACCGACCGGTTGCGTGCCATCCAATACTATGAGGGGCTCATCATGGACGCGGCGAAAACGGGGGCGGAGGAGTTTGAGATCACCCGGGCAGTGTGGGAAGCAGCCCCAGTGAGCCGGGGCGGAACGCCGGTTGACCCACTTCTTGTGGGTTGTTACCTGGCGGACCAACTCGGTTACAGGGTGACTTTGGGGCGCCGCTACGGCGAACGCGTCTCCTGTAAGCTGGTCGAAAATTTGGAGTTCGACGATGAAGATGGGCCACGGCTTGGCGAAGCGCTGCCTCTTTTTGTAGTTTGGCCGGCCGGTCACGAAGTGGGCCTCGACGCGTGTACACCATCCGACATCCGCAACATTGAAAGAATCAAGCAGGGAAAAACGTTGGTCGCTACCGGTGGAGAGATGTTGTCTGCTACCCTCCCTGAAAATCCAGCTGCTTCGCAACGGAAAGACACCCTGTCAGAACTCGAGAAGTGCTTCGTAGCAGCGGTAGACACGGCTTGCTCCAGTGCCCGAACGGCAGTGTATGAGCTTGCGCGACAAGCTTTCTCGCAAGGTCTGTCCGAATTCGTTGTGGACGAGCAGGTGTGGGCCGATGTTGCTGCCAAGTCTCAGCTTGCTGGCGAAAAATCGCCACCACTCTTCCGGCAAGACGTGGAGGCGCTTGTTGCAGGAGACACCGAAAAAAAATGTGCCGTAGCGGATTTGCTGCCTAGTGTGGCGCGACGACTAGCATTTCAGACCGATGGTCTTTGTGTCACGCCAACTCTGCCCGCTGACTTCAACCCGGATGACGATATCGACCAATTTTTGAAATTTTCTGGAAAGCTCAATCCAAGGCTGCCACTCCGTCTTCGACCGAAATTCGGACAAGATGCCACAGACGAACTGAGCGCGACACGCGAAAATGTTTAGCTACAGTTGGCGCAGGTTTGGCCGCAAGAGGACAACCACGCACGGAAGATTCTGACGCCGTGATGGCAGCGAGTAATTGTGAATAGAAACGACTGCATGTGCAGCAGCTACGGTGTCTCCTGATAATTCTTGACTGCTATTGCCGCGATCGAGATGGAAGAACTCATTGGATGAAATGCTTGCATCCAGTTTCCGATACGGTGCGGGTGTTCGTCGATTGTAAAAATGCGTGTGCAAAACAGTGACAGTTACGAAGTGAATGTCGCTTCACGAAGACTCAAGCTCATCACGTCAGAACATAGAGGCTCGCTTCTTTGTGTCCATCTACAATCTCTCTATGCCTGCGGTAAAATAGTGCAGCCGTTGTGAGAAGTTCAAATTTGTTGACAATCGCATTCGCTGCACGGCAGATTGGCACTACTAGCGACCACGAGCATGTATGTTACGCAAGACAAGTTGCAGCTCTAATAGTACTTGTTCTACCACCGATCCACTTGCTTGCGTTTCGCGTCAGAGTATCTTCTATTCGGGGTTTCAGTCGTGGTGCGCGTCCTTTCGAAACCAGCTCTACAAATTGAGCCTCCTTTCAGGCAAAAAAGAGAAAGGCGCAGAGCTGCCTATGATCGTCTACTTCTGAGTACTAGGCTTTTTAAGAAATTTGTAGGTACTCCTCGTTGTTTAAGTGCTTCGAAGTCTTTCAATCTTCCAGCGCAAGCAGAAAAAGGGATGAGTCCGTGACACTAGAACGACTTTGATGAACACTTTTGGTCTTCGCTTTTCAACGACTTGATCTGAGGGTAGACATATCTCTTTGATCTGCATCTGTGTGTTGCGCGAGCACTGGCTCCAAATTAATATACGACGACATTGCTCGACGTCTTGTCATTTTCCCCATTACTTCTGCTGGAACTTTTACTTTTACTTTTCAGAAACAGAGGACCACCCATTAATATGGCGGCCGCAAGCACCAGTAGTAGTAGCGCGCCTACACGCAGCAACGCCGCCGAAATGGAGGACATTGCGAACGGAACTAGGCAAGATGGTGCTCCTCGCGAACCCACCGTGCCAGATTTGCTGATCAGTTACAAGGGGAAATACCAGGATTGGATCGACAAAGTCAAGGAGGTCTCCTACAGAAATATGGAGATCAGCTGCGCTACTAGAGTTCTGGATGCGCAGGTAAGTGCGTAACAAGTATGGCAATTAGATGCTGAGTCCATGATAGCGCTAAATGCTTGTTGCGCTGGTCTGATCCAGGTGCTGATGATCAGTGCCGGCCGTTGGTTCTGAAATAACGGAGCCGCTCTCCACTTGTTTCGCAGTGGCGACGGTGAGGTCGTGAGCAGTAGTCTTTTTTTCTACATGAAAAACCACACTCGTCGCATGGTCAGTCCATTGCCGGAGTATTAAAATGAAAACTAAGAAAACAATATAACAGATCAATCTCTGGCAGTTTTTTGCCACTCGGCCAGTTGCGCGCGAGCGAAAGAAGTCCCTACCAGGTGACGTGCGTCGGGTTATCCGTGCCTTTCTTGGGCAAGCAGGTCCGAGTGAGACCACTGGCGCACTGGGAGCCGAAGTCGCGACGGAGACAGCTCGAGCAACTGACCGGTTGCGTGCTATCCAGTACTATGAAGGGCTCATCCTTGCCGCAGCGCGGAGGGGCGCAGAAGAGTTCATCATCACAGAGGAAATCGCTGAGGCGGCGCCCGTAGACAAGGAAGGCGATTCGATCGATCCCCAGATCGTCGCGTGTTATTTGGATCGAAAAGGTTACAAAGCTCTAGACGCAGAAGGCAACGAGATATCGACGGAGAAGATAAGTCGCTTTCGAAATGTTGACATGCCCCTGCCGTACACTGTTTCATGGGAAGCAGGTTTCTATTGCGGACCCTGGGCTTGCACGGAGGACCAACTGGACTACATTGACGCCGTTCGCGAAGGAAAACCGATAGTCGGTTGGAGACACGCCGATGCCTCGAGCAAGGATTGGAAGCAGTCTGCTGAAATAGAAAGTTTGTCATCGTTTGAAAAATGTTTCATAAAGGCAATAGAAACGGCGGCCGCAAAAGCGCATAAAGCCATCTGCGATCTCGCTTTGAAGACTTTTTCGGAAGGTAAAGGAGAGTGTGTTGTTGATGAGGAAGTCTGGGAAACGGTGTCGTCCGAATGTCTCCTTTCCGAACAGAGACGCCCGCCACTCTTTAAACGCGACGTCAAGCGTTTTGCGCTTACCAACAAGGACAAATTTGCCGACCTTGTTCCGAGCGTAGCGGAGCGACTAAGCAGCAAGACGCCAGGCCTGCTGGCTTTGTTTCAGGAACAGGAACGGGACCCTAATCTAGAAGAGGCAGCTTGGATCCGTTTACGTCAGCGCGGAGAAGTTGAGCCGCGTCTTCCAATTCGCCTCCGACCGCGCTTGGACTCTTCGTCAGCATTGCGCGACGCAACTTTGCACGGGGGCATGCGGAACCGTATCTAGAACTAGAAGTAGAAAAATGTTGCCAAGTAGCGTAGGGGTACAGCAGAGGTGAGGCAGGTTCATCTCTGTCTCTGATGTGAGCGGTGGCATCGCATGAAAGAAAAAGGACGATGACGACATCAAAGACGATATAACAACCGCGAATAGACGTAAATGCGGCACGAATTATGCCGGCTCCTACTAATAACATGCCAGCTATTAATATTCTCACGATGGACCGGGGGGCTGAGATTCTCTCTTCATCGACTGATCCGCCTGCAAACGATTCAAAGAAACGACCGTGTACAGACGCACATGGAGGACGCATGTGTTCCAGCTGAGCAGTTATCTTCTTTTAAATGTTCTTGACTTCGTTTGCGGGGGATGGAGTAGCATTTCATCTGGACAAGTGTTCTAAGTACAGCGTAAAGCCAACGGATAAGGTCACGCTCGATCGCTTCGGGAAAATGATGCAGTCAACAGTATGTGATTGTAGCATATCAACAATCATTTACATCAGGACCCGCCTCTAGCTCCTGTAGTCGTCATTCAGCACAATATAAAGATAAACGTGGCTCTCCATCTTCATAGTCACACTCACAGCTGACAACTAGGTGAAAAAATGCATCATGATATACAATTACGAAGCTTCCATCCCCGTCTGCGCTTTAAAATTTCGCGAATTGAAAGTGATCTCCACAGAGTTGTGAACGTCATCACGTCATGTGCGCTTCCACGCTCGTTTGTTTCATGATTCAGTTCTCGCTTGCGCTTGTCCTGGATGTTTTTACAGGTCTAGTTCCTTTTCTCAGACTAAACCTTGGAGCTCCTTCCGGCAGACAACTGCATTAGCACCAGGCACCAGCTCTTTCTTCTAACAACCACATGGGACCTCGTTTGGAGTCACCACAGGAACAAGACGCTCTCCCCCTAGAAGCCGGCGTTCTCCGCTAGGACGTGTAGTGCGATTGTTTGTGAAATAACCCTCGCACCCTATCCCCTCTTCTGCGTCGTCGTGTTCCAATATTACGGATACCTCCAGCACAATTATGGAGGGCGCCACGAGCAGGACGATGATTTCGCGCAACCTGACTTCCACCTACATGAAGTACCGGGCGGACCACAAACAGAAGAAGAACCGGTTCGCCGGAAGTTTCCTGACGGAAAATTCCTCCGCAAGACTACTGTCCAACCAGGTGCAGAGCGGCGGATCGTCGTCTTCCTCCTCGTACCGGGGGGACATTGAGCTGGACGTGCTCCCACCCCAGTGGATGGACATCGTCGGCGAAACCCAGGACAACATCATAAAAATCAAGGACAAACTGACCAAATTGCAGCAGGCCCAACAGAAGCGGTTACGACAGGTAAGAGTGGATTTTTCTCTAGTAGCGAAAAAACCCTCGTCTGTGAAGATGAAACCAAAAATGTGATAAAGACATGTGGGACGACAGGTGTTGAAAAACGCACTCGAAAACAGGTTTTCGCACCCGATAGCGACGTGCCAGACAAGGACATCGAGGTGATATCAACGCAGATAAGTAGTCTGTTCAAAACATGCGAGGAATTGATCCGGCGAATTCAAACGCAAGGGGCAGACATGGGTACTTAAGTGAAACGCAGACGGATCGCTTTTGTATGTGAAATTGGCCATTGCTAGCTGTGTACGTATGCAGTATCTACTAAGATAGACCCAAAGCAGGTCATGGACCGCAGTTCGAATGTCTGCAGCTCTTGACAGCAGCGCTCTACGGAAGAGGATTCTGCTCCACTACAACTTCATCAACACAACTACACCACATCAGGTATGACGAACAAGGAGTACGTTCTTCGACAGAACGCACAGCGGAACCTGGCGACGCAGCTCCAGCAGCTGTCACAGGAATTTCGCTTGTTCCAGAAATCCTACGTCGCAGGCTTGAAGGGCCGCGGGAACGACATGATATGGGATGACATAGGGTATGAAACTTAGTCTTACACTCTTCTAAGTAGACGCTCGACGCAACATTGAGTGTTTCTCACGGTGTAGATGTCCTTCCATGTGTCATTGCGTCCGTAGTGACGGTTATCAACTTTGGGAGAGATAATAACTACGAAACTAAACAAAAACGATCAGTGAGCCCGCCGCTGGTGGCAGTTCGCGGTCGCAGCTTTCCGACGCCCAACTGCTGCAATTGGAAGAAGTCGAGTTTAACGTCGCCCATCGAAACGAGGAAATCAAGAAGATCGCGCAATCCATCCAGGAGCTGCACACGTTGTTCAAGGAACTCGCCGTGCTGGTGATCTATAAATTGCAATAAAAGTATCGTACTAGTACGTACGAATCGCATGATGATAAACTCCGTCATCTTGCAAATTGGAATTTCTAATGCTGTTTTAGCTCAGGAAGGTGACGGCGGTTTGTCATGCATAATTGCGATTACAACTACCCTACGAGTGCGGTACTTTTGCAATGCATATGATCGATCAGGGAACGATGCTCGACAGAATCGACTACAACGTGGAGCAGGTGGTCAACCAGTCCCGGGAAGCCAACGTGCAATTGGTCAAGGCGGAAAAGGCGCACAAGTCCGCCCGGGCGACCAAGTGCATCATCTTCTTCGTCGTGGCCATTTGCATCGAGGTTTTATTGTTGATGGTCAAGTGGGGCTGAGAAAAGTGGTGGTGGTGCGGGGATGAAAACGTGGCTTGGAACAATTTTCAAATAAACCACGTCCACCTACTTCTTGCCGTGCGACCTCTATCAAGCAGAAGAAAATGTTGAAAAAAGAGTCGAAGACGTTGACACAGAATCTATACCTCAGGGTGCCTCGCACAGGCTCCGCCTGCCGCCTTCGTTTTCCAGAATACCACCAAGCGTGATGTCACGCTCACATGACAAAAAATCATCCCCGTAACTGTATTCAACATCAACGACGAAGGAAGACAAGGATGTTCGATTTTGACGATTGTGGTATCAACTTCAACGGAAGGAGCTTTTGTTTCGCAGAAACAAAGTTTCAATATTCAATCCCTAGATCCGCTGCCGAAAGTGAAAGATAGATGAATGCCAAATAACATCAGAACAAGATCCGTCAGCGCCAGCGCCAGCAGAATGTAGCTCGTGTTTTGTTGCGCCAAGATGAAGCTACGACATCACCACGACCGGGCGACGTTTCGTCGTGAATACTAGCTAGAACAATTTTGAGCTTTTCCTTCATCACCTTGCGTCTGCAGCTGCGTGGCTTTGTCAATACGAAGCTCTAGTAGTATCCACATGTTTTACAATAGCATCATGATGTTATGATTTTACTACAACTGAAAATTGGCACGCCTACTCTTTTCGATTTCCTAGCAAAGACGCAGTGCCGACTATGGAAGCGGAATGTTAGAAGAAGTTGTCAACGTAGTAGATCGTGTTTTCTTTCTACCGCCTGAAGTGATCTTCGAGCCATTTCTTGGCTGCCGCACGCCATTCATCGAATCATTTCCACTCGGTCACAGGACTTATTGATTCCTCGGCTTCTACCTAACCATGGCGATTTCTCGTCCGGAAGGTGACGCTGCGCAGATGAAGATGCAGGTCGACGCAAATCTTAAGGGGGGAGATTCTACTACTACAACAACCTTGGGTAACAAAACTCCGGCTGGCACACCAGCGCAACCGCAAGATCAAAAGGCGACCCGCGTTATTCCTCCGACGGAATTTGCCGACCCGAAGTCGAACAGCAAGGCGCTGAAAAGTGGAGGTAAAAGTACTATGCCGGTGTCGTCTACAACTTCACGAGCGGCGTCGAAAAGTCCAACGACGAGCGGTACAACTGGTACCGTTGTGACAACTACTTCGACGAATGCCGCAGGAGCAGCGATGCCACCAGGAAGCAAGACACAAAACCTCCCGGTGGATCAGGAAGAGGAAAAAAATGGTTTGGAGCAGATGCAAGCCCTTACCCCCTCGCCCAGCAGCAGCTCGTGGCGGCAGCACCAGCCCATCAAGGCCGCTGGGATGTCCCTTGTGCAAGGCGATCATGCAGCTACACCTGCTTCTTGCATCACGCCAGGAGTTGCTTCTACTTCACCGGTCGTTTTCGGTCCCCAAGGCCCCCCTACTTCTCCGATGACCGGTGATATGAACTACCGAAAGGAGAACCAGGAGCTTATGAAGCGCATGAACATCAATGCGAGCAGTTTCGGGTTATTTTCCGCGACAACCCGGAAGGCGCAGGTCGAAGAGCACTGGCTCCGATACCTCTCGGTCGACGACAAAAACCTGCTGTGTTTTCAGGTGGACGACCACGTGACGAGGCTGGCGCAGTGCGTGAAACACAACGAGAACGAGATGTGCGATCTGTTGAACCTGCCGAAAAATCTCTCGCCGGTCTACAACCCGAAGCGGTTTGGCGCTCTAAACGGGGAGCGCATTGCGAAAATCCTGGTAAGTTTCTGGTCGGAGGAGGGCGAGCTGGAGCGAAAGCCACTGTTGGGCGTGTTTTTCCGCTACGTGGACAAGATCGTCCGGTTGCACAAGATTGTGGGCAGCAGCACATCAACTGGTGGTTCTTCACTAGGTCAGAAAGCTACTTCTACAACGGAAGCAGCAGCTCCACCGGTCAAGAAGACTGCGTGGGGGGTGAACAACGGTGCGACTGTGACTGTGGAAAAGAAAAAGCAGGCCAAGATTGTTTTGGACGGGTCCTGGTTAGGCCGGTTAACCTACGAGTTCTTGGCAAAAGGGTAAGTTAGTACGTGCAACTGATTCTCTTGTTTACTAGATTTGACGCTGTATTCATCGCGCGTTCTTTCCGTAGCAAGAGCAGCAGCAGCAGCAGCAGCAGTGGCACGCCTGCATGATCAAATTATTTTGCACGAAAAAAAAAAGCACAAAGAACTCTCCAATACTTTTCAGATATGGTGACCTTTTTGAAGTCGCTACCCGGTTCGCTGACCCCCTGGAGCACGAACTAACCAAGCAGATGTTGAATCCGGACCGCACCACATGGACAATGTACCCATACGCGGCAGATCGCAACAACCGCATCCAGTACGACGAGCATCTCCGGCCGATCACATTTCCGGACATTTTTCTGGACGAGACAACCAAGCTCAAGACCGCCCTGGAGCGGGCGGATGACGCGAAACAGGAGGCAAGGCTCAACTTCGCGGGCGGAGAGCCAGATAGTTCCTCCAGTTGCTCGGGTGATGAGCAGGAGAACAAAACAGGGACAGCAAAGTCGTCAAGTAAAAAATCCGCAAAAAAGCAGAAAACCACGTCCACCCCCGACTTGGCTGATGCGAACGTGGTCAACAGCGGTGAAGAAAATAATAAACTCAAAGAGCAAACAACTGCTTCGGGCGAAGACAAAAAGAAAAGCGGCATTCTCCAGCGCCTGCCTGCCTGGTTGCGCGGATCGGCTGCTAAGGAAGCCGCAGTGCTAGAACAAAGTGGGACGGCGATGGAAAATGTCCAGGATGTCGACATGGTGTCCTCGCAAAACGGGCCTGCCACGTCGCAAATGTTGAATCTCCCCGACGTGAAGGAGCTCCAAGCCAACGCACTAAAGATGTTTTCTGTCGAGAAATTGTGGCAGCAAGACAGCAATGGCACTGCAACCTCGACGCACAACAGCGACGAGCCACAGACGGCAGGTGGACACCAATCCGAGAAACACAATAAAGCAGATAATGACAAGATCCCGGCGACAAGTGCGGACTACCCAGCTCTGACACCCTCAGTTAAAAACTCTAGTACGGTCAGCAAATCAACAACAGCGGCTGTAGAAGAAGGCCCGACGACCGTGTTTGTGACCAGTTACGGATTTGCGTATGCCCCGCCACTGAAGTTGTACGGCAAGCTGGGGTACATTTCCAAGTTTATCTCCGAACGGGAGGGCCACGTGGAAAAGGAATCCAGTTGGTTTTTGGACAAGCTTTTCGAGGTGAAGAAGTCCAAGGCGATGTACTGGCTCCACATCGGCACCGCCAGCTACCGCTGGATGACGCCGGCCTTCGATCTGCGCGCCGAGCAGAGCGGGTCGGGACACCTGGACCAGACGAACCCTACCCGGCACAAGCCCTTTTCGACCGACCTGCCGCTTTCCGTCGCGGATTTGCGTTTTTTCATCGAGGCCGCGGGCTACGAGTTTCTGGAAGACAATTTGCAGGTTTCGGTGCTGGGACAGAACACGCGGGCCATCGTGCAGAACGAAAACTCGACCTGGTGCTTTCTGGCCAAGCGGAAAGATGTGGTGGAGTGAATGCACGATGTTGGGATGGTTGGGCTTGCGTCGCTTCGGGTGATGGATTCTCTGACCCTAATTATGGAGAAACTTCTTCGTAATCGTACGGAATGAACTTCGTCTACGGAAGATGAAGGAGAATCAAACACGAAAAAGCATATGTATCATTTAGCAGGCGAAGATACGGATGCGATGGAGGTGTGACGTCGCACGAGCGGCGTTTACAACTATGTATGAATGGAACTTACTTACTACGTAGTGTTGAAAAACAAAAATGGATGAAAAAAATATTTTTCTTTGTGGAATTTTAAAGGCAAGGATCTTTGTTGGAGCAGGTTGCCGTTCTGGCGTACTTAGCTTGTACGTCTTTAATATCCTGACGAACAACGACAACGACTCCTCACTTTGACTTTAGGCGACAGAACATCTTCTTTGAATGATTTTTTACCGAAAAAAAAAAATACTGCAAAACATCACATGGATGTAGCAACAGCAGCTTCGAGGCGCTGCCGTAAACCGCGAGGAAAGCAGGCTTTCTCTGTCCTCTGGCCAGTGGCTTTTTGTTTTTCCATCCGCCGGCGAGAAAGGCAGGGCACTTGTAAAATTCCAATGATGTTCCCCTATTAAGTACATCTCCCTAGTTGCAGCTTCTGACGTCGTTGCTTACTGCTTCGAGGATCTCGATCGAAACGACGTCAGGTACTAGAACAACGGCCTTACGCGCTTGTGTTGATCGAGAATTTTTTCGCTGATAAGTACCCACATCCTTCTTGATGTGACACTTTATTCAATTATGACTCACAATTATAGCATTTCTTTCCCGAAGGCGACGACCAGCAATTCAATGAAGATCTCGTGTTATACAATGACTATGTCGAGCCCGAGCTGCTAGAGCAGAAAAGAACAACAAGGGTGGATCTCGTTTCTATTTATTCCTTGCCTGGTTTCAAGATCAACATCGTATAGATAGTCGCGTGAAGATCGTTGTAGTGTTCCTAGGCCTAGACGTCGCGAAGAACGTGCAGCTCTAGTTTATCTTTATAGTTTTTAGTTTGACGAGAAGATTCGGGTTGGATCAGTTCTTTCGTAGTCCTAAGAGCAACCCTGTTGGACCACTTTTTTGTGGCTTGGACTTCTCCTGAATAACGTCGATCCAACGAGACTTGAATAGCCGCGCGTATTTTGTTTTTGCCTCCGAAGATTTTTCACCATGAAGTGCAGACGATAATTAACGCTAATCTTACAGTGAGGCCGCGGATACAAAAAAAAGTCAATACATAATATAATTTTTTCAATGCTACTCGCGATCGTGTAGACGTATACGTAGAAGATTGTGGCCTCTTTATTTTGGTTTTGGACCACGTTTGTCGTGACACGTAAGAAGAAAACTTGTAGAATTATGAGGACTTCTCCCTTGGCATTTTTTATCGGCTGAAAGCTGAAAATGCTTCGAAAGTTGTAACTTCTTGTCGTTGTTGTCCCAAGAACATAGAAACACAAAAATACACTTTTAGAATACCCACGAACTTTCTCTAGAGCTCGGAAGTGACGACCCTCTAAATCATGATTTTTTAGCAAATTCATCAATTTTGTCTGATTTTGCAATCCAAAGTAGAAAGAACAACGAAAGGCGGGAAAACAAGTTGTAGTTGATTGGAACTAGACTACTGTCACACATCTAGTATTGGGACAACTTTTCCAAGGACTTTCATCACTGTACTTGGGTTGGATATTGAGGACTTCAGAAGGGTCAGGATTGATAGCCCGTCGAGCAAGCCACGAGTAGGCTCTTTCCCGAAAACCTATTGCCTGTTAGAGGACGATAACAAGGCCAACTGGAAACAAATTTATGAATAGTATATCAGGTCGCCGCTGAAATACAACAAGCCTGCAAATTCTGAATACGTAAAAAAACAACACCATCATCATCAACATCCCCTCGGGCAGAATCAACATCCTCCTCAAGCGGGTAAGGAAAAAGGACCTCATCTCCCGTCCATCAGTCAACGGTTTACCGCGTAGTTTCATCGGCAGCAAATCAGATTTGTTTGAATCATCAGGAGTTGTACTGGTAGAGTAACTGCAGAGTGGCAGTGGGTTAAGGAGGACAACAAGAACTTCACCTACGTAGAATTTTGTATCGGCGGCTCCGGAGTAGAAGAAGTCCTTGGCTTTCGAGAAAAGCAACCAGCAACAGCACGAAGCGGACCTGGTCTTCTCCAGACGACGTACCTACAGAAACTTCGTCAAGTGCCTTGGATTCAGTTGAGCAACTATGCGCCACGGGGGCGAACCAAATATCCACAGAAAAAAACCCATCCACATCCAATTTGTCATGCGAAACACGTATCAAGTCATGTTTTTGTCATGCAAAAAATAGAAGTGGATGTGTTTTTCTCTGCGGATACCAAATGAGCAACAGCGATTGATTCCAAACAACAGACACTGTACGGTGCAAAATTACACCGCCCCTGGACCGCCGGTAAAATTGCCGAACAACAGGATTCCTCGTCTTTATTTTTTTCCTTGAAATTTTTGGAACTGAAGCAAAAGCAAGTGCGTCCACCTGGTGCGGTACTACCTTTTTAGCTTGCAGCCAAAGTTTGTGTATACGTATTCCCTTGTGGTTTGAATTTACATTCTCGACTGCAGCTCTTTTTCTCCGTACAACTACAGGCACAGCACGTGAATCCGAACGGGCAGTACCTCCAAGGGCAGCATAATCCGTTGGCCCAACCCGAGGTCGCGCTCGCAGCGAGCCAGTTTCCGTTTGACCATCCGTACCGGCAGGCGATGCAAATTGCCGCCACCACCGGAAATCCCGACGTTCAGATGGCCATTCAGCAACAATACAACGAGGCAGCCGCACGCAACGGGCAACAACAGCAGCACCAGCAGTCTGCTACTAGCGGGCAGCAGCAGCACTTAGCCGCGCAGCAGATGGCGGCCCAACAGGCAGCGTTACAGCAGCAACATCAACAAGCCGTGGCTGTGGCCGCAGCCCAGCAGCAACACGCAGCCGCCGCGGCAGCGGCTCAACAAGCAGCCCAACACCAGGCCGCCGCGCAGCAGCAAGCCGCTGCAATGGCCGCACGACAGCAGCAACACCAAGCAGCTGCGGCACAACAGCAACAGCACGCGAGCCAAAGTCAACAGCAGCAACAGCAGCAGGGGAACGCGCAGCAGCAGCAGCAGAGGCGTGTGCGCGTTGAAAACAATGGGAATTACAACCATGACAGCAGTAGTGCGGGCGGTGGCTCCTCCGAGAAATGGGCTGTGCCGCCACGGTACAAGCTGGTCAAAGTTATCGGGAGTGGGAGTTATGGTACGATTTTGTTTATTTTATTGCGTGACAAAGGTTTCTTTCTCTGATAATTGTCGAGTGTTGTAGCTACTTACCATCACTTCAACATGTCCTTGCTCGTATGCTAGGCCCCCAGCACGACGCCTTGCGTATATATAATTTCCAGGTAAAGTGTGCCACGCCCTGGACCAAGAGACGGGGCGGTCTGTGGCGATCAAGAAAATCAAGCGCATCTTTGAAGATTTGATCGACTGCAAGCGGCTCCTGCGAGAAATCGCGATTCTCGGCTTCCTGGATGACCCGAGGGTGGTGAAGCTGATCGACGTTTGCGTCCCGGAGGATCCCATGAATTTTACCGAACTGTACCTCGTATTGGAGTTGTGCGACTCGGATTTGAAGAAGCTTTTCAAGCTCCCCGAGTTCCTCTCCGAGAACCATGTGGTCACGTTGTTGTTTAACACGCTCTGCGGTTTGAAATACATCCACTCCGCTGGCATTTACCACCGCGACCTGAAGCCCGCAAACTGCCTCGTCAACCGGGACTGCTCGGTGAAGGTCTGCGATTTTGGACTCAGCCGCCCAGTGGTGGACCCGGAAAACGACATGTTGTCAAACATCGACAGCAATGGGTAAGTGGAATACTGCTTCATGCCAGTCTTTTCGGGAAAGACTTGCTTCGTTGCGTAGCACGCTTTTTTCTATAATTTTGTGGTGCATGAAGATGCTGCTTTCCAAGCCAGAAATGTAACTGATGCTTCGGCTAACCATGCCAGAAATCCATCCTGTGGTGCAACATGGCTGAATTGTAAACTCCCTCGCTTCATCAGGTATCCCTCAAGCATGGAAGACAACGGATCGTCCACAGAAAAACAGCGACGTCTCACTGGGCACGTGGTCACTAGATGGTACGTTTTAGTGCTGCTTCTACGTGTTTTGTGATCATTTGGAGCAATGATATAGAAAAGTTTTTGCCATCGCTGCCGGAACAATATTAAAGTGCGGCACGAGACCCCATCGCGTTTGTTCTGCGTCACTTGGGCTAAGACATCTCATCTAAAGTCCTTCCCATGGTGCGCAATGCAAATTAAGAACTACTACTCGCTCCGCAGGTACCGTGCGCCGGAGTTGATTCTCCTCCAAGAAAACTACACGGAACAGATAGACGTTTGGTCACTGGGTTGCATTTTTGCAGAACTACTGGGCATGATACAACAGAATTACCCCCACCCGAAAGAACGCAGCCCACTGTTTCAGGTATGATTTTCATGCTGAAACAATAAAAAAAGTGCAGGACACGTCGCCGCATTTATAATTCATTGAATTTCATCTTGCAGCTCCCGGCATAATTGCCTTTTTTTTGATGCAGTAGCATATTGTGTATCTCACATCTTGAAAACAAGCACAATGCAGAACGTCGACGTTTGAGTAACCAAAAAAAAAACAGGGCAACACGTGCTACCCGCTATCCCCCCACAAGGAGCACGACAAGGAATACCAGTACTATTACAATAGGCAATCGCGGGACCAGCTGAACGTCATTTTCAACATTCTCGGCACTCCAAGCCAGGACACAATCGAGAAACTAGACAAAATTGACGCGAAGAGGTATAATTGTGCTACAATTCAACTGCAACAGCACGGGAAATTCTCTCTTCTTGCACTTTTCTTCAAATTGTACAACACAAGCGCAACACTATTGAAGGACCACAGTCTATGGGAGATGTGGTCATTTGCATTCAAGAGTTTCACTTTGAAAAAAAAGGTACGTCCGCTGTTTCCGTGAGCGCAGGCGCCTAAACTGGGAAGAGCTTCCGCGGTTCCAAGGCTCTAGTCCAGAAGCACTAGACTTGCTTGACAAGATGCTGGTACAATACTTGATGATCCGTAGTTTTTTCATGGTGTGTTTTCGTGATCGTCAACGTAAACGTTATCGTGATGTGTCTGGTGGGGAGGTAGCATGAGCAAAATGGTATACAATATCGTCTGTATTCCCACCCTGGTAGAGAGTTCTGTCTGTCATGTGTTGAACAAACGGAAATAAACAATATCAAAATCAATCCCGTTCAGATGCTTGACGCGGCCGAGCGCATCGACGTGGATTCCGCACTGCAGCACCCTTTGTTTAAGAACCTCTACAGTCCGGGCAAAGTCCGTGTGGCCGAGCGCAAGATCGTTCTGGAATTTGAGAACATCCCGAACTTAGGCGAAATGCAGCTCCGCTGCTACTTCTTGCTGGAAATCCAGAAGTTTCACCCAGAGATGCTCATTCCGGAAGCGATTCTGCAGCACCGACCAACACAATGCAGCTACAGTACCTAGTAGAGCTTTAGTGCGGGTAGTAAGTAGTTTTCTTGCTGTGATGATCTTCAGAAGTATTCATCAACTACAGTAGAGTATTAGAACAGAACTGGACTTGTACTGATATTGTTGACTCTTTGGCAAATAGAAAAACTATCACGGAAAATTTATCAAATGTACTCATATACTAGTTTAAACATCAAAACCAAAAACTACGACCGTACAGTATGCGTTTTCATTTGATTCTGAATCTCAATATCATGAAAAAGAGTGTCAGTGTCGCCAGAAAGCCATCACTTGAGCGGGTCATCGGACGCCGGATCGGGCCCTTTTTTTGAAGTCCGACTATAGTCGTCCGGACTTTGGGCGTGCCGTTTTCACTCTTATGTGTGCACTTCTTCTAATACTTTGCGAATGTTCATCAAATTTAGTCTTTTTGGAAATGTAACAAGCGGCATGTGGTCTAGATATTTTTTTTCTACTTTCTACGACCAAAACGACGACGACAACGAGTTCTACGGAATACACGGGCGGACGAGGCGACACGAACAAAGAACCCCCCCCACACACAGTCGAAACACTCTATTTGAATGCGATGTCAATCGTTAATATCCTGGGTTGTCTAGTATTCAGTATATCCAACTACCTTCTACACTTTGAACTTATTATCTTTCTTCTTCTTCATCAACTAACTTCATCTTCTATTTCTGGTATCACCTCCGATGGGCGCCATATTTATTTCGAAGATGGCGACCTGCTTCCAGCATAGCACTTACTAAAATGTATCTTGCTGAGAAAAAATAAAATCATAATCATCGACGTGAGGACTCCTATTTCATCCTTCTCACGAGTCACTTAGCGTTTTAAGTACTTTCACCGTCACACAAGAAAAAGACAATCTTAGTGGTGAACAAAAGCAAAAATCGAGAAATCACGACTTCGTCTGCTATTTGCAATGCAGACCCCCGAAAAAAGTAGTGTCTCTCTGCTGGTGGGCGAGAGCGAAAGGTCAGCCGTCTTGTCCTTTCAACTTTTTCTTTTTCTGCTTGAGCAGGAGAAGGACTGATAAAATCCAGATATGTAGGTTCAACATATTTCGTCAACACGAAATAGAAGTTGAAGTACAACAACGACCAGAATAGCACCAACAGCATGATATTAATCGCTTAATTTTCAATAATGTCGGCCTTTACGACACAAATTTTCTCGCCAATGCCACCGCGACTTGCTTAAATTTTTACGCTCTTTTCCAATATGAATATCCAAAAGTCCATGGCCAACATACGCTCAGCGCTATCAGCACTTGCGTTTGTCAATAGCCCCAGAAATTCAAATTGATACAACTACGTAGCATGTCCACCTGTATTGAATACACAGCTATTACCTCTTCCTTCTCGAGGACGCGATAGATGAAGCCGTCACTGTGATTTCAATATGAAGATGAAAATTGCCTTTCACCATGTTTCGAAACAAATGCGGGGCCGCAAAGAATCCGAGTATGGGGCCCAGGCCGCGCCGTAAATATGAGTGGACCACATCACTGCAAGAATTTCAACTTGACTACACACACGGAATTTGTGCGCGTGGTCTCCCTGGAAAGGCGTCTACTCAACAACATCCTCTCTTCCTCTCCTGCTGCAGCGATCGCGATGAAGCTGTGATCACACCCCGGTATTCAAAAAACAAGAGAAAATCACGAGACAGGTTCTTCATTGATTGCCGTGGTGTGAAACGCGAAAGCTGAGGGGGCAGGGGATGTCGCCATGCGCTGACCTCCCGTAGTTGTTTCCCTGAGATAAACTTCGGGTGCTGCAGGGCGCTTCGCTACTAAGCATCCTGAAACTAAAAGCAAGCCCAAGCTCTGATTGACATGGACAAGACGACGCTGACCTTCATTCGCTTCCGCCCGCCCAAGAAACAAGGACTACATATTAAACCGATGAGCGTACAAGACAACGACTGGATGCCCCGTATAGAGTTTAGATGAAGCCGCGAACAACCCAGACTTCATCTCATCGACGACCTGAAGTTCATTCTGAGGACAATCACATCAGATCATGTGATAGATGAAAGTTTAAGTGAATGTGTAAAAAACGTACCATGGTAGTAATACTATTCGTTTGCTACCGAAACAACGATGAAATGGTAGAGAATTTGGCACTGAATCATCTCCAGCTGTATGAGGCAGAGGCTGATGCGATAGTCATGTCGTGTGTTTGGGTCTACTTTGTATGTGTTCTGGGGGTAGATATCTTGATAAAATGGTGAAGCTGTCCGTTCAGATTCATATGCCGGCAGATCCAGATTGACACTAAGGTGCTCCAAAATCAAGATATAACGAGGAACATCAAGGAGAAAAAGTGATGTCAGTCGGTAGTGTAATTGTGGTTTGATATGTGTCTAGAAAGTACATCTTTTTTTCGAGATCGCCTCGCTCTTCATCCTATCAAAATTCCATCGATTTGGATGTTGTGCATGTTGGTTGTAGTTTTTTCCGTGTGAGATCGTGAAGATCACGCGTGTGAAGGCTCTTGTGGTCGTAAGTTCATCCACGTGGCAGAGAACAAAGTGATCGTGATCCAGGTGGAGATAAAGAATTGAACCAAGAGTAGTGCCGGATCTGAGCTCTTGAAGAAGATTCTGTTGTGGCATGAAATCAAATATGAAACCGAAGGTGATCCCAATCCCTGCATGACCAGCGCCGACGCAATATTGAAGAAGCTTGCTACGAAGGCGATGATAAGGAGATGAAACAGATGACATAGCCGCGGTGCCGTGCGTTAAGTAATTGCGTTTTGGGTCGTGCTTTACGAGGCCCATTTTATTTTTTTCATCGCTAGTTTTTGATGAATGGTACGGGTATGTTGATGATTTTGGTTCCTTGCCCAAGGTAGCAGTAGCGCTAAACAAAGTGAAGATTGATCTACAGTATGGTAAAAATGATCTTCTCTCACTCTCTCTTCCCGAAGAGTCAGCAGTTGTCGCAAATCGCCCGCACGGTTGCTAGTACTATCAGGGGCAGGGTAAAAACAATAAACTTGACCTGTACACACAAAAATAGCCCCCCGCAGCTATACAACATCACATAAAGTAGCCTCTGCTACCATTACAGCCACGCTTTGCTTTTCCCTAGTCCCCTCCGCCGGCATGCCTTTGGTAGTGCGGGAAGAGCAAAATGGTAGACGCGTATACGGTGGCTCTCGCGCGCGAAGTTCCAGACCGCTGCGCGATCGAAATAGTGCAAACATCGAGACTTACAACGGCGACGACGGAAGTAGAGTCAAACAAGCGCAACTCGTCTGCCACACCAAAATCTCAGCCCGTGGTCTTCACCCAGCTCACCTATGCGGAACTGGAGGAATTGAGCAGGAAGATCGAAGTGGAACTTATTCGAAATTATTGTGGCGAACTTTATTCCCAAACCGGAACCACTACCACAGCCTATGAAGAAACCACCACGACGAGTTGCAAACTGGACAAAGGTGGCCTATCAGGGCGGGTCGTCGCCTGTCTGTGGCCGCGACGGCGCTGCGCAGCTTGGTACGCGATCTATGTCGCCTGCTCCCGACTCGAATGCGCGCTCCTCTTTCTGGATCCCAGCAACGCCGACTGGAGCCGGCGGGCTTTGCAAACTGTGCGGCCGGACATCCTTGTTGCGGACTCCAAGGATTCGGTCGTGCGGCTGTTGTCGGAAAGGAGTGGGTTGATGGCAAATAAAGGGGCTCCTAGTGCTGGGTTTGCTCCTACTAGTAACGACCAGGAGCTGCACCACATCAATCACGATTCCGCAGGACCTTACAACCTGACAGTGAATACGCTGGCTTTGGCAGCAGGGACTACAGTGCTACTGGTACGAAAAGACGATGCAGATGTTTCTGAAGCAGGTAGACCGAATGTTGCCCAGCCTGAAAAAATCTTTGGTCAGGCTGCTGCGTCTCGAATCAACGTCGCGGCGGCCGAGACGGAGGCGCCAGGCTTTATCCTGGAGCGGGTCCGCGTCGGAGGAATTTTGCGGGAATTATCGAGGGATCTGACCTCCTCGTCCACCTCCCCGACCAGGGAACTACAAGGCATCAAGAACGTGTCTCCCTCAACCAGTGCCTCTGCAGCAGCAGCACCACATGAAGAGGAGCTACAATCAGACCATACGAGAATTACCACCACCGTCGGGGATGAGCAGCAGCGTCGTGCGGAAGCGAATGCTCGGGACGGGGTCGTGTGCCTGTGTGCCACGGGCGGGACCACCGGCCAGTCCAAATTGAAAGTGGCGCGCTGCACTCGGAGGATGGTCCAGGCCGAGCTCAGCTGCTACCCCCGGCTTTTCGAAAAATGTAACTTCGACGTCGAGATGAAACAGGAAGGAGCTGCGCCCCGCGTTCTCCAGCCGTCGGCCTTCGCCTGGGGTGCCGCTGTTTTCGGACAGATTGACCTGACACTTTCCCTGCGCGGTACGCTCGTCGTGCTGGACGCCGAAGAGCTAGCCCAGCCAAATTTCCTCGAAAGCCATGACATTCACATCGCGGGGCTCACCCCGAGCACGTGGAAACGGATCCTGGTTCCAGACTGCCTCCGTGTGGCAATCTCTTGGGGCGAGGCCTGTCACGAAGAAGTTTCGAGGAGACAGAAGAAGTTTGGGATGAAGATTTTGCAGAAAAAATCTCCTGTTGATGTTCTTGAGAACAACGCGCGCTACCCGGACCCACCTCTAAACACGACTCACTCGACGGTACCAGCATCGGAAGGCGGACAACTACAGCTGCCCCGCCCTCCACCCCCGCCACTCATTTTCCTGGATTTACTCCTGGCTACGGAATACTGGTTGTCTTTCTACCGTACGAAAATCTCCGAACCGTTCCAGTGCATTGCCGACCGTACTGAGCTGGAATGGAGGGTCTCCGCAGATGAAACCGCTACGCTTGCCGTCTCCGGAAGCGCGGTCTTTGCTGGCTACGTCGATCAGGACGACGACATCAGGCCACACGTCGAAAACAGCAATTTTTTTGGCACCGGCGACAGGATTCGCTTGGCTATTAACGAGGAAGATGTGCAAGAATCGACAATAAACAAAAACCATCGAGCGTTTTTCTACCTCGGTCGTGATGTAACCGACACTGGAAATACTAACGGCGTAAAAGTCAGCGGCGTCTGGGTGAATTTTGAGCAGGCCATGCGGGCGGTGCGCGATTTGACAAGAGACACTTGCATCTTCGACTCCAAGGCCCTGTGTGTGGTTCCGTTTCGCGAGAAAGACATTTTGCGAATTCGGCAACTGACGCGCGGCGTGCCTCTGATTTTCCTGGAAGAGATCCCGCGACATTCGATCACGTCAAAAGTTGCGCTGCCAGCCTTACGGAGCATTGTCTCGCAGAAAGGACGTGTGGAGGAAGAGAGCAAGAGCTCCGGCGCAAAGGGCACCAGCTCCAGCGCCTCCTGGCGACAAAAATCTTGCACCGCGAGCAAGTTCCATTTTTTCCAGGCAATCGCGCAGCTGTTAGACCTACCGCGGCCAGACCTTTTGCAGGAAGATCTGAGCTTCGCCGACCATGGTGGGACCTCCGCTCTGGCAGTGCAGTTTATCGCGTCTACTTCGCACGAACTCCATGGAATTCTGGGCGTTTTCGATCTCTTGAATGAGAGAAATTCCTTGGCGGACTTGTGGGAGAAGGTGCAGGCGGCTGCCGCTGCAGAGTTTTCAGGAAACACGACTGTGTTGACGACGACGAACAGTGGACGTAGACGAGGAGAATCTAAAGAAGCAGCATCTACTTTGGAAGATCATAATGAGGCAAAAGTAGCACCGCCTTCCTCCCGTGCGTCAAGAGTGGGTGCGTTGTTTCCGCCGACCGCAGCGCAAGACGCATTTCTAAAGCTAGAACTGACGGAAGCTTCGGAACAATGCGTGCTATTGCAGACGCTTGCGCGTGTGAGCAACTGCGTTGCCACCGTTTCTGAATGGCGTGACGTCATTCTTGAGTTAGTTCAGCAGCATGATGCGTTTCAGGTCCGCCCGGTGTGGGTGCGCGATCGGGTAGTTCTTTGGCAAAACATTCTTGGACCTGCGAATCATCATGCGGAAACTGGAAATACAGAGATTTGCGTGGTCCGACAGGAGTCCGCGTCGATGCCAATCTCGCACGGCACTACAGCGACGGGGAATAACTGCTCGGCGAGCAGATCGGCGCTCCATAAGGTAATGGAGCAAGACTCAAAGCGCAAGTTCTTTCAAGCTGAGGATGGAAGCACGTGCATTCTGTGGCGATTCTCCTTGATTGTCGATGCTGCAGGGGGTAATAACGAAGATGATCGAGGAGACGAGGACACTACGCAAAGCCCCCACGACCGCTCCCGCCGAAGCCGAGAGGTCGCATCCTCGTCCAAGAGAAATGAAGACGATCCCATTGTCACTCACATACTTATCTCAGCGTCGCACGCCGTTTGTGACCAGTGGGGAATGACGAAGCTTCTGGAAGAACTCGCGCAAGGAATTATGAGCCGTTCCTCGTGTGGGCAATCAAATTCGCATTCAAAACCTGTTTCCAGCACTGGTACGAACAACTTCCAGCAGTTTTGTGTCCGAGAAGCCTCCGCGCGTTCCCGCAAGAACTCCTTTGCCTCCACACGTTTCTGGCAAATGCATTTTTCTGGGACGACAAGTCCTTGGAGGAGCCATCGAAAGGGAAGCGCGTCGGGTTCTTGCACTTCGAGATTGGACAATCGAACGCCGCTGCAGTCTGGGAGACTGGAGCAGTCTGATAGTGCTGCAGGTTGGATATCTAGAAAAGAAAAGGCTATACCAACGTCAGGGGCGACAGCAGAGGCTCCTCCTGGAAGCGGTTTATCTTATCATCCCCTGATTGACAGTACAGAGCTATACCACAGTAGGATCACAACGACAGTCTGGACGAGCTTTAATCGCACTGACTCTGGCCTCCTCGGATGTTGTTCATGCCTAAAAAGGCTAAAGCGACCTCAAACTGCCTACCATCTGCTTTGCCAGTTGCTGGTTGGACCGTCGCGCTCGCTGCTGCACCTGTACGCCATGTCGAACGACATCGGCATGGGCCTACGTGCTGCTCCCCTGTGGTTTCCTTTTTCTGCGGAGACGAACTTGGAAAATTTTTCCGAGGACATAGACAAGGGGATTGTAAACGGCATGGAACATAGCTGCTACAGTCTTGTCGAAGTCCGCGCTTTTGCCGGCCTGGCAGCCGGCGAGCCCCTTTTTTCCGGCGTGGTGGTGTGTCACAACGCGGGAGCTGCAGCGGCAACGGATCCTACTGGTTCCTCGTCCTTGATGTCCATAAAAGGTTCAACGACAACCTTGCAGCCAATCATGGAAAGCGAAGTGCCGAGCTACGATGTGGCGTTTGAATTTTCTGCGGATCAGAAGTTTCGGATTCGTGCGAAAGACCCTGGTCTCGCCGTGGCCCTACATCAGCGGTTATTCTGCTTGTTGGACGGTTTTGGTACGAGCGCGGCGCTTGCTGGGGATGAAAGCCAAACTGTAGAAACGATCGGGGAGTTGCTGACGCGCAGCGCAATATGGGGAAGGATGTTTCAGAGTCGTCCCGAAACTGGTGTAGGGGTTTTGCGCCTGCCCTCTGACGGTTGCGATGAGGTGGGTGACGTTAATGGAGGGTCTTGCAGCCTCCACGCACGACGTGTGCTTGATGTCGTTCCGACTGAAATTATAGGCGAAGCGGAAGATCATGCAGCAGCTGCGACTAGCCGCAACGACGAGCGCGACGAGATGCTTCTATCGGCCTTTTTCCAGGCGTGTGCATTCAGTGCGGGGCATCAGTTCGATTCGGCATCCTCATTGGGAATCGGTGTGCTTTATTATCCAAGTTCTGAAGAAAGTAAAAGTTGTGAAGAAGGCGATGGTGCCCCCCATGATGATCCGCGAGCGCGCCGATCAGCATCAAGACCGTCAACAAAGCAAATGTCTGTCATCTGCTATGCGGAAAAAGCCTCACGACTGGTGCCACTTTTGCAAACGCAAACCTCGATGAAACACGGAAGAAGTATGGCGAAGGATTTTCTCAGGCTAGTTCACAATGCTCAACAAGCCAACAAACTTCAAGTCGAATTCCAGTGTTGGCACGAAGCTGCGTGTGGAACCTCGGATGTGCCGCCGTCCTGGGCTTGCGTTTACGTCCCTTCTTGGGTGAAAGAAAGCGACGTATTGATTCATCATCCCTATGGTCTCGACGACGAGCCGGAGCCCAGGCGTTCTCGGCAGCTATATAATGACAAGCAAGATAATGGAAATGGAAATGGTGGCAGAAGTTCTCGTGACGTAGACCACTCCACCAGTGTATTACCTATCCTCGGGGCAGAAGAGTGCATTCTTCTTTTCGGAGAGACTGGTCGTCTCTCCTACTCCGGCAAAGTCTATTCGCGGCAGCGAATGGAGGATCTGGCCGACTGCATCCGGAAGCTTGTGCTGTCAACACGCGAGGTGGAAGGACAACAAATGGAAATGCTGCAAGATCGAACAATACAATTGGGCCTTTCATCTTCCAAGGCAGGGGAGGACAACTCGGGCTCGTCCTCGCTGTTGTGCGATGAATATCAAGCGGGACCACGAGCCACTGTAGCATGCGAAAGCGAAGCGAGAGCAACAAACGCTGAGCGAAGGGGAAGGACCACGATCAGAACAGGCCACGACGAAAATCCCAACATAGTGGATGCATCAGACTCAGTAACTGCTCCAGACCGCATCCCTGAGGGCTTGGAAGTGATTCACTTGGTTCTGCAGCAAGCACTGCGCACCCCGCACAAGACTGCTCTTTTCATCCGCCACGGTCGCATGGCTGTGAGCTACGCGGAACTCGCTTGGCTACTCACGGCGAAGGAAAAAGAAGCAGGTGGACAGGAAGTATTAACCGCGGAAGGAGCTTCAGCATCTCCACATCAGCTGCGCGAAAATTATGTTTCTCCGATACCTCCTCCAAAGGTTCCGAAGAAACGCCGCCGCCTTGTGCAGAAATTTCAACGCCTCTGCGTTCTAGCACAAGGTGGACCTGGACCTGCGGTCAAGCCCAGCCGCGCACTCCGGAAGTTGAAGCGGAGGATTGAGAAAGAAAACGCAAACCTTCCCTGCGTCGGGGGCGGCGAGCACGACGTCGAGGACGGCGGCGGGGATGGCGAAAAAGACGAAGACTACAGTGCTCGCGACATCGAGATTTTGTGCATTCTTCGTGCCTTGTTCTTTTTCGGCTACTACATCCCGATCCCATCGAAGAAGGACACTCCGGAGCACCGGATCAGGGCCGTCAGCTGGGTAAAGAATTATCCCTTCCATGAGCCCGGAATCGTCTTTCACACGTCGGGCACGACCGGGCGCCCCAAGCCGGTCATGGTCACGAACCGGAATATCCTTTCGCACTTGCTGTATCTACAGAAGAAATTCCCGCTGCAAGCAAACGACACCGTCCTGGCTTGCATCAACTGGCAGTGGGTTGCCTCGTTTCCCGAGATCTTCAACCCACTCATTTCCGGCGCAAGTCTTTTCGTGTCCGATTTCGCAAACGCTGCGGCGGTACTGGTGGCACCGCTTGAAAAGAGCAACAGCTGCACAAGACCACCTCTCGCAGGAGGAGGAGCACCAAGTACTTCAACGCCTTCGCCTACAACTTGCAGAAAAGAAAAATCCCAAGCTGTTCATCCTATAGCTGCCATCTCAGCTTGCCAGTTCGTTCCAAGTGTTTTAAATGCCATGTCGGACGTGTTGGATTTGTCCAAGATTCCCACCCTCCGTCGCGTCATTCTGACGGGCGAACCGTTCCCGGCCAAGTACTTGCCTCTGGCGAACAGTATTCAGTACGTCCTGAATCACTACGGACAGACGGAGGCTGCGGACACCACGACGCTGCTGCAGATTCCGCCCGGGGAAGAGGAAAGGAAAAAAATAAAACGACACGGCGTCGTGCCGCTCGGGCAGCCAACCCCGTATCGGCGCTGCCAACTGCAGCGAGACGGGGGTTGGCTGGCCCCCGGGGAGCTCGAGACGCAAGGACCGGGGCTGGGATACTACATCCAGGACGAGCGTAGAAGTAATTCGGAGGAACATCATGAGGGAGAAGATGGCTGCAGTTTTCGGGATGCTCTTGGAGGATTTGACCCATATCAAGCAAATCCAGAGGCGTGGTGGAAAATGTTTTGCGAAGCATCGAACCGTCCCGCTGGTGAAAATGTTGCTTTTAATACGAGCAAAGATGTTATTGCATCGTCACCCTCGTCTCCTTCGTCAGGGGAACATCTTCCAGGCACCGATGGGGCTACTTCGCATTCGATTCGTCTAGAACTCGCCAGTGCACAAAAAGCACTCGTCTACAGAACGAAGGGACGAAGCACCGAAATACAACGACAGCTGAACAACCTTCAGTATCGTAGTGCAAGCGACTGGCTTTGGGGGCTAACGCTGTCAGTGATGGGTACACTAGCCGGTGGGATGAACGACCAGGCACAGCAGGGCGAAGGCGAACAAGGAGGGTGGAGCAAAAATAGCACGACTTTTCCCTGGATTATTCCTTCGGAAGTTCTGCGTGAACTTCAAGCACCACGACATGACAGCGGCAGCCTCTCGAGGAAACTCGTTGCAGTCGGTCGCTTTCTTCACTTCTTCGAGCAAGCACTCCCTTGCTTTCGCGTTCGTGAACGCGCAAATTACTCATTCTTGCGTGCACGCGAATCCGCAAGCGGGCCGAATAAACTTCAACCTGTCGCACGCCGTCCTTCGAGTAAAAAAATACCGTTTGAGCCAAGTATTTCCGGTCCGGGCCGAAATTTCCGTACTGGGGACGTTGCCCGACGGGCTGTGGGGACAACTACTCCCGACCTGCTCGGCGCTGGTAGGAAAGACTCACAGGTGAAATTGCAAGGGATGCGCGTCAACCTGCAGGAGATCGAAGCGGTTTGCCGGGAAGCGGCCCGAGAAGCGGTGTGCCTCGTGACAGCGGAAAAGAAGCTTGTTGCGTTCTTCGAAGCGACCAATAGAGATGTTGACATAAGCGCCCTCCGCGGGGCATGTGCGCGGAAACTTCCAAAAGCCTTGGTTCCAAGCAAATTCGTTTCGGTCCGGCAGTGGCCGCGGCTAGCGACGGGAAAGATCCACAAGAGACGACTGCTGGGGATAATGATGACAGAACAGCCTGATTCTACCAGCGGCGCTGGCGATCACGTCGGCCCCTCGATCGGCAGTAAACACGAGGACGAAGTAGCCGATGATCAACGTAAACAGTTACGGTCTACCTCCCGACAGAACATCGCTAAACGCCGTGATCATGTACTGCAGCAGGCTGCTTTGTTGAATTCGTCGTCGGCGCCCCTAGGTCAACATACTTCTGATCTCGCTGATCAAGCCTACCCCGCGGTCGAAAAATACAGGGAGACATTGACCGGCTTTTTACTCTTGACATCAATCTGGCTCTGCGTCGGCCCCATTCGGTTTCTGATGCTGCCCTACGTCTACTACGCGGCAAGCCTAGTCCGGAAATACTCGCTCAGCAACCCCTGGCTCTTTGTGTTGATCCATGAAGTTTTTCTGGCGCGAGTTGCACGCAACGGAACGCTCAAGTTGCTCGAAATGCTAATTGTGGACGAAGTTCCTCCTGAGGCACCACTGGACGTCGATGCAGAGGGTCGTCGCGCTCCTGCAATTGCAGCTTCACGCGCTAGTACAACACCCACCCCGCAAGTAGACGAGCCGCCTGCATGGAGGAAGGCAGCGGAGGTTGTTTTTGGCTCCGCGGAGTGGATTGCAAAGTACCTTCTCGTGATGTTCTGCGCCCTGCGCTGGCTCGACTTGAATGCATTGCTCTTTCTCTGGTTCGTTGCTTTCTCACACGATGTGCTACTTCCGCTGGTTTTGTACCCGGTCTCCGAGCGGCCGAATACCGAGTTCGCGGTTGTGTTTTACGTTTTTCTCCGCCCGCTGGGTTTCGCTTTTATGTTCTTCATGGGCTTCTCGCAAGTTTTCAAAGACGACTCGTACCAGCTCGGTTACTACTTTTTTGAGCAGCACGGTCGGGACTTGCTGTGGTCAGAGTTCGCGGCACCGGTTGGGAGGTCCATTTGGTATTGGACCCGCAAAGGCGCTACGGATTTGTTACTGAACAAACTTTTAGCAACGAGGCTGTTGCTCCCGACAGAGCGAGAGCGCCGTCGCTCTTTTGTCTTGACCAGCGCCCCATCCGCCTTGTTCAGCAGGCTCTTTTCATCAACATCTACTGCAAGAACTACGTCAGACAGAATTTCTTCCCAGCTCCGAGGAATTTTCGATGCCGCGGCCGATATTTCGGGTACCATTTTTCCTCCTTCCGCACCTCAGCCGCCCCTCTGGTTCCGTCGAACAGCCTCGGTCCCGCAGTACGAAGGCAAGGCGTATGGAACTGATGTCAGGGTTGAAATTGACAAAGTTGAAAAATTTGTGATGCGTAAAACCGATACCAGTCGGAAGCCCAATTTCTAAGCTGTGCATGACAAATTTTGACGTCATCGAAATCTAGTTTTTCATGCCGTTTAGCGAAAGGCGGCATCCTTTGTCATACTACTTTAGCAGCTCTATTCCAAACCCGAGACAGGCTCACAATCGGCCTCACTTGCAATCCCTGCAAGACAGTCACTTCGTGCCTTGCATTTTATGCATCACAGATTCTTTCAACTTTGTCGATTTCAATCCTGACACACCCATAGGGCGGCAAAGCTGTCGATGGCATACTACAGCAAGATGGGGGACGATCTGTTGAAGGCGCAAATAGAAATGAGTACTTCTGCATCTTCAGAGGCCACAGATGTTGCTAGGGACGAACAGCCTTTGACGGCACAAGAACGGCTGATCAACATGATCGCGACGAGAATAATTGAACCTGCTAGTACAGCACCTGCACCGTCTGGAATGAATACTAGCGCGGCCAATAGTGCCAGTGCCTTGTACAGAAGTTCGATCCACTTGCACCGACGCAGTTCATTGCAGGCTAGTTTGGACAGTTTGCGGCTGATGCTCTTCGCGAGTCGCTTGAATGCCGCTGGATTTTCGATAGCGGTGAGCACGCTGCTACAATGCGCTACGTTGGACGACGTGTACGCGAGCATCCGGGTCGAAAATCCAGAAACAGTGGAAAAGCAGCTGGTACAGGAGGGGCTTGTCAACGACGGCGCGGAAAAGACGACTGCAGGCCGCGAAGCAGGACAGCCAGAAGGAGATGCTGAAGATATGAACAATACGGGACACGAAGTTCATTTTGCGCCAAGAAATAAAACTGGAGATGCGAAGATGAAAAAACAGATATCATCACTGGTGACAGTACAAAGAGATTCAGAATCCGCCGCCCCATCTTCTGCAGCTCCTTCGCGGCCGACAAGCCCGCCGTGTAGTTCTTCGCAGAGACCGGCAATGAACGAGCAAAACCCTTTGGAACAAACTCCTGTCGCTCGACGAGAGCCCCCCTCGTCGTGCTCCACTTCGAGCAATAGGGTTGCATCATCTTCCACAGGCTTCCCCTACCCGCCGCGCGCGAAGTGTGTCGACACTCAAAGTGGGAAAAGAGTTCTCGATGAGGACAGGGCGAGACGCTCCGCGATGACCGGGGAGCTTGTTTCCGACCCGGATTACCCGGGTGATCTGCTTTTCGAGCACCGTCGTCTTTACCGGACCGCGGAGAGTGAATCCTTTCATCGGATCGATGTCACTTTTACGCTGCTGCGAGAAGATGC
The DNA here is from genome assembly GCA_905178155.1 of Amoebophrya sp. A120. Lineage (NCBI taxonomy): Eukaryota > Dinophyceae > Syndiniales > Amoebophryaceae > Amoebophrya > Amoebophrya sp. A120. The sequence continues at coordinate 1,806,770 of CAJINV010000001.1, read as the reverse complement.
GTGGGACATCGAGGCCGTGCATTGTGCTGTCTTGCATCTGATCAAGCGTCACGTAGGTACAACAATTTGATGTTCTCGGAAATTCTGCTTCTAAGTAGCCGTGCGCGTGCTCTTCACCTTTTAATTCTGATTCGATTTGTTCTAGATCATCCTGCTGACCAGATGATCACTCTGCACCTACAACGAGCTTCTACTTCATCAGGTTTGCGTCTCAGTTTCTACGATCCGGGTGACTTTCTGAACTACATGCAGAGCGCAGCCTCCCATGCGATGCAGATGAACTCCACTTGGTTGTCGCGACTGCTTTACATCGGTTGGCCACGTTGCTGCGTTGCGGCTGCAGGACACCAGCATGAACAGTTCGGCGGGGGAGCGACAGCACTTCTAGCGGACCTCGACGCGCAATTTTCCCGATACTTTCAGATCATTGATTTTCGTGCGTCTCAGGAAAGACAGCGGAGTATTCAAAGCGAGAGAACTTCATCCGACGCGCCGGTTGCAGCTTCTGCTGTTGCGAATAAAGGCGCCATTCGTAGTGCTCCTACAGCCGACGTTCCTGGTGCGGAAGAAACGGAATCTGCCGGTGACCCGGACTACCGAGATTTGCCAAGCTACTTGAGGGACAGCTACCACGACGTATTGCCGCAAGTTCGTGCTGTCCTGTCGACACGACGTCAACGCCTTTCCGCTACAGCGGACCAGCGGCGGCACGTGCTCAAGCTACATTTCACTCACGGTGTTGCAGATGGCGGAAGTGGAAACCCGTTGCTCAAAGACTTTGTGCACTTCTACGACTCGTTTTCTAGTACAATAAGACCACCAGCACGAACAACATCAAATACGAAAACAAGAAGTGTGTTTTCTTCGTCAGGCTCTAGCTCCGAAGATCAAATAAACACTAGTGCTTCAACATTTCTCGGATCGAGCAGTCGCAGGATGGAGTCGGTAACGACGGACAAAAATAATCCCACTGGGCTGACGGCACTCGTCCTTGATCCGCGGATCCGAGCCAAACGCTTTTTTGACAAGCTCCAGCAGCAGCTCGTGCATGGAATTGGAAAGCCGACCGAAAAAAACGAGAATCCGGAAACAGTGACATCTTCACCGCATGGGCAGGACGCCACGGCGGCCGACCGGCGCGGCCCCATTCAGGTGCTGGAGGACAAGAATGATCCCACGAATGGTCAAGGGCCAGATCGTGCCGACCGCTCTGAAGAAGATGGAGGGCCCGTCCGTGCTCGTAAAAGTGTACTTCCCCACAGTACTCTTACTACAACCACCAGTTCCGAGTCTCTGTCCACCCTGAAGACCAACGCGATGCTCGAGTGCGATCAGCGGCTCTACGAATCCCTCGTGAACCGCTCCCGTACCGCCGGACCGGACCTGATGCCGTTTTGGGAATCAGTCAAAAGACGAGAAGACTACGAGTACTTTCTCGAGTTTTCCCCGGTGTCCTTTCTCCCCTACCTCGCCAGGAAGCACGGCGTGACGCTGGACAACGTGATCCTCGGGCTCTTCGGCGTCACATCCTACCGGTTTTTGCTTCTCTCCCCGACGTTCTACCCCTATTTCACCCGCTTTCCCTGCAACGACAAACATTCCACCTTCAGCATGCAGGTTATGGCGCTCTCAACTGTTACATTCTCAGCTGTTGCGTGAATTTGTGACGCAAGAATGGCAACAGTCAATGGGAAAGCTTGCCGCTTTCGCATCACAGATTTGGCACAGATTTAGACGCTGCTTAGCCTCTCGGAGATTTGTCATGCGAAGCAGCTTTATCACGTGGCGGCTTAACCTTAAGGTAGTCTCGCATGACAAATTCACGCAACAGTTGAGAGTGTGACGCTTGAGAACTCCATGCAGGTCGTCGCGCCTCTCCGGGACCAGCTGGACACGGTGAATCTCGTCGCGAATTTGGTGTCCTACCGCACCATATGGATTGCAAAAATGTCTGGGTCTGGAAGAATGGAAGGTCTGTCATGCTCTGTTAGCATGACTCCAAAGGCTGTCATGCTCGTTACCCAAAAGCCCCACTTTTCTGTCATGCCGAAACGCGGTTTGTCATGCAGAAAACGCAATATCTAGCAAGTCAGAAACTTGTCATGCTGAGCCGTCACTTATGGCGTCCTCAGGATTCGCCAACCAGCATCGCAAGTTTCCAGACCCAGACATATTTGCACTTCATACACCATCCGAGCGAACTTCCTCGCGAGTGCGACGGTTCAAGACTGCTTCAAGATCCTGTGCGAAAAAGTGAAGAACCGGGAGTGGGAGGTCCAGAATTGCTTTGAACGAACGGTGTTTCTCAACCTGCGCTCCTCCGTGGGGATATCCTGTGCAAAAGTAGTATCGTACCAGTATAAATTCTTCGCATTACAAATTAGCTCAGCATGACAAATGGAATTTGTAATGCTGTTTCGGCTTCGGAAGGAGATTTGTCATGCATGTCTGCAATTATTAGTTCTTACGAGCGCGAAGCTTTTGCATTTCATAGGGGAAGGTGTCCGACCACGTTTCTCAAGAGTTCCAGTACCCGCGCGTCCGGGAGCAACCCCGACGGGGCTCCATGCACCCCTCGGAATACCCGATACGATTGATGGTAGACCAGCTTTCTGACAACCACGATTACGTCGCTTGGATTCGGTCGTGGGAGCACCTGCATCCAGGGTCCTGCAACGGGGAACTCTTTCACGATTTGCTGGAGGACACGCTCTGGTGTTTGATCGACAGCAAACCCGAGGAGCACTGTGTCCGTTTTGGCTTGTCCGAATGGCAAAAACAGCACGGGATCGTGGGGACCAGGGAAAGAAAATACAACTACCGTGCGTTTCCTTACCGAGGGACCGGGGACCGGATCGCAAGGCTGTGCGGGTATAGTGCAGGGGAAGAGGAAGAAAAAACGTAAGAAACAAACACAAGAAAAAGATAAAGTGTTTTTCTTTTCTTGCATATAGATCGGGTCAGCGAGCGATCGAGTTCCATAATTTTGCTTGGTTTAATTTATTAATTTCATATGACATGAAGTTCTTAGAGAAGAAGTTCCATGCATGAAAGCAGTTGTACTTGTTGATCGTCCTCTGCGGATCATGGAACGAACTCGATCCCTTTTCTTGAAATTCAATTTTCAAATTGTACAACACCAGATGCACCTCTTTATTTGCTGGTGCTTCACTCTGTACCAGACCCAGAGGACATCAGTGTACCAGTTTTTAATACAACTTCCAGTACTATTGAACAGCTTTTCCTGAAAAAAAAAAGTGTCTGCGCAGCATGAGTCTTGGCACTCGAGTAAGATGTTACGCCTGGACTCAGGAACCACTGTCTCAGCGACGGATCAGAACTTTTAAACTTGTCGATCATCTAAGCTGACCTTGTTGGCTCCACATCACCTCCAAAGATCCGGTCGATCCAATAGTGATAGTAAAGTCGTGGTCCACCCATCGACTTTTTGCATGCAATTTACCGACGGGCAACCTGTACTAGGTTATTTTGGGTCCTTAGAGTTAGAAGTAGATGATGTCTCCAGCACTTCCACCACTTTTTGCTTCTCTTGTGTTGGCCACGACATGCATGATTTTATTGTTACCGCCCAGCCACGAAACAAAATTTAGTATAGTACAAGTCATTTTCTTTTATCTCCTGAAATAAGACTTTTTCGACTGTCTATTGAACAAACACTTCTAGTACTAGAATACAGCGTGCTATATTTCATCAATTCGCCGTCATTATCACTCCGAGCAACCAGCCCCGTAGTTGTATCTTCCCCCCGGAAGATCTAGATCCTTCTATACTTCTTTTAGACAAATAGGCTTAAAATGGCGACGCGAAATTTTGAAGAAGATCACGACATGGTCGCGGATGAAGACGACGACCGCGATCTCAATTTCAGCCTGATGGCTCAGCCTCACCCAGAATTGTCACGAAAGCCCCCCAGCGACGAGGATTTTTTCCCCCAAACCGTGACTTGGGAAGAGGAAATCGAGGGGAGAATAACAGAGTTTGCGGTCACCGTGATGCACAAAAAACTTCTCGTAGTTATCACCCAGTGTGGGAAAATCGGGAGCTGGATCCAAGCGACAGTCGACGAAGAGCCCTGCATAACCGACCCGGCCTTCATTCCAGACACGACCTACGAGACCACGGTAATTTTACATGAGTCTTTCATTTGTTTTCTTCATGCTCATCTTGTTTTTGTGACCAGAATCTCTTCCATCCCCAAGAAAAATATGACACTTCGTGCACCATTGGGTTCTTCTGAAGGTGATCAAAAGTCTGAGTAAGAATTCTTGCGCTGGTGCAGCAGTAAGAACCTATGAATATTTATTTCTCTACTATATGCAGGTTTTGTTCGGAGCTCGAAACGAGAAGACGGAATACCAGCGGGTATACGCCAGACGGTTGATGGAACTTTTGTATAAAACACAGTCCGATTACCAGAGTTTGTTGCTCGGAATCGCCATGAAGACCGCCAGTCCGGTCACGTTTAAGGCATGTATGAAGAGCATTGAAAGCCGGTTCTGTCCGGATACTGATCCAAGTTAGTACTATGTGAAAAAGTAGAAACTTTTTTTTCATCCCCGTGGTCTGGTCCCTCCCTTGGTGCCAGACGCGAGGACGGCGACAACAGCAACATCGCAATTCCATACAAATTTTTACACGTGGGATTATACTCACCACGGAACTTATGGCCGTCGCGGCCTCCCAGACTACTGCTAGCTTGCTCCGTTGCATCATTTTATGTGTTCTGCCAATGCCATAGAAACACGATTGCACCCGTAGCATCCAGCGTTCTCAATTAATTTGAATTCGCACCTCAATTCGTTTTCGTCGCCCTTTTGAAAATTATGTGACGAGAGGTTCGCTTTCGTCCCTTATCGTCTTTGCTCGTCAAAAATATATGTCCTGTTGTCCTCCTCGTTTGAAAGATAAAGATTTAGCACGGCTTGTATATGGCAATTCGTTTTGCTGACTTGTAGCTTTAGCAAGATTTTTGATGGTCGCGAACTGTTTCTAGAAATCTTACGTGAAGTAGAAGTATGTTGCACTCGCGCCGCCGTGTTGGCACAACGGCGCGGCAACTTCTTCATAATTGAGGGACCATAGAAACATAGACGAGCTGACTCAAAGGCTTGTAGATTTTGCAGCGTCCGTAGATATGTAGTGCATAGAAGTCCTCGAGGATGGAGCCCGGGAGACTTTCATGCGCTCCGTCCCTGGTCCACATGCGGGCGGTTGCTTGGAAGGATGAAGCAAACAACCGGCCCAAAGAAAACGCAAAGTGACTACATTCCATGGGCCCTAGCTTCCGCCGGGGCTACTGACCCAACGCGGCATCAAAAAGCCTCAGTGGCCTAACGAAGACGGGGGGGCAAGTCGGCTGCGCCGAGTGCCGGGAGCCGGGTCATTTGCGAACGCACCCTGCCAGAGGCATCGCCGTGGCCACGGAGGTAGAAGCAAGCGCACAAGGAAGCGCAAAACTCAAGAAACGTGGCAGCAGGCGGAGAAGTAGGCGTAGGAGTAGGGGAAGAAGTAGGCGCATTCATAGGCGTAGAAGTAGGCATATAAATAGGCATAGAAGTAGGCGTGGAAGTAGACGCAGAAGTAGGCGCAGCAGTAGGCGTAGAAGTAGGCGTAGAAGTAGGCGCAGAGGAAGGCGTAGCGGTGGGCGTGGGAGTAGGTGTAGAAGTAGGCGTGGAAATAGGAGTAGCCGTAGCGGTCGGCGTTCAGGTTGTTGGGGTAGCAGTCGACATAGTCGAAACGGCATCGCGGGGGGCGAGGGGTACAAGAGCAAAGGCCCTACCAAGTCGCGTAGCCGTAGTGGCGCTGCTAGGGGCGTGCGTGCGAGGGAGCAAGGCCCACCCGTTTTCCTTGCACATGTTCGGCGGGATGGCGCCGAAGTGACACTGTTGGACGGAGCGCAGGGGCGGCGGCCGCGCGCTTTCGAAGCTAACAACCGTGCCCCGAATCTTGCCCGCCCGCGCGGTTGCTGACTAGCGCCGAGGTGGCGCGCCACCAAGCAAAACCAGGGAGCGGGGGCGGCGCAATGGTTGGCCGGGGCGGGGGAAAAGTCGGCCTGCCAGGGCGCTACCTCCCGGCTTGCTTATTTACGAAAGTGCTGCGCCCCACCATTTTTTTCATCCTAGCCGAGACCCTGACCCGGGGCCGCCTCGCCCTCGCTGCTAGCTTGGCTCGGGCGCTTGGGGCACAGCCACTGACTGGCGCGCTAGCGCTAGCCCCCCCCCAGAGCACGGCGCTTGCCCCCTCGCCCGGCCCCGTGGCCCCCCCGGTCGGTGGCCTGACCCGCCCTTCTTCCACCCACGCGGGGGAGGGCGACGGCCGTCTTCTTCCAAAAGACTGGCTGCAGGAGTGCGCCGCCGCTGTCACCTTGGCGGGCGGCGGACAGCAGCGGGCCTCGACCTAGTCGCCGCAAGGTAGCGACAGCATGCCCCCGATACGTACCTACGGCCGCGATTTATTTTGGCAGCTACTTGCGCCTGCGTGCCTGTTTATTGCGTGTGGGCGCTTCCTCCACCGCTTTGGCGCAAAGAAGAAAATGGCTGGCGCGGGGGAAAAAAAAAGGGCCCGTGGACGTTCCCGCGCAGGCGCTAGGGTAGCGGGGCGTAAGGGGCGCAGGCCGGCGGGAACGGATGCGCCGCGAGAGCAACAAGGGGCGGCCCGGGGCCTGCCGGGGCCGCAGTCACACCCACGACAGGGAACCAGCCTGGGGGCGGCGGGGGTTGTTCGCTAGCTCTCCGAAGGCAGGGCGGGGTGGCTAGGTCTTTGCCGGCAGGGCGCTAGGGGTTGGCATTGGAAGGCGGGCCCCATATGTGCTACCAGGACCAGGAGCAAGAGGTCCGACCAGGGGCAAGAAGTTCTATCAGGCGCAAGACTTGCATGTGCCTGCCGAGGCGAGATATAATGTACTGCGATGGAAAAGGGGTGCTAGCACTACAAGGAGCAAGAAGTCCTACCAGGGGCGAGGCGTATGCGCAGGGGCAAGATGTACTGCGAGGGGCGAGATGTACTGCGAGGGGCAAGATGTACTGCGAGGGGCGAGATGTACTGCGAGGGGCAAGATGTACTGCGAGGGGCGAGATGTACTGCAAGGGGCAAGATGTATTGCGAGGGGCAAGATGTACTGCGAGGGGCAAGATGTACTGCGGGGGGCAAGATGTACTGCGAGGGACAAGATGCACCGCGAGAGGCAAGACCTAACGCAGAGGGTAAGTGAGAAACACTGCCAGGGCTAAGGGGCAGGCGCCAGCACGCAGGGGCAAGAGGTTCCACCAGGAGCAGGGCGCACCGCACGGAGGGCGAGGAGCACTTTCATATTGAAGGGGGCAAGCGGTTCTCTTCTGAGCGAGGGGGCAGGGGCGTCACTGCGTCTAGGGCTCGGGGTATTTTTGTAGCGCCTAGGGGTTTCTTTGTCGTTCATCGTGCCGAACCCCTACAGCTCAAGCCGTAGAATTTGTCGCAAATATTTACACAGTAGCACGCATGTTAGAAAAAAAAGGGCGCGAATATCTGAAAAGCCCTAGAGCCCGAGCCCCAGAAAGGTCCCAGCTTTTGTCGTAATAGCATGCAGGTTCAGCACTTCCAAAGTGTCGCGCTTTTTGTGGTTTTTGATCGTTCCCTACGGCTCGACCTCCATCATTTGGGCCGACTGCCGTGCGTATTCGCAAATAGGAAAGGAGACCACTTTGAAAAGCCCTAGGGGTTTGCCCCAGGTTTGCTCCAGGTTGAGCCGCAATTTCTAATGCTGTTTAAGGGTCTCAGAGCTTTCCTCTACAGCCTTTGAGCCAAGTTCGTATTAGTCTATAGTCTATATAACTATAACAGGTCGACGAGAACTGCTTTTTATTGACACAAATTCGACGAACCAGCTGCACTTCTCCACGATCTTCATGGACGAAGCTTTTCAAGATGAGATTGCCGCTTTCCAGACGCGTCTGGAGGCGATGTCGATGGATGTGGAGTACCGCCTCGCCGTCCTCGGCGGCGATCCGAAGGCCCGCGAGCTGGCCTACAAGCGGATGCACGAGGAGGACCCGGAGGCGCGGCGCGAGGGTCGGCGGCAGCTCGCCGCCATCCGGCAGGATCTGCTCTCCGGGACCGCCCAGCAGGACGAAAAAGTTGAACAGCTGCTTTACGTGCGCGGTGATCTGCGCACGTTTCGCCGCTTCTACGATCAGCAGTACCACATTCAGCAGGACGCCTTGTCCATCGGGTCCCACCTGGCCAAGGTGAAGAAGCTGGAGCGCGTATCCTGAGTAAAACGTCCCCACCCCAGAGCGGTCATGCAAATGCGCAATGGCAGGAACAGTCGTAATGCGCAGCGCCATGAGAGAATTTCCAATCGTGTTTTGGAATTGGTAATGCTGTAAACAGGATTTGAAAATGGCTCTCTCATGCGGCAGCTTCCCTTGCCAACCTGCACTACGCGGCAGACAGAAACTTGTCATGTACAGCTCCCAAAACTTGGAGATTTGTGTTGCTAGATTCCCAACTTGACTTCGGGTTGGGGACGTTTTTCCTTAGGATGCCGCGAGGCGGAGATCATCCATGCGGTCCATGAAGACCAACGAGACCGCCGCGGGTTCGAAGAGCTGCTGGCGCAAAAGCTCGGCCGCGACGACCCCTACGCCGGGGAGGGGCGGGCAAGAGGAGCTGCTGGGCGGGACGAAATAAAGCTTCACCAGGATGAACAGGACGACCGGTACTACGGGCATTACTACGCCCACCGGTCCGACGGGGTGTTGCTCCGGGAGGGTCATTTAGACGAGCATCTGGAGTTGGACGCGAATGGACAGCCGGTCGTCGGTCGGGAGTACGATCTGGAATCGCTGGCGGAATCCTTGACAGCGAAAGACGGGGGCGACGCGGCGGTGCGGTACCCGAATCACCCGGCGACCAGGTACGATATCTGGAACCCGCGGCCGGGTGGGCGTCTGATGAATAAAAGTGGAACATCAACATCACGGGCGAGAAGCGGCAGTGACGCTGCTGCGAGAGGACAGCGCGACCAAAGCAAGTCGCGGAGCCAGAGCAGAGAGGCGCGAAGCGGCAGTAGACCTGGCAGCTCTTCCTCTGCAACGAGACCTGGGGCAGCCGCAGCGTCCTCCTCGTCTCCGTCCTCCAGTAAGAAGACTCCTCCACCGTACCTCGCCAGTTACCTCGCCGGGGCGAAGAACATTGCGGAGTACGGGCTGCGTGGGTGGAAGCAATCGACGGCCGACGCTAACGTGTTGAACGACGCCAATTTGTCGAGTGCGGAGAAAATCGAGAAGCTTTTCGGCTTGCGACTGAACTTCAAGGACTTTCCCCGGGTGAGAGTGACAAAAGTCCTACCTGACACCCGCGCGATGAAAGCCCAGGTGGTCGAGGGGGATCTCCTCCTCGCCGTGTGCAATTCGAGGATAACCAGCATCGTGGTGTGGCCGCCCGAAGGTGGTGCGGGAGATAACTCGTCTTCATCCGCGCCGGCGGACTACGGGGAAAAGCAGATCATCCGCCGCATCAAGAAGGGCGACGTCGCGGTTTCCTTTGTTCTGCTCCGACAGAAATACGAGTTCCGGTACTTGCAGCTCCGCGCGGACGCCCCGGATTTCGAGATGACGGTGGAGAAGGGGAAAGTGAGACAGGTAAAGCCCGGCGGGTACGCGGACCGACGCGGGCTGCAAGTGGGCGACACGGTCATTCTCGCGAATGACACCCTGGCGGAAAAAGACATGGACAAAATTGACGCAATGTGCAAGAAGGACGGGCGCCCGCGGCCGGCGTTTTTGTTGTTCCGCAGAAGCAGTGGGGACTTTGGGGAAAAGGCACTGCAACGGGAAGTGGATGTCTTTCGCTTCATCCCGGGATTGACAAACAAGGACAGCTCTGGGACCTTTCCGCGGAAACCAGCAAGCGGAAATGTTGAGCAAAGCACGAGAACGGGCAGCGGTGCTGGTGCAACATCTAGAAGCAGCTCCACTAAACCTGGGATCGCGACAAGTTCGAGCGCTGCTGGAGGTCGAGATTCGTCCTCTGGTAATAATAAGTCGGGAACAACAGGAGGCGCAAGTACTATGGCGGCAAGTACCAAATCAACCTCTTCCTCAAGCTCGCCTCCCTTCCTGCTCAGCTACTTGGCGGGCGTGAGTTGGTCCAAAATCAGCGAATACGGTATGACGGGGTGGCAGCAAAGCACCCCACCGGATCCGGAGGTTTTGAACGACAACAGCCTTTCGAGCAACGAGAAGCTGGAAAAGTTGTTCGGAATGAAACTCGACGAAAATTTCAAAGACTTTCCCAAAGTTCGAGTCTCCAAAGTCACGGACCCGAGCAGCCGGGCGGGAAAAGCGAAGGTCGTGGAGGGGGACCTTCTGGTGGCGGTGTGTAACTCCAGAATCACCTCCGTTGTCTCTGCGGGGGCAAACAAAGCAGACCCGATTTCCGCGATAATCGATCGGGTGAGACAGAGCAGTAAAGTCGGCTTTTTGTTCGTCCGTGCGAAGTACGCAGGTCGGTACCTACAGCTGAAAGCCGACGTTGCGGCGCTCGACATGACGGTTCAGGGTGGAAAAGTGCGGGAAATCGTTCCCAATGGCTGGGCGGCACGGCGGGGGCTGCAAGTTGGCGATTCGATTCAGCTGGCGAATGATGTTTTGGCGGAGAAGGATGTGTCGAAAATCGATACAGTGTGTGCCTCGGACGGGAAGCCCAGACCGGTGTTTTTGCTGTTTCGCCGCAGCTCCGGCGACTTCCCCGAAGAAGCGAGGGCCAGGGAGGTGGATGTGTCGAGGCCACTGGCGTAGTGGTAGTGAACATAGCATTTTAATTAGCAATCTTCTTGTTCTTCAGCTATCACGGAGGTTCGATGAAAATTAATAGTGAACGAATGCAGTTGCGAAGTAAAGTAGCCGGACTGTGGTCATTCCGCCTGTGGCGCCTGCGCCGTCGTGATCTGAACTATTTTCTACTTCCATGTCGGAGTCTGAATTCATCTCTACGTTCTCTGTCAAACCGACATGCCCAGCTACTTTTCCCGAATCTGAAAAAAACTTGGATCACTGGTTATTCTGTCTGTGGCAGTAGATGAAAAGTCAAGAAGCTCCCCCGTTGGTTGTGTTGTCGCAAGAAATGAAAGCGACAAGAAGAACCAACACCAGATCAAAAGAACAGCAGAATCGTGCATTGCGGATCCGTTCTTGGAAAAGAAAGCGACACGAAGATCTGGCAACATTGAAGATCAAAAAGATCATGGGTTCTTGAAACTACTGTTCGTGATCACAAACGAATTCGATCTGATGTCGTGCTGATGTGCCTCCAATTCTCTAATTATCAGGTCTCACAGGTGGATATGCGATTCGATTCACCAATTGTAACTGCATGAGTGAGTAGAGATGCAAGAAACTACATCAGTCGTACCTGCTCCATATTGACAAGGGCTCACTCACCTGCTGATTCTAGTCCTTTAAGTAGGCCTTTATTTTTCACTTGGAACCTCTTCAACGTACTATCTGTCGTTTATTGACTAGTGATCGTCACGGAACGCGACATTGAACAAAATGGAAGAGGCAAAACAGGCCCTGGCGACCGCGGAGTCCCGCAAAGAGCGTCTCACCATCGTAAAAGAGGTTGCAACGAACGCGAGGTGCACGCTGGAGCAGAAACTCACCTTCATTTTCGGCGTCTTTTTGAACAACGAGATCAAGAACGACAAGGAATTTCCAGTCAGCGAATTCGAGGCGGCTCTGCAAGCTTTGTTCTCCGCAGAAACGACGGAGCAGGCACAGGACGCCGTGCTGGAAACCTACTTGCTCGCGCACTTAGATCTGCTGCACTACTTCCTGGGCTTCCTGTGCAATGAGTTTAAAAACAAGGTATAGTACATTATACAAGATGTTATTTTTTTCTCGGTCTTGGCGCAGGCGCTTTATGTGTTGCGTAAAAGCGACGGACTTGTTTTGTTCGTATTTGAACCAATGACTAACGCAAGAACGCCAACGTGGACCACGTGACCTCTATCGCCGTATCCTCTCTGCTTTTTACGATAACATTTGCAATACAAATCGACCACAGGCAAGCTTCGACCACGCTTTGTATTTTGAGCTGCTTCGAAAGATTGGCGTTTGGCTGATGGGGGAGGGTTTGCTAGAGCAGACCGCAGTCGAGGGCGAGGAGGATTTGCCGTTATTCTTTCCCGAGCTCTCGAAGAAGAATTTTAATATCCTGAGTAAAAACGTACCCACACCATAGTTGTCATGCAAATCGGCATGCTTCAAATGTTTCTCATGCGGAGCCCCATGAGAAGCATTTTCTAATGGTGTTTTGAAATTTGTCATGCTCCAATCAGCATGAGAGACTAGATCTGTAATGCTGTTGAACTAGCTCAAACAGTACTACGCTACGCGTCCAAATTTGTCATGCGAAACAGCCAAAGCTTGTGGATTTGTCTAGCCGATTCCCCATCTTGACTATGGGGTGGGTACGTTTTTACATAGGATATTTAAACTGAAAAAGCAATTCACGAAAACTTGGATGGAACTTCTGAAAGCGTTTCATCCGGAAAGGAAATGCGCAAAAATCCAGGACGTGTCGCAAGTGGAAGCGAAAACAGAAAAAGCGTTGAACAGCAAACAGAAAAAGCAGTTAATCACCGCCCGGACGGACCGACTGAAGAAAAAACTTTTACTCCACCTCACCCACATCTTCAAGTACTTAGAATCCCCCCTGATCCTGGCCGACTTCTACCTGCGAGAGTTCGACCGCGGCAGTTTAGAGGTGCAGATCTGCGCCCTGTCCGGATTGTTGTATTTGGTGACCGAGACGCAATTGGAATTCCAGGAGGATTACTATGACCGATTGTACTTATTACTCCGGCCGGAAGTGTTCGCGGTGGAGTATCGCGTGCGGTTCCAGCGGATCCTCGCCGCGTCCTTGATCCAGTCCAGCTCCCTGCCCGGCCAGTCCGCCGCCTGCTTCGCCAAGAAGCTGCTGAAGATCTGCGTGCAGGACCCCTTGGTGGACATCCCCAGCATCAGTTGGTGCGTCGGCCTGGCGTACAACATTGTGCGGAAAAACGAAGCCACCTGTAAGAAGTTACTCCACCGGGAAGTGGTGGAACCAGGAGGCGGAGTTGTGCAGCCGGTAACGACCCCGAGGACGCCTTCTACATCATCGTCTACTGCAGCAGGACCTTCGCAAGATCAAGAAAAGATAGCAAGAACTTCGACGAGAATAAGGAATAGTGCCAACGAGCAGGAAGTGCAACAAGATCAAGGAACTCAGCAAGGAGCCTTATCGTCAAGTTCTGATATTGCGCTCGGTCTCGTCGACCAGCACAGCAAGGCAACAGGAGCTGCTTCCACATCAGCATCATCCAACATGATGAATGTTGGCACAACTACGACAAGCGGTGAAGAGGACAATAACGCATCGATGTCAAAATCTGCTAGAGCTCCACATCTTCAAACCAAGCAATTAACAGCCGACCCGTTTCTGCTGACCCACACACTCGCGCAGGCACGAAGCGTGCTCGCGCAGACGTCGCTGTGGGAGTTGGACGTGTTGGCCAAGCACCAGCACCCCCTGGTGAGCCGCCTGATTCCCTTCTTCAAGAATCACGCGATGTTCAAGAAGATCGCGCAGGGGGTGGACGTCAACGAGTTTCTGGATTTGACCACCGACGACTTGTTGGAAAAGGAGCTGAAGCACAAGCGAAAAAACTACGACGACGTCGAGGAACTGCCGGGATTCGCCTTCTTCCCCAGGTGTAAAAAACCGAAACTGGAGGCGAGCTACAGAAGGGACCTGGAAGACGGACTTCTACGGGTGGTCGCAACTGGGAGTACTAGCAGCAGAAAATTATAAGCTGCATGCTGTGGGGGCGGGCATATGTGATACAGTTGATACAACGGATGTTGTTCTACTTGTTCTCGACCTCTCCAATGCGGAAATATCATGCCTTGTGCAGTGCTTTGTTTTCTCTTGGTCTGGTTGATGTAGCAGGACAACAAGAAGCGAATGCGAGCTAGGAGAAAAAAATGTACTTACATTACAACGACCACATCCGCAGACGTCTGTCGTTGTTGGTGGAGGCGTGTTGCATATGATTCGTCACTTGTGTTCCTTATCATCTGCAGCTCCTGCAGCTCAGAAATGAACAACAGCAACACAGACAACCAGATGCAGATATTGAACCAGAAGAGTAGCTCAAAAATACACAATATCAACACAAAAGAAGTGAAGAAGATCATCTTTTCCACATCATCAGGATCTGCAAAGGATTTCTTTAATTATCATTTTTTTGTTTTGTTTCCGGATCGTCAATCTGTTGAGAGAAAATGGTCTTGCTCAGTCATGCTCATTAAGATCACGAGCCAAATATTCTTGTCATTCTAGAAATTGAAAGAGGATCTTCAGAAGTGAAAGTGCTCGCTTCAGCATCCATACTGAGCGATTACCTCGTGATTGTATTTCGCATGGATGTTTTGTGTATGTTGAACAAAAGTTGTATGCTGGACAAGGTGGCTTCTCATCATCCTACATATATCGGGAAGTGGCGCATTATTTCGGCCCGCCCATGATGTGCTCATTTTGTTATGTACAAGTTTATTTCTTCCTGTCTTTAAATATTCATGCAGGTTAAAGAACATGGGTTAACGTAAAGCGTCAGTCTAATTTTCGACGATAGGGCGGATATGTGGGCGCAGTTGCGCCGGTGGTCGATAAAAAAAGTAGTATTATTCGTACCCTCGCAATTACTCGCATGTGGTACCAGCTACTTACTAGCGACTAGTACTGGCTGAAAATAATCACGGTAAAAAGGCCAGCACAAACATCATATAAGAGATGAATACATCTTCGGTTTAACGTAAGCATTTTGTCTGCCCATCACGACGTCGTGAGAAGTGTTAATAGTAGCACCATGGCGAGCTCCTTCCTCCCCGGCAATCCGCTTCTGAGCGTCGTATGAAGGGTGCACAACTCTCCGTCTCCTGTCCGCCCCCTCATTCGCAGTAATAAAGCAAAGCTGGGTGCTAGGGTTACCTTCCTTGTAGCACTGCCTCTGCCTCTTATCATGTTGACAACAAGCTGCACCAGTACTAACAGGATTGTAGCCTCGTCCCCAAGGATTTGTCATGCTGACGCTCCATAATTTCCACCCTTGTTTGTCTTCTCGCTGCTCATGTCCCTCTACTGACGGACAGGGGGGGCGAGCAGTTGTGCACTCTCATATAATGCCGCCGGCGGTTCGCAGAACGGCAGCAAGTCATCTTGGTCGCGGCGTCGGGCGCAGCGGCAGCAGGTAGAGTATTGGCTGCACCATGAGCCCGAAAGGCTCGGGTCCCGACGATGCATTGGTCCGGGGGAGGTGGTCACCTTGCTGCACGAGATGGCTCGGGGCAACAACAGCGCTTTTGGACTGGTCAAGTTGAGCAAACTGAATCTGGACCAAGACCTGGTAGCCACGGTTCTAGTCCACATTCTCCCGCCCGTGGTTGATGCTGGTGTAGCTGCGGGTGGGGGAACAAGATCTACCTCCGGCACTTTAACAAGAAGTCCTTGCAACATCACGGAGGGGGAACAAGATACCGCCGAACAAGCTGCTGATCCTGGCAAGCAAGTAGACTCGGAGTCGTTCCGAGTTGACATGTGTCTGAACAAGCTGCGTCGCCGGGTGTCTCGTTGGCCGGTCTGCGTGAAGACGCTGCTTGCGGTCGCCGTGTTCGAGCGGCGCGACGCGGTTGCGGCGAGCTTGCTGCGCGCCGGCGCGGAGCCGATTCTGTTCCATCCGGCCCGGCTGGATCTGCCCTCGTGGCGCAACGCGCACACCGGGAGTCGCTTCCACGAACTTGACCGGGCAAATCAATTCAACTCTGCCGGCGCGCATCTGCATCCGGGCGAAGCAAGAGAAGTGGCGGAAGCGGAGATGCAGAAACTGAAGACTGAGATCGACAAACTTCCTGCGGCGTTCGCGGTCTGGGCGCTGGTCCAGCTGCTGCGGCTGACAGGGGCGAAACAAGTCCCGGACGACGCGGCGGCGCTCGCGCAAAACTGGCGCGCACACTGCGCGCAGGCCCGACAGACCAAGGTGCCCGGCATGACGATGATCGTGTGCCCGTATCGGTTATGTACTTGGCAACAGTTGTAGCTGCAGTGTACTAGTGTAAAAAATCGCAAGATATCAAGAAGAAAATTAAAATGGACGAACTTGATGTCATCATGAATAGGAAACCGGACTGGTCATGCATGACTGCGATTTTTTCGTACATGATGCACGACACAACTTTTTGCAGTGGATACTGGTCCAGCTGCCGTGCGCGTTTTTCCGAATTGGAGTTCTGGGACACACTTCTAGAGCCGGGAAACAAGATGACCGGCTGTCTGCGATGTCCGATGTGTCGTCGCGACGTCGCGATTGCCCAAGAGCAGGCGATTGGTACGAGTTGTATGCGCGGATCAGCCGGAGAATTACAACCGTCTTCGACCGTGCGCAACATCATTCCGCCCTTATCCGAACAGGAGTTTTTGAAGGGCATGAGCCTGGGCGAAAAGTGGGTGAAGTGGTACCTCGGGCAGCAGGCGCTGGCGGAACGGCAGGCCAAGGCGCTCGCCGGAGGAGATGAAGCTGTGGATGCGCAAGAACGAGCAGCAGCAAAGAAAGGGCTGACCAATGTCGATGTCCAGCGAAAGATTGTGAATTGCAGGAACGCCAAGGATCAGAGCATTATAGCGACCTCCAGTGCAGCTCAAGACCAAGAGCAAAAACCTGTAGTAGCGTCTTCTCTGTCAGAACCTCGAAGATCATTTCTCCCGCTCACGACCGGGTTAGCGCAGCTGTGGGACAGTGGGTGCCAGTTGTTCGCGAGGCGGCAGGCCTCCTGGTGCACCCGGCAACAGGCGTCGGACATTCTGCGGCGGAATTTCCAGGAATTCGTGGCGAGGCCCTACCTCGCACAGAGCAAGGACGAGTTCGAAACCAAACTGCCCCCGACCCTGGAGCAACTGCGCATCGCGCAGGCCAGCCAGACCGGGCGCCAGCGGCGCAAGCAGAACGGGAAATTCCTGCAGCAGGCCTGCGAATCGCTGACCTCCACCCGCTTTACCGCCCTGCCGCTGCGGGAGGTGAAAAAGCTGTACTTGGGGAATACCCAGCTGCAGCGGCAGGCGGAGCTCCGGAAAGCCTGCGAGACCGGCGATATCTTGAGATTGAAGGCGCTGCTGGAAGCCGGCTGCGACTTGAGAACACCAACTTTGGACGAGTACGTCGGGCACGACGCACTCTTCTTGGCGTGCTACCATGGCCACTTTGGCTTCGTGCAGTTTTTGACGGATATCTGCGGTTTTGGGAAAGACACCGAAGATTTGGAAAGGATCGCGCGTTCTTTCCTGATGCTGGTGGCGGAGTACGCGCGAGATTTGGATGAATGCGTAAATACTTCTAAAACAACACCGGCTTGTTCTGCTGTGAATCGCGACAATAAAACTACATCACGGACAGCTGCACCCCCAGCAGCGGCCTACAAGATTTTGCTACACCTGGCGCCGATGTACACTGGCCTACTTGACGCTGCTGCGGCCACGCGGACCAACATGAACAGCAATTCAGCTCCTGGCGGAACCGGAACAGCACCGACGGGCATGCCATTCCTTCTCCGGGCCTTCGCGAATTTGCAGTTGAATACAGCTTCTGACGCTCCGCATCCGGCTCCCTTGCGTCTCGAGCCGATAAATGATGCGAAAGAACAGCAGAATTTGATGTCGTCCACCGCTGCAAGTTCCAGTACTGCCCGTAGTTCTTTTCCGCCGATCTTCACGAATGTTGAAACAAGCGACCTCAACGCTGCAGTTTTGGATTTGAGCGAAAAAACGTTTGTGGCTTCATCTTCCCCGGCACTCGTTGCGGGAACATCTGCTGTAGTTCCAGAAGGGGGTGCGAGAATGACCATTCCCTTGCTGTCGACAAACTCGCAGCAAGCCGGTGCGTTTTTGGGAATCGCGCCCGCTGCCTCGTCGGACGCAAAGCCGTGTTCGTTGCTGCGGCCGTGTAAAAATCCACTTAGTTGCTCTACACCGGAAATAAACGCAAAGCCAACGCAGCGAGCCGGAGATGAAACGTGCATCCTGCTGCTGAAGAACTTTCCGGTTCTGCAGCAACACGACGACCATTTTGCGGATGTGTGTGAAGATCATGTTGATGTGCGAGAAAAAACAAAATCGTCGTCTGTGGTGGCGGGTGCTGCAGAGGTCGTGCAGGCTGGTTGTACAAGCGGGAAAGTGATGTTGAACCAAGACCAAGAGGACGGTGCTCGTGTGGACGACCAGAGCAGGATGAACCAGCAGCCATCCGCCCTGACCCTGGCTTTGCACAGCGAAAGTTTCGGGGACGCCTATGTAATGGACAATTGGTACACGAATAGCTTCTTGAAGTTGCTCACCTTTCTCTTCTCGCAACTCCCCTTTCCGCCCGAAGATTTGGACCACGCGGCGGCTGCTCTTGCGGGCGACCAATCGTCCGCAGAGGCACCTAACCCTGGAAAAAACAGCGGCCGTGCAGCCGAGACCGATATAATGGAAAGTAAGAGCGTGAGCGGGGGCGAACGAGATAGAAATCGTTCCCGGGAAGTTGAAGTTCTTGTTGAAGCTGATGAACAAGCGACATCGTCCTCATCTGCGGCTAACGCTGCACGGCAAAAAGGTGTTGATGTAGATGTTCCTGAAGAAGAAATCAACGACATGTCGCTCACGGGAGACCGGTTTATGCCAAGTCGCAGGCTGCGAGTGCGAGAAGTGGTCCAACAACAACATGGAGATGAACGAAAAAAAGATCTCGTGCCATGTGAAAAAGCACAAAAGACCACATCCCCAACAGTACGCCGCTGCTCCAGAGTAGGCAAACAAGCCAAAGCCGAGAAAATAAGTGGAAGCCCGAGCAACTGTAGTGCCCTGCGCTGTAGTTCTCCGCCTGTGAGTCCACGACCCCGCGAGCTGTTCGCCAAGCCGGTCGTGTTATCAAATGCAAAAATATCTGGGTCTGGAAGAATCTAACTTGTCATGCGAAATCTGAATCATTCAAAAATCTGTGTTGCATGATTGCCAAAAGCTGGCCACTTTTGACATAATCGCGAGGCAGTTTCTCATGCAGGATAGGCATGATAGAACTCTCACAGAATCTGTCATGCTATGTCCTACATACGAGACCTCATGGGTCATGGAAAACCTGCATGACAAGTCTGCATTCTTCCAGACCCAGACACTTTTACACTTGATACGTGTGTAACCGCCGCAAGTTTTTCAGCGACTCGGAATACTGGGTCGGGGAGGCGCTGCGGCGGGTCTGTCTTTGCGGCATTCCGGACTTACTGGACTGCGTGTTCTACCCCCACATGCGGTTTCTGTACTACGACAAAGTGTCCAGCAGCGTGCCGGCGCACGTCGACCTGTCGAGGACGGATCAGAACGGGCAGACCAGCACGCACACGTTCATTTTGTATCTAAACAGCTGCGGTGGAGATCGAGATCAGGAAGAGCAGCGAGGTGAGCAAACGTCGAGTACTTCTTCTGCAGCGTCTTCTGCAAGAACTCTGAGTCATCTACTTCGTGACAGCCAAGAAGAGGCCCAAGATTCGACGTCGAGCAAAGAACAACTCAAAGCCTTAACATCCTCAACCCCACCCCCCGCCGCGCCCGCTGAGCAATTTTCCACCCCTGCGTACCCGACTATCCACAGTAAATTTCCCGTACACGTACAAATGCAGTCTCTGCATGACAAAACTTGCCGTCAATCCTAGTTCAGCATGACAAGTTGGACTCTGCAAGGTAGCGAAATTTGTCATGCATTTTGTACATGTACAGGAAATTTACATTGCATACCGACCAAGACTTCGCAACTGACTCAATTGGTGGACAATATATGCATTGCAAAAGTATCGCACTAGTATAAATTGCATTACAAATTTTATCAGGAAGGAAATGAAAAATGGAATTTGTAATGCTAAGCCAGGTAAGAAGGTAGGTTTGTCATGCAAGATTGCAATTAGTACGAGTACAATACTTTTGCACAGGATGCAACACGACTGTTCCAAATTCTCCAAACGGTGGAGAGACCGTGCTTTTGGACCAGTTACCCGGCCCGAAGAACCAGTACCGAATTCACGTGCAGCACAAAGTGCGGCCCCGGCCGGGCCGGCTGTTTCTCTTTCCTCACGCCTGTCCGCACCAGGGAAACCCGGTGTGGAAGCCCACGAAGCTGCTGCTCCGCGGAGAGGTCAAGTTGATTTTTCGCGAAAGAACCTCGAAACCGGACGAACAAGGAAATAAAACTTGTCCAGAACCTGCACCTTGTCCCCGTGCGTCGTGTGGTGCAGCTCCTTCCGTAGATGAACTGCAAGAAGCAGGCTTTACTGCTTCTCCAGATGAGAAGACTTCTCTTGAAGACGAAGTCGAGGAAGGGCTTGAGCTGGGGGCCAGCGCTGTAACGCCGATCGGAAATTGTTCTAAAAACGAGACAAACATCAACCACGTCGACCGCCCGGAGGTGGATCCGGCAATACGGGACGAGTTGTGCCAGAGACAGCGTATTGTGATCGTCACGGAGGCTGTGGATGTTTATTCTGCCATGGCCACGAAAAATATCGCTGCTCTTGGAGGCTCGTGAAAAGAAATCTCGTTCTTGGGCAACGCAAGTATCACAAACAAGCAATAAATGCTCTACCCATTCTAGTACAGTTCTTGCCGAGCACCAGAAGCAAAGAAGTCGCACTATGAAATCGCTTGACACGCCGGCGTACTTTTACAACAGCAGGTACGCCCATTCTCCTTCACAGTTGTTCCCAGTCTGTAAGAACGACACGTCAGATCGACAGGATGGTCATGATCCCAATTGCAATTACGCAAACTGAGAACGATCGAATCAACCAACTTCAGTTCTTTTTTTTTTTCATTTTTCTGTGATTTTTTTTGACTGTGTTGAATGGATGGCGAAGGTAGAAGATCCTCTACAGTGAAAGTGATAGACTCATTTTGAACAAATAAAAAAGTCACGTCAGACGAGTGCTGATTGTTGTGACCAGCGACAAGCAAAAAATAAAATGTCCCAGCACGAGTGTTGAAGATTAGAGCTCTCTGCTTTACGTAACGCTATCTCAACTACGAAAGGTAAAGAGTGCTCTCCTCCTATACTAGAAAGTTTCTGTCAGGTGTTTTCGACGAAATAAGTTGTCCGAGCGTGATATTATCGCTCGCAGAGAAAATCCAGAATGTCGTCTGCTCCACCTCCAACAAACGGTAGCATCCAGGACTGGATCAAGCGATGGGGCTTGAATGCGGACAGCGAGGCTATTCTTCGTGCCTTAGATCCCAAGCAACAGAGTCGCGTGATGTCAAGTTTTAGTCCCAGCAACCCGCACGTGACGGACTACAACAAGGTTTTTCAGAAATTTACCCAGCCCCGCCTCTTCGTCGAGAGCGATTTATTTTATCCAGGAAAAAACACCCATACCCATCCGATTTGTGATGCAAAACATGCATGAAATTCTGTGCTTGTCTTCATGCACAAAATGGATTGGGATAGGGTTTTTTTCCTGGATATCTTTTTGGAGCGGCACATGCTGGATGAGAGGTCCAAAGCTCTGCTCAAAACCCTGCCTCCGCCTCTTCTCGCCCACGTGATTGCGCACTTCCAACCGGGAGGCCACCGCGACCCCGATCGCCTTCTGGCGAACTTCGTTGCGGGGCTGAAAAAGCGAAAAATTATGCCCGGTAGTACCAGCGTGCTTCCGCCACCCGGAGCAGCTGCTAGTACACCCGCGACGTCGTCCCGCTACGATCTTCTGGACCATGCTGCTCCCGCCCCCCGTCGATCCTCCTTCTCTGCCGCGTCTTCGGCCGCGCGAAATCATGCTGTTGATGAACAAATAAACTCAGACCACTCGTCGGAGGCTGAGATCTCGGACTTCGTGCACAGAAACCAGCTTAGACCGGAGTGCGAAAGTGCGCTCCGGCGGCTGCCGGCAGACGCGCGGCGAAACATCATGGAGAACTTCAAACCGCGCCGGGAGACACGCGACCCCTCGTCTTTGTTCATGGCTTTTGTGCGGCAGCGCGCGTCCTTCCTCGACGTCGACGATAATGATCTTGCTCCGGCGGTT
The DNA here is from genome assembly GCA_905178155.1 of Amoebophrya sp. A120. NCBI lineage: Eukaryota > Dinophyceae > Syndiniales > Amoebophryaceae > Amoebophrya > Amoebophrya sp. A120. The sequence goes on along the minus strand of CAJINV010000001.1, from coordinate 1,784,631 downwards.
AAACCGGCAAACGACCACGAGCAAATCGAGAGGGACATCCACGACTTCGTGCAGAAACACAGTCTGCGCCTTATCAAATGTAAAAATGTCTGGGTCTGGAAGATTGCCAGGTTTGTCATGCACATTTTGCATGACTCCTGATGTCTGTGATGCATGCCCTAGCGTCACATATTTTGTGAGGGCTTCCTGATGCCTATACCGCATGACACATGCTCTTTCCGTGTAGCAAGACTTGCACTCGCTTTGCTGCTCATGCAATACAGACTTTTTTAGTATCCAAAATCAGCATGGCAAGTTGCATTCTTCCAGACCCAGACATTTTTACATTTGATACGCCTGGGCATCAAGCATATCTTGTCCAACACGGACGCCAAAAGCCGCACGTCCTGCTGCCGGGACTTCCGCGCGCCCCCGGCCAACGTAAACGAGTGCTTCCTCGCCTTCCTAAGGGGACGGCTTATGTCCATTGTGCGGGACGGAAAAATGAACAAGGCCTACGACAGTGCGCTGGAAGTGGTGGGGGTAATTGACAGAGAAAAGGAAGCGCTAGCCATGGAGGAAGCGCGGATGAAGAATGTTGTCCGGGAAAAAGAACATGACGGCTCAGCAGCAGACGGAACAAGGTCTTCCCGGAAGCGATCTCGCTTGGACGACGAGGAAGATGATATTATGTCCCGCCAAAGGACCACGCAGGGCGGAGGTCTGTTGCCCCTCGAGCTTCCAAAGCGCAAGCGACCACGCACGACTGACGAGAAGCTGCAGCAAGAAGATCGTGAAGATCCCCTGAATGATCATACTAGTAACTACGGCAGCGGCTGGGGCGAGAATCCCAATTTGGCCGGCGTTCTTGTTGATCAAGATGATCTATCCTGCGCACAAGTATCGTGCTCGTAGTAATTGCAGTCATGCATTACAATTTTTTTTCTTAAGGTAAATCCGCATTACAGATTTTATTTCTCATGCTGAGTGAATTTGTCATGCATTTATACGAGTGCGATACTTTTGCAATGCATATGATCCCATGCAGACGTCGGTAATCGGGTCAAATCCTTTTTCGAATGATATCGGTTCCAGTTTGTCGTGTTCCGCAGAAGGCGAAGATGAACCACCGCTCCCGAGCCCATTTGAGGTGGACGATGTTCGTCTTCACGGAGAACGAGACAAGGAAAAAAAAAAGAACGTCGGGATGAATAAAAGTAGGAAGACCATTGTCTACAAACCCTTCGACGGTGTTTACTCGGTACAAGGGTTCCTGCAGTTCTTCAAACTAAAACTGAGCGATGACGAGCTTGCCCAGCTCATATCTTTGAAGCAGACCGACCCCGCGGCGGTCGACGGCTTGCTAAGGGAGTTTGAAGCCAACGAAGAGGATTCGATCGGGACAACGAAGGAAAAGTATTATTGATAAATGTAATTTTATTTCCAGGAGCTGCTGTTGCGGTGCGGGACGAGGTGCCGCAAATTATATCATGATGAAAGAAGTAGATGATTGATGAAGAAGAATAATGCCAACATCATCTGCGACAACTAAAAATGTAGAAGTACTAATACTGGGTGACTAAACTAAAACAAACAAACAAATCACAGCTTTCTCAGCTACCTCCGCGAGGAGTCCGTGGAAGAGATCCAAGCACAGTATCGAGATTTCCTGCAAACCTGGAACCTGTTTGGTGAGGAGGCTGCCGCTATGCTGTGAAAAAGTATCGTACTTGTACTTATTGCAAATACGCATGACAAATCTTCCTCCTAGGGTAAAACAGCATTACAAATTCCATTTTTCTTCTTGCCAAAAGTTGTAATGCAATTTATACTAGTGCGCTACTTTTGCAATGCATAGCCGCCATCCTCCAACTGGTGCCCAAGGTGCGGAACCTGCGTCAGGACCTCGTGGACAGTTTTGACGGCAACGCGCCGGGGGAAGAGGCGGACTTTGAACACAGCTCCGCATTGGACGAAACGGAAATGACGCGGAAATTCCTGGTGTTCGCACTCCATTTCATGGAGAGCAAGGGCTACGACCCCTGGCAGATTCGGGAAAAAATGCGACAGCTGTTTGCGTTCGATGAGGATGACCTGGAGATGAGTGCTGGTGACCACCCGGGAGCAGGACATCAACCCGCAGACGAAGGTTCTCAGCTGCATGGATCGGTCGAGGACGTCCTCGGCTTGGATCTTGTTCCAGAAAATTCTGATTTCCAAAATATTAAACGCGATCAACAAGAACTACAGGACGAAGAAGCGATGTTTGAGGAGATTGACGCCTTATCAAGTGCAAAAATGTCTGGGTCTGGAAGAATATATATAAACTTGTGATGCGCATTTCAGAACACAGAAAAATCTCTCATGCATAGGCAGCAAAAGTTGCCTACTTTCTGTCACCAAAATCAGGGATTTGCCATGCGGATTCGGCATTGCGAACGCTTCGCGAAACCTGTGATGCTAGAGCTTCCATACCAGACCTTCTGTGTCATGCAAAAACAGCATGACTCTTCCAGACCCAGACACTTTTGCATTTGATACGCCTTCTGCAAGACCAATCACGTGAGTTTCGCCGTCGCGGATTGTCTGCGGGCGTTCGACCCCCGGTTTCGCGCAGATGTGCTGGCGGAGTTTGAGCCCTGGTACGAGAAAGATCTGCACTACGACAAGGACAACAACATTCTGGAGAACGCCATGGATCACCGGTTTCTCAAGTTTGTCCGGAACATGGCGAAGCGGCAGGGCAACAAGGAAGAGCTGCTTGCGAAGATCCCCGCGGACAAGGTATCCTCAGAAAAAAACGGATCCACATCCGATTTGTCATGCAAACCACGTATCAAGTGATGTGTTTGTCATGCAAAAAATTGATGTGGATGGGTTTTTTTCTGTGGATACAAGGAGATTGCGAACTTGATCACCAAAAAACGCTGGGTCTGCCCCTTTTCCAGGCGACCAAACAAATCGGAGGTGGTGGCGTTTCTGGAAAAGCACGGGCTGGAGAAGACGACAGCGGGGGAAAAGTTTTTGAAGAAAACCCACCCGGGTGCCGCGCCTTTGTTCTCCACGAACCTGCTGCAGTTCGTCTTGTATCCTCGACGCAAAACTTGTTGTAAGTATCGTAGACTCATACTAAAACTTGCAATCTTTATCTTCTTGTATGACAAGAATGACATCAAGTCCCTCTCCGTGGTCTCCGGACCTGACTCTGCATTTGCATTACAAATTGGACTTCTACTATTCATGCCAAAATGATTTGTATTGCAAGTTGTACTCTACCAGTACGATATAAGTCATTTTTTGGAAAGTGCATATCTTGCAAGACTTCGAACTGAGCCTCCACGTGAATGTGAAAAGCGCCGTGGAAGTATCACAAGAAAAAGTGTTAACGTTAACGGAATTTATGATGCAGAAATGCATTACAAGACGTGTCACAATTTGTCATGCATAGCATGCATGTTGGGCTGCATTTGTGATGCATGACTGCAATTTGTGAAAACCGTTGACACTTTTTCCTGTGATAGGAAGAGGAGGCGCTCGCGGAGGCGGAATTTGAAGAGTACATCGCCGATCTTGAACTGGTATCCTGTGCAAAAGTATCGTACTCGTAGTAATCGCAGTCATGCATTACAAATTTCGTCTCCAAGGCAAATCAGCATGACAGATTTTATTTGTAATGCTGAGCGAATTTGTATTGCAATAACTACTAGTAGTGCGATACTTTTGGAATTCATAACTGGTTCCGAGCGGGAAAGAGGTGCGGTTCTGGTTCAAAGAGTTTGGGTTAGACGCCTTTTTGAAGGATCCGCGTTTTGGGGACAGGTTACTCACGAAATTCCGGGCCGAATTGCTGGGCCCGATTCAACGCGCCGTTCTGGACGAGTACCGGCCGCGCGTGAAACCCGACCAGCCAATTGTGCAGTTCAAGAGATTCATGGAAAGCAGGAGAGCAGTTTTGTCCTCCACCATTTCATCCACTAGCAGTTCCGCCAAGGGAAAGGGGAAACCAGCGTCTCTAGCCACGACGACCTCGAGCAAGGGAGGTGGTAGCAAGGGCGGCGGTAAAAAAGTGTCCTTATTTTCTTCCTCGTCCTCCACAGCTCCATACTCACTGTTCTCCTCCTCGTCCGCCGGTAAAGCTACTGCTGAATCGGGAGCACCAGGGAAGAAAGACGGGAAGAAGGGGAGTGGGAAGAAAGGTGGAAAAGAGAGCTCTTCTAGTACTACCGGAAAGGGTAGTCAGAAACGGGCCGCAAAGGTGGACAAGGAGGGTCAGGGTGGAACAAGCAGGTATGAATTGGAAGAAAAGAGCGAGGCTGGTGGAAACGCAGCCAAACGAATTATGCCTTGCACGGGCGTTGGCATACAGAAGGGTGAATTTGCAGTGAATTTGTATTGCATGACAGACTTGCATTTACTAATAAAAGAGAGGGGCGCTGCGTATGGAGACGAGCCCAAGCAGCCCACGCAGCGTGAAGGGCTGCTCGTCGCCAAGTGGCACCTGCAGCACCGAAAGAAGTGGTCTTGCGGGGGCCCGCCGGACTGTGTAGTGCATATGTAACCATCAAAGATGGTGAATCGTGGGGCTCTTGTTCATCTGCGCGTCTGCCTCAGAAGTTCCTCTCCGGAATGGTCGGGAGGGAGGGCGACGCCTGAACACAGGGGCACTAGTTCAACACGTACGCTCTCACGAGTTGTGGTTGTGGCTTGGAATTGGATATCTGGGAGTAGCCTCGGGTGGAACTGGAAGGGAAGGCACGACTCGGCTACGGGCACTAGCTTGCTTGGCCTGGTGTGGTGCTCGGCTTACAACTCCCCAGGCGTGTTTTTGCCCCCGGAGCAAGTCTTTTTCGACGTGGCTCTCAGGTCAAGAATTCTCTTGGTGAATTTTGAGGTTTTTTGTTTTTGCGACACTTTTTTGAAGCCCCCAAACCCGGAGTTTCTCATGCGCTAGCGCATTTTGAACAGGAGCCGGAGGCCAAAATTCACCGGCGCCCTTTTCAAAATTCACTCCAAAATTCACCTGGCGCCCCTTTTCGACCGTGATAAGCAAACTTCGGCGCAGAAAAGTGCTCAAAAAAGTGCGCAGGTAGGCCCTGAGAAGTCGGGCCGAGGGGAAAAGGCAAGCGCGCTCTGTTGCCCTCAGCCCTTCCATATTCTGCCGAAAAGGCCTGGAGAGCCCACGCGCCTGCCGGATAGACGCGTCAAAGCTCTTGGCCTGGTCCTTTTACCCTTGTTTTCGCGCCTTCGTCTTGCCTAAACTGTATGTGCCTCGTGGCTCTTGTTTTTGGCGTCTTTGCCGCGGCTGCTGCAGTGCTTGCCCTTCTGCAATCACAGGAAGACGAAAAGAGAAAGACATGGCCAAAGAACGACGCCCAGGCCATGTCCAGCTGTCCGCCGCATAACCTGCGAGTTCTGCGGTGTGCAGACCGCTCTTCCCAGAAGGGCGAGAGGGACAATGTCCCGGCAGTCTCCTCTGCTATTTGTCATGCAAATTCACTAGAGATTCACCACGTCTCATGCTAACGCGTGTTAAAGCTCTAGCAAACGAAGGAAGCACTGAGTCAGGATTTTTTTACATCATGTGGAACAAGCAGGTATGAGTTGGAAGAAAGGAGTGAGGCTGGAAACGCAGCCAAACGAAGGAAGCACTGAGTGGGGATTTTTTTACATCATGTAGTTGTAGGACGAGGACAACGATGCTGAAGATGAATATGGGAAGAAGTTCGTTGTAGTGGGGCCACGAGCTACATGTTGTATCTATTCTTCACAACAAGACCATGGCAATACAAACACAGAGAGCCGACAATAATGCGGCAATGCGCTCTGTTCAACATCATTGAGAGAAGTGAAAAACAAGCCACAGAATACAAGAACTGAGCTCGAGTGCGAAATGAGGAACAAGTGGCGCAGCTGTTTTCTCATTGATAGGTTTCTGTTGAAATAAGACCACGCCCCTTCATCTTGCCATTCATCAGGAACGACATGACGCTTGTTTGAGTATTTCGGTATCACGGGAACAAGACCTGAGACTGTAGAACCGCCTCCGCCACCACAACCTGAATCCAGGAGAAATAAATATGTTGAGAACTACTTCATGACTCTTGTATTCAACATTGAAACTACAAAATGGTACGATGCTGTTCCAATTACGTTCCAAGTGCGAGGACCAATGTTACGATCCTTTCAGCAGCGAGGAGGAGTCCAATTTTTGACAGCTGTAAAGGAAGTGCCACATGATTTCTAGATGCGATTAGGTACTATTAGTATCACTATCAAGTTGTAGAGGAGCGATGCATGGAAGATCTGATGAAGTACACTGAAATATAAATAACTGTAGCCGCGAGTGCGACAAGCACAATAATCATGCTCATCATGGACCAGTCTTTTGGTTTTCATCTTGAGTGTTAGTACTCTGCTACTATGCCTCATCATTGAAGAACAATAAATGTGTTGATATACCGCCTGTGCGACCTAAAGAAGATGAAAATGAACGAAATAAGTTGTTTGCGAATGGGTAATATGTATTGTTCCAAGAGGAACAAAAAAACTTGTACAGTATTACTGTAGTTCGTGGTCCTGACGATCGATTATTGTTTCTTGGCACTACAACAACCAGCGACACTGGCGACTATCTTTTACTTCAAGAACTGTAGAAGTACCTAGGAATGTGAAAAAAAGAAAATCCCGAAACGAAGTGAGTAAACTACATCAACACCATTCATACGGACTACAGAATGAATAAGGATATTACAAATCTCACAAGATGATGACCGTCATGCTGCGGTGGGCGCAACTGATCCTGCGAGTGGACCACCGCCGAACTTTCCCTATGCATTGCAAAAGTATCGTACTAGTATAAAATGCATTTACAAATTTTCCCAAGAAAAAAATTCAATTTGTCATGCTAGTTCAGGTAGAAAGTTGGATTTGTTATGCATATCTGCAATTAGTACGTCGAACGAGTACGATACTTTTGCACAGGATATCCCCCTCCGCAAACCAACTGCCATACTAGCCGTTCGGAGAATTTAGAAGAAAAAATAGCGCCCCTAGTAATCTCGCACATCATCTCCAGTAATTGATGGGGCTTCCAGAAGTAGAATACAGAAGGTAATGTCAAAGTAAGAACAAGCTACACCGACTCGCTCCACCTTGATGTTTTATAGTTCTTGCTCTATGTTGAAGAAGAAGCGTTACTTCAAATAACTAACGTCTCCTAGGGTTGTAAATGAACCGCCTACCACCTATAATTTAACACTTGTGGCTTTTTTTAGGTTGCTAGAGAAATTTTCCTACATCAACTGTAAGACCGAAACGACGAGATGAAGTTCACCTTCTACAACTACACACTGATTGATCCTTTCTGTATTACATGTTGTTTTAGCGCGTTTCACTTTTCTGATCCTGAACATAGGCTGACACAGATTACCGCTTTCAATCATCAAGGTTCTTCATCATCTTCTCTCATCGTTCGGATCTAACTTTTTCTTGATTTGTAGAAATATGGAATTTATTCAATTCAGCTCGAGGTTGGCGATGTCGAAAGCAATCAAAATAGACGAAGATGAAGTTGTATTTATTACAACTGTTGAAGCAGTACTAGAGGCGCGCTCAGATCTTCGGTGAACTTGAACTAGTCGTAGTCTGATGGTAACGGTATAATTCCGTGTCCATCGGCGCTTCTTAGAAGACCCGACTTGTCGCCTACTCCTAACGCGATCGCGAACCGGTGCCAGGGTGAACTCTGAGGATGACTCTGGTCCTGAAGAAGATCGACGATGTGCCGGCCGCGACGGCGCGCTGGATTGAGAACTTGCGCTTCATCAACCACGCGGTTCTCTGCTACCTGGCTCACCGCCTCTGCAAGGAGTCGCCCGCCTGCAAACAGGCTTGGCACGAGTATTTTTATTTCGATAAGAACCTATTGCTATTCATGTGCTGTCATCAAAAAAACTATGCTTTGATATTGATTTCAAGGGCAACTGCATTGCTTTGGATTATCGTCGATATGTATGAAACTTTCTTTCATCGTCTCAGGTGGGCGATCAACTATGCGAAAGGCAGCATTGGCGTGCCCACCCCGGAGGAAAAGCCGGAACGCTACGGTTACGTGGAGTTGCGGCACTTTTGCAGTTATCAAATGCAAAAATGTCTGGGTCTGGAAAGTTGCAAGATTTGTCATGCATCTCGCGATCCACACTCATGGTCTGTAATGCAGACAGAAGCATCACACATTTTTTCAGACCTTCCTCATGCCTCTTCCGCATGAGAAATTCCCCTTTTCTTGCCTAGCGAGGATTGGGTAACTGTTGGAGTTCATGCAACACAGACTTTCACGTGATCCAGTTTTCGCATGACAGGCTTCATTCTTCCAGACCCAGACATATTTGCAATGCATAGCAGTCTGGTGGCGCACCGGATGATCCACCCGTTGAAGCCGATTGCCTTACTTACGGAGTTCTCAAATGTTACATTCTCAACTGTTACATGATTTGTCATGCAAAACTACCATTATCATCTACACGATCAAGCTGTTCTGCATGACAAATTCTGGAAGGGCCAAACAGGCTGACAATCTGTGCCAAATCTGTCATGCAAGACGCGCAATTTCCCCCCTTTCGCTTTCACTCTTCCCATTCTTGCATCACAAATCCATGTAACAGTTGAGAGTGTAACGTTTGAGAATACCATATTACTCGGCCGGCACGTGTACCAGCTGCCGTACCTGCCCGAGCGCATCGCGGTGCACAAGATGTGCGAGTGGGGCATCCTCGCCTTCGCAAACCCACCGCGGGCCGTGCCGCGACGGAATAATACTAAATCTAAATCGGCACTGCAGCTCGCCGACAAAAGCTGCAAGGAAGCTGGTGCAGTAGTTTCCGAAGGAGGACGAGAGGACCACGGCACCAGCGCAGCTGCAGCAACAGCTAAGGACCACTACACTGCCGACAGTACTATCACCACTGCGGCGAAAAGCGCTGTAAAGGCTGCCAAGAGTGGAGGTCGTAGTACAACTTCGCCCGCACCATCAAAGAAGCGGGCAAGCACCGGACGGCCGAGTGGTGGCGCAAAGCCTACAACTACTTCCATCGGGGTAGCAAGTGGTGCGAGAACTGCAGGAGCTTCAGTTCTTAAGAAGACCACAAATAAACCGGGGGCGAAGAAGATCATTCTAAGGAGTAGAAAAGCAGGAACAAGCACTAAAGCGAACAAACCTGCTGCTGCGCAGGCATCTGGAATACAAACGGGAATAAGTCAAGTACAGACGACAACGTCAACAACGATAAAAAAGACTGCCGGTGATCATGATCAAGAAGAAAGATTGCAGCAGGATGATAAAGTAGTCAACTACGTCCGAGGCGAAAAAACAGAAAATAAAGGACCTCGACAGGAGCCGAAGAAGAAGAAGTCGAGCAATGCGCGAGGACAAAGCAGGAAAATAAAACAGGAGAAAAAAGAAAAAGTGGACAAGCAACGCTTGACAGAGCAACTATCGCTGTTGCGAACGGAACTTCAGGCGTCGCGCAACCGCACGGTCGGCGGCACGGCGCAGGCGGTTCCCGTTACAACTGCGACAGGGGCAGCCAAAAGTAGTGCCAGCAAGCAAAAGAGGAATAAAACTGCGCAACAGGCTAAATCTTCAAGAAAGAATGTTAAAACTCAGCAGGCTACAACTACTTCCGTAGATCAAGATCTAGATGTTACCGGAAATCGAAATAAAATCTCCACACGGAAGATGTTGAAAACTGGAGTGGACGACGCTGATGTTCTTGTCGATGAAAAGAAGAAGAGGAAGACTGTGCTAATGAACAAGCGCGGCGCCATCGTCGGCGAAGCGAATAACGAAGGCAAGGTGGTCCGTTACGACGAGGGAAAGGAGCCCGCCGAAAAAAAAGCGTCCAGCTCGACTAGGCCCGCACCAAAGGACAACACCATGGACAACGCAAACACGCCCGGGGGCGGAGAAGGACGTGCTACGTCTTTCAATACTGCAACGAAGAAAGCGAAAGGAACGCCCAACGCCTTGAAGAGCGCCTCCCAGGTTGATGCTGCTCCGCGGGAAAAGATGAGCGCAGCTGCGCCCTCAGCTGCTGCGATTGGTTCCTCCGCAGGCAGGAGTAGTGCGACGGGTGGAATAAAAAATGTATCCTCAGAGCTGCAAAGGCAGCCGCGTTTCAACATCTCCGACGCTACTAAGGCTGCGCTTCTGTCAGCGATGCATGAGAAGCGACGGAGGCGGGAGCAGGAAAAACTAGATGTCGTGGACGTGTCTGCGACAGCACCTGGGAAAATGACGAAAAGCAGGACGACACAGATGAAGTCGACCACTTCAGCCAAAGTGGCTGCTGAAGAACCTTACCGCTCCACCGGGTCGTCCAACCCTATGGTGCCGTCCGCACACCAGCTGCCAGGCGGCACGACCGCGCCGGCCGAGAACGCGAACAGGCGGCCGGGCTCAGCTCCAACAGCTCCGGGGATGGTACATGATGCTAAAGCCGCCGAACTCGCCTCCAGTGCGACGACAATGGCTCAGGGTACTAGCACAGCCAGAACGAAAAACGTAGGTGCACCAGCAGACACGTCGTCCACGAGCAGGCCCTCGACCGTGGCTATCTACCTACCGAAGAATTTCGTGCCGCTCAAAGTTCCGCACCGATATTTTTCCGAAGCCTACGAATCCAGCCTGATTAGCACCTGCACTGGGATGAATAGCAACATCAAGTCGGGGGCTGCGTCGTCGTCGTCCAGTACTCGCGCCGCGCAGGATCGCGATCGTCAAAAAGACCCTGGCGGTGGTGCCAGGAGACCGGCCTCACTAAAACGCGGACGGGACGAGGGGCAGAGACGTGCAAGTGAAGGCGGAGCGAATAAAGCGATTCTCCCGTCGAAGCAACGGCTCCCTAGGGAAGGCATTGATTACCCGAAGCCACCTGAGAGGGAGCCGGTCATGCCCGAACGCAAAGCACCGTACAACTACTCGACTCATCCTTGTTTTTATTACATCCAGCTTCTTATTGATTCTTCGTATGCGATCTTTTGCAGCTGCGATATTGTTGGGTCATTTCCCGAACAGATGCGCACGGCACGCGCTTCACTCTTCCTGCACTGACTTTGCTTGAAAGACGACCACGCCATTTATTTCTGTTTTCTTTACTACTATGAATAAGGAAGGACGACTGCATGATGATCTTCAAGAAAAACTTACCACAGTTTTATTACCACCGGCTTCGCGGCCTTCGGCGGTCCCCATGGCGTCGTTGCTGTGACAATACCGGGGGAGGCGGTAGATGAGAAGGGCAAGAAAGTGCTGCGCAAAGGCGTCCCCTTGAATCAGCGCGGGTGCTACGAGTGCCGACCTGAAGATTTCGTGCAGATAAAAGGTATTTTGATTTGTATACTACAGCACGACGAAGTTCTAGTTTCACTGCCACGACCGAATTGGAAATTGTTCCGTGATGAAATTTCTTTCGTCATCGGATATGCTTGGATATTCCGCTAGCGTTACGTCAAATGCAAATGCCATCACCATGGCTTTGGCTGCAGATCATCGTTATAACTAATACAAAAACTACACAAAAAACAGGTCAATGGTTAAATCGGTGGTACAATATTCCGAACAACCCGGCGGCAACGATCATCGAGCAGCGCATCGCTGCCCAACAGCGCGCGAAAGCGTTGGCGGACCCGAACAAGTCCAAAAGCACAATGTCGATGTCAACAAAAGCGGCCATCAGCACCACGCCCGCACCGGCCACGGGGAACAGTACTGCGAATGCCGGTTTCAGTTCGGGAGGCAATCGAGTGCTCTCTGCCAAACCCTCGACTGTCGGAGGTGGAGGTCCGAGCAATATTACCGGTGGGGCTCCAAACAAAAAAATTGTGCTCTCCAGTACTACGTCGGGAGCTGGTGCTGGAACTACGTCATCTGCGCAACAGAACAGAACCTTGCCAGCTGGAACGACTGCTACTGCGAGCAATAAAGCAGACCCCATCAATGTAGGTCCTGCCATCACTGCAACTACTTCCCAAGTCGGAGGTGCGAAGAAAAAAGGGACCGACCCGGTGAAGATGGGCTACCTGCAGCAGAAACTCCAGGAACAAAAGCAGAAGATGAAGGAGCGCGCTGCCGCCGCCGCGGCTGCAGCGGCCGCCGAAACGACCAACGGGGCGGCGGGGCCTCCGACTGCCGCAGCTCCTGGGGGACAAGGTCAAGGACAGCCTCAAACATTACCCCCAACGCCCGGGATCGTGAGCAGTGCCTCCTCCGCTTCCTCGAGCGGCGGCGCTCCACTTGCGGGTGGTCACCAACAACAAGGACATCTTCCAGCCCCGCCACCAGGAATTGCGAGTGCGGTTCCGAGCGGGAGCGGCGCGGCGTCTACTTCCGGGGGCAGTGCCAATGTGAAGGATTTGGACCAGGAGCCGACCCCCCAGCAGCCTTCGCCGTCGGAGGGCAGCACCGGAGGGGGTGACCTTGCGGCGGTGTCGCTGCCGGGCGTGTTGGGTGGTGCTACTGGTGACCCGGGAGCAGGTGGGCAGCTCACGACATCCTCCTCCGGACCGGGCCGCCTGGAGTTTCTCCGGTCCAAGCTCGTGCACGCGCGAAAGAAGAAGGCTGCCGAGCAGGCGGCCGCGCAGGCGGCACTGAGCGCGCAGAGCTCCCCTGCCGTGGAGTCGTCCGACGGGGGCGGTGCTGCACCGGGGAGCTCGGAGGAAAATAATAGCTTTCCACGCACTTCTGGCGACGTTCTTGTAGACCAACCGGAGGACAAGAATTCCTCCAGCAACCACCAAACCTCTTCTTCCTCGTCGTCTTCAAATAAGAACGAATCGCCGGGCGGGACAAGCTCCTCGCTGGAGGACGGCGCGTTCTTGCAGGCGAATGGAGACAAGAGCACCAGTAGAGTTCAACTGGGAGTAGATCATCAATCCCATAACGGCGTGCTGGCAGTGCCGCCCGGGGCCGCAGGCGGTGAAGAAGTCCGGTCTACTACTTCCATTGCTCCGAACGGGGGAGGTGCACCAGTAGCGGGATCAAGATTGGCACCAGGTCTGCAGCAAGCTGCTTCCGGCGCCGCTTCTGGGGACGCGGGAATCCTCGGAACTGCAGCGCATGCGGCGAAAGCGGCAACGTCGAAAAAGACGATACTGCTGAACAAGCGCTCTGCAGCCGAGCAGGCGAACACCGCTGGCGATGCGGACCACGACGATGGGCTGGCTGGCCCGGCATTGAAGAAGAAGAAAACGCTGGTTTTGCGACGAAAGAAGGGCACCACGGAGCAAGGTGTACCTGTCTCGGAAATCCCGGCCAAGAAACAGAAAAGCAAGGACGGGAAGTCCGCTGGTACGACTACAGGTGGAGCAGCTGCACAAGCCGGTGCGGCTACTGGAGCACCAGCTGCGAAGCAGGACAAGGAAGTGGTCAACAGTAAACTTAACACAAAAGATCTTCGCGAGCCCGAGCATGAACGGCAGGGACCTTCGCCGACCTTGATGTCTTCAACTGTGCTGGATCATACCTTATCTACTCCCCCCGGCGGATTGGTTGATGTGACTCTACTCCAACATCCCATAACCTCCACGACCAGCACGAGAACTCCGGCGGTGTTAACTCTGGAAGCTGCAGCAGCTGGTGTCAAAAAAGACAGTAAGCAAATGGAGCAAAAGCAGGATCAGCGGCCTGGAGCGGTGGACTCTTCGAGTACACACCAACAACATGCTGAGACTTGTGCTAAACCGGTGGCACTAGTGCCGGAGACACCTCCCTCAAGCGCGTCGGGAAGGCAACATGCGCAGGCGAGTTTGGCTGCATCAGCTAGGGAAGTAGTAAGCGACGGGCCCTCCGTACTTTCTCTACCCGCAGTGCGAGATTCTCGCGAAGTCAACGGGAGAACTACCACGAGAAATTCTCGTAAAAACGAAATCAAGCCCTCATCTGTAGTCGAGCCGGCGCGAGACACGTCTTCATCTTCCGCACCACCGGCGTCCGCTTCTGCTGTGTCAGTTGTACGTCTAAATTCAGACTCAACGCAATCGGCAGCCGCCTCCGGACAACATAAAAAAACCAAAGAGGATGGGGAACTACAAGCTGTCAAGACAACTACAGCGTTCAACTCAACAAGTTCGGCGGCACCGGCGTCGGCCAGTAGAACGACTTCCCGCCCCGAACAAGTGGCACACCCACATCAATCTCAGACGCAGCTGCAGCCTAGTTCATCTTCTCACCATCCTAGTTCCTCGTCTAGTTCCACCACCTCGAGCATCGGCGTGCCAACTGGTACGATGGACGTCGAGCAGGGATCTTCTGGGGCCAGCAGCTCATCCGCTGGGGGTGGAACCACGATAGGCATGAGGAGGCAGGATCACCTTAGGCAGAAACTGCAGGAGTTGAAGCAGAAGCGCGGTGGCATTCTGAGTGAGCAGAAACATAATAATTGTGGAGCTCCTGCCAAAGGAGTTGTTGTAAATGGAGGAACTAATGGAGCAGCACAGTCACCTGCAGGCGGGCCCAAAGTACCACTACCTTCAGGTGGTCCTGCCGACGTTATTCCTGCTGCCGGCGAAGAGATATTGAGATCAACGACCTCGACCACGGAAGGCGCCGCGGCTGTGAGGCAAACATCTTCATCGAGCCTCGGCGGCAAAACGAAGAAAGCGAACAAAGTGGCCTCCGCTCTTCAGAAAGAAGACGCATCGGCAGCAGCGCTTGCACTTGCAGCAGACCAGAGTACTACTCAACACACAGAACAAGAATCTGCACGAGGCCGGCCACGAGGCAGCGCAGAAAAAGACATCCTCGTCGATACGAAAATGCTGCGCCGGCCTTCTTCAGCCTCATCCTTGTCGTCGTCCTCACCTGGAGGTGGATCAGGTGGAAAAGGAAACAAGAAGGCGGCCAGAAGGGAGGCAGCAGCTGCACTAGCGCCGTCGACTTCAAGTGACGACTCCTCGTCCTCAGTCTCTTCGGATAACAACAGCTCAAGCGAAGAAAAGAAAAGAAAGCGGAAGGTGAACACGCACAAGAGTCGAAAAAAGGCTGAGGATGTTGACCAGAAATCTCTTCTACGTGGTGGTGGTCCAGAGAACAATTATACCAAAAGCGGCACTACTAGCGCCAACACGTCGACAATGCTACACAGAGAAGGAGAGGCAAGAATAGGGGATCATGTGGACCTGGAAAATAAAGATCGTGTAGTACAACTATCGAGTCCCATGAACAACTCGTCTCGAGGACCACCTCATGAAACAACATCCGTTCTTTCGGAACAGCCACGCCTCCGCTCGCGCAACGACAGCATGCGCAGCGTTGCGACTCTCCAAAGCGAGGGCGGCGTGAGCAGCTGTAGCAGCAGCGTCGGTCCGCGTGTTGACAAGAACGACGAGGACGGTTCAGCCATGTATAATCGGCAAGGGACGATGTTGGACGCTAATCGCGACGAATATGACGATGACGAAGATGAACGGTCTGCGGAGTTCGCGGGTAGAAGTTCGGAGCAGTACTACACTCCTGCTGGACCGGGGGTCGTGGACGATCACGAACATGGAGCTGCGGGGGGCCATTATTACTACCCTCACCACAGTTCTAATTACGACGACGAGGACGGCGGGCCAGGACTGTACTATACCACATCTTCCAAGAACAGTGCTCAGGGGTCGTACAAAGGTAGCGGTAAAAAAGGGGCAGGGAAAGGAAATAAAACCGGAACAAATAGTAAGCATAACAAGAACCAGAACCACTACAGTTCCTCGGAAGATTATCCAAGAAAAAAACTGTGTTACTGTAACTTTCTTTGGCTAACAGCATCACAAGTTTGCCCTACATGACAGAGAAAACCTGTCATGCATAGCTTGTAAGGGAAAACACACATGAAAAGAGGACTTCAAGGCTGTCTGGCATGACAGGTGTAACTCTGTTGCATGTTCTGCATTACAGAGTTACACTTACACAGTTTTTTTCTTGCATAAAGATCAGGACGAATACTTGACGGACCGAATGGCAGAGTATGCCGAGTTATGAATTGCAAATATGTGTGGGTCTGGAAGGTGGTAACTTGTCATGGTAAATCTGAGTCATACAATTACAAAAATATGTGTTGCATGAGTGCCAAAAGCTGTCCACTGTCGACCAAGTTGGGAGGGAGTTTCTCATGCAGGATAGGCATGGCAGAGACCTCGCAGAGTCTGTCATGCTAAGTCCCGCATTCCAGACCTCGCGGGTCATGGAAAATCTGCATGACAAGTTTACACTCTTCCAGACCCAGACACTTTTGCACTTGATATGAGTATGATTTTGATTTTGGCGGTCCAGCCTACAACGCGGCAGGGGGAAACAAGTACAAAGGTGGCGGGGGCGGGCACAAGAATTCTTACAAGGGCGGCGCCGCAAAAATGAACACGCACAAAGGTATAATACGTTATATGAGCTTTTGTCGACTAAAGACGCTAAGATGTTGGCTTTCTCTTTATTTTGCTAAGGTGGAGACGAGTTTTGAGGAGATATTGATTCGATAATATGTGGTAGTTTAATTACATGAAACATGAGCTTGAGCAAAGATTGTCGACGTGTTTTTATTTTACCCGAAGCTGTACTTGCTGCATTTTGCATGTACAATAGGATCATCGAGGTCTTCTACACACTCACACGAAAAAAGGTACTAAGCACAAGAGTGCGCCGCCCAGTAGCGGCTCTTCAGGCGGTTGGTCTCACTTTTCTACGTCCTCGGACAAGGGCACATCGTCTGGTGGTTACGCAACACAGCACGGAGGTGGAGGGGGGTACTCGCATTTTTCTAGCAACAAACATTGGGGCGGCGGAAAGAGCAAAACCAAAAGCAAATACAGCTGATGTTTGGAGTACCAACATGGTTGGCGCACTAGCAGTACACAACTTCTCAGGCCGTTCTCGTTGACGCCAGCAGTACCTTTTGAAGAGCTCGCTCCGAGGTCCCCTGCACACGTAGATGAAGCTTC
This sequence comes from Amoebophrya sp. A120, assembly GCA_905178155.1. Classification (NCBI taxonomy): domain Eukaryota; class Dinophyceae; order Syndiniales; family Amoebophryaceae; genus Amoebophrya; species Amoebophrya sp. A120. The sequence continues at coordinate 1,767,681 of CAJINV010000001.1, read as the reverse complement.
CTTTGGTGTTGAGCTGCTTCTTAGGTTGTGTCCTACTTAGCCAAGCAAATACCGCACTTGGGTTGATGATGAGCACGGAGATGTTCTGAACACCACCACCAGAAAATAACGACCTCTGATGTTGATGATCTTCACGCGTGCGGGAACATCTCTGGATGTTAAAAAACGTATGGCCGACTTCTGAAAAATCTGTAAGAACACGAAAAGAAAAAGCGACAATCATTGAAGACTAAAAAGAAACGACAGAGCGCGGCCTGAGTTTGCTGCTACTCGAGAGCAAAGAGGCCGCCCAATATTAAAAGTCTTCAAATATTAAAAAGTGCGAAGGTTGCTGGTGCTCGACGCACCGGGAAACAGTCAGTCGCCTTGATTAGGCGTCGACGTGGTTGTACTCTTGTTGAGCTGTTCAAATTCATGGTGAGTTTTTTTCGTGAAGCAAATTAATCTGGTGCGCGTTGGTTAAAGGCGGAGGCGGACAAATGAACTTGAGCAACGAAGAGGCTCTTGCACGCTGCGATGTTGTGACCGACGTGATACCACCACCATGAGAGAAAGACAGAGAGAGGATGCTGGAGCTGGAGAAACGTGATGATCTTCACACTTTTTCTCCTATTGTAGTTTTGTATTCTCGTAGTCCAACAGTGCAAGCGCTAAGCATTAATTATCTCAGTCGGCTTTGTTGAGTGGTTTCGTATACAACTTCGCTCTCGCAACAATAACGCACAAGCTGCAAAACACGATCACACGAAGATGCCACGAGGAAATAGCAGCAAGTCGTCTGGAGCCTCCACGAAGGCTGCAGGCTCGCCCTCTTCCGGCTCTGTGTCGAACAAGGCCGCTGCCGGACCGTCGTATGGGTCCCGGAAACCGGCCACCCCGCAGAACACATCTGCTCCTCCGCCGCAGCCGGCGGCTCCAGCCGCTCCGGCCCCGGTGCAGGCACAGCCGGTACAGATACTCCTGATGCTGTAGTTGCTCAGATGGTAATAGATAAGAAGGAATGTTGCAGCTATATTTTCCGAATGAAAGTGTGGTGTGTGGTAGAGAGAAGTTTCTAAGACCACAGGTTCTACTCTTGACGAGCACAATCCCGTGCTCTCTACTCTCCAGCACTATCACGTGCCATCGTCGATATCATCTGCGTACTGTTGAGTGATCTAGATCATCTGACCTGAAACTGAACTCACCTCAGCCCGTCGCCGCAGCCCCTCCCCCAGCACCGCAGATGCCGGCTGCTGCGCCCGCGCCCGCGGCCTCTAGTGGCGGAGGCATGATGAGTGGCCTCATGGGAAGCATGGCCAGTGGCATGGCAATATGAAAATTGAACGAGGATGAAGTCGTTTGCATGCTAAATGGAAGGCCTGTGTGCATTGCTTTGCAACTCGTAGGACGTGACGCGTCGATCATACCTTTGGCAGATGATTCTTCTCTTGATACTGATAAAGGCGAATCAATTTTGTTCTTGTATTGTCGAAATCGACATCAGGAGCAAGCAAAGGATCATGCCGATGTTGTTGCCTAGTGCATTATATTCAAAAAGTAGAAACTTCATCAACTGGTCCTCTTCATAACAAACCGGGGTCGGGATGTCCGTCGCCAATCGTGCGGTGGATTCCATGCTCGGACCGCGGCAAACCGAAGTGGTGCACAAACACGGTAATTTGCAATTGACAAACTCTGCTTTCAATTTAACATTACATGTTTGACAAGAATTTCAGAATGGGGCACGTCGGTACAACATCTTCATCCAAATGACATACATACAACAGAGGACGCCCCGGCTCCGGCCGCAGCGGCACCACCTGCCTCGTCTGCAACGGTGAGTAAGTGTGTGGATGAAGCGAAGTGGCTCGAGCAGTGCATTAGCGACAAGGGAATCTCGGAATGCAACAAGTACCAGGACCTCCTGTCCAATTGTAGAATGGGTGCGTAGAAGGGAGGACAGGGATAGCACTGGAAAAGCCTTTCTTTTCTCCCACCTTGGGTGTAGGTTGAATGAGTGAGAACTTTTGGTATGACAATATCTTCCTTGTAAATACAACGCGCTTGTTTCTTATGCGATTCTGCTGTGGGACCATGAAGGATGGATTGACCTCCTATAAATTGGCGTGGTCATCTACTCGCTGCAATCTTCCAAAAACAAAAGACGACAGTACTTAAGGATTGAAAACTTTGGACATCTTCTTTCTACATTTGGTGATGTCTTCTGTTTCAGGGGTAATTTTTTCTTTCACTGCTCTACTGCTCGATAGGTGGGACTCTCTTTCGTCTCTTCACAAAATATTTTCCGCCACCAAGTTTATTTCTTCCCGCAAAATTAAAAAGCGGTAGGACGCGTAACTGACCTCTACCTACCTACCAGCTATTTTGCGCCCGCAGTCACGACACCTTTAACTCTGGTGCACCCGCACCGCATCTATACGTAGAATTCGACATAGAAACAAATAGCATTTTTTCAAATGTATTGGGTGGAACTTGTTATTATATGAAACTCGTTGTCGACGCAGACGCACTGAAAAATTTTGAATTTGATAAAACTGAACTACAACTTTTGAATTCCTTATAAGCAAAACTACAGAAAACGTTGTCTCAGAAAGGGTTTCTACGATCGATGAATACAAGAAAAAAAGATTGTAAATCTGAACTTCTTTCACAGTTATCTTAAAAATGAGCAAGGCTGTGGTCTTTGATATTAATATCGATTCAGAGAGAAAATCAAGCGAAGCAACACACATCAGACCACCAAAAACTGTTGCAGCTACAGCAATACAATGTTGATAAACAAGCCACAGTGTGGCTTAATCCTGGGGTATGTTGTGGATGAGTATAATCTTATGAATGTCGCACAGGAAAATGAAAAAGTATCTCTGAGCTTTCGCGATTGCAGCCGGTGGTGTGTTCCAGAAGCAGGCTTATTTTCAAGAAACGATGACACGAATGACCCGTTGGTCGTTGCACCAATTCGTCTCCTATGTAGCTTTCGCTCTGAAATTGGTCGTATGTAAGAAGCGTTCTTCTATTCTTCACACCGTGATCGTAAAGAAAAGGAAAACATTGAGGTTGACAAAGGATGCGCAGCAGTCATGGATGGCGATGGCTGCTCATTGTGATTTCAAATTGCGTGCAGCAGCAGCGTGCGGTATTGATAGAAAGTAGCGTAGTGGTTTCCTGCTTCTTCTAGATCGAGATCGTGAAAAAATCGTAAAGCTCGTTTTCATCTTATCGTGAATAGCGGCGCTGTCGTGCATGTTGTGCATTTCTAAGCGCCGGACGACTTTTTTGACATTCACAGCTGCTGCAGAAGAAACTCAGTCCATCAGATTCTTTGGTTATCTAGCAGCGACCGCCACGGAATCCTCACCTACGCATATTATTTTCTTTTTTGTCGTTTTCTCTCCTTCCGTCGTTGCCGTTGTTCTACTAGAGGGGGCTACATGTTCAAAGAAGGCTCTTGGTTTTTTTTTTTTGATTTGAATTTATTCTTGACTTCCTATATTAATGCCAGAAGTAGAGCAGGAGCAAGAGCCCAATCTAATACTTGACTTTTTGCGAAATGCACAACAACTACACGGAGATGTTTCCGTTCATGATTATGTTTGCGAAACAAGCTATGACAATCAGAAGGATATCAGCCGCAGCGGTTCTTATCCGCGTCATCCTATTCGCCGCTACTGTGCCCGACCTAGCAGTAGATGCCGTTAGTCTGACCGCAAATGAAGAGTACAGGCGTGATTATTTGCGACTGCAAGGACCACAGCGGGCGTCGACACCGACTTCATCCGATTCCGATGTTGAGCTCCGCCAGCATTACACCGCTACCGCTGTTCCCGACACCTGCGACGGATGTGCGGACGATCTCTGTCGAAGGATGCGAAAGTGCGACAGGCGCCTGGCTGCCCACGGACTTTGTTCCCTATCGCAGGCCGCGATCTGCAGCCTGGCCACCGCGGGTGTGGCAGTCCTGGGAGTCGGGGCTTGGAATATGTTCAAACCAGTGCCGCCGTGTCGGACTTATTTGTACATTCCCGGCGGACTACTTGAAGAGTCGGCGGCAAGCGCAAGCAGGAACTCACTCGAAGTCCCAGCAACATCTTCTACTTCACGAGGTGCAACCACAGGCGGCCCTGACGGCGTTCATCAGCCCGTTTCTCGTGGTGGACGGCTACTCCTGCAAGTAGAGGAAGCAAACCGGCGGTTGGCTGATAGGGAGGAGGTTCCTGATGCGAAACAACGTCGGCCACGCTTTCTGGCTGCGGCAATGACAGAACATTCGGGCGCATCGCCGAAGGACACCCTCACGGAGATTCCCGGGTACAGGCTTTTCAAGCACCTTTTGGACGCGGGGGAAAGTAGTGACAGCACTGTCACGAAGAAATTCAATTACCCGGATATCTTTCAGAGCGACGTGTGCTCGGATCTGATCATTCCACAAAACGCGGCCGAATATCAAGACGATGTGGCCATGCCCGCCTACGTGAAGTGCGATCCCAGGAATTTGGACGAGTGCCTCATACGAAGCGGAAAATTTTCTTGTGGTCTTGTGTAGAAAATGTTCTTGGAATTGCATGGCTGAGTGTGATAATGATGAAACCTGATGAACATGAAGCAGAACTGATGGCGATGCCAGTGATGAAGATGTAAGGACTGGATCTGATTGGGTGTCTGTCTAGATCTAGAAGGTAAGTAAACTACGAGCAGTGCATCGGAACATCACGTCGTGACACACAGATTGATATTGAATTTTCGCGTGCATATCCGTCCCACATCGAATATCGAGCGCACGGGTACCTGCCCCTGGAACTCTACACAAAATTGGCGGGCGACCTAACAGCGAACCCGGAAAAATATTTTCCAGGCAGCGTGATCTTCCGAGCGCCCGGAGTTGAATTGCAAACTTTCCTCGAGCAAGGCCTGAAATCGTCCTTCGTCAGCAGCTCCTCGCCTGCTTCGCTGATGCAAGAACAGCTCGCAGCAGGAGCAGCACTCGACGGCCCTACCGATTCGATTTCTGACATCGAGGTGCAATCCCCCCGACAGGCGCGGTCGCTGCTGGCCACGGGACGGGCCAACTATCTCCCGGCATTCACTGAAAAAATCTACCCGATGCTGGAAGCGCGGCTGATCAAAGCTCTGGCCCCTCTGGGATTTAAGGACGTCATGCTTGCCCGCGAAGCACTTTTTGGCCAGAAAGACGAACAAGGCGGGTTAATATTTCCACCAGGAAATGGTGGAGGACTGGCGAACCCGCTGAAAGCCACGAAAAGCGACCAGGTGGAGTTTCTGGTGGCAAAGGCGAAGCGAGAGCCGGCTTTTTTGCGGAAGTTCAAAAATCCAACCGCCTTTCAGGTTTCCGAGGCCGCGGCCGTGGACCAGGCGTCCGTGGTGACCGACTTGCATGAATTTTTCTCGAACCTATTGGAGATCTGCGAGCACCTCACCTTCGACACGCAGCAGACCATCGGATTTGCGTACGACGAACCTATTCTCATGTTTGCCAACGCAATGGGGGAAGATCTGCCGGATGCCACCACGGACCCGCGGCTGTACCCCCCGCACGCGGCGAACTGGAAGGTGAGCGGCACGGACGCGGACCCGGAGTACTTACTCTATTCTCCCGTCGAGATGGCAATCTTGAAGGACCGGCGCGAGCTCAACGCGGAAGCCCTGTCGCCCACATGTTCCCCTTTCGGCAAGATCCGGACACACGCCGGGTACAACGACGAGTGCGGTCAGGACATGGTCCATATCGAGCGGCAGCCGCCTGCCTTTTTGGGAATGGCAGACAAGGAACAAGTAGTGCTCCCGCCGCGAGGTGGACCGCCCCAGCAGGCCCAGGAAATAAGAACCGCAGACAACAAGAATAATTCATCTACCTCGAGCGGAGCAACTGCATCTTCTTCAGCTTCGGCAGGAGCTGGAGCTACAGGCTCTTCGGGGATAAAAAACGTAGGTCAGTGGTGGTTTTCGTTCCAGGCCAGGCTCGAAGCAGCCGCGACAGAGCGGGCACAGAACTTGGTCGCGCAGCTCGTCAAGGCCAGTCCCTCGCCAGTGCTTTCGGATGGCAGCCTGGTTGCGCCGTGCGGGGACGTGGAGCGCCAGCCCCCGCCGCCCGAGGATGACAACTCCAGACGGCTTCTGGCGATCATGGAGCAGGGGAAAGATGAAATGAAAAAGGATATGCTGAGTGCTGGTGAAGAGCCGGACGGTGGGAATCGGGACCGGACGGGGTCCTCACCGCAGCGCATTTGTGTCTCGCGCCGAGAAGACGACGAGGTTGATGACGCGATCACGTCTTCCGAAAGCGGGTTCCTAGCACCGATGAGAAAGCTATACAGCCACGGCACCGCGCATAGTTCCGGAGGTATAGAAAACTGCGCTCTTTGCCCCTTTTGTAAGTAACTTCTTGGCCACGCGAAACGGCGCCCCCTGCTGGTCTTTTTGTTTTTGGTTTAGAACTTGAAAAAATGTGGTCCTCTCTTCAACTTTAAGTCCAAATTCTATGAAAAAATCTGATACTACACCGACCTCCAGGGCACTCGCACGCATCTGGGCACCACTCTAGCACCTACGCAATGTCTCACACGACGGGCACGCACACGCACATCTCGGTGTCAGCCTATCACGCGAGCATCCACAGCCGGATGGGACACAATAACGTCCGATCCGTAGTACCGTCCGTGGCGGCGGCGAATCTGTTGCATCACGTTTCTATCGACCTGAACAATGCGGAAGAACAAGCAACGGACCCGGCGACGGCAAGTTTTAGCAAGTGTTTTCGCATCGAGGTCGTGCCCGAGGTAGAAGGTAGCAGGAGGCTGCAGGGCCTGGGGTGGCTCCTGGGTGGCGGGGGAGACCAGCAGGAACCGAAAAAGAAAATATCCTTCTGAAAAATGTCGACGCAAAAACGCAGATCGTCCATCAAGCTCCCTAGAAAGAAGATAAAATGGCGCGTCAAAAGATAAGTACTGATACTCGAAGTGATTGCATGCACTGTGTAGCTGCAACATCGTCCAATATTTTTGAAAAGTCCCAATATTTTTCGGTGCAAGGCGGCGAAGTGAGTCTCCTGCATCTACTGCTGCTCCGCTCCTATATCATATGTGTGCAAAGCAGAACCAGAAGCTCCGCTTCACGTCACGACAGAGGTTGAACTTTGTGATAATCCAGCTTCGACTCATATCAGCGGTATGATATTGTTTGAAAGCATGCGTCAATTTCCTCGAAAGAGAGATTTAGATTGATCTCGGTGCAGCTGTCGACATTTCTCAACCAGAACCTACCGCGGAGGAGCTGGTGCCGTGGAACGAGTTGTATGGGAACGTCTCCAAGGATCTTACCACGCTGCTGCGAAAGTAAGTATGTATCAGACTTGAATTCATCGTGCATGGAAAATCAAAATCTTGATTTTTTCAAATCAAAAGTCTCACTCTGAATTTTTCTCCGGCTTGTTATTTCCGGTTGCTGTCATGTGCTGCCACAGAGACAGAAAAAGCGAATAAAAAAGTGAACCGGCGGAAAAATCTTCGAAACTACAGATACAAATCCGCTGCTATTTACGAAGACACCCTGAAAAAACGGATTTTGGACCGAACTACGGACTTCGTCAGTACCGTGCTCACGCCGTTGTTTACGACTACAGTGTATAAACGCATGCTATTTTTGAACCCATCAAAGAACCATTCTCAGCTGCGCTGTGGTTCTTGTACGTTGTGATAAATACGCACTTTTTTATTCCTTCGTACATGAAATAAGCAGACAGTGTCTGCTTATTTCATGTCTGCCAGACACTAGTGTCTGCCAGACACTAGCACACTTGTGCTCCAAGGACGACGAGAACGTCAGCGCTACGATTTGATGAAACACCTTCCTGCTAACACAACGCACAGCATCTTCGAGAACCTTTTCAACCCTTCGACGTGGGTGGTTGACGCTTTCTTATCCGGCAGAAATTTTCTCGAGAATTCGAACCCTCTGCGCGATATTTTATTTGGCCGCACGTTTGTCTTTCTGGACGGAGGAAAGGTCTTTGAGGAATTTCGCCGCACCGACCTGTTCCAGGGATTTCGCTACCCAATGACGGAACCGCCTCCAGAAAGTAGCAGCACCGCGGACAGTGGCGAAGGGGAAAAAGTCTTGGAGGTAAAGATACATTTACATAAGCAAGAACTGCAGTGTAATACTGTCATCTGGGACATGAGTTCCTCATGACGTTCTTTCGGTTCCTTTTCTATATCGTGAACTAAAATTTAGGAATAGTGGACAAGAATTTGACGAATTTTACTACTTACAATAGGACTATGAGACTATGATTGGACTTTTTCAAGAACAACAAAACAGTTCCGCATTCCGCCGCTGATGGGTCGTCGCTTGGTCTTGAAAAAGACCCAACGACTGGTACCAAGCGCGACCATATGGATTGCAAAAATGTCTGGGTCTGGAAGAATGCATGAGTTTGTCATGCAGATTTTGCATGACCCATGAGGTCTGTGATGCATGCCCTAGCATCAGAGATTGTGCGAGGGCTTTCTGATGCTCATACCGCATGAGAAATGCCCTCTCCGCGTAGCACAAATTACACCTCTTTTGCTGTTCATGCAATACAGATTCTATGTAGAGGCCAAACGCAGCATCACAAGTTGCATTCTTCCAGACCCAGACATTTTTACATTTGATAGACCACGATGGGAATAGAAGCGGGAGTAGAGCCGGGTAGCGGTAGCGGAGGAGGGGAAAACGAAAAGCCTGATAAAATAAACTACGGGACGCTCCTCGCCGTTACGGAGTTTACGGTGCAGGCGGTGCAGTACCATCACACCCACGACCTTAACGGTATGGGGTTCTCAAGCGTTACATTCTCAACTGTTACATGATTTGTCATGCAAAATGACCATGACCCGCCAGACGATCAAGCTGCTTCGCATGACAAATTCTCGGAGGGCTAAATAGCACTGCAGTCCGCACCAAACCTGTAATGCAAGACGCGCAAGATTCTCCATCTTGCCTGTGCTAGTCTTGCATTACAAATTCATGTAACAGTTGAGAATGTAACGTTTGAGAACGCCATACACGGCAAGGGCCCGCTGGACGCGTCCTCCTTCGATCGCCCAGTGTACTTACGTCCGGCCGCGTCTGGCCCCGTCATGATGAAACCTTTTCCAGAGTTTGGAGAGCTCAGTGCCTAGTGGTAGAAGATGAAGATCTTCACCGCACATTTACAGAAGTTAGTATGGACAAACTTAGTGTCCTGTATGTGCAAAAGAAGCTGCTGCTGCATCGTGTTGCATTTTGTGCTCGGTGGAACAAGAATGAATCACCTTCGTTTCTAATAAAAGATATTTCCAGGGAATACGAGCTAAACTACGACGTAAAGCGAAAGAACGCAGAGAAATTCACGGATTCGCACAACCCCCTATGCCATGAGCATGAAGGGTTGTTTCGACAAACTATGTATACGATACTGCTTCATACTTTTGCATGATGGAGTCACCAGGTAAATTAATAGGATCATGATTATCTACATCTTTGACCGAAAAAAACATGTTCGTCCAAACTAACTGGCCGACAAAGACCCTCTGGTCCTGTGAACTCCTGACATTGGCCTCCTAGAAAACAAAAATCCTTTTCCAGCCCGCAAGCTATATTTATGTCGGAGCGGAGGTGGGAGATGAACTCCGGGCTCCAGCGCGCATTGGTTGGCGCAGAGTACTGCGCAAATTGAAGATTGCGATGTTGTTCGTTCGTGTATTTTGTGGCATGCACGATAGCAAAGGAAAGAGAACGTAGCTGCAGACGAAAACAAAGATCACAATCCACGTCCAGTTCATCACTGCGATGTACTTATTTATTATATGACGGTCTACTAGCTACTACCAGTTTTTTGCGTCGCAGCTAGCCGCCGACAAATACGATTTAAACCTTAGAGGCGTAGTACCCATAGTGAACAAGACGAGAAGCTTTGCAGCAGCAAGAGGATCAAGAACATATATTTCTAGTTGTCGTTTTCTACAACTTCCTTGTGTAGTGTCGCAGCAAGTCCAAGTTGTTATCGAGTGCGTAGCCCTAGTAGATCTAGCGATATAGAAGCCTACCATACTGTCTTAGTGGTGCGAAAACAAAATGGGTTGACGTCAGTATCGTTTCACATTCAACATCTAGTTGATTATTGATGATGTTGTTAGTCCCTGTAGTTATAACGCGCCAGATCTGCTATTAGCCTGATAGAGCAGCGGAGCCTTTAGGTTCGTCTTTTGTCTATTGTCACGAAGTACAGCCACTACCTCGGCAAGGCAACTAAGTAAGCAGCTTGATCAAGATCTAGAGGTGGTAGCAAGAAAAAGCATTGGTGAAAAACGATTGGCCACGACGAGCTGCATGATTTAATATTGTTGATGAGGATAGTGATAGGATCAGGACGACGAGAAAATATAAATCAGAAACAAACCACCTTCCTGCAATACGAATACCACAGCGGGGGCGTGCTTCAAAAAGAAGAACATCTAGAAGTTCACTCAAAAAATCTAGGCAGATATCTAGGAAGTCAGCCGATTCTTGAAAAAGTCGTGTAGGTTCGAAAATAAATCGCACCTTCAGTAACAGTCAAACACATCCAAGCGAAACCCCACCACCCACCCAAAACATCAAGATGGCGAAGGGTCGCAAGGGCGCTAGCAAGGACAAGAAGACCAAGACGGAGGGGGAATCCTCGCCGAAGGAGGGTGGCGGTGTCATCGATGGGGTGCTCACCATGAAGGTGTCCAAGCAGCACACGTACCCGATAGAAATCATCTACCATACTACACCTCGTACAAAAAAGCACCACAAATAATTTTTCCAAGAAGATCATGAGAAATCAGATGACTTGTCATGCTGAGCTAATATGATTGACTTAGGCTTTTTGTATCGGGCCTATGTCGATCATTTGTATGCTAGGCGTTGGGTTACCCGTTCGGCAGAGCCGATTCGCAACGAACGAACGATGGGGAATTGGAAACGGTATAGTAAGTTGTATCTGATGTCGGTCCGACATCGATTCAGCACTTACAGTAAATTACATCAAAACGTACTACGGTGGCTGATTATTTCCTCTGGATACGACGACCCCGTTCTACATCCGGTCCGCCTTGTCCTTTCTGAAGGGACAGGGGGAGGACAAACCGCCGGTGCCGAAGCTGCGCATCTCCGGGCTGGGCAACGCCATCTCCTGCGCCATCGCGTGCGCGGCCCGCATCGAGGAGGCGAAGATGGGGAGCATCGAGAAGTGCAACACGACCTACTACAAAATCCCCGGGGGCAAGTTCGTGCCGCAGATCACCGTGGACATTTTGAAGGCGCCGTATTAGAGGAAAAAATGTTGACGCTGAAACTACGGAAGAACCTGTGATGCAGGAGAAACGCACGCACAAGCAAGTTCATGAAATTTGTCTAGCATGGCATGCACAAAAGGAAATTGTTTTGTGATGCATGGCTGCAATCACAGTGAAAGCCGTATAATGTGAACACTTTTTCATCCTGATACGCCTAACTCCGAAAGCATCGAGGTGAAGGAGCTCATGCCGAAGCCGGCCAAGGAGTAAGGTGTGGATTTGCTGCATTTGGTGAAGTCAGAAAATACTGGGAACAACAGATTGTTGCGACCACATGATTTCTCAAAACGTAACCATATGATAATTCACTCTACTCAACACTGTCGTCGCTATTGTACATTTGCAATTGTGCACTACGGTGATAGATTCTACGTCAATTTGGAGTAAAAAACTACAACTACATTGCAATACTTTTTCAACATGATGCGTCGAGTTTTAATATGCGGATCTTCTACACCCCTGTTCACTGTTACGACAGCTTCGAAGAAAAATATAGGAAATCAAATTTAGTCGAGGCTAAAGAAAACCAAGCTATCTTGTTTGTCGATGCCTTGCCAGAGCTCCTGGAAAACTTGTTGCTACCGCCGCTATGACATCCGAAGAGCCCCCTAGGTCGTGCTGAACAAACACAGTAGATAGCTGCTCCTGGTGCTCCCGCAGAAGCTGATGCGTCAACTATGTACCACTGGCCTCTGTTGCCAGGAGCGAGGGCTCGCTACTGAAGAAGTCGAGTAGAAATCGAAGCGCTTTACGTTCCACGACGTAGTTGCAGCTTCTACTTGTGATTTGGATGCGAGGAACTGGAACTAATTTGCTAAATAGAAGATTAGGCACATCATCTCAGGAACAAGATCTGCGTTTGTTCGAGGAAATTATCAAATCTCTAAATAACACTTCGAAAAAATCCACCTATGTTTTTTTTGAAGTGCGAGATGAGGTTTTTCTTCTTGATGGTGTCGCTTTTCAAGACCATTACTCAGCGCAGTCATTGAGTGATACTGCTGATTCCTCTGCATCCTGCGGCAACTTCTTTCAGGCAGCAGCTCTCCCCTCTACAAGAACCCTACAACGCCGACAAGAACAAATATCCTGCAATGAAATAAAAAACACAAAAAACAGAAACTGCATCAACCTCTACGAGGTTGCCACGACCTCAACCCGAGGACCCGTGGACAGCTCTATAGAATCTATAGAAAACTGTGTTTGCTGCTCTACAGAAAACTGTGTTTCCAGCTGTGCGCCCTTTGATGCCCTTTGTTCAGCCATACATGCCCTCGGAAAGCTGGGCATTTAGTTTCCCGTGATCTGTTTAGCTTTTCTCCGGGATTCTGGCTCTTTGTACGTCTCAGTTTCCAATGAGCAAAGGTCAGCCAAGCCTCGGTGTATTAATACAGAACACCCAGAGAGACCAGCCGGAGATCAAGATGAGGGCGAGAGTTGTTCTTCTGTTCTGCTGGTGCTACTATTTTACAAGGCATCATGCATCTGAAGAATCGACGTGTCATGAGCGCCAACGAGGCAAGTACCCGTAGCTCTTCTTTTTTTGTCTTTAATTCCTACTACTAGTACTAACTACGTAGTACTAGTACTTATTTTTTCACGTCGGCAGCCTACGTACTTATTTCACGTCGGCAGCCTTATTTTCAGTGCATGTCCAGACTTCTGTGTTCTTCGGTTGGTCTAAATGAACCACAGTTGCAGCATGATTATGCGGTAACCAAGAACGTGACCGAGACAGTTCTTCCAGTTAAACGATGGGGCGGAACAAGACGGTGGGAAGAAGTCTCAGAAGTCGCTGCGATGTGAGAACTTCGCTCTGCTCGTCGACGGTCCCGCTCGGAGCCGTTCTTGCTTCGAGGTGTCATCTGCTGACATGTTTGGTGGAAGTCGTGCTGCAAGCTACGACGTTCTTCACATTTTGTTGGATTGTTCCACCACAAGGAATAGTTACGACTCCGGGCGGCAGCTCGTACCCGTTCGTAGCGTTTTGCTTGGCGGAAGTTGTTGCGAAGAGTGGGCCACAGACTCATCTTCTGGGAGAGCTACAACCGAACGGGGACTCGGCTGACGGCAGTGACACTGCGTCTAAGCGGACGCATACAGATCCCCCTCGATCCGTGCCAGATACAGAGTTTTTGTTCGAGGGCGGGACACCTGCGACGCACACTTCTTCGGCACCGAGCACGAAAAAACTGCGACGCGATGACCGACGAACGACCTCCGCTTTTGGGGCGGGAAGCGATGCTGTTCATATTTAGTGAGGTCACCGAACGGCTCTAACCAGGGAGTTTTTTTGACAGCCAGACAGCAAAACGGCCGGCAGTTTTCAAGCGGCCGGAAGCGTTTTTTGACATAAAAGATTTTCAATTATCAAGCGGGCGGGGCTTTGCCATCAAACACGCCCGGTTGAAAACTATCGACTCGCACTTCATAAAACGACGCAGGGGAGCAGCCGGCAAAAGTGGCGCCCTTCTGAGGCGCCCACCGCCTTAGTTTCTGGCGATTTGGGGCGCCCAAAAGGGCGCCCGAAAGAAACGCGCCCAAAATCAGAACAGCGAAACAGCATGGCGCGGCAGCGATTTCGGAACATTTTGGAAGGCCGCGAAAGCGGCCGCCTGGCCTTTTCGCCGGTTTCAGAGCCTGGGAAGCTTTGCAAAAAGCGCCGGCGAGAAAAATAAAAACGCAAAAAAGAAAAAGCGCGCCAGACGCGCAAAGCCAATCCGCATGCTATGGGCCCGGTTTTCCTTCGGTTTTTGGGCGCCCCCCGTGGCGCCCGGATCGGCCCCATAGCATGGGGCCTGGCTTTCGGAAAGGAAATTCGGAAATTCGCCAGAATTTGCGACGTTTATCAAGCGGCCGCCATACCGCCCGGCCTAACGTTACGCGCGGCGGTATGGCGATCCCAGAAAAAGCAAAGCCACGGCCAAGGCGATGGCCGGCAAGAAAACGCCCACGACCTCACTACCTCCGCCCCGGCGGCTATATTTGGTAATGTGGCCGCAAACTCAAACACGGAGGAGACGAGAAAGAGCGCGACCGCGTCTCGCGTCGACGTCGACCTTGGTTAGGATGGTTCTGATACCGCTTCCGCGCCAAGCGTCGCCTATCAAAATCACCTCGCGGTGGAGCCTGAAATTGAAGCTGCTCTTCCTGTCGAAGCGAGTTTGAAGATGCTCAGGCGGACAGGCGGAGAGCATGAGGAGGCTGCTGCTGCAGCGCACGACAAGAAGGCAGGAAACCAGAAACGAGCAGGAGAAGGGCAAGAAAAAGCCATCGAGATGATGACAATGAGCTCAGCAACGAAAGAACAAAAAGCATCCGCACCAGATGACGCCTCAGCTGTAGCAGCTCAGGGCGCGAATAAAAACAACACTCACAACGACCTGGATACGACTTCGCTGGTCCCGCCTTCGAGCGAAGTGCTCACCTCGACGCCATCGGCAGTGCTGAGCAGTAGTAGTACTACGACTTCCACGCAGGCTTGGACGATGTTGCGCCGCCAGCAAAGAGAGGAATCTCGTCCTGACGGTGCAGGAGGAGAAGTAGCAGAGCACCAGCAAGATTCTGAATTGGAGGTTGGGGCTCGAGCCCCTTCTGCTCCTGCTTCGCAGAGGATGACAACTTCTCAACAGCGCGCCGAGGAACGTCGATCCGAGGTACAAGTGCCATCTTCGTCACCTCCTCCCGAAGTTGTAGAAGCGCTTCTGTTCTTGGACAACGAAAGTAGCAAAAGTTATACATACGCAACAGAGCAGGAGGACGTCGACGTACTACAAGGGGAGGGCGAGGAGTCGGAGAAAGCACTTCCAGGAGACGATGAGCGGGCAAAGAAGAATCACACGACTACAACTTCTTCTGCTGCTATCACAAGAAAAAGTGTATAGCGTTATGATCTACGGTTTTGTTCACCTTCACTGATTGCAGTCATGCATCGCAAATTTAGGCTCCTACGCATGCTGTGAATGACAAATTCAGGCACGTTTTCTCATGCATAGCTGTGACAGCTGCCACAGCAAATTCATCCTCTACTGTTCTCCTCCAGGTGGCTAAAGCATCTTCACTGGCCGCGAAGCCCGACGAGCTCAACCAACAGACACAGGAACGCGATACTCTTGAAATTACAGACGGCGCGTCGATATGGATTGCAAAAGTATAGTACTTCTCATTGACCTCGTAGTACTTCTTGCATTTATGCATTACAGATTGATTTTTTCCTTCTGGATCTCGGAAAATGTAGTGCAATGCTATTTCTACAAGTTAGTACGACACGGACACTTGTGCAATGCATAGTCGACGAATCAAACAAGCACTTCGACGAGTGCTGGTTTGTTTGACGGCGCGGCTGATGAGATCATCAAGCACGACATCGAGGAGCCGCACTCGCAGTCGTCCGAGAGTGATGAAGATGAAGAGCCGCTGCAAGAACATAGTGCAGACGTGGGGCAGTCTGACGGTGTTCATGGTGATCCTGCTTCATCGGAGGAATCATCCGACGATGATGATTTCGAAGGGCTTTTTACAGCTGATCTTTATGCTGGAGACGAGCTACACGACCCGGAAGGAATATGCCCAGAAAAAAAAACATCCGCCCCATCCATTTTTGCGAACACATTCACAGGCTTAACAACAAGAAGGGCTTCATGTTTACTTATTTGATGCATGAAGAGATGAAAAATAATTGCAGGTAGTTGTATTTTGGATGCTGGGGGTGTGGTTTTTTTCTGGGAATAAGGGGCACCCGTTCATCCTGCTTCGCAGAGGAAACTAGAAGGACGGCGTGCGTCCAATCCGATTTCTCTGTATCAACATTGATCTCGACGCCACTACAAGACTCGCCATGCACATGGCACGAACGCGACCCTATCTGGTGGCGCAACCACCACACTCACCAGCGCCGTTGCGGCGCGAAAAGTCGTAAGAGGAACGCGAGCAGGATCTCGTGGCCAAAGGGTCATGTGCATGGGCCGGCGGCGCAGTCCGGAATATGACCTCGATGGAGGAGTATCCTCTGCAAAAGTATCGCACTCGTATTGCAATCATGCATTACATGAAGGTAAATTCGCATTACAAATTTTATTTTTCATGCTGAGGAAATTTGTCATGCATTTATACGAATGCGATACTTTTGCAGTTCATAGGGAGTAACTCCGGGTGGGTATGACAACCCAAACTATAATGGCGTGTCAAGCGACGATACTTTCGACGATGGCTGGTGTATGTGCGACAAAACGGACTTCGTTAGATGCGGAAGCGGAACGGATCTGGAGAAGCTAACCCTAACGAAAACTTCCGAACCGATAACGCAGGTCTGCGCAGACGAATGCAATAACCGAGGGGCCTCGTGCAATAGCTACGTGTTCGATCCCCTGGAATCGGAGTACAAAAGTGGTTCTACCAAAGTGGTCTGCTTCTTTTCCGCCGGTAAGCCGACCAACGAATATCGGCGGCGAATGTTTAAGATTGATGGCACCTCCGTTACGGGCAACTTTCGTGGCGGAGCGTACTGCGCCATGACGTCACTTACGTTTGGGACCACCTGGAAAGACGGGTGCTGCGACGACAAAAACGCACCGGGTCGTCGGCGCATCGGAGACAAGTTCTGCTTCAGGAAGGAGATTTGTGCGTACTTCTGGAGTACGACGCCCACGGGGTACGGCATCAATTGCGAGGACGCTGCCCACGGGGGCAAGTATGCGTCGAATGCGATCTCGCAGCAGCACAACGACGACGAAGCCTGCGGCAGTGCAGGCTGCGACGCGGCAAAATGTTGCACGGCACTCGACAGCTGCGCCGCGATATCGTGCACTCCGAACGAAGACTGGGCGGACAGGGATGACAAAGCCACCCGGTATTGCGGCACGGACAGCAACGGAAACGTGAAAGACTGCAACAAACCCAAGTGTTGCGACGGAAAGTGCAAGGTCTCCCTTTGTAACCCCCTCTCCGCAAACACGCTGAAGAGCGGGTCTTCGGAGGTTCGCTGCCACGGCAGACTGTGCGAGTTTGCCGATTGCTGCGTGGCGCGCGCGACCTGTAGTTACCAGTTTTGCGAGAACCAGAGTCGCTTGCGCGGAGAGCCATTTCCGAATAAATGCGCACTATAAAATGCAAATGTGTGGGGCTGCAGGTCTGGTGCTGGAAACTTCACTTTGCGTGATGCTGGTTCGTTCTTGAAGAATCACGAGAAATCCACGATTGACGGCTGAGCATGAATATAATCTTACTTTGGAGCTCTTTTTAGGTGTTGTCCGTGTAAGTAGTCCTAATCGGTATAATTCTGCTTCTGCATGATTATTTCTGCATGACAGAGCAAGGATGCTTTCGGGTAAAAATGCACGGTGACTGCAGTAGACATATTTATGTATGAGTCATGCTAGCCGAAGCCGAGCACGAGAATTGCAAGCGTTGCGCTTGCATTCTTTCAGACCAGCCAGACACACATACGACATTCGCAATGCATACGCGGGCTCAGTCTGCAATTCGGACGACCTCTACACGTGCTGCGACCACACTTGCAAAAGCAAAGAGGCCACTTGCAACGCTGCGAAGTACCTAACGAAGGGAAACCCAGAAGGCATAAGATGCAGTGCCGGGGCTGACAATTGCAGCAACGACGGGACGGATTGTTGTACCCGGAGAGCGCAATGCAAGACGGACCCAAACTTCTGCAGTACGGTCAGCACAGCCGCGGTGGCAGAGGGAGGCTATGTCTCGATTGCCGCGCAGCAAAATACCTATTGCCCAGGACAAGCCTGCGACAAGACCGGGGCGGATGCGACGACGTGTTGCAAGGTGAAGCAGTGCGTCTGCGCTTCCGATCCGGAGCGGGCCGCGACGGGCGCCGAATGTCCCGTGGACGGAAACAATTTCTGCCTCACATGTCCAGACGGCTTCAGCAAGAACGTGTTGGGCCAGAACACGCAGACCTGCGAGGCAAAGGTGTGCCGATGCACGCACGGTGCGCGCGTAGAGGGAAATATAAATAACGGCACGCAAGTCTGCAACAACGCAGGCGATCACATTTGCGTAGCAACCGGATGCGACGAGGGTTACGAGTTCCAGCCCGAAAGCAATACTTGTGCGGAGAAGGAGAAGGAGCAGGAGGTGCTTGTGAATGAGACCGTGACCCAAAACGCGACCCCAGTGGCGACTGCAAAAAAAACCGAGGACGACGAGGGCGTGGCCGCTGCGGAGAGTGTCAGCTACATCTCACTGCCCAAGCTCATCGTCGTTGGTGTCGGTCTCGGGGTGCTCGGTATGCAGTCTTGCAAACACGTCTGGGTCTGGGAAGGGTCGTGCAACTTGTCACGCGACGCCACAAAAAAATCTGTGCTGCATGATCAAAGAAGGAACCGCACAAGTTGTTGCCCACTTCTTGTCCAAAAAGAGGCTGAGCCGGATTTCTCATGCGGGATAGGCAACATCAAGGAGGTCTTGCAAATAAATCTGTGAGCAAGATGTTGCTTCTGTGTCGTGCATATCAGACCATGCGCATGGTCCGCGAGTAGATGCATGTTGACTAGTCTTGTTGTTGTTGCGCCCTTCCTAACCGACACCCAGATATTATTTGCACTTGATAGTCGGCTACTTTGCTGGCAATCGGATGGGGTTATTTGGTGGGGGAGAAGCAGCGCCACCTCCTTAGGTGGTGTTCAAAAGTCTACCCCCTTGAGATCCCGCGCGTAAGGACTTTTTCAAGAATCTGAGTCGACCTAGTTCAGTTTGTGATTCTGAACAACGCATGTCTTCTTGCTTCTACAGGCGGCGCTCTTGTCTTCGATGTGCAGACATTGCAGCCCGACCCCTAGCGTTTCGACGCGGTGGGGTGCCTGATGGCTCCTTCTGTTGTTGTCTATCAGAGGGAAGTGTGCGGTCAGGGTGACGTGCAAGTGTACTCACATCTCACAGATGAAATTAATAATCGTCAACAGAGAGCCAGAGCCAGCCGCGAGTTTCATTTTTTTTATACTGAAGGTAAAAAGCAGAACGAAGATAAAGAGTCTCGGTTTCAAAAACGTGATAGCTCTTGCCTGTAAGTAGTCAATGTCAAACACACACGGGAACATTTTCGTAAAAAAGACTATGCATAAAGTCGTGTATGTATAGCCAAATCTTTTGAAGAATGGACGATCCGGCCAGTCGCTACGCTGCGGCGCTTTTGCGCCAGGACAACAAGCAACTCCGTCAGTCGGGCAGTGTTTTCTCGAAAGCATCCTGGGCTGACGAACGGAGATCATGCGCAGCAGGACATAGCATTGCTGCCGGTCCTTCGAGCGCGAATGCGGCCGAGATCGAAAGGAGTCAGATCGACGTACTAACAGGGACTGATGGTAGCAGCAAAAGAAAACATCAAACGGAGACCACTACCCCTTCAACTGCCACGTCGGCGATGAGTGATTGCAAAGAACGGGCCGTCAGCGGAGCCGCAGGGGAAATAAAAATCGTGGCGAAAACAAGGAGGTCAGCACCAGCATTCTCTCACCCTGTGGTCTCCTCTTCTTCTTTCAACACTAGCATGGCCGCCGTGGACCACGTTGACGCCCACGCTCGAGAAGACCTTGACATAAATCCAGCTTGTTCATCTTCGGAGCACCAACAAGCGAGGAAAACGGAAGTGCTCGCAGTCCGTTATGAAAGCCTCACGTTGGAAATCCTCAAAGTGGAAATAATTTGTATATGCAAAAAAACGACTCCAGTCGAAGCGCCATTTCTAGTCGGCGCATGACAAATTTTCCGGGCACTCAAAGGATGTCTGTCATGCTAGGTAGGCAAAGGGGTGCCCTTCTCTCGTGCTAATCAGCAGCCCAATTCTGAACCCCTAGCAGGACAAGAGTCGGCCTCCATTCTGTCCTCTGCAATGCAGTCTTTTTTGCCTTGCATTTCATGCATCACAAATTATTTCCACTTTGAGGATTTCCAGTCTGAGGCTTTCATATCCGTGTGCAGCAAATGGAGAAGCGAATCCGGTATCACACAGCACCAAAAAATATTTAACGTTAACGGAATTTGGGATGCAGTAGCAGTAATGCGTCAGAAATGATGTTGATGATAAGTAATGCCCTAAATAAATTGTATTGCACAGCACAGCATGCATGATATTAGCGAAACTTTTCATGCAAATGCATGACTGCAATGGCTCACAACTACCGTTAACGTGATACACTTTTTTGTTTGATATTCGCTACCTGGAGTCCACACTGAAGTCCTTCCAGGACAAGCTCTGCGAAGTTTCTGCTCTGACCTCGATCTTGCAGCTGCACCCGGATGAAGGTGATTCTAGCCTGGGTCGTGCTGGACCGCAAGAACTACCGAAGCAGCGGGCCGAGAATCTTTCTGATTCTGCGCATGTTCGTGTTGTCCACAACCATGGCGCCGCTTCGGATCAATCCACCACGCGGGTTAACCCCGCGATGAAGAACCCCAAGAACATCAACCTTGCTGCCTGTTGTAAAGAAGAAGAAGATCCTATCCAAGAAACACTTCCTGGGGCCGGCGATGATGTAACACCGAGCGCCTCCTGCGGGGACGGAGGAGAGTTCGGAGCACCACGAGGACCATCGCAGGTTTTTGTTCCAAATGTTGGAGATCATGAAGGGTCTACAACTTGCTCCGAGGTGCCAAAGTTTCGGTTACGACAGCAGGTGTACGCCCTCGAAAAGATGAAATGGAAATGTGACGGCACGCAGCAGTCGTTGCATAGCAAATATCCAAGCAAAAAGTACATAGATACGTATCTCGCGCGCAATTTTTGTTCTACTTGCGGAACAGAGATAGAGATTCCTCGCACTCGCAGGCAAATCTTCTAGAACAAGTAACGTCTTGCTTAGGTGGCACTTACAGACACTGTTTCTTGTGCATTTCTTGCTTGCCACGTCTACTAATCCATCGTAATCGCTTTAGAGCAAGTCTGGTGCTCGTGGTTTGTCTTTCAAGCCTTTTTAGTTGGGCTTCAGCATAAGACAGACGAACCACTAGGTAAGCTCAAAATTTGCAATGATTTTTGAGATTCTTCGCTCGTTGCCTTAACCTCTTGCAGATGACGTACGCAATAAAAAGCAGGACATCTTCACTTTTTTGCTTCGATAGCGCACTTTCGGCATTCAAAGTCCTGCCCGGCACGATGGGCAGCGTCGTGTGTGCAATCGTGGATGGTGATCACGATCTGCTGAAGATTCGATGGCATTCCGTCGCGAAATCCGACGGCAAGACCCCACGGATCGGCCTGGTTCGTGCGTCCCAAATTTCTGCGCGCCACCCACTGGAAGTGAGACGAGCAGGAGAACAGGACAAGAACCATGATTCACCCGTGTCAAGAAATAAGAAGTTGCTTATTTCATCTCCCTCGACGTTGAGCGGTGTCGCGTGGCGAGGTGGACCTTTTTACCCGTCATCAAATGCTGCAGGAAAAAGCACGAGCAACGTGGCGGCTTTATTCGACGAGCAGCATTCTGGGAGTGTAGCTTCGTCTCCGAGGACCGGAACGATGGCTATGCCGAGCAACGCGCAAAATTGGAAACGAACGCGACCAAGAAGCGCATTCGGATTTTTCATGCGAGGGGCGAATCGATGAATAGTGGTAGAAGTCCTCCTGCCAGAAATAAGTTGCGGCTTCTATAGTCATTGACTCAGGATAAAAAGTATACGTTGTAGAAAAATCTTCTCTTAAAGTAGTTCATAAACTACTACACCAGAGCAAGCGCGAGACAGCTGACGCCTGCCTCATGGTATGAATGTATGATTGCAGCGTTTCCGAAGATAAACAAAATCTGGCCATCCCTTACGATCGCACGTTGTCAGGGTCGCAAGGTTTTGCACCTGTATCATGGGACGCCCCGAGAGGCAGTGCGCTCCTGCATTATGGTGCGCCTCAGCAACCAAGACTGTGTTCGAGGTTCTACAAAGTCATGTGCCGATCAAGATCGCCGCAAATTCTTTATCGACAGAACTCCATTTTAACATCAATCGTAATGGAATCACAAAAATCGTGTTTTGGCTAAAAAACAAAAACCACTTTACTGAATATCTTCAAATCTAATACGTCTATTCCAGCACGACCATCTCTACCTGCGTATTGATATCCATTTCGCATTCAGCGCCACTCCTAGTTGTAGGTTGCAGATTGATGCCCCCTCGGTCTTCATAATTGTTATCTGTCCCCGTCTCTAATGATCATATCCATGTGATTCTCTTATTTCATCTCAAACGTAAGTATATGACCCTCAACATTATCTGATGGAATTTTATTTTTATTAAAAGAAGTTTGTTTTATATCTGGTGTGGGTAGCAACAGTATAGCTTGTAGAAAATCATGATGATGACCTCTCTTGTCGGGGTCTCCTTCGTTCACCGGAAAGAAATGTCCTCGTGTCGCGTCGAAGCAAGGTTTATGTCGTTCACAACACCGCGAAGAAAAGAAAAAATGGAGCCGAAAGAACCAGCGTGTCGCGACTGTGTTGACCGTTTCTTCTGTTAACAGACCGGCCCAGGAGTGGCAGCAGCTTGATTGGTGCGTGGTCGAGTACAAGCTTGTTCAGCGTCTGGATTCACTACAGACCTTGCCAGTCGTCCAGCGGCAGATGGCAAACCTCGCAACGAAACTGGCGGCTGTGGTCGCCGTGTTGGCGGTTTTGTTGTATTTTGGCAAGGTATGGATCGTGTACATGATCGTGGAACCGCTGCTCGACCTAGCATCCGACACGGGACTCGTGCCTTTCGATGTGGCAGAGACCATAAGCCCGAGCAGAGAGCGAAATCCCTTCGCCGGGGAGGAGGAGCGCCCGGAAGAGATGCGAAGGTAAAAATAAAAAAGTACACTATCTGCAAAGAACATTTGAGGGGAACTACATGAAAAAGAAGAGAAACATGAGCCGATTGCGGTTCGCACTTCAAAAGAAATAGTACAGAGTTCTTGCTACAACAGGAACAGCACAGGCACACACACGCGATATTCATCTTGTGCATGAAGATACCACTACTCATCCGTACAGGTATTCGAGCATCCTCCGGACGGCAATCGACTACACCACCGCCCGGGATTTTCCGAGAGCCCAGCAGTACCTGGAGCTCTGTAGCGACCGCCGTAAGGTGCCCGAGAATCTCCGCGAGATCGTGGCGCGGAGCCAGTACGCCAATGCCATTGTGCCGAAAACGAACAGTGAGGGTGGAACAACCGATCAGGAAGAGCAGGACGTGATGGGAGAGACCATGTACACCTTCAAACACCCTAGGCCGATCATTCCAAACGAAAAGGATCAGCAGGAACAAGATGGGGAAAACCCGGACGGCAGTGGGCAAAACAACATTGGCAACAAAAGTTCTGTCTACGATCCGTACTGCGTAAACAAAATCGGCGAGTTCCTGCTGACTGGAATGGTGTTCGAGAAAAATTTTACCTCGGCCATTCACCACTTCGTGGAGGCAGCGAACGTGGGGAATGAAGACGCACAGTACAACCTCGGGGTGCTCTTCGCGAACATTCTGGAGGAAGACCCGCACTACGACATACTCCAGAAAATTGTATATATTTAAAGATGATAGTTATTCATACTATTTTCCTGCTGCTTTGATGTTGCCCTCGTGTTCTTTATTTTTATTTCCCCGCCTAACTACAGGCAGAGGCTGAGGCAGACCTGTGCTACAGGTCTGCGGCTTGCGAGAGAAACTACTAAACCAGGTGGCCGCGTACACGAACAAGACGGCGTTCTTTATTTTCTACGATGTGCTCTGCGACAACACGTCGTCAACCGCTGCTGTCGCTGCTCCACCTTTTGCACGGTAGTACAACAGAGCAAATTCTGTATCGAGATCGAAAATCAAGGCCAAATAGGGGTTTTACTGGTGAATAAAAAAAAGCAAAACTCTTTATAACAGGTTCACGGCCGTGCGACCAACCTTCCGAAGTCAAGTAAGGACGCTATGAGCATTCTTTACCTCTATGCAGCCTCGACTGCCGGACACGCGGGCGCGTTGATGGCCATGGGCTATCGCCACTCAGAGGGGTTCGACGTGCCAAAGATATGTACGGATAATATTGATTCCCTATTTAATATTTTCTTTAGCTTCCAAATAATGCCACTTTCCAAGTTAGCACGACTTAAATTCATATGGGTTGTAAGGGACGAGAGAGTCAGACTCAGTC
The DNA here is from genome assembly GCA_905178155.1 of Amoebophrya sp. A120. Lineage (NCBI taxonomy): Eukaryota > Dinophyceae > Syndiniales > Amoebophryaceae > Amoebophrya > Amoebophrya sp. A120. Next base: position 1,743,180 of record CAJINV010000001.1, on the reverse strand, counting down.
TCAGATTATGTTGAAATAAATCTTCCTCTTTCATTCTTTACCGTATCTATGATGATAAGTCAGCAAAAATTATCATCTACTCACCAGGTTCCACCGCTGCGCTGAATTACATCGAGGTTGCGAAGGGGATCACGGAGATTTACTCCAGTGGCATGCCCCAGGCCGTCGAGCTGATCCGGCTGAACCTGGACCACAAACAGAACAAAAAGATGATGTCGGAGGGGGAAATCAACCTATTCACCCAGATCGCCTCCTCTGGGGACACCGCCGTGGCGGCGGCTATCGGGAAACGGTACCTCCTGGGCATTGACGGGTTCCGCCAGAACTATGCCAAGGCACTGGAGTACCTGAAACTCGCCGCCAATGCCAACCACGGGGGCTCCTTCGGCCTCCTCGGGTACATGTACGCCTTGGGGCTGGGGGTGGAGAAAAATCTCGACACCGCGCACGAGTACTTCGTCTCCGCCTCAATCGAGGGCGACGCGCTCGGGCAGAACGGGCTCGGGTACTTCTAAGTTGGATCCTGTTGTACTCAGCACAACTTCTACGTACCTCGTGAAGATTCGGAAAGTTTTTTTCTGCGTCAGCAGCTTGTGTCGTGTGGTCCAAGGTTGTTCCACCTCGAAATTCTTAGCAGCTGAGTTTCGGGAGATGAACGCCTTCATATTTCAACATCAACGCCACTGCTTCTACTTCTAAACCAGGTACATTTATTTCCACGGTACGGACAAGCAGGAGCGAAATGTGAAGCTTGCCTACCAGCACTTCAACGAGAGTTCCTACGCAGGGTCCGCCGACGGCATGTTCAATCTTGCCTCCGTGTTTCTCACGGGGGTCGGTGTCGAGCAGAGCTTCCAAAAAGCCGTGCTGTGGTACACCCAGGCCTTAGACCGAGGCCACACGCCCGCGGCCTATTCACTCGCCATCATGCACCTGAATGTACTTTGTTTATGTTAGTTTTGATGTTTTTCATTTTCATTACGAATATGTGTGTGCGCTGCGGTCGCGGATGGACATAGCAAGGAAATAAAGGATGTTGAACAAAGTAGTGGCTCTTGACAACGTCAGCGAGCGTCAGCACCTAAAATTCTTGAAAATGCGTCTGTACTAATTCGGAAATTTGGAGGTGCATCTCATTCTCCCTTCTGCTCGCTTTCACCGAAGATCAATGTCTACTCATCCTCCTTTCAACAAAATCAAATCAGGGTGTTGGCACCGTTCGTGACTGCAGTATCGCCGTGAATTTGTTGAAGCGTGTGTGCGAGCGCGGGAGCTGGGTGAGCAGTCGACTACAGGAGGCGTACGCGCTGCAGCAGCTTGGTCAGACGACCGATACCACCAGTAGCTCCAGCTCTTTCACCTCTGCAGCAACGGGCTCGGCCGCCAGCCAGTACACGAACGCCGACATGTCCGCGTTTTTGTTCCTGCAGCTCGCCTATCAAATATAAAAATGTCTGGGTCTGGAAGAATGCGCGATTTGTGATGCAGCTTTTTCATGACCCATGAGGTCTGGAATGCAGGACCTAGCATGACAGATTCTGCGCGATCTCTCTCATGCCTATCCTGCATGAGAAACTGCCTCCCGACTTGGTCAAAATTGGATGACTTTTGGTAATCATGCAGCACAGATTTTTGCATGCTTCAGATTTAGCATGACAAGTTGCATTCTTCCAGACGGACCCAGACACTTTTGCAATCCATATCGCCGAGGCGGGCCACGAGGTGGCGCAGATGAATTTAGCGCACCTCATGGACACGGGCAAGTCCTCGCTGGTGATGGCGTCCCCCCTGTTTTCGCGGTTCTATGCGCAGCGGCACTATATCATAAGGAAAAATGCCCCCTCCCCATATCGAAAAGGTACGTCTCAGAAAATTTGTAATGCTGATTTGTGACCACAAATCGTCTCTGTCTTGCAAGAACGCAACTCCACAGGCTCCGCCGCATTCTGCAAGCGGTTTGTGATGCTGTTGGCCCGACAGACTAGACGTTTGCTATGCTCAGCGCCTAGCCCAAAACCTCTCCACTCAGGCTTCGTAAAGGCCTGCAGTCCTCTCCAGCAACACAAATCTGATTTGTGTACGCAAATCCAGCATCAGAAACTTCGTTTTGATATGGGGAGGGGGGATTTTTCCTCACAATACACTACGAACTGTCTGCAGACCAGGGGAGCGCAAGCAGCGAGCTCCGCTTGGGCGACTTTGCCTACTACGGCTGGGCACGGAGCGACAGCCCCTTAGAAGAGCTCACAAACAGCATGATTGCACCGCCTAATAGTAAAAGTGGCGAATCTTCTACTACTCCTGGAGCGTCCTCTGACGCGGCAGCCGGAGGGAGTGCAACATCCTCAAATAGCGATGGCAACTCGGGGGCTCAAGCGCGGCCATCTTCGGGGGCCGCAACGAGTGAGCACGACGAGGAGCAACTTGGCATTTACAACCCGCAAAGTGCTGAGCAAGTGGAGGACGTGCTAAACAGTGACATGCTGTCGGCAGAAGAGGTGGAGATTATGAAGTCTATGGGCGTCAAGACGGCGGAGGAAATGCGGTCCCGGGCCAAGAAGAAGTCCCCCCGCTCGAAATGGAACGAGGAAGACCTGCTCGCCGAGTCCGAGGCGCGTGAGATCCTCGAGCGCATCGACGAGTCGTCCAACGGTGCGGACGCCGATGGCGATCAGAATCTGCTGGATCAACTGAAGAAATCCTCCATGACGCTGGAGCGCATCGCGCAACTCCACGCACACCCGCCCGACATGGAGGCCGCGATCTCGCACTACTGGAAGGTATCCAACATGCAGGTCACCGGGGAATGGATGCAGCACTTCGTCGCCCGAGCAAGCTTCAACCTTGGTATACTTATTTGCTATCATAATTTCAACATCGAGAAGCTTGCTTTTTTTCAAATATGAATTTTAATGCAGCTCCTGTGCGTGACCGTGAGCTCGTCGTTGCCCTGTCTCAGGCTCTTCGTCTTCCTCCAGGTTCGCTTCAATGATCTCTGTCCGGAAGCAGGCTTTTTGTTAGCCTGAAGATCTCCGGACCGAACTCCACCAAATCTGAATTTATCATCTTCATCCCAGGTTTCATGTACCAATTTGGACTGGGCATTCCGCAGGACCTGGCTTTGGCAAAACGGCTCTACCAGCGATCGATCGAGCTGGACCCGGGGACGGTGACCGCGCCTGTGACCATCGTGCTGCAGGCGCTGGCTGCGCACAAGTGGCTTCTGGAGATGCTATCAAATGCAAAAGTGTCTGGGTCTGGAAGAGTGCCAGACTTGTCATGCAGGTTTTCCATGACCCATGAGGTCTGGTATGTAAGACATAGCATGACAGATGATTCTGTGAGAGTTCTATCATGCCTATTCTGCATGAGAAACCACCTGTCGATTGGCTCAAAAGTGGACAGCTTTTTGCAATCATGCAACACAGATTTTTACATGATTCAGATTTAGCATGACAAGTTGCTTTGTTCCAGACCCAGACACTTTTGCATTTGATAGATGCCACCGCTGGACGAAATCCAGCGAAAAATGCTCCGGGACCCCAGAACACACGTATTCTTGTTGCTCAAGATGAATTTTTTATGTTGTAGTATAGAGAGATGAGGATGACCACCTTCGTCCGGACAGCAGATCATGGTGACTGACGTCGCGTGGCTCGCTGGCTTTGATAGCCTTCGCAAGGCGCTCACTGACTTGTGCTGTTACCCTGTAGTTGCAACGCCGACGGATTTTTTTCGTCTTTTTACGGAAATAAATTGCAATCGTCGAGTAAAGCTGCTGCAATTGCAAGAGCTATACGACAATGGCAAGATAAAGATTTTCAACACCTCTAGTTGTCTCAGCGCATCTTCTCTAGCCTATAATATAATTCACAACCCCAACTACTACCAAACAACAGGTGCTCGTCCTGGTGTTCGCCTTTTTGCTATTGCTGCTGCTCGTGCGTCCGCGCCTACAGCGCAGCTGGGAGAGGAAACAGGAAGAGAAAATAGCGCAGGAAAAGGCCGCAAAAGAAGCCGAGGAAAAAAGACAGGAGGCGCTCGACAAAAAGCAGGAGGAGATCCACCGAAAAATGCTGAAGAACCCGAGTCTGCAGTCCTTTATGCAGGAACAGGAGCGACTGCATGAGATCGCCAACGAACTGGGCCACGACGTCACGGAGTGGACCAATTTCGGGGGGCACCTCAGCGGCGGCAGCATCGAAGATATGATGGACAAACGCACGCCGGAAGCGATCGAGGCCTTCAAAAACGAGTTCAATTCCAATTTTAAGTTGATGTCAACATCTAGTTCGAGTTCCTCTACTAACGCGGCCGGCCCGTCGTCAGCACTCGCTCCGGGCATCAAGGCACAGGAAGTAAGTAACGGAACATCACCAGCTGGTGCACAGCACCAGAGCTCATCGACCACGACTGGAAGGCCGAATGGCGCCCCGCTTGTCTCCTCCTCGGTCTCGAGCAGCGGTGGCGGCGCCAGTGGCAGCGGGAGCGCCAGTGCCAGCAACGCGTCTGGGTCGAACCCACCATCCAAGGACCAACAGACGAGCAGCGACGCCAAAATGGCGGACCACCTTCTGGATAGCATGCAACGGGAAAGTGGGGCCACAGGTTCGTCCCCCGGTGCAGCTGCTTCCCAAGGCGGCTACACGCTTGGCGGCTCCTCGGATGGCATGGCCGAAAGTAAACTGCTGCAGCAAATAGACCCGGGGATACAAGCTGCAAACAAAAAAGACGGGGAAGAGAAAACATAGTAGAGCCAGTCAGAGAGTCAAGTACTACGCCCGGGAGAAGAACCTTCTGCTGGTGTTTAATCATATTTCGCCACCTGATAGTGATAATTAAATTCGATTACATTTCAAAAGACAACGACGAGTTGGAGTTTTTAGTATTCTTTTCGACGTATTAAACATCAATCAAGCGACCGCACCAACACCATCACCACGCATAAGGAATGTGTGGGTGGCCAGTTGGAGTGGTAGCGTGTCAACGTGGTCATGGTTCATGTTCAAACATTTTTTTCAGAATGTACAACTGTACCGAAAATGTCCTGATCCTCGACCCCTGTCGGTTTGATGGAGGAATCGGACACCCCCTGTGTTGTCGCTGATTTTTTCATAAACCCCAAATGCGCGAGAACTAGATGTATGTACGTGTACCAGCACCAGCAGCTTACAAATACAAATGTAACATTCAGATTATTTATCAGGATTCTTAACGCTGGTTCCTCTGCCACCACCTCGCAAGAATAACCCTTCAGACGACATTATTCTAGCAACGACACCCTCCGCGCTTGCTCTTGTGCGGCCGCACCAATCCGCACCAAGGACTATTCTACACTTTCCCCTTACCCTTGCCACCCCGGCATGATGGTACTCGCCGGTGCTCACAGAAACAGCCGTGCGAGCCGTAAGCCTAGCGACTCGTGGACGACAACGACCCTACTGATTGTCAACATACTTGCACAGCTATGGGACATGGCTTGTCACAAAATGAACATGGTGGAGCTTATTGGTGATGATTCAGGAAATAACACAGCGCTCCTTGATGTGTTGTCCCCTATTTGATTTATTGCGGACTTCGAAGAAACTGAAACTCGACAGCTTGATGTTGTACAAGTTACTTGATGTCCTCCAAGAATGAATCTTTATCAAAATCTGATGTGGCTGTATCGGCTGGTGCCCGTCTCGTTTTTACAGACGCGAGGTGCAAACTATGCAATCCTCGGAGCACGCAGTGAGTCTGTACTATGGCAATAGATGATGTGCTGCCGTGTTTCTTGTTCTCCTACTTCTGTGCCTGAAGTTCACGATTTTCTTCAAGAAATAGGTTTTTCTTCCAGTCATTTTGGTGCAGGTTCGAATCGAAGATCCGGGAAATCTACATCATGCGGCTTTTTTGGCACTATATTGCCATATTCTTGACGTTGATATTTCTCTCTCACTTTAGCTTAGTGACTTCGATAAAGTAAGTTAAAAAGCAAGGAAAAGAATTCATCAAATCTTAGTGCACGGCAATCGATCTATTTTCAATTTCACACAGAGGGACGAGGGCTGAGTGGGCAATAGAACACCTATCTTAGCTCGCAAGATGGACGCGTTTCAGCAGCAGCTTCTAAAGTTGGCAGAGGAAAATGAAAAAGGGAAAAATAACAAGGAGCAAGCTGCCACTAGTACTGCTACAACGGCCTCCTCTTCGAAAACCAGCACAAGCGTAGTAGCTCCTGCTGCTGCCAGCAAGCAGGACCAGGAACACGCTGAAGCTACTGCCTCGAAAGACGCGGCGGCTAAGGCCCTGGGGCTGCCAACAGCATCGCAAATGCAACAGGAAGCGGAGCTGGAAGGTTTGTGCAAAACGTTGCTCACGCAACTCAAGAAGGACGGATTGCCAGCGACAGAGCAGATCGGGCAAAACTCTACTTCTGGCTCTGGACAGTAAAAAAATGGACGTCGACGTCGACGTGTGATTATAGGCAGATCCAGATATTACTAGAATACCAAAGAAAGCTGTTGGAGTATTATCCAAGAAATTCAACGAACAGTACTAGACGACAGGGCGCAATCAATCAATCGTCGAAAAGAAAAGAGTCCAAAGTCTGGCGGTGGCGGAGCGCACGGAATACAAAACTGCAAGCCGTCTTGGAGAAGGACCGTTTCGTTGTGCCGAGTTTCTATCCAGGAAAAAACAACCATCCCCATTCATTTTATGCATGACAAACACAGGACTTCATGCATGTTTTGCATGACAAATTGGGTGGGGATGGTTGTTTTTTGTGGATAGTTTCTGTTGGTCTTGGTTCCACTCAAAAGTCGAGTTCGTCAGGTTCGTGTTCCAAAAATCTGCAAATTGGTATCGTGCTGTGTGGGGGCATCAGATCAAGAACCATGGACCCGGATGCAAATGCTCGAACTAGTGCACTACTCGCAGTCTTTTACTTTACTACTCGCATAAACTACACTAAGTCCTCAGCCTCACATGCATAAGATCGGAGTTCGTCGTTTTTTATTTCAATATGCGAGATCACAACATCTGTGTTGTCCTAGTCCTCGTTGTCTCGCTCATTGCATAAGAACACTGCATCGAGTCCTGCCCTTGTAGAAGTTTGTTGCGCAGGCACGGTATTCTTGTTGTTCAACCACATTTTTACTACCAAACCCAAAGGCCACACACACCAGCAAAAATGCCCCCAGGTGGTGGTCTACCCCAGACACACTCTGTTCCCATCCGGGTGGAGTTCCGGAATCTGGGGGGCGATGTCCTAGTGACGACAGACGAGTTCCCCTTCCCCCTGGAACGAGATGGACAAAAGCGTTGTCACCGAGGAGATAGGCAAATAGGTCCGCAGCTGCAACACGACCACGACCAGTCGGACCTGCGTCCTCTCGACGAGCTTGCTGACAGCACTACTAGTAAAGAAGCGTATTCTCTTGCGTGGTTGCGTCAGTTGTTCGCCACGCAGGTGGACCGGCATGCCCTGTATGTGGATCTCGTGAGGCACCTCGTGAATGAATTCAGTGATGTAGAAAACCTAGATCCGCCACTTTTCTCCAAGCGGCCGGGCCCTGGAGGTCCGGGTGGTGCGCAAGGAAGCAGCTCGCATTGGATCCGCGGAATAGGTGGCCCTGAAGATGGAAGCAAGGCAAGAAATATCGAAAAGAGCAGTGTTGTTAAAGCACCGCAGGAGCGATCTTCGTCGTCCGCTGCGCATTGTCGCCAATCTGATCCACCGTCCGTTGTGGTGGATCTCGATGAACCTCATCCCAGCGGGGATGGAAAACGCGACGAGGACCGTGGAGCGAAACAGCGGCGCGAAGTAGACGCGATCGACCACGCTCACGCAAACAGGTTCGCCCGGACTCTGGATGGAGCAGAGCAAATGCCTCTGTGGTTGACCGCCTTGCGATACGAAGGTAGAATCAATTGTGGAACTTCTTCTACGGACTCGCCGCCTTCGCAATGTGAAGGAGCTGAAGGGGCTGCAACGCGGCCACCTCCAGGCGTTTCAATTTGTTCCCCACTACTTCCCGAGCCCACGATCCGCGCTCTGTATTCCTCGAGTACAAATGTGGGAAACTATTTTGTGGATTTCGCCAGCGGGCCCCTGCGCCTCCTGCTCGCGGCGCCCAGGACGTCGGGCGGGCGCAACGTGCTTATCTATGACAGTGCACAACTCCCCCTCGTTCTCATTCCTCATGTAAAGTACCAAATCCACGCTTTCCCTCCTGTCACTATTATGCATGACAAGTTCTGGTAGCCCAAATAGCACTACACTCCACTGCAAATTTGTCATGCAAAACCGGCACTCTGGCTGATGCTTGTATTGCCGTTCATGCTATACAAATGAGGGGGAGGGGGAGTTGATGCGCACTGTCATACTATCCTCCAGCACGTCACAAACCAAACGAGCCATCCACACATCTCTGAGCGGCCGGTATGCATTGCAAAAGTATCCTACTCCTCGTATGAATGCATTACAGATTTCCTCAGCAACATGAGAAATGAAATTTGTCATGCGGTGGAATACCTTAAGAAAAAGATTTGTAATGCATTACTGCAATCACTACGAGTGCTCGTAATCGTATAGATACTTTTGCAGTTCATAACCGGTGGACGACGACAACGGCGCTCTGCTCTTCCGCCCGGCGCAACTGTGGTACACTGTGGACGACGAGGAGATCGAGATCTTTGATGGTACAGCAGCGGTGGAACACGCGCTCTTGGGCGTTAGCGCCGCCGTGGCCACGACGTCCAGGAGTAATCTTCAAAGCTCGGAACAAGAACATCAAGTTCCTCTTGCTCACCAAGACGAAAGAACTAGTACCAACGAACCAACAGAAATCACAGCCACGGTGTGCAGGAGGAAGAGGGTCGTGCAGCCTCCTTTAAACAAAAAGTTTATTCTTCACCTATCCTACACGGACGAGCGGAATCCGCACGTGCGTATTCGCCGCGCGTTTGTCTTCACCCAGGACCAGCGGGAGGAGCTTGCGCGCTTGGTCTTCACGCTCCGTTGTCTGCAGTCTTGGCTGTCTGAGTTGTTTCCCTCAGTGGAAGAACACCAACGACGGGAAAAGGCCCCTGCTCCAGCCTTGCCACCTGTGGAAAACGCGGTGGCCGTGGCTTGTTGTACGGAAGAAAATGCAAAGAAAGACGGATCGGTTGTATTCGTAGACAGCAGGAGGGGGCCTTCCTTATCCTCAGCCCAGGGGTACAAGACCTACACCAGCAAGGGAACAACATCTTCAGGCGACTGCCAACAAAATCCACCCATGCCGGCGGCCAATAGAGAAGGTACAGGGGGTACAGAATGGCCAACATCACGCCAATCCGATCGAGTTCGCGAAGATTTCTGTCGCTTTCTGTTCGCCCCTGAAATAGAGGCCGCTATGATGCAGCTCTGCACAGCATCAGCGTCACCGTCAGTCAGTTTTGGTACTACAACTGTGCCACCAAAAGCGTCGCCTTCAGGAGCTGCACAACTACACTCATTTCACCAGCAGCACTCGACTTATGCCCGCCTTGTAAGGAAGCTTCTGGGAAAAAGGCTTTTTCGTACCAGAGAAGATGAAGAAAAACTATCTGGAGCAGCTCCTCCTGCTGCAGCTGATTCTTCATCCGGGAGCACAAGACAAGGACACGAGCTCGACGGCCGGCGAGAAAATGACTTGGAGGTTCCGTTCGGCGCACTTTTGCGCGAGTTCCAGATAGTGGAGTGTCTGCGGAGCGCTCTGCCACTCCTGAAATTCATCGACAACTACCACGGTTGCGGAGAGCTGGTCGACGAGGAAGGCAAATCAAGGCCATCGCCCCCGTCAACGTTTTCCACCGTCGCGAGAAGGGAACTTGGCTGGGATAATCATTCTGATCCTGATCCTGAAGAGGCCTTCGAACAAAATAGGGAGCAAGAGTCCCCAGCACTGTCCGCGAGTACAACCGAATCGCTTACGGAGGAGGAGCAAGCCCAAGCCCAAAATGTGGGAGCGATGTCCCGCCCTAGTGAAGAGGAGCTTGCTCGTGAAAACGAGGATGCAGGTGGCGGTGCGCATAATCCGGAGGTAGGCACAGCAAGCCTAGAAATATCAAAGGCTTCTGACATCGAAATAAACCGGAGTAGTGTTGAAACTGCCACGACCGTCATTTGCATTCATGTCGTGGCACCGAGACGTGTCTGGCTAGACCTGGAACGCGATCAAAGGTTCCAGCAGTGGGGAAAGCCGAGCGGTGGACAAGCGTCACGTGGTGATCAACCGGACCAGATAACCGGTCAACAAGCTGCGACGGAGCAAGCCGGATCAGGAGCCCCACCCGATCTGATCGCCCACGCACTGCGGCGCTTGTTGCAAAAGGTCGACCCCACGAACGAGGTACTTTTGCCACCGCAAATTGATTTTGAATCGGAAGACATTGACTTTTGATGGATTTTTAGTCGGATGGATGGACGATGTCCAGCAATTCGTCATGAGTTCTTGATCTACTAGTACTACTTCGTCAGTTCACACGTTTTTGCGCAAGGAAACGCGAAGGGAAGTCGCAGCTGAGCGATCGAAGAAAATCTTTTGGTATCTTTTCTTATGTTCTTTCAGTTTGTTCCGCCTTCGACGTACTTGTGAGAGATATATTTCTCGCTGTGAGTACTCACTGACGTAACTCTTTTGATTCTGAAATAGTAACCCAATACATGCAAGAGTAGAGGAGTCCGACGAGTGGTAAAAGTTTTCTGTGTTGGACGGGGTGCGACGAGCAGGGCGAGCATGACTATTGGTGAGATGGCAGGGGCAGAACAAGCGCTATCATTCTCATTTTGTTTGCCGTGACAGATGACATGAGTGCTCTTCCTCTCCTCGGTTGGATCGATCGATCTCGGTTCTCGTTGTTTCTTTGCTGTCTGCGAGCGAGAATCAAATCGCTCTTTATCTCAAATCCATCCACGATGACGATCTGTATCTAACTTCATGTATTATTGCGTGCCATCGCCAAGTTTCGCTTTTAGTAGATGAGATGCTGAGTTTGATTCTTATTTCACCGCCATGAGCTAGCCCATAATTGTGTTCTAGTTCATTAGTCGACCGTCCGTCGACACCGCAAACACGACAGCCTGGAGTGGTTCCCCCGTGCTTTAGTTTGGTCGACGTCTCGTCCCGGAACAAAATCAAGCCGTCATTTCAACCTCGTCAAGTCCTTCGTCAAATCACGCAAGGCAAGAATTATACCTGCGACTGCGTCGGCAGCACACTGACACTGTCGCTCCTCCTGTTGGCCCTTCGGCAGTTGTAGTGAAAGCAGCTATGGCTGCCGCGTAGAGGACGCACCTGCAGAGCGGTAGCCAGCGCAAAATGCAGCTACGCGGCCAAGAACAAGATCATGAGCCGGTATAAGTATTTCTATCCGTATTTTATTTGTGTGTGTGTGTGTGTGTGTGAAGATTCCGTTTCCGTTTAATATTTCATAATCGTTATCCGTTTTTTTGTCAACAAGGTTGCTGATTTTCGCGAAGAGGCACTGCCGTGTTGTTCTTCATTTTCCTTGATCATGTAGATGTTGTGGGTTGAAAGAGAAATAATTGAAATAAATCCTAAAGGACCACGACGGCCCCGTGGTGCTGAAAATTGGGACGAAGCCCAGTGCCCCGTCCTCTCCGAGAAAACGACGCCCAAGTGTAAGTGGCGGCGAAGCGGTGAAAAACAGTTTGCTTTCGTGCTGTTTCTCCCCTTCCGCTTCCTCAACAAGAACCTGGAGCGGAGCCCTAGCGAATGCGAACATAACAGCCGGGGGTGCGGCGGGGACAAGCAGAATAAATGCCGGTAGCAGCGCGGAGCGCTACTCGAAAAGGTGCACGGTGGCTGTGGTGGAGGAGGAGCTCCCCATGCCACGCAGTACTATTTCGCTGCAGAGAATGACGCATCGAGCCGGTCGTCGCGGAAGTGTCCCAGCATCGACACCCTCCCCCTTGGCGAAAAGGCCCGCGCGCAACGCTTCCTGCACGAACTTGATCCGTCGGACCAGTGGACACTACGACGCACCGGTGGGGATAGAAAATACTGCGGCGAGCTCTGCGACAGCAGGTATGCATGATTTATCATATGTTTTGTAACTATGTTTATGTTACTACTTCCATCAGAACCAGAAGGGGCCCAATGGAAAGAGCGCTGGGATGAAAAAGTTTAATGTTCTTGTGTTACAACACGGATTTTTCTTTCGGATGTTTATCGTGCTCGTGCCCCCGTTATCTAGATAAATGTAGTAGGTCGTCTAGAAATAAAATGATGTGAAAGGTCGCTACGAACAATTCCGGTGTCGTCCAGAGGATCGGTTGAGAATCAAGATCTTCGAAGTGGAGGAAACCGACGACGAATATCCAGGAAAAAACACCCATCCACATCCAATTTGTCATGCAAAACATGCATAAAATCCACTATTTGTCATGCAAAAAATGGATGGGGATGGGTGTTTTTTCCTGGATAACGAAGCACGAGCAGGGTCTTCGTCTTCAACCGGCAGCAAAACGTCGAAAAACAGTTTGTTCTCGTGCTCTTTTTCCCCTTCCTCAAGAGCCCGGAGAGGAGCCCTAGCGAAGGCGAGCAGGAGCAGGACAGCTGGCGCGGCGGGGACGACAAGCAAGAACGCCGGTAGCAGCGGCGCGGGGTGGTACTTGGAAAGATGCGCGGTGGCCGTTGTGGCGGACGAGCTCCCGCCCGAGCCCGTGACGCATACTATATCGCTGCGGAAAATGCCAAATCAGACCGGTTGTGGAGGAGGTAGCTTTTTGTTGTTGCTTGTCTGTCGTGCTCGGGAGTGTTTTTGTAGTACACGAAGAAGATCATCATTCTGTAGGAGGTGCAGCAGATTCTAGAATTTATATACGCTGAGGCCGTATTCGTGATACGTATGTTTCTTTATGTAGTAGACTCTACTAAGTAGTAGAGATGAAATGGTGAATGTATATTAAAACAGTTTTTCCAGCACCAGCATCGGTACCCAATCCCCCCCTTGGCGAAAAGACCCGCGAGCAACTACGCTTCCTGCACGAGCTTGATCCGCAACAACACCAAAAACCAATCCTACGTGTCGAAGACTCTGCTGCAAGCAAGCGGACTTGTTGTCTTCGTCCGGTGGTTCTGGCCACTACTACTTCTTTTGCTAGCTGGTCACTTGTGCGACTGCCTCGACCCGCACCAGGTAATGGAGGGTTACTATGTGGATGACAAGGGGCAATCCACTCCTGAGCAGGAGGACAATGAGCAGCCGGACGACGATGCTACCATTTCCACAAGCAGCGCAGTGCCGGAGGCTTTCTTGAGCGGGTATGGGTACTCCACCGGGGTCCACAAGCTCAAGCGCACGCGCCAGGTTGCCACGGGGAATAACCGGGGACCGAGCACAAGTCAGCAACACGGCCCCGGCCGGCGACAGGGCCAGCCTGCGGCGCGAGCGAAGGAACAAAAGCTCGGAATGTGGTATAAAGCCAAAATGGCGAAGTGGATGCTGGTCTCTGTTCCAAAATTTTTTCGGAGACTGTTTGCGGCCGTCAAGGATCCCCCACCTGCGGCTGCGACATCACGAGACACGATTGCGGAAGTTTTTTCCCGCGCAAACGGGGGTGCGGAGGACAAGGGCCTGGGGATGCTGGTGGATTTCTCCCATAATCCAGCATTATGAGAGCGCACAACTTCCCCCTCGTCCCCATACATTAGCATTCGTTTGTCATGCGAAATGCCACAGAAGGAAGTATGTGTATGCATGTTGATGCTGAGAGATAGATTGATGGAAAGGTGTGCAGGACAACTTGTTGCGAAGAGCCCAAACAGCACGTGTACGCGCTATCGTCCATGTTATCAATTGTCTTCGTCATTTAACAATTGCTGGCCCTGCTGTGTGCTGCCCCCCCTTTTTATTCTGCAGGTACTGGTGACGCTGCAAAAGAGAGTGAGGGGCGAGACGAGTTGTGTACTCTCATACCCACTGAAGTACAGCTTCGAGAGCCAGGACATGCGGAAGACCTTCGACTCGCACCGGGTTTAGATAATCTATCCGCCCGGGGTGACCACCATGCACTCGACGCTCATCAACGGCACATTCGCAAGTGTGCTGAACGTGCAAAGCCTCCGGTCGACGTCCGGCATCAAAGGCGTCATCGCGACCGTCAGGACAACCAAAGGGCTTACTGTGAACCTCCCGGGTAAATATCTACACGAAATCCCACACGTCGGCTACCAAAGTGAAAAGCCCTCCCATCCCATACTCAAACAGTAGACGGCAAGTTGTGATGCGGGATTTTTTGTGTTTGTGATTGTGTAAGTTAATAAATATAAATTCTGTCTACTGCATGCCACCACACAGGGGAGGCAGAGCGTCGGAGGTCTTGGTAGCACCGAGCAGCCTCGCGAGTGATGCGTTCATCAACAACATGGCATGGAAGTACGTAGGACTGTCATTGCCATGCCCAGAATGATATCCTGTGCAAAAGTATCGCATTCGTATAGATGCAAGTCTTGCATTACAAATCCTTTTCTTGCGCGTAAATCCCCATTACAAATTCTATTTCTCATGCTGAGGGAACAATGTGTAATGCATTTATACGAGTGCGATACTTCTGCAATTCATAAATGACATGCACATGACCGATGACCAGTATAGTGGACGGAAAGTAGAACGCCGCATCGCCTTCGCGCAAGACACAGCTGATTTGTTGCCAAAATAAATTCGCAAACGCGTGTTGCGTTTCCTGTTTGAGTATTACGGGCGAGGATCTTTATTCCTCGTGATACAGGAGAGATATTTACTCCGCTACAAGCCTTCCCCTGCAGACCGAAACGCGACAAGACCAGACGACTGACGTGCTTCCCGGGGGCGGTATTTCGCGCAAGAACCGTCAGGGAGATGAAGAGTAAAAGAATATGGCGTTCTCAAGCGTCACGTTTTCAACTGGTACATGATACGCCATGCAAACCGACCGTCAGAATCGACACCGTCAAGAAGCTGCTTCGCATGGCAAATTCTCGGAGGGCCAAACGCGCCGAGACTCGTCTGCGCCGAACCTGTAATGCAAGCGGCGCACTCTTCCCCCTTTCACTTTTGCCAGTCTTGCATCACAAATTCATGCACCAGCTGAGAATGTTGTAACTTTTGAGAATGCCATAAAGGGTCCGAATTGGTTTCGCTACTTACAGCCCGGTGGTTTTCGGGGAGGCGGGCGGCGATGAGTTATACGAGCGGGACGGCATGGGAGTGGAGCTTGAAACGACTCGAAAAGGCATCGAAGCGGCGCAAATCTACGTGTTTTCCGGGCAGTCTGCCAAGGCCATTCGGGTCTTCTCACCGAGATCCATGAAGAACGGCGAGCCGATACAGGAACCGTCCGGCACCATGCTACTGCGGCCGCAAAAGGAAGAAAATCCGAAGCGGCTTGCACTCACTCCACTTCCAGCAACAGCAGCGGCGGGCGCCGGGGGCGTCATCGACGCGTATTATGTCGCACTTAACGCGTTCCTGACGGGATCTTCGAACAGCGCGAGCCTGGCTCTGCGAGTTCGCGACGAGGCGCTTTTGTACGCCGACGCCTTACACCGGTACTCGTGGCCAGTCGCGCGCGACGAAGATTTTAGGCGGAAAACGCTGGTCCTGCACCCTTTTCAGCGCACTGCAGTCCTGTTTCCCATGTCACAGCAGATGGCGCCCCTGTCTTTCGAGATGGATGCAATCGCGAACAGTTTTGATCTATGAGATGTCATTCCTCCCTTGCCGACTTCCCCATGTGAAAAAGCATGAGCAGCAACGCAAGGAGCTGCAAAAATGTGGCCGACAAATCTGCACCCGTATTCTAGTTGAAAGTGAAGTTGATCTAGTTCCAGAATTTGAATTTGTCCTGTGGGGACGCTCCCGAAAAGCAGTAGCGTGGCTTTCGCTGGTCGTGACTTCTTTGTTTGCATTGCATTTGCGACGAGGAGAAACGATGGGTAGGGGTGGCTGTGGAATCTCATATGACGCGAGACAAATGTTGAAAATGGACCTCAGCGACGATTCGGCCTTGAGTTACTCGCTGGCTGTATTAAATGCAAAGTTGTCGGGGTGTGGAAGATTGTATAGACTTGTCATGCGCGGGGTTCATTAGCGTGTTAATATGATGCAGCGCCCCGCCTGATATCTCTATCTCACCACGGCTTGTCATCATGTCGCGGCTTTATTTTCTTTTTCATGCACGTTCCGCGAGACGTAGCGCAAAGGCAAACTCGTCATCCTTGGAGGTGCTTCCTGTTCCCCCTGTAGACAGGTTAATAGTATACTACAGCCTTCCAGTCCCAGACACATCTGCATTCGATACGCAAGCATGACCCGGGGGTCACCCGGGTACACAGATGCGGGCCTGGACATAGCGACCATTATAAACGCAACGACGCGATTGGCTGATGGCGTTCTCTCCACATCTACGGGCGGGCTCAGCGGACGCGGAGGCACGCTCGCAGCGTTTCTGCAAAGCATGCCGAGAAGCGGGCTGCAGGCTGGGTTTCCTGTGACCGCTACGATGATGCATCACCTGGGAAGTACGTACGCGAAAAATTTCGGCCATGTCGTCGCCGAGTCCGGCACGCGCGTGGCAGCTGGCAGCTCGAGAAGTCCATGGTCGTTCACGGAGCTTGTCGCTGTCCAAAATGTGTCGGGTGGCTACGGGGCTTCTCGTGGTGAAATCCCTGCATCCTTTTTGGAAGTGCGGCGATTTGGTCTAGCTGCTGACATTGGCCTGGTCGTGGTTCTGACAGCACTGGCTCTTTTTTCTTTTTGCTGTGCTTGTGGCTCCTTGTTTCGTGCTTTTGACCACCATGTTGAGCGTGTTCTGGACCGAAGAAGACGCGAAGAAAGAGTCAATAAGTTCGTAGCGAGACAAGCCGCATTGAAAGCCACGACGAAAGACCGGGACTGGCGAAACCATGAAGGACCATTAGCAGGACCGCATGCCATGATATTGGAGTTTCTGGAGGGTACTACTACTACCAGTACGACTACTCTAGGTGAGTCCGGTGTGACGATTTATGGAAGGAGCGTATGAGATTGCACCTTGTCTTTCATTCTCAAATCAAACTTGAGTAGCTTGATTTCGTGCACGTGCACCGCTTATGCATGACAAATTTGCGAATTCTCCACTTTTTGTACGGTATCTTACTACTTCTACTTTTAAAGAGCTATAGACTCGCAGCAACTTGACCAAAAAGGAGAGACCAAAGGATTGAGAATCTAAATCCCGATAAGATTCTGACCAAAACTTGGCCAAAATCTAACGAAAGGGAGGCCAAGCCCAAAAGTGGCGACCTTTGCAAAGTTGCTCAATCACGAAGCTACGGGTATTTTACTTATATAAATATCCTATAGCACTTCTGATTTCTGATGGATTTTACCAGGATCGATAGACATCCAGCATCGTCACCATGGGTTCTTGATCTACTTACTTCCGTCACACGTTCTCGCAACGAAAAGTAAGCGAAAGGAGGTGGCAGCTGTACGATCAAAGAAGATCATTTCCATTTGGGCTTTTTTCTCATGTTCTTTCAGTTTGTTCCGCCTTGTTCGTAGTTTCAGTTCGAGAAAATATAATTTATTGTTTTGCGACGTATTCTTGAGTCTTCTGATTGTGAAGATTGGTTCGACTCGTCTTTATTTAGAGCGGGGTAACAAAATAAAAAAAGAGGGCCGCGGGGAACCTCTTGTCCACCCGGCCGGGTGGACAAGAGGTTCCCCCCTTTCGCTGCCGGAGCGGCCGGCCGGCACCCGGCGAGCGGCGGACGACGACGAGGGAAGAGATCCGACATGGCGACGCGGGGGGGGGGACCTCTGCGAGCCGGCCGCTCCGGCAGCGAAAGGGGGGAACCTCTTGTCCACCCGGCCGGGTGGACAAGAGATTCCCCGCGGCCCTCTTTTTTTATTTTGTTACCCCGCTCTTAGCCAATACATTGCAGCAACAGCTACGCACCATCTATCTTCTATTTCGGGCAGTGCAACACCTTCTACCTCCTCATTTTTTTTCATATATGTTCTACTATTCAGCTTTAGGCTTTCCAATTAAGTCTACCTGATGGATGCAGACCCAGACAATACTATGTAAAGCCAAGTCACACAGCAACATTTTGTTTTTTTTTTTTAATCACAAATACGACAGTGCTGGTGGCGCTTGAGTGACCACAAAGATCGATGCTGCCTGTGGACGAAGATTTCGCCGCGTCACAGCGGCCTTTTGTCCTCGTGCAAGGGCAAGCGGCAATCGACGACCTGCGGAGCAAGTTGCGGACAAGAGCGCTGGAGCGAATGCAAACAGTCGCGGAAATCAAAAAGCTAGGAACTACGCCAGAACCACCAGGAGGGCACGAGGAGGAATCAGACGACTTGCAGCTGCTCCGACGCGACACTATCAAGCTGGAGGAAGTCAGCGCTGAGATCCTGCATATTACCGCGACCTTTCTGCGGAAGGTAAACCCTGCGGACGCGTCGATATGGAATTTGCGATTCCACACGTTCACGGACCTGACAGACCATTTGGTAATTCGTGGCGCGTGGGGGTGGACGAGGGGCCAAAAGCGAAGAGAGGAACCTACATGGAGGGACCACAGCGACAAGACCGGCGACCTGTCGTCCGCACGTGTGCTTGTGGTTGAAAAGCTCTGCCAAGCCGTCCAGCGCGAACTGTTGGTCAGCCGGGAGCTGCTCGGCTCTGCCAAGAACTTCCAGTCCTGGCAATACCGCAAAACGCTGCTGGCCTACTTGGGAGAACACCTGCTAGCTGTTGTTGTACGGGAAAAGTTCAACAGGTTAACTATGCAGGAAACGATGGACCAGGACCAGCAGGAGTTCTCCCTTCGGGAGTTGGCGGAGCGAATCGAGGATTTGTGGGCCGCAGTTGTCTCTACGGAACTAGACTATGTCCACCTCGTCATGAACGACATTGCCTTTGACCCGCGGTGCTACAACGCCTTCGAGTACCAGCGGCAGCTTCTTCTCGGGAAGCACACCATGCAGCTTTTGCCGCCTGGAAGAGCAGAAGCAGAACCTGTTGAGGGTGATGAATTAGAACACGAACGACCGATCGGCGCAGTCGTCGACAAGTGGGATCATTTACTGGCCGAGAAGCTGCACGGGCGCGCCGGCGCCACGAATCTTCAGGATGATCTCACTTGCGCTGATGAGAACAACGCCGACCAACAAGATGAAATAAAGGATGAAGGTCTTGAGAAGACGCCCCTCAGAAAAAGTCGCAGCTTGGAGTATATGGAATTGATGCTTTTTGTTGCGCGTGTCGGGCGCGCTCTAGTTCGGGACGAAGGAAGTAGAAGACTAAAGAACAGCAGGAAAAATAACGCTGAAGATGACAGAAGAATTTCTTTCACGGAAAAGGTGATCGAGACTGAGGTTTTGAAGCTCGAGAGAGACCTCACACACGATTTTCCAAAAACCATCAATTCGCAAAATCTAAACCATGCTGGGCAAAAACAAAAAGAGGAAAGACAGTTTTCAAGAATATCATTTTCTCGCGACCACAACATGGGAATGTTCCACGCGGCTATCGCGCCCCCGTCTTCCGATAATTTCGACCTGTATGGATATTCGAACGGTTTCGTGTCACCACTCAAGATCTCGTTCTTCGAAAAATTGAGGGATGAGCTGCTGGTGGTGGACCTCCAACAAGCTCAGCAAGACGAGGCGAAGCCGAACAGAAGCCCTGACCAGTTGAAGGAAGGGGAACTGCACGACGTGGTCGACAAGATGCAAGAAACGCTGGAACAGAACCTATTGAAAATGGACTTTGGAAAGTTTTACGATCTCACGGTAGCGTGTGTAGTGGAACAGGTGAACAAAGAACGCAGCTTTGAAATGCGGGGTAGACTGTTGCGGCTGCTGGAGCACTATGACAGCTGCGTCGGGGGAGTGAGGGTAACATCTGGTGGTGGTCCCCGGAGCGCGCCACCTTAGTCGTACCCTTATAGTGTTTTGACAAGGACGAGCCACCAGGCTACAGTGTCGTAGCAGATGCAAAATAAGCAGCACCGTGACAGCGATCCCGATCCGTGGAGCAAATTCTGGGCGTGTTGACCCGTCATGTTCCTCTTTTCGATCAAATACTTGTCCACCTCCGGCGCATCAACAAGATGAACTTCTTCACTTTCGCAGCACTGCTCGATTTTCATTTTTTCGACGAAGGCCGCGTCGTGGCAGGTTAAAATACAAAATGAAAGATTTGATGAGCCACATGTTGGCACGACGAGTTTTATAGTATAGAAGGCTTTGGAGTTCTTGTACGCAAGTACCGCTACGACAATGAAAAACTAAAACGCCGGCTCAGGTCGTTCATATGATGCTCTCGTGTAGGTACAACTACAATTTCGATCTCCACCACAAGATCTTTATTTGCTGTGCATTTACGCTGTAGATCTTCGATCTCTTTGTTCCCGTTTTTCGGCGATCATTTTTCCCAAAATAAACAGTGTGCCGATCTCTCTTTTTCCTATCTGCTCACGATGAAGATCAAGGCGACACACTGCTACTGCAATGTGGGTATTTACCAGGAGCTCGCTGTAGCTGCACTAGAAATTCGCTCATTTCTTTTTTCGATCGATTTTCTGGTCCTGGACCCGTCCACATGCTCATTTGATGTGTTGCTCGTATTTAGCACCAGGAGGATGAAGATTTGAAGTGTCGGCATGATTTTCTTCCAAAAGTTCTTGTTTGTAGTGCTATTCATTGTTTCGCGTAGAATTGTTTCTTTCATTTTCCCTGTCATTGAGTACAATCATCCAGGATGTCATTAGCGGAAGGAAATTTGAGTAGAAGCAACAACCTCGGCGGGGGCGAGTCGCTAAGAAGACCGCCTGTATCTCGAACTGCCGACGGAGAGGAGAAACAGAAAGCCGATTTTGAAGAGCAAAAATTGCATCAGAGTCACACGACAACTGCGGCAACATCTTCGACTGGCGCTGCTTGGTATGAGCAATCGGCGTACCAACTCGTCGGCTGCGATGTCATAAATGGGCAGAAGAAAGCCGCAGTGTCCTTGCTATTGCAGGAAGAGCGCTATGACGGTGGAGGTGGAGTAGATCAGCCACCTGCAGCTATCTTTGAAGAAACTAGTGGCCGACCTGTGCTCGGGCTACCGGAAAGGCTGTTGCAAGTGGTAGGAACAAACGCGCACCCTTCGTCCTCCAGCGACCTAAAATTGTGGAAAAACGGTGTGCGAAGAATCGTAAAGAGCAGCGCTGGTGTTGGCGCAAGTTCTTTCCCACACAACAACTCTCCTTCAGTATTCAACAACTACGGAATTTTTAATATCGGGGCCAATACCTCAAACTCCTCCCCAACCGCCGCCCTGAACGAGAGCGTTTCGACCACGTATTCCCTGCTAGGAACCGGCAACGCGGTGAGTCCAGCTTCGTCTGCAGGTGGTGGAGCAGGTGCAGGAGTCTGTGACACCTTCTACTGCGCCCTGCAGTTGCAGCGGGAGGAGGAGACAGCTGAATTCGTCTGCCTCGCTCAAGTCGTCCCAGCCGGGCTGGAGTTTCAGTATTGGGACTCCCAGTTCGGAACGCAAACGGCCGAGGCCTGTAGAGATCAACTGCTTGCATTTATTGCGCAAGAACAGACTACATCCACCAGCAGCTCGTCCCATCCCGCAACTACGGTCCAGCTGCCGCTTCCGAAGAGGCTACGCGACCAACTGCGCTCGCATCTGGGTTCATCTCCATCTCCTTGTAGAAGGAGAAGGTCGACGCTAGAACATCATGGAGGCTCAACCTCGGATTGGTCTGTGACGAAAATAGTGCGTTTGCACGAGGACGTGCTGCCAACGGTAAAGACGCTTTTGGTAGACTACGACACGGGACACCTGACGGAGCACACCGCTCGCCGCGCGCTGGCCAATCCCTGGTTGTTGCACGAATTTGCACGCCAGGAGTGGGCGGGCGCAGTGCTCAGGACGCCGACCAGGTCGTCCGCCGACGCCGGGGCGCATGGCTCCCGCTCCGCACAATTCCTCCCCGTGCTTACGATTGGCTACGGACGACGGCTGCGAGCGAGCCAAGTCCTCAGCGACACGGTCGGAACAACAGGGTCCGAAACTACCGCTACCGGTACCGCCTCGATCGTCGAGCATCAACAGCGAACTTTAGAAGTACCCTCCTGGGGCGTGATTTCAAGCGAGACCGAGATCCGCCTGCAGCTCGCGCCACAACCGGATCTGCGAATCCTGCGAGCTACCTTGGACCTCTACTCAGACGACAAGCCACTCAGCGAAGAAGACGACGGAGGAAAAAGTGACGAGCTTGATGTTGTGAGTAAGAGAACAAATAAACCAGCGGACCAAAACAGTCCGCAGTGGTCACAGGGAGGAGTACTAGACGCGCCGAAGTTACACAGCAGCGAACCCCCTATGGAGCAGAGGGACGATGCGCAAAGTACTAGACAGGGTCTGTTGCAGGAGAAAAGTGCATCTCCAGGACCAGTCGTTTCGCGGTCTGCGGCATCCTCCCTCAGTATCGCTGAATGTGTGTGGACTGCAGACTACTACTCATCCAACACCAACTCACCAAATGATGCCCGCGAAGTTATTGACGATGTTTTTTTAAGGACTACGCCGCACGCAGCAGCGCCTCCAGACAGTGAAATCGACGCAACGCCGGGAATCATGACAGAGAACTCTAGAAAGAGAAGGACCAACAAATACGTCATCTTTCCAAAAGTAGTCCCCGAAAATCATGATGGTGCTACGTCGTTCCCTGCTTCCAGCCAGTTGCGAATTCTTGTTTACGGTCTAGATCCCAGCTTGTTTCTTGCAGAACCGACAAGAACAGCATCCGACCTGCTCTTTCAGCATGATCAATCAGTTAGAAACATCCCTTTCGAGCACCTTTTCACGCAGTCGCCGCAATCTCTGGCGGACATAATTCTTGCGGAAAAAGACGTGCACCTGCCACTTCCCGCTACCGGTCGGGTTAGCTCCCACTTCTTAGACCCCGTGAGTCAGAGCCTGCGCGGAGTAGGGCTTTTTTTGCGGAAAAAGCTCGCGTTTGAACGATCAAGTCAAAGTCAAAGTAGATGCGGGCCCTCGTCCCCTGTGGGGAGCACCGGTCCAGCAACTACGAGATCGCCAACTGCGGATCGTCAACAGCTTCATCCCAGAGTAGATGTTAACATTATCACCTTACGGGTCACGTGTGGCTGGCAAAACGATCTGGAAGATTTTGTCACCCAGCTAACGGAGGATTTGGGTTTCCCGGTTTCCTGTTTGAGCGTGTTTCTGGTCCGGCGGCGGTTGCGATCCACTGCATCTGCAGATGATGAAAACGAGGCGCATGACAAGGCCAGCGACCACAGGATAATGTTGCCGCTACCGCTCGCTATGCAACTTGAATTGCAGCGTCGAGGAGATTTGCTCAATCGGAGAACAAATAGCGATTCAGACGACAAAGCTACGTGTACTCGTCGTCCTGATTCATCACTGGGAGGAAGCAAGCCTGTGAACTCTTTACAACCTTTGGAAAAGAAGATGAATGCTGCGTCTACCACGAACCTCCCTAGTACAGAAGAACCTACGGCTACCACGACATCGACATCCAGCACCATCGCGCCACTTACCAAAACCGTCCTCAGCCAGTTAAGCATGAGCAAGCAACAGGCGCAGACGAGTCACGTCATTCTGTCCGGGCCGACCGGCTCTGGCAAGACCATGGTGGTGCGGAATGCTCGTATGACACCCTCAGAAACAGAATGGAAATCCTCAAAGTGGAAATAATTTGCGATGCATGAAATGCGACACCAAAAAGACTGTATTCCAGAGAACGCAATGGAGGCTGACTATTGTGCTCCTACGGGTTCTGGATTGGGCTGCTAATTAGCATGAGAGAAGGCGGCACTCCTTTGCCTAACTAGCATGACAGACGCGTTTTGAGTGCCCGGGAAATTTGCCATGCGCCGACTATAAATGGTGCTCCAACTGGAGTCGTTTTTTTGCATTACAAATTATTTCCACTTTGAGGATTTCCAACCTGAGGCTTTCATAGCTCGGCACATGAGTGTCGTGTCCATTCCGGACATCGTGAAATCAGGCGTCGGGGAGAGTGCGCGCGCGGTCCGGCAGCAGTTTGTGAATTTGGTGCGGGTAGCAGAGCATATTAACGCCAGAAGTGGTAGTGCTGTGTCGTCGTCATCAAGCACCTCGTTTACTGCTCGAGCTCGTTCGGTACAAATACCCAGCTCTTCTCCTATGCTTGTCTTTGAAGACGCGGACCGGCTTTTGGGTGGCGGCGACAAAGACTTGTGGGCGCGCGACGTGATTCCGGAGATTGCGCGGTGCTTGGAAACGTTCCCTGCCCTGCCTGTTTTGTTCACCTGCCGGGATTTTTTCTTGGTCCCCGAATGCATCCGAAACAAGTGCCGGCACGTGGAGGCGTTGGGCAGAAAAGCAAGTGCTGACGGTGGAATCGGAATAAAAAAAACGATCCTCGATTTGGGCGTTTACGGAATGAAGGACCACGAGGACAATGTCGACGCGAAGAAAGCCCTTCTCCGCGAGAAAGAGTTGCGTAAAGAGGAATGGAAACAAGCCGTGAAGAAAGACAGTGAAAATAACAAGCGGGGTCCTGCTGGTGGAGAAGGTCCTGATATTCGTATCGACAAGAAGAATTATCCAGAGCAAGTGTTGAGACCAAAAGCAAGAAGGGAAACGGAGGCACTCCTTCGTGATGTGTACCGGACGGTTCAAAAAGAGATGGACAACACAGAAATTGACCGCTGGACCCGCGTGAGTCAAAGATTATTCGCGGCATAGTATGTACAGCGTTTTCTGCCGCGAGCGCGATTGAACCATCAACATAGAAGTACTACACAGACGATATTTGATCCTCACATTCATTTTTCGTGACATCGACGAGCTGTAACATCACACGACCTGCTGTAAGCGACATTTTATGATTGGCAACGCCACGAGCGCATCCGCTACAAGGCTAATGCCTTTGCGACATGATGAAGATAACGCCCTAAAAATCTCCTCTTCTTGAACACAGAGACAGATGGCTGATTTTAATCTCGTTCACTCCGGCCACGGGATTCAAGTGTGTTCGTGTGGGTTTGCTTTTCCGTTGATTTATGTGTGTTCGAGCGAAACAATTTTTATGAAGCGGAGGCTCCGCTGGAACTTCTTCATGCAGGAGCCGAAAGAAGTAGAAGTACGACTACTGAGAGCAGAGCGAGACTCAGTGAAGCGATAAGTTCCTTAAGCCTTATCTTCAGGTTTGTCCTTTCGCTGCTCCTGGAAGAGAAAGAGTGATGAGCGGCACTCAACAAAAAACAGGCAGTAGAGAGGTGCCAATTAGCAAGAGACCTGAAAGACAATCTTACTCTGCGCAATGAACACATCATTTTTCCAGACCAGGGAGCTCCTCCAGCACAAAAATCTGTCAATGTTGCATCTCGTCTCGCCTTCCGGGTTGCAGAATTTTTTAAATTTATCCAATTGATACCTTTCATATCTCACTCGTTCGTAGAAGGAAAAAAAACAATTTCAAAATAGTGATTCCAGTCACCGAGCTCCTGCCATGGTGGATCGAAATTACCACCTGTTTCTTGCTCGCGTGTGCGAGCAGAGCGAGCGCTATGAGGACATGCTGGAGCACGTGAATTCGCTGGTGACGATGGGCACCGACCTGACGCTGGAGGAGCGAAACCTCTTCTCGATTGCCTACAAGCACGTGGTCGGCGGTCGACGGACCGCCTGGCGGGCAATCCAGGGCATCGCGCAGCGCGAAATAGGGGACGACAAAGAAGAGTTTCGGCAGATAATAGCCAGCTACCGACAAAGCATAGAAAAAGAACTCAGAGACTTTTGCTACCAGGTACACCTATTCATGTTTGTAGTCTATACCTTCGCACGTTTGCTTTGCTTTTTGGTTTCTGTAATCGGAGTGGGGTTTTCATGATCGCATCGGCATCACAGTATCGTGCACGTGCACGTCCGTGTAGCTTATTTCTGCAAGACGTTCTCCCGATCTTCTGTGTCTGTGCTTCATCCTCATCGTTCTCGTTATAGTATTTTTTTACGTTTTTTCCGCTAGGTACTCAAGCACATTGAAGATGATCTCATGCCCATCGCCGCAGACAACGAGTCAAAAGTCTTCTGGCTGAAAATGAGAGGTATTGTTTGATTGCTTGTTCTACATGAAATCGAAAAAAACATACCCATACGATAAAAACAAGATACTTAGACTTATTAAAGCAAACTGAGTCAACATCTTGTGGTGTTTCAAAAGTTAAGGTCCACCAACTTCTAAATCCAGGTGACTACTGCCGGTACCTAGCAGAATCACTCGATGATAACGACGCGCATCACAAGGCAGCAGAAGATGCCCACGATATCCGAAGCAATCATGACGAGTGTCTGGCAGCTTTTCTGGTCGCATTTAGACCAAGTCCAAGAGCAATGCAAGACTTGCTTGCTCTAGCGAAGACGCAGGGTAGTTGCCAATAAATGTTTGCATGCTAGTACTCCACTTTTTTGCAATCTTCTACTGTGCCTGCGTGTGCCACATGTATACCTATACACCAAATACACGACAAATATGGCTTAGTCTTAGTCTAGCTATGAAGGCCCAGAAGCTGAGACCGCAGACACTTTCATTTTTCCCGTTGGATACGTGAGGCGTACAAACAGGCTTCAAGTCTCGCGTTGAACCATCTACCGGCAATACATCCAATTCGACTAGGCCTGGCTTTGAACTACTCGGTACTATTTTGCATAAAAGCAAGTACGAGAAAGTTGCTACGTACATCAAGGTTACCTCTCTCACCAGGAATGTTAACCAACGATATCTTCATGATCTCCCGCCCCTGGAGGGAAGGGAAGTCGTGATAAGGGCCTGGCGCCCAGATGCGCTACCTACCTGAGGCAGACGCATCAAGTCTCGCAAACTAAGCGGCAGCACGCCGCTGCTCCTGGTGAGTAATGTAGGGCGGCGCCCGCAATCCAGCGCGCGCCCCCTCGCCCCTGGTGGGTGTTCTCTTCTTGAGGACGAGCCCAGCTCTGGAAGCTGGTGCGCCCTGTACTATGCTCCTGGCGAGTGAGACGGCGGAGGGCCGTCCGCGTGCTTAACCTGAGCGGCACAGCGCCACACCGCGCCCGACCAGTCCGAGGCGGGCACTTTAGTGTGTTGCCGCGTCGTGTGCAAGGAGGCCCGGCATGGCGTGCCCTCCCGGCGGCCTTGTGCCGTATTGGTGGAGGCGCACCGTCGTACGCCCTACTGCCTCACGTAGTGCGCAGCACGCAGCCGGCGGCACTTGCCGAAGACTGGCGAAAACGGTGGGGCCTGCGCTATTCTGGAAAGCCTGGGCTGGCACCCTTACCCCCCTGGCGGGGCCGGAAAACCGTTCCCGGGAGGCGGCGCAAGAGGCGGCGGAGGCTCCGCCTGCGTGAGCCCCAACCGCCACAGCTTGCGCCCTACATTCTGCCCGTCCGGCAATAGCCGGATGTCCGTGGAGCCGCTCTGGAAGCGCACCTCCCTACGCACGTAGCGTAATTATTCTGTGTTAGTGCGCCCGGTGTGCACCCTCTGAATAATGCTGCTATAAGGAGCCAGTGCTCGAAGCAGGGCAGCACAGCGCGCCCATTTCCCTTCATGCACGTTGCTCCCCTTCAGCTTCCACGACTTGAGGCCGTGTGTCGCGTTGAAGGGTTTTCGCACGTCCTGCTCCCACAGCCGTGCTGTCAGACGGATCATCGCAAGTATAGCCTGGTCAAAGAGCGAGCGCCGCATCTGTTTGAAACAAGAGCGGAGCATATACATACATACATATCTTCATGATCCATTTTTTCTATGTGTTCTGCACTTCTACAACGGGAAAAAAAAAGCGGATACAAATGCTTTCCAAAATAACAATAAATCCAGGTCTTTTACTACGAGATTCTGAACAGTGCGGAGCGAGCCTGCTTGCTAGCCAAAGCTGCGTTTGACGACGCCATTCCGAAAATGGAAAACCTTGACGACGATAACTACAAAGGTACTAATACGCAATTTTCACCTCCGTACATAATTTTACAGGTCCTGATCCTGTGAATGCACTGCCACCAGGTACCTTTGCATGATTGCAAGCCTACGGGCCAACATGGATCAACATGGGCAGAAACTAGTACCGTAGTCAACATGCATTCGCACTCCACATCACAGACTCGGCGACCATTATGCAACTCCTGCGCGATAACCTGACTTTGTGGACGTCAGACGTGCACCCCGTATGACAGTGCAGAACTCCCCCTCCCCCTCATTTATATGTTGGCATGAACAGCAATACAAACACCAGCACGAATGGAGCCTGTGCATGAAAAATTTATGTGCCCAATGTAGGACTTCTATTTGGGGTCCCGGAATTAGTCATGCAAACAGTGCCACAAGTCAGCGACTGGATTTGGGATTTTGCATGACAAATGAGCGGGAGGGGGAGTTGTGCACTGTCATACCCCGTGAATGAGGACCAGTTGAACGTCGAAGATGTGGAGGCGTAAAGTCAAAGATACAAAAAATTATAGGGGCATGAAAATAGTACTTCTCATGTCCGTCTACTTCGTACTAAAGTAGTTTTTTCTTGAAAACTGAATTCGAATCGCTTGTTCTACCAAAGAACTAGCTAGTACATCACAATCCAACACTTTCATTTTGCAACGAACATTTATTTTCACACAACATCTAAAGATGAAAAAATTGTATTTGATTGACGCAACTACGCCGGGCCGCGAGTTGCTACTGCAACAAGTGTCTCCTGTCAGATGTGTCGATGTTTCGGAGCGACACCACTACGAGCGTGACAAGAAAAAGAAGAAGAAAAGGACACTGGCGGTTTTATTTTGAAAGAATTTGATGCTTCACTCCTGTGATAGATTTCATCACCTTTGAGTGATGATTGCGATTTCGTAGCTCCCGTTTTAGCAGCGTCGCTGCGCTTGTTCTGCCTTCCTTGCTCTATCTTTGGAGCAACGTATCTCACAGAAGGCGCCCCAGGTGTAGTTCTGTTTCTCCTAGTCACAAACTTCTAAATGAAAAAGCCTGTCTCTGTCACCGTGGTCGCGAAATAAAAAAAACTGCAGCAGGAAGCGTAGCTGCAGCAGCTTCGTGTCCTGGAAACCTGCAGGACCGAAGAAAATGGAACCCGGGTAGCTGCGTCCATGAACAAGCGCTCGTAGCAGACTGCGTGTAGCAGCAGCAAATCCGCCATGCGGACGGGGTCCGCTCCCACGGTTCATCTTCCAGCTGGAGCGATGCGTTCACCACGTAGTTGCCACCACGGATTGCTGCTGACTGTGTTCTTTTTTTTCCTCGGTTACAGCGCAAGTTCCACTGCGGTCGCCCTTGCTTCCGGCAAACAGGAGAAAACTACATCTTCGAGCACCAAGGCTACCGGGAGTAAAAACTTCTTGTCTCCAAGAAGATGTCGTGTTCTTGCACTTTCCCAAGTACAAGCAGCTGATACCACTGGTGCACAGCAAGAACAACATGGACGTCAAACACCGCCCGTTTCCGAGCCGCCGCGCAAAGCGGCCTTCACGCCGGTGAAGAGTCCGGAGGAAGTGAAACATGCACAGCAACAGGTGCTGAACGGCGGATCATCGGCAGCATCGCTTGCGACCGCCGGGCCAGGGAGTTTCGAACGGGACTGCGTCCGGAAGCCGACGATTAGCGGGTGCGATTGCAAGGAGATGATATCCAAGCAAATGAAAAGATCGTCCTTCCTCCAGTAGCTCAGAGTCAAGGGCATCAGGCACGTTGATGAGACTGAAAGAAGGAAAACGAGTCGCTATCATCAGCATTGTGATTTTTGATTTTGATCCGCACACGCACTAGCACAATGACAATGTACGATGTTTTCTTTTTTCGCTCCATACCAAATTGCGGCATGCAACACGCAGCGGGATGAGTGCTTGCACACCGTGGACTACTACATCAACGGTGCTACCGGATCTGGCAGCTCAAGCAGCGCGACCTCTCCCACCGCTGTGAAGCAAGCCTTGTTTCGAGCCAAGTTTGACCACCCACTGACAAACACGTTGCTGCTGCAAATGTTTGAAAAACGCGCGGCCAAAGCCTCGAGTAAACAAGGTCGTGTCAACTACACAAGAAGAACCAACTCTAACTCATCTTTCCAGACCAATGCGCAGAAGAAGTCTAGGCACTTCTACACTGGGAGAAGCACCACATCAACATCATCTGCTACCGTGGCAAGAATTCACGGGACTCCCGACAATGAATCGACGCCGAACAACTTCGCGTCGCGCGTCTTCCACGAGGACGTGGACTTTTCGAAGGTGAAGACGCGCGGCAAGTGTAGCGAAGCGGAGATGAACGGCCTTGACCGGTGTCTGGCGATGTTTTGGCAGTGCGACCGTCTCGAGGGACAAATGTCGGCGAGCGCCGACGCGCAAGCGGAAAACCTGCAGTTCATTTACGATCACCCGGGCACTCCGGCGTGGTAAGCCTTGAAAGTAGCCGAACTTGCGCGACGTTCCTGCTTGTTGGTGTTTGCGAAAATCTGCGCCAGCAGCGTATCTATAAATATGATCGGTTCATTAACCGCGATAGCGTGAGCCGAGCCCGAATTTCAAAACTTGTCACATGTGCTACCGTTTCGGTTTCTCTTTTCCTCGGAGTCTGAGTATGTTTCCTTCCGATGGTGAAAAGCTCCACCTGGAGTAACGCGAGAAGTTGCTTGTCCTCGCCGCAGTCGTCACACAGAGCAGCGAAGCTCGTTGATGAACAGCATCAGCCTCTGTGCAAGAACCTCGTTGTTCGAAATCAATACGTATGATTTGCGAACCACGCAAGAGGTGAGTTCGTGGCGTTGATGAAAAAGTTGACGATCACGCAAGAACTGAGTAGTCGATGATATGATCGTCCGGCATGATATTCATGATATGAATCTGCCGATAGATGAACATGAAGCTTCCCGAACAAAAATCGAAGCCTTTAACTAGAGCTGTCGTGGAGGTTGACGAGTTGTCACTTGGACTCTAATATCGTTAAGAAAAAGGGACCTGTTGCGAGAAGATGTCAAGCTGCGGCGCAAGCTGCAAATTTTTAATGCTGCAAGAACATTCTGGATTCGATTTCAGAAAATGCTGCGCATTTGAGGACACTGCAGCGCGCAGTGCTTTAGGTGAGAGTTTCGGAAAAAAAATTTGGCCGAGTCTGAAGTCGCGCACTGATAAGTAATTTTTCTATAATCACGGCAGCTCTCCGGAGCATTGAAGAGTTTGGATTGATTGTCTAGTCAAAGCAGAATAAAAAAGACCTCAAGAGGACAAGATGGCGGCTCCTGTGCTGGCAGCGACCCATTCTGTTGTCGCGCTGGATTTCAGCGATGGGTCCACCAAGTCGCAGAAAAAATTTCTTTTCGAGGCCGGCACGAGTGGCGACGAGGTGGAGGCCGTTGTCTCTACGAAAGGTCGCAAGGAGACCCGCCCCCGCTTTGAAACGCGCATCGAAGCGGTTCTCGGCTCCGGCAAAACGAAGAACAAGCTTTCCCTCGAACTGGTGGAGACCGACTGGAGCAAGGTGCGCGTGGAGAAGAAAAAGCGCAAGAAAATGAAGGCCATGAAGAAAGCCGCGATGAAAAAAATGAAGGCCATGAAGAAGCGCGGAGGTCGTGGTCGCGGGGGGTTTGGATTCGGCGGCGGTTTTTTCATCGGCTTCGGAGGTATGTATGATTACGATTCCGACTGTTATGACGACGATTCCGATTTCAGCGACGACAATGACTTTCTCCGCCCGGCTGCAGGGGGTGGTCGCCGCGCGGGGAACAACGCGCCACCGCCCGAAATGGTGCTATTGAACCGCGACAACCGCCGGATGGCGCAGTTCACCTACGGGAGCATCCAGGCGATTTCCGTTGGAACAAAGGCGACCAGCGCAGGAGCGACGGGTAAGGCGGGGAGCAAAAACGTGGCGGGCAAGAAGCAGCCGAAAGCAAAAGCAGGAGCTGCGTCATCCTCGTCTTCCAGTTCATCTGCTGCGGCGCAGCAGCAATCTGGACCTGATGACCTCGAAGAAAGCGGGACGAACGCTACTTCCGACACTGTCTGGGTAACCCTGCGGGTTTCGAAGCCGGGCGAGTGTTTGCAGACCCCGAAGCAGAACGAGGTGAAGCAGGAGTTGGTGAGGATGAAAAAGGCCTTTATCCCGACCGAGGGAACAAACAAAAGCCTGTCCTTCAAAGTCGGATTTGCCACCGAGCGGGCGGCTACGAACTTCGTAAACGCGTTGGAAAACAGTCGGACCAATACCAAAGAGGAGGCGGCGGAAAAGCGCGAGGAGCTGAAGGCGAAAAAAGAGGCGGGGTTGGACACCCGGAAGCGCGGTCCGCTGGTTCCGGTTATGACCCCCGAGCAGGTCATCGCGCAGAACTTGCTGCGGGCTGACTCCTACGCAGCCAAGTCCATCCGCCGGTGGAACCTGTTCGGACCCTACGCGCGCAACAGCACGGAGGAGCAGTGGAAGCGTTACTACGACCAGCGCTGCTTGGATGAGTCGACGAAAGCGTCGGAGAAGGGAGGAAACTACGGAAGTGAGTGCAAGGAGGACGATTACGACGGGGAGCTCGACGCCGACCGGTTTCAGAAAAAGATTCGTCTCGGCCTCGGCCGAGCGCTCGTGTCCTCGGGAAAGGTATTTCAACATTTTAGCCTACAGTAGATGAGGGCCTCGTCTTCCTCTCGGACTGGGTCTACACGACCGACGTCAAGGTAATTTTTTAAGTTTGTAGCTCTAAAAAAAATAGTAAAACTACGTGACATACTAGATCATTTTTTCTAGGTGTATCCGCGTACAAACAACCCAGGTCCGCAAAGAGGACGCGGCCTTGTTGGCATCAGGGCTGTTTTTGCGCGAGTTCCACATTAGCGAGGACGGTTCGGAAGACCCGCGCGAGGTGGTTGTTTGTTCGCGCATCTACGCCGCAACCGCGAACCCGGCCGCGGTTGACCTCGGCTTCGAGCACTACCACCGGAACCGGATCTGGATCGACGACGAAAAGTTCATGTTCTGTTCGGCGCTCCTGTATTCGCCGGCCGCAAACAATCCGCTACACGTTTCATCTCTACTGATGAAATCCAGCCTGATCTCGGAGACCGACTACTCGGCTTCTGGTATCCACAACCAGAAAAAGACGGAGAAAATCAAGCTCTGCGACTACCCGCAGGCTTGGGGAAATAAACCGCCAAACCCCTCTTTGGGAACTGGGAAGAACAGCACTGGTATGGTTGAAGTAGTAGACGTGGTCTTTCAATTCTCGGCAAGATTCTCATTGTTTTTCTTTGTTCCAGAAACTTTGTGATGCAAGAACTCAACTACTTCAGATGAAATGCCGACGGAAAATGTAGAAGTAAAATATAAAATAAGGTATTCTGGCGGAACTTCTTGGTCACGACTACCCCTTATCGACCCGGAAGTTATCGACGGGAAGTGCGTGAAATTCGAAAGGGACCACAGCGAGCCCTAGGAAAAAATTCAATTGGTCTTGGTCATGCGAATTTCAATTTGCATGCACACCAAATAAAGCTGCATAAACAAGATCACTCCAGAGCACTTGGAGTGAGCTGCGTTTTGGTATCGACAAAAAGAAAGAAGGAAGTCTTCGCACCGTATGTGAATGCCTTTGTAGCGCGTTGCGCTTCTGTAGAGCGTACAGCGTAGCACTTCCGCAGGAAATGAATAAAGTACCTTTTTTTGCAGCTAGCAGCAGTCGTCCCCAAAGGCACTCACGCGCTACTTCCGCGGTATAAAGATGCTTTTCCGCGCTGTTTCGTGCCATCGGGATGAATCTGAAGCCCGCGACCCGCATGTATGACGCGTTGTGGGCCTGGCGAGACAGCAAAAACAACTTGAAGGGCCCCGAGTCGCTGACGGACGACGAAGGCAACGGGATTCACGCCGACTTGGAAGCTGCGATCGCAAAGAAAAACACCTTGAAAGTTGGAGTTGCTGCAGCTGCTAAGTCCTCCTCCGCCGCGGGGGCAGCTCCAGCTGCCGCTTCATCTTCAAGTAGTGCTGCTTCTGCGTCTTCGGGAAAGCAGGCCACGGGGGCTGGCGCGGCAGCTGAAGGCAAGCCGGCAGGAGATGAGCCGGACAGCGATAGCGAAGAAGAAGCGCTGGGCAGTTCAGAGGAGGATGTCGCAGACGGCAGCGGGGATGAGGAACAGGACTCTCTCGACTCTAAACCAAAAGATGCAGAAGACGAAGACGCAGGGGAAGAACGCGGAATCTCAGCAGGGAAAAAGTCATCAAGCAGCAGCGCCCTTCTGAAGAGTAAGAAGAACCCGCCTGTCACTCCCGCGAGCGAGGTGCTGAAGGCTGCCCGGCCCGCTCGCGTCGCCGCGGGTATGTTTCCGCAGGACTTGTTCTCTCCGCCCTCTGAGGCGAAACGCCAGCGCCTGGAGTGAGTAGACGATGGACCTGTCAAACAGAGGTGGGCGAATCAGACTTAGAAATGAAAGCTAAACAAAGATACAACACGAAAACTCGTCCACTTCAGAAATTGTTCCTGTGCAGAAAGTGCAGCAGTTTTAGTGCCTGCCTGTTATGTTTTTACTCTTTGACCTTCAAGATCGTTGGAATTGTTTTTCGTCACAGACACCAGAACTGCAGGCCTTCCTGCAGCGAGCAGAACTTCATTGCCTTCTTACTGTGTACTGCAAAGACACGGAGATGAAGAGCTTTTGCAGGTGTCGACGCCTCCGTGTAAAATTTCCAAATTAAATGAAACGAGTGAGCTCTTTTTACCTTGAAAAAGAAGATGAAAATGAACCTTGGATACTACTCAAGGTTCAAAAAGAAGGCTATGAGCCGTTACCGTTTGGAGCGCATTTACAAGGATCAGCTCCCACACGACACTGTTTGGATCTGGATCAATGTCACTGATACACAAGTAGAGAAAATCACCAAAATAGTCGGTCATGAATCGGCCGCGGTGCAAACCAATGAGATCTCCGACTTCTGTGTATCGATTCCAAATCGACTTTTACACGGTAGAAAAATATGATCCCGCTCGGTTTTCAAAGGTCGTCGGAAATCTAGGTGTGAAGGAACGAAAATGATTGAATGATGACGACGTGATCTGCAGTACAGTAGTGTCCATGTCCAAAAAATCTAAAAAATTTTCGGTTGATGCTTGTTGTTCCGAATGGTGTGCAATAATGCAGCCATAGATACGAACTCGAACACGTTTGCGACGCTTTTGTTTTTTGATGCTCCTGTTTATTGATCTCGCTCTATTATACAGTCACAGTGAATGTTGTGAAGTATAGTTGATAATCTCTTTGCCCGCCTGGTCTCGGGAAAGTGTACAATTCGGTACAGTTTTGATTTCTAGTTGTAGGAGCTCCAGCTGTTTATTCGGCGCAACAGTGAGCGTTTGTTTTGGCCCTCTTTATTTTTTAGAAACCACACTTATATATTTTCTTTGTTTGATCAATCATTTCACAGCAGTTAAGTTTCTGTTCGTTAGTCAAAAAGAAAAAATCAAAAAGATCGAGAACGAGCACCAAAAGAATGTCGCGGCCAAGAACAGGAAATGAGGACGTGGAGCAAGGAGCTCAAATCCACCTGCTCTCGGATGAAGTAGAGGCTCCTCCTGGGGAGCAAGATGAGAGAGTTCCTACTTGCTTTCGAAGACATCTCTGGCTCTGGATCACGCTTTTGGCAGTTGGGGTACTTGCCGGGATTGCCATACCTGTAGGTTGTATTTTCCTAGGACGCCGGGACGAGCAAACTACAACACCGGGGAACCCTTCTCCTACCCCTGGGACGGGCCCTCCTGCAGGCCCTCCTGTAGAAGGTCCGGTCCAGATATTCGCCATGCGGCACGCGGAGAGCTGCAAGAACGCCAACATCCCCCAGTGGGGCGGGGCAAGAGACCCTCCCCTGACGAACGACAGCCAGGGCCACGGTCGCCAAATGGCGTTCGAAGGCGGGCGAAAGTTTGCGGCGACGTATCCTGAGTTGATGAAAAAGAGGCAGAGCTTTGTGTTTCTCGTCAGTCCCATGAGAAGAACCCTGGAAACCGCGAGTGAATTCATCAAAGGCTTAGTTTCCGACGTGTCCGGTACTAACGGGTACGGGGTATCCCCAGTAAATTTCCTGTATATGTACAAATGCGGTTTCTGCATGAAAAGCTTCCTTTTAATTCGATTCGGCATGACAAGTGGCATGCTCCAAGTTGGTCAAATTTGTGATGCATTTTGTACATGTGCAGGAAATTTGTATTGCATACGGGGTTAAAGAAGACTACATGGGAGCGAGCAAGATTTACCTCGCCCCCGAGCTTCGAGAAACCGCAAAAGGTCAGACACAGCCGCCCTACTCAAGCATACCCTCTGACCTCGGAACCAGTGTTACAGATTGGGCAAAACCAGACCAGGACGCGAATGTGTTCAGTGGGGAGACTTTTTTCTTGGGCAACGATAATACAGCTGATGAAGAACAAAAGAAGAATTACTCGTGGCTGCAAAAACGACCCTCGGACCAGCAAATTTGGCCAGATGAAAGAGGCGGTAGATACTTCGGCGAAGAGATTGGGAAAAACCAAAACCGCAGCTTCGAGAATCTTCTCACCAGCTTAAAAACCGACGCGCGGTTCGAAAAAAAAATTGTTTTCCTGGTGTCCCACAGCAACACTATGTTCAATGCGTTTGAACACATTTTGCGCTGGGACAAGAAAGAGATGACAAGGCGGGCCGCAGACCCTGCTCTGAACTGGTACAGGACAAATGCCATTTGGAAGCAATCTGTGCCACTCGAAGTCGACATGACCACGGTGAAGAACGGCCAGAAAGCCACGGCCACATTCTCTTTCGCTCCGGACCGGTACAGATGATTGGCACGGAGAAGAAACTGAGAATGTTCTTGGACTGCGGACGCATATTATTGAGTGCCGCCCTTACCCTTTATCGACGCAGGGCTTCTAGGTCCAGCTCCGTTTTCTCATGTAGATGTATGAGTATGATGATATTTTTTACCTCGCCTACAGGGCATTCAAGAGGAGTACTACACCACACCAGTTGCAAATAGCGTTACCAGTTGCGGCGAAATTCAGTGCTACATTCTTCAAAACGAATTCAAATTTGTGATGCGAAACACAGGCAACTTCTGAAAAAATGTTGCAATGTGATCGTGAAAGAGGAACTGCAGCACTTGAAGAAAATTTTTTGAAGCGACATCTTGAACAAACAGCTGCAGGGCCGCATTATAATAGTAGGCTTTGATGTGGAACTTCTTTCATAAGGTTTAGGCCGACGCTCAAGGCCCCAAGTGTAACGCTACAGCGCGAGTAGAAAGAAGCGACAAGCAGCAAAAGCTTTCTCTTTTACGTGTGGAGTGTCTTCAGCCAGTCTGCAGCCAGTCTGCTAAAACGTCAAACATTCCGACAAGCGCTGGCGCGCGCTGTCTTCCTGCTCGACTACAAGGCGCTGCTGCTGTTTGTGTCGCGCATCACAACAAAGCCCATGGCGCCTGCGTTTACAACATTCCTTGCAGAGGCCTGGGTCTGTGCTGCTCTCTGCATCTGAAAGGCATTTTTTCGCCTGTGGTAAATACCCTGCCCTGGACGAGAAATCGGATTTTCTTTGTCTCTTTTTTGCTTCATGTTGGCATTTAAGTGAGTGCTGCCTGGAGCTTGGTTAGAGAGACAGGGCGCGGACGACGTCCACTATGACTACCTGTTCCTGTTTTCACTAACCAAGCAGAAAGCACCTGCAGACAATAGTTTCAAATTTGGCCTAGCAGCAATTTAAATCAGCCTTGCCCCACGACGCAGTCGTGGGGAGTGGTTCTTACTAACTAAAGCAACTTTGTTTCTCTGCTCGCTCGCCCGCCTAGGTGAGTCTACCTCCTAATGGGAAACGTATAGATCCGATTACGTTTACGATCGCATAAATGTATAACTCAGCGCTATTGATATGGTGGAGACTACTACATGTTTTCTTTTTGAAAGCTCGTCATCTAAGGTTTTTGAAATGAAGTCGTCATCTATAGGTTTTCAAAATGAAGAAATGAGTGCCGACATATGTTGAGGCAGTGAACATTTTTGTGGCAAACCAAATTCCAATTCGTCCAATCATGGGATTGGGAAAAAATTCTTTCGCTCCGGACCGGTACAGATGATTGCACGGAGAAGACACTGATGAAAATGTTGGACCACTGCGGACGCATATTATTAAGTGCCGCTCTTTATCGACGCAGGGCTTCTAGGTCCAGAACCGGAACTGCGCTTTCTCATGTAGATGTTGTATGATAATATTTTTTACAACCCCGCCTGCAGGGCATTCAAGAGGAAAACTAGTACTACACAACACCAGTTGCAATACATAGCGTTACTACACAACAACTCTGTTTCTCTGGTCGCTCATGCGCCTACGTGATTCTACCTAGCAGACGGGGAATGGGAAACGTATAGATGCGATTACGGCAACATAAATGTAGTAAGTGCTATTGATATGGTCGTGTTGCCTCAAGGTTTTTGAAGGTTTTGGAAATGAAGTTATCATCTAAAGGTTTCTGAAATGAAGAGATGAATGTTGAAAGATGTTGAGACACCGAATAGATATTGTGGCAATCCAAATTCGTCCCATCATGGGAAAAAATTGTTCGCCACTTATTTTTACAATGCCCCCCCAAAAAAAAAAAAGAAGTCGCTGCTTCAAGGGAGGTGGCGTGGGCAAAGTCGCATTGCGCGTGCGCCGTGCTGCCTGGACGTTTGGGTTTATTGTTCTCGATTCATAAAAATTTCTGAATGCGTTCTTTGAAGATGTTTTGTCCCTGAAAGAGTGCATCCAGCTAGGCATGTAGTTGAGAGCGAAAAATACGAAAAATACGAATAGTCCACCTGTTTGGTGTTGAATCAAACAAGTCGCTGACAACATTCAGAAGCGCGACGCGATCTGCAAGGGAAAGAGAGAGGCAATGCCACCACAGGAGCAGGATTGGATGCAGATGATCCGGCTCTATGTACAGTTAGATCAGAGAAGTTCTTCAACATGTAGCAACAAGACACGACTACTTACCTCGACCTCCGACCGTATACATTCTATTACAACTAGAACTACTCCGTAGGTCCTCTAGGTGAGTCGGACGATTCTCATCAATCTATTACACCTGTTGAAAATGGCAGGCGGTCACCTCATGGCTTCCGTCTTGAAAACGGCGGTTTTCCCGTGCCTCTCTTCCTGGCCTCTGGCCGCGTTTTTCCAAGTGCTTCCGGTTTCCGGAAATTTGCGAGGAAAATCTGAGATGTCGGAAATTCCCCCCCCCCCTCGACGACGACCACGAATCTGCACTCTCCGCCTACGGTTTCTCACCCCGACGCCGCTAACACGGCCGCACTGTACGACCTTCTCATGAACGAGAAGGACTACGACGCGACGCAGCAAAAGAAGGTTTTGCTCGATGCTGGGTACCCGGAGCCGCAGGTGATGAAATTGATGTTGAGGCGTTTTGTTTTAACTGCTCTGCTGCTTCCTCGACGTGACCGTGAGGCATTTTTTTGATAAGCATAAACAGGATGTGTTGGTGTTGCTGCAGTGTAGTCATTCATTTTTTGTACACGTTTATGTCTCAGGTGAAGCTGATGATGGTCATGTTGACTGATCCGGCGAGTGGTAGTACGTATGAAGAACGGGCGAAGAACATCCCACCAAAAAAATCGATCATACTCATACAGGGCCGCAAAAAGCCCAAAAATCGCTATTTTTTCAATTTTTTATTTTCAAAAATTTTTCGCTGTGTCCGGCAGACCCGGGCAGCCGCTTCTGTTTTGGTGCTCTTATGACGTAAATATTGCGCGGCCTATCTTCTTTGGCTGCTTGGAGTAGTTTCGCTACTTCAGCAACTAAGAGGCGGCAGCAGGCCGAGTAGCTATGAGGAGGCGGATGCTACTCCAATAGGGCCGTCAGACAAACCACAAAGAAGATTGCGCAACTACTGGAGACCAATACCATTGCGCGGCCCTGTCCCATTGATTTCGTTGGCGTTATGGCCATGGGCCTGCATTTCTGGGCACATGCCGAGGAGCCCGATACCCCGCCTTGGCCTTACTTACCACCAGCTCCTCGTCGGGATTTTAACTGCTTTGCCCCCCCCCAGACCGGCAACGCCGTCCAATCTGGAGAGACTGCTCGCGCACTTTCTGGCCCCAGATGTGCTAAGGCAAAGTGGGCACATGATTGGCCTCGAAAAGACGGCCATTGCATGCGGATCAAAAAAATCGATCATATCACTTTCGGGCGCCGGAGACCTCTTCCGGGCCGCCCCATCAGCGGAGTCGATTTGCTGAACTTCCACAGCTGAATTTGGCAAGATTTTCGCACTTTTTCGAAGTTCGAAAAAATGCCGATTTTCGATATGATCGATCGGCCTCAAAAAATGGCCGTTAGCTCGGTCCCAAAAAAATAGATCATACATTTTTGCGAGTATGATTAATGCCATTTTTTCACTTTTTTCAAATTTTCTAAAAGAAAATGGCAGCTTTTGGCATATGATCAATTTTTTTGGGCCGCTGCTATGGTGAAAAATTTGCAAATTTACAGTTTTTGAAAAAACGCCAATCGCGGTGCTACGGCGCAGGTCAGCAAATATGATCGATTCCGGACTCAGCCCGTGCTAAAAAAAATTGATCATACCGCAAAAGCTGTCAGTTTTTGCCGATTTTGCCACGTTTTGTTGGCCGTTTTTCCACGTTCTCCGCACTGAAAATTGCTGTTTGAGATGGCCTTTTTTGGTCCCGTCCCTGGTCGATCGCTCTGGCGGCGATCCTGTGGAGGCGTGCCAGAGGATGCCACCGGAGGTCTGCCCAAGAACCCCAGAACGCCTCAAAATAGAAGGCCCAGCCCTTAGGCTTTTGCGCGGCCCCCAGCACAACCCATGCATGTTTGTCGCAGCACCGTCTCAGCGGGGCTAGAGCTGGCATCCTGAAGGCCATTCCTTTCCTCCTGGGCCGAGCATGTGCCAGGCTGCGTGGATCCTTTGCCTCCATCCATGTGACAGGCTTGGGAGCGGGAGTTATGAGAGACAAGCGCCCGACGGCGGGGCCGGTAGGTGTGGAGGGGCTTGGACCGGTAAGAGGGGGCCGGCAAGAGGCCGAAGAGCAGAGCCAGGACAATTGTCGCGGGCGACATATCCGCGCCAGTCGCCTCCTCGTAGCTAGTTGAACTACTACAGGCAGCCAGTCCAGAGCTCAGCAACGTTGCCGCCCAAGCAGAATGCTCCAGGCCTTACCTCCAAGCCATGCAAATTTTCCGCCGAAAAAGAAAAATCGCTGCCGAAATACAGGATTTTTGTTAAAAAAGCGCAGGTTTTTTTCAAAAAAGTAGCATTTTTTGTGTCTTGAATTCGGCCAAATATGAGTATGATCGATTTTTTTAGTGCGATAGCTCGCGGCAGCCCACAAGCGCGGTCTTTTTGCGGATTTTGTCGCATTGGACCAGGACAAAAGCGGGGAGTTGACCGCGAACGAGTGTCCGGCTTTAGCCGCCCGCACCGGGGGAGGAGGACAGAAGGTCGACATTACAGCTGCCGCTACCTTTATTTGGGCGCCGAAGCGAGGACGAGGCGCAGCGTCTCTGGAAATTTTCACAACCGGCCAGACCACCGTCGAGACGCAGGAGGCAGATTTGGCCGGCAAGCTGACGGGACAGGCTTCTCTGCTGGAGGTGCCGCTGGATCTCTTCAACCGAAAGGTGACGGGTCAGTGGGCAACGAGACCTGGCGCCATTTCCAGCTTGTGGAATTTTTGTTCCATGGATGGTGGCGACGCGTTATTCACGCAGCTGGAAACGCGTCACGGCGAGGCAGTCGACCATCTGTTTGACTTGGCTCACGTGGTAAACGGGTTGAATCGCCTGGTCGACGAGACTCAGAAAAAATACAGCAACGAGGTTGCCGACAAATTTGCTGTCCGGACCATGACCCAGATTGCGACGCAGCTCAAATCCGCCATGGACACGCTCCTTGCCGCCGAGAAGAATTTAAAACTACTTGCGCAGTGAGCCCATTCTCGCGTCGATGCCCAGAGGCGAATAGCGCGTGGGCTCAGCCACGAGCGTAAGACAGGCTCTTGGAGCACTGCAGCGAAGGCAGCAAGGCCAAAACACGGTAAAACGAAGAAAAGTCAGACAGTTCAACAAGATAGAAGCTGCCCCCACCCATTTTCTTTTTCGATCACGAACAAGACTAATTTTCGTCCCTTATCACAGAGCAGCGGAACCTTTCAACTTTTGGAAAAGCAATAGTAGAAACTCGCAAATAAACAGAAATAAGAAACAGAAGCTCAGCAGTTTATTTTATCTTTGTTCTGACCGGCTCTTAGTTGTCCTTGTCTTTCAAATTCAAACTTTTTAAACTAATAACGAACAAGATTTATTCTTCCTCTCTTTTTTTTTTAGGCCTGAGTCAAAGATGCTTAGCCAGTTAGTCTTTTTTGTTGAAGTACTGTTAAACGCGTGTTGAGATGAGAGATCGACTTTCAAACGGTTCCATGTGACCAATCTCAACAAACAAATGAAGAAATGAATGCTGAAACATGTTGAGAAAACGAATACTGCGGCAAACCAAATTCGTCCATGTCATGGGAAAACTTTTGTTCGCCATCTCAATTTGTTTGTTTGTTTGATCTTCGACTGCGTGTGTGTCGTCGCGAGGGTTGTTTTTTGAAGGAGCTGCGAGCGACATGGGAAGAGGTCACGAACGAGGTGGAGCTGTGGGGTAATTGTACGAAACTGTCACAATTCATCGAGTACTAGCTCGGTCGCTTTTTTATGCCGCGCATCGGCATCGTACTGGTGCTAGTGATCTCAGCGCGACCGGACGGTCGAAATCTCAAGAGCGAAAATAATGTATCTCTCAAGGAAAGCAACTGCAACTTCTTGATACCGCACTGCGTCTGCGTCTACTGAGCGGACCAGTTTATTCTTTAGCTGCGGGACCAAAAATGTCAACATAGATAGAAATGAGTACTATCATCTAACATCTGCGACTGCGTATGTAGGTCTTCACAACCTCTCGAAGTAGATTAGTTCCCCTCGCAAGAAATAACCGACCACCATGGCCGCGCACCACAACGTGAGCGTGGAATCGTACGAGTCCGCACTGAAGATGGACCGGCGGGGCTTGGAGCACACCGCGGTGAGCCAGATGCTGGACGGTTTCAACGAGACGAAACCCGAGCCCAACGTGTTCGCCACGAAGGATATCCAGGAAAAACTAGCATCCCCATCCATTTTATGCATGACAAACACAGGATTTCATACATGTTTTGCATGGCAAATTGGATGGGGATGGTTGTTTTTAGGTGGACAAAGGAGCGGTCCTACCTGTCCCTCCTCTCCGAACTGAACCGGAGCGGGCGCAGCCGGATGCTGGGCAAGTCGCGGCGGCGGCCGCCGGGGGTGTCCTGTTGGTCCCGCGACAAGGAACCCAGGCTGAAACCGTCGCGGGAGGACTTTTGGGACGTGCCCCCGTACGTGGGCGCCGGCGTCAACTGTGCGTCCAGCCACCACCGCAACCCCTCCTCCATCCCCCCCATCGGGGCGGTCGAGACCGTCGCCCGCCGGACCAAGGAGACCACCGACCGCATGCCCCCGCCCGGGACGTACTCGCTGCCGGACCTGTGGAGCGAGCCCACGGCGTATTACAGTGAAAAATGCCCCCACCCCGGAATTTGCAGAAGTTTGTCATGTTGCAAAGTTTCCAATTGAAAGCAAAAGCTTTTTGTCTTGCATAAAAGAATTGCGAGCGTTTCTGATGCAGAATCTGGCTGCGCAAGGTGCCTTGTGCATAACAGATCCGGCTGCTGATGGGCTACTTCGCAACGCAAATTTCTTGACCTGTGTACTCAGCATGGAAAATTTGTGCTGCTGAGATATGCAAGACGGGGAATGTTTCTGTTGGATTTGGAAAGGTTTGCAATACAAATACTGCCAAGCTGGGCCATTTTTCATTTTAATACGGCGCCC
Organism: Amoebophrya sp. A120; assembly: GCA_905178155.1. Classification (NCBI taxonomy): domain Eukaryota; class Dinophyceae; order Syndiniales; family Amoebophryaceae; genus Amoebophrya; species Amoebophrya sp. A120. The sequence goes on along the minus strand of CAJINV010000001.1, from coordinate 1,699,181 downwards.
CGGTACTTGAGCCGGTTCGACCAGCAGACCCAGGCCATGCACCAGGTGGCGCTCAAGGGCATCGAGAAGTCCGAGTGCCACACCATCTACGGCGACGCCTTCCGCTTGCCGCTGTCCAACGAGGAGCGCAGTGCATTGGCAAGGATAAGGAAAAAACTCAAAGTCAAGACCGGGCACGAGGTACTTCTCACTACGTAGACGTTTAGCTTGTTCAAAATTATTAATTCTTGCGGATGTTGAACTTCTACCTCGTCCTTGTCGTCGTCTTCACACAACACGTGAGCCTCGTCTACATCTTCGAAATAGAAGCCCATCTTCTCTTTTGCATGTTGCTATGTTGACAGCCACTCGATGTCGATTCGTTGACGTTTTCAATTTCAAATACAGGTCATTTCCGGCGCGTCCCCGCAGAAGCACCGGAACGCGATCGTGCTGGAGGGTGTGAACCAAGCGTTCGGGGACGGGCGCGACAACCTGCTGATTCACGCCTTAATGCGCGAGGAGAACGAGCGAAAACAGAAGGAATCGGCGCCGATCATGTTTCAGCCGCCACCCGCGGATATCCTGTGTAAAAGTATCGTACTCGTATTGTAATCATGCATTACAATTACTTACAAATCTTTTTCTTAAGGTAAATCAGCATTACAGATTTCATTTCTCATGTTGAGGAAATTTGTAATGCATTTATACGAGTGCGATTATACTTTTGCAGTGCATAGCGGAGAGCGAAATCGAAAACGACCCGGAGTTCGAAAAAATGTTCGCGGAAAAAACGCAGCCCGATCCGGTCGCCGTCACCATCAGCATCGACAAGGATGCGGCGATCCGGGATTTGATGTGAGGACATTAAGGGAACTTCTACGGGCACAGCTCGTTGTTTTTATCGGGTGTGGTTGTCGTCCTTTCTGTCCAGGTCTGTTGCAAATGTGGGCTTGGGAGGTGGACGGCGGCGCACAACTTGATGTTCTAGGCTGCAACATCTGATCTTCTGTACCCGATACTTACTTACTAGATAAAAGTGATCGAGCCGGTTTCTTGATCCCGAATGATTTGGTCAACCATTTCGCGCAGAAAGCGAGGCTGTTTATTTGACAACGATTTTACTTTCACGGAGCCCTTCTATGGTCGCCCGATCGTCGTGTTTCGCTTTCTGCTGCTGTTTCGAACAAACGACAAATGTACCCATACAGAGGAAAAGTCCGAAATCATACTTTATTCTCACGACTGAGCTTCGTAAACGTGTTACCTATTGGAGAAGTGTTGCAGTCCGACGACTCCTCTGTGACGTATTCGAAGCTGTGTCTGTGAGTGTGGTCAGTAATAATCATCAACGATTTGTTTTCGATTTAAGCCACTGTAGGTTTCTCGGTAAAACATCGAGCGGCCAAAGTAAGAGTGAAGCCAAAAGCTATCAATTTCGTTGGTTCTTTCGTGTCGTGATTCACATGCTGCGCATGGTCAAAGAATTCGTCGCTATTAACTTGTGTGCGAGCGATAATCGTCGAAAAGCGCCGTCGAGTGACCTGTTCGCTGCCTCAGCCTCCGGGCGCAAGAACTACATGGGAATAAGCCACACGGCCTGGGCATCTGGCCGACGCTGCCTTTATTCTTGTGAACCCTACCTACTATCGAAGATAGACAAGATATAGTAAAACTGAAAGTCCCGCGAACAAGACGAAGATTTCGTCCTCATCGTCTAGACTATAGTATAGACAAGATGTTGCACAGCGCCAACAATCTGAGTTCGCGCAAGCGCCCCCGCGTGTGGGCGATGGACGTGGATGAGTTGGTGCCGGCGAGTCCCGCCTACGCCAAGTGGATCTACACGGAGTGCAAAAAGTTCGCGAAGACCAACCAGCACGAACTGGATCTGCTACGCAAGCGCATCGACTTGGAACACATCTTCGACGAGCCACTGCCCGAGGGAAGCAAAGTCTTTGCGGAGAACAAACGGATCGGGGCGCATGTGATGGTGAATAGCAAGGAGCAACAAGCTGCAAGTCGTGGCGTCCTCGCGAAGCGAAAAACTACAAGCAACTCCTCTCCGACGACCAAGGATCTTAACCCAAACCGCAAGCTGCATTCGCGTTCCCTAGTGTCAAGCTCTAGCAGTTCATCCTCTTCGTCCGCCGGCAGCGGCACCACTTTCACTGGAGCAGCAGGAGTCAGGGCGCATATGATCACTCCGGACAGTGTGACAACCAGTCGTCCCGGTTGTCCCGTGGATCTGCAGAGCTTCCACGAATACCTCGAGCGCGTCGAAAAAAAGCGGACTAGTGTTACAACCGGAGAAGAAGCCATCAATACGACCACGAGTGGGGCAAAGCGACAGAAACGGTTCACCCTGTTCTCTACGAGCCCCATGGCGCGTACACCCAGGGATGGGAATAAAGGTAGTTGGGCGAGTACAAATACGACGTGTACGAGAAATCATAAAAAAGTCACTTAGAAGCATCATCGTCTACTTTGAACAACCACTCGCGCCAGCTGCCTTTGCGGCATGCTACTTCTTTTTTTTGTACGCATTAAATTATCTCTCCCTTCAAATAAAAACTGTCGCAGGTACTGATGTCCATGTGGCGAAAAACTTCCTCGACGACGACGAGGACGATGAACAAAAGGCGACCACGCTGCAACCCCCCACGGAACCCACCGCACCAAAGTGCGGCGCCGGCGGGAACAAGAGAAAAACGACCTTCGGTGGATTTTTGCGCTCTACAATCACCCGCGCGTTTCCACTGCCCCCCGGCCGCAGGGCTGAGGCTAAGCGTGAAACATCGCCGTCGAAAGGAAATTGCGCAAGTGACAAGTCTGGGAAAGTTTTATCGGCGACACGACCAGACACAACACAGCAGGAAGAGGCGAAGAATGAAGATCCAGACTCAGTTTCACCCGCAGATTCCTCGGACGATGAGGTACTAAAGTTCCACACACCGGAGCCGTCTGAGAACAAAACCTCGTCGTGGAAAAGCAGTCGCAGGGCCGCTCGTGACTCCGCGACGACGACCGTGGAGGTAAAAACGAAGAAAATGAAGCTGGAAAAAGTTAAAGCACAAGCTGCAGATAATACAACAATTACAATAGAAACAGGGGTGGATAAAGCAGCAGCAGGTTCCTCGACTACCAGCTGTTTTTCGACTACGAACACTGGACCAGCTTCTTCATCCGCCGCTATCGACGTGCAGCAGAGCTCTACGCAGTTCACGCTCGACCCTTCGTCATCTTCTAGTGGTGGCGCCAAGCAAACTGCAGTAGAAACTCCGGATGTAGAAATGATCGAAACAATTGAAAGTCATGCCCTGGCAGCTACACAAGAAAGCGACTGGCAGAATACCACCGGAATGAAACAAAACGCCGAGACGCTCCCACTGGCTGATAAGAAAACACAACATCAAGCAGACCACCCGACCACTCCAGCCAGAACTGAAGAAGAGCAGCAGCACGACAAGAAAGATGATGCTGAAAAATCAGAACCCATTGACACCTTCCCCCCGCGGTACAGCGTGACGGGCAAGATTCTGGACGAAGACAGTTCCGCTACCTCCCTCCAAGACCGGTTTTGCTCGATGGCGAAGCAGAAGCGCAAAATGAAAGTGTGGGGCGATTTGCTGGAGCTGCACAAGCTCTGCGAGAAAAAGGCGAATATGACCCGCTCAGGTGTTACAATCTGGTCAAACGTGACAATAGAGTCTGGAAATCTGTGATGCAAGAGGTGCATTATCTACCAAACTCTCATAGGATTGCGCATGACAAGTTCCGGAGTCCCAAACCGCACTACAGTCCGGAGAAATTTGTATTGCAGAAAGTGAAATGCTGTCCCAGTCTGTGATGCTCGTCATGCAATACAAAATCCAGACTCTATTGTAACAGTTGAGATTGTAATGTCTGAGCAGGTCATAGCGAACCAGGGCGTCTTCTTAATTCACGCGAAGGAAAACGTCGACGGCATGCTCTCGTGCCAGAACGGTGGCGCGCCGCTTCCGGTACCGCGCAACGCTGAGGAGGCCATGTTCCTGCAAAATTTGGGTACGACCCCGAGCGAAACCATCTTCAATCTTCAGTACTCCACTCTGCGCCACTATCTCTGCGGGGTGCAAGGTACGATTTGAATTTCTGTTCTCGCGATGTTTCAACAACATCGACATCATGATGCCCTGACTAGAAATTGTAATTGAATCCTTATTTCACATTAACAAGTTGAGCTACAAATACAATAAAAGTTCATCCGACCGGAATGACAGGTTTCCCGGAAGAGAACGTCACTGTGTCTACCGAACGGGATGAGCGGCAGGGCAAGGAGCGGTACATCGAGTGGCACCTGACCAAACCGGGCCAGGACGAGGTGAAGGAAAACATCCGCAAGGAGACCATCCGCAAGAACGGGGGGGAGGAGAAGAGTCTCGCGAAACGCCTTGCGGTGACGGAAAAGTTTCGGGCTTCGTCCGAGGACGAGAAGAACAAAACCATCTTTGCAGTGGACGATTGGCAGCGGCACCTGCGTTATGCATTGCAAATATGTCTGGGTCTGGAAGATAGTAAGACTTCTCATGCTAGTTTGGCATGACTCTGAACTCTGTATTGCGTGGCATGACTCTGAACTCTGAATCTCCTCTTGTCTGTCATGCAAAAACGATGTTTCTCATGCGGAATACGCAACACAGAGCCACGAGGAAACTTGTCATGCTTGGCGGTGCATTACAGTGTGCTTCCTGTTCACTGACATGCATCACAAGTTTCCAGACCCAGACATATTTCCACTTGATGCGCGCGAGAAAGTCGGTCGCGTGCAGCTGCGCGTCTGGTTTCAGGGGATCCTATCCTGTGCAAAAACATCGTACTACCTAGTATAAATTGCATTACAAATTTTCTCAGCATGAAAAATTGAATTTTTCATGCTGTTTCAACTTGGAAAGGAAATTTGTCATGCATACATGCAAGTAGTACGAGTGCGATACTTTTGCACAGGATAGATCCAACCCAGACACAAACTGAAGCAGTGCCCCACGGACGTGTTTGAGTATACTTTTTTTGATCATGGAGACGTGTTCCTATCATGCCAATACTTACATGTCAATCCCCAGCATGGCTTTTGCTTGGATAAAATGGTTGCTGGTTGCAACTATGGGGGCATAAAACTACACCCGGATAGATACATACTATCCGCCGGTGACAGAGAGATACTACGGCTCTTGCAAATTCTGCGCTTCCAAATAGAAATCGATGCTGTCCGCCAATGAAAAAGCCTCAAAACAAAAAATCCCAGGTACATTCTGTCCTTCCTGAGTCCGGGGCCCGATGTGATTATGAACCCGCTGTATTTGTACACGATCTGCGCCGACCATCGCGATGAAGTCTACTACCAGGTCTCTGCGCACATCCTGTCCACTCTGGTCAACCAGGCGCGCCAGGGGGAAACCACATCCACCATCGACTTTCGCCTGATCGAAGACAACCGCCTGCTCGCGGCTGCGGAAGGCGCGCGCGTCGAGGTCGTTGCGAACTATTGTGCCGGGAATTCGAGGGACTGGAAACCCATGGTGCTCAAACTGGGATGGATCAAGGCGCAAAAGGATGTGGAATACATGGTATTTTTGGATTTGTCTTGATCTTGTTTTCCATTTTCGTCGGGTGCTAATGTGTGCTATAAGAGCCGTTTTTTAGGAACGAGTTGTACTAAGTACCGAATTACTTCTTGACTGGAGTAAATATGATTGAATTTGGAGGTCTCAGTGGTCTGAGTCAAGAATATAGAAGATCTTCAATTTCTACAACCATCCACATGTTCCCACCTTTCCCATTTCACTACAGGCCGTCTCCATTATGGCAATTTTGAAGAGTAAGAAGATGGGTTTTGAGTGCAAGTTGGTCCAGGGCACGCCGCAACGGCCGCAGTGTAAAGTCGAGGTGAATTGGGACCCAGAGAATCGCGGCCTCGTCAACCGGGCCGCCGAAGCGCCGGCGGTCGAGAATTTGATACAACGCGTGGAGGAACCAAGAATTGCCGGAATGGAGCCGCAAGTTTGAAGGGGACGAGTCACTACCAGCTACTTGCTTGTTCACGACGAGACAAAACATTGTACGAGTGTTGAGAGCCAAAAAAGATTTTTTATGTGAAATGCATTTTGCGGTCACTGACAGCCAGTTGGAATTAAATTATTGAGTACCAAGATCACTAACTAAATGTAGCAAACATTTTGTAACGTCTACTACTCTATGTCTATCTCTAGCCCCTCCCCCTTGAAGTTGCAGGAGCAGTACATTATCATTAGTGAACTTTCTGAACTTGTAGACACGGCTGCCCGAGGACAACAGAGCGAGATTCTGTCCTCGACCTCGTCGTCGTGGCATAGATATTAAGTATACACGAACTCCATCAAACCCTTTTGTAATCAAATCGAATTAATGAACTTCTTTGCCTTTCTCTTTTTGTAGTCTTCAACCATATTTACCTATTGTCCACAGAGACAGAATGAAAGATATTGTGATAAAAAAAACAAACAAATCAAGAAGCTTTTCAATAGTTTGGTACCACCCTGGTGACATCAATAATTTGTACAGAACTTCTTCTACCTAGAACTTTTATTTTTGATCTACCCTATGCCTATGCCTATCGCTATCCCGCGTGGGTGTGCTGACCAACGCAACGATTTTTCTAGCAACGTCAGTAACTTCTAACAAGGTCAAGAAAAACAGCACCTGGTCTACCATTCGAGTAGATTGATTGTGAACTTCCATTTGCCAAATGTAAAATTGATGATCAAGATGAACTTTCTTTAGCCTCTCTTACTCTACTTGTCCGTCGAAGATGTCGTTAGGTTTCTGTATGATGTTGGGCGAACGCATTAGTGGTTGATGTTGAACTTCTCTGATTTGAACTTTATATTTGTAGCGAGGCGGTCACGGAAGATTCATGCAGATCCTCAATCGGGACCGAAGCCGATGTGAGACCGCGGACAGACCTTCATGCGCAAATCGAGCATGGCCGCTGGATGAAACGGCTTATGCCAGCAGCGTGTTCCTGCTCGCTCTGGATTTGTTTCAAATTCAAATGCGAGAAAAGTCGTGAGTCCTCTACCTCCGTCGTTCAATCATTCATTGAAAGAGGCTTCAAGTGGTGCAATCGAGAGATTATTTTCGTCTTCAATCTGGAAGAGCGGTTCGATTCGTACGGTCAACAGGTCGCTGTCGGTTTACACCTCTGTAGTCGTTGTTGAGTCGCCTTCCATCGGTTCGCTTTCGGTTTTGTAGTTTCGTGCGACGCAAGGGCACGCCAAGTAAGGCATGCGGCGAAAAATCCTGATCGTTTGATATCGCTTTCGCTTCTAGTTCTAGTACTACGTACATCACAACTCGTTCGACATAATTTATCGACGTGCTAATGCTTGGTATCTATAAGCACAGAGCACTGCACAACTCGTTGTAGTAGCTAAGTACGTTCATCGTCTGATGTTGATGTAGAATATCAAATCTTGTCTGATGTGACAAGAATTTGAATTTGCTACGACAAAAACGCTAAGCGAAAAACGATGACACCGCAAAAATGACCTTCAAGTTCTTACGAAGGACAAGGAGTGCCTACCACCATATAGCGAAAATCGAAATCCACTAATGGTTGACGCGACGACCGCCGAAAATGAGGGCGAAATCACCGTCCCGCCAACTGTTCCCGTCCGGTTCTATCGTCTGGTGGCACCGAAAGGTACGCCCGTGGTGAACGATGCTAGCGTCCAGCCGTATCTCGAATACGACGACACCCGGTTGTTTCTGCCGATCCGGCCACAAGGGGCGACAAGTGCGAAGGATGTTGTAGAGGGGAATGCGATAAGTCCGGAGTTGGAAACAGTTGTGGACAAAGAGGACACGACCTTGGGGACTACAGCAGCGGGGAAAGTAGCTAGTACCGGGGGCGACGCCAAGCAAGAGGATGAGGAGTTTGAGCGGCACATCCAAGTTCCCAGCGAGTTCGAGGAGGACGAAGGCGTCGAGGAGAATGCGACAAAGCCCGATCCGGACGACCTCGTCGCGGAAAGCAGCGACTTGGGGATTGGGGGCACCACTGGAACTGGTACGGGAGATCCGACTTCTAGCAGCACATATCCACGTGCAAAAGTATCACGCTGGTACTAATCGCAATCACGCATGACAAGAGCGGTGCTAATCGCAATCATGCATGACAAGTTTTGCTTTTCTTCCTCGGAAAATTTGTCATGCGATTAAACTAGTACGGGATGCTTTTGCAATGCATAGTGCCGCAACCGCAACCATTTCCACAGACGAGGACGAGGCAGAGCAGGAAGAACAGCTCGAACAATCCGTCACGAAAAATGCGCACGCGAAAGCGCGTCTGAAGAAGCACCAACTGGCGCTCCAGGAAAAAGCGGCGGAGGAGGCTGCGACGCAGAAGGCGGTGGCGAAGCAGAAAGGGCAACCACCGAAACTGTTCCTCGCGTACCCCGGTCGTGCGCAGCAGGGGGGCACCGAACAAGAACCGGAGGAGGATAACTTCCAAAAGTGCAGCAGCAACCACTTTCCGAAATTGTGGGCCAACAACGCCCTGACGCAGCACGCGACGCGGACAGGCGTGAACCCACTGGTTTACGCACAGATCCGGCAACAGCGAGTGCCGGACGCGGAGAAGAAGGAAGCGACCCTTGCTTCACGCCAGCGACCGGAACTTGGTGCGTGCGTGGCGGACGGGGAGAGAAATGAGGAAAAAAGGAGCGAAATTGCGGCTGAAGAAAAAGGAAAGCTGGACAGTCTCACGGACGAGGAAGAAGCGGCTCTCCGCAAGCGTTGGGAGAAGCTCAACCCGACCGCGACCGAACTTTTCTGCGCCAGGCCCGACCGCCAGATCGCCAAAGGGGCCTGTCCTGGCGCTGAGGATGACGGTGAATCTGCCGCATCTGCCGCGAAAGAGAAGTTCTTTGATTTTTTCAACCGGAAAACCCGCACGGCGGTTTCCGCAGGGAAAGACGGCCCCTTCTGCAGGTGGGACGAAACGCAGCCCGCGCGGGACATCGGCTACTGCAAAGTTGCAGTCGAAAAACATTTGTCCATGCTCCAAGAGTTGCAGAAACAGCTATCCTGTGCAAAAGTATCGCACTCGTAGTAATCGCAGCCACGCATGACAAACACAAACCCAACACTCTGCCTGTTATAGCATTACAAATTGCATTTTTGTTCATGAGGGAATTTCTGATGCAATTCATACTAGTGCGATACTTTTGCAATGCATAGCAGCGAGCAAAATGCGAAATCCTCGATGCCGAGTCGGAATGTGCGGACGAACCAGCTTGTCACTGGGATGAGGAAAACCAAGAATGCGGCGCGACCATGGAACTGCAAAGGCGCAAGTGCGAAGCGCACGGAAAGCCAACTCATCTTCCAAGTGTGTCAGCGGTAGGAACAGAAAACAAAATCGGTGAAACTAATGCATCAAGCACAGAAGACGGTGTTGAAGGCGAACAAGAAGAAAGCGCCGACCTGGAAACTGCTTGTCTGAAGGACCAAAATTGTGGCTTCGTCAAAGGCGAGGGGTCTGAGAACCCCGACCGGTGCGTTTTGAAAAGGTTCGCGCCTTTTGAACGGCCTTACCCGTGTCGGGAACACCATACTGCGGAGGCGTGCGGAAAAGAGCCTCAGTGCTTCTGGGAAAACTTGTGGAAGGAAGAGCCTGAAGGTATTGCTATTCAAGTTCAAGTAGTGAAACCCTGATGAAGATTCGCGGTCAGTAAACCTAAAGAAAATCGTATCTATTCGCACCTTATTTTTCATCACGGAAAACAAATCATTCCCTTCCCATCAGTTCCACCGCTTCGCTTCCCGCCCTCCTTCCGGTCGGGGCTGGAGGAGCTGGGGTTAATCGACGCTGAGTCCGATTTGAACAATCCGCCGAAGATGGTGCATTTCGGGAAGTGCGACGTGGAACACTTTTCCCCCTCCGTCGTTGTACCACCCCCGGCGCCCCCTCCGGCAGGGGACGGAACAGGATCTACCGAAGGATCTTCTTATAAAAACGCCGACAAAGGAGCCGAGGCTGCTGTATCGACTGACGCGACTGCAGCGGCGGGCGGGGCGGAACAGACGACAACCACGGATGTTGCTGGCGCGAAAACTGCAACAGAAACGACAGGAGGGGGTGACACAACTTCGACTTCCAAGACTGTTGCCAGCGGAGAGATAAACTCTGCGACGACCATGCTCGAAATCGCTCGCACGCGGAATAAAGAGCGAGGGCGTGTTCGCACCTCCTTTCAGCTGCAGCAACATGAAGGGCTGTTTCTCTTCACCAGAAACAAAGCAGAGCAGAACATCTTCACGGGTTGTTGTCAAGAAGAGGGCGATAAACGACCACAAAATTGTCTCCCAAAGACAACCAGTACCAGCTTTGTCGAAGCCTCTGTGAACCCGTATCCCGAAACGGATCCCTTCGATACCGAGGACGGCCTCGACGCCCGCCGTGAGGAGGAGGAGGACGCCGAAATGGATGCGCAGGACGACCACGAAACGAACGCGGACGAGGAGTTCACCGACGAGGAACTAGACCGCGCGGCACAACAAGCAAAAGAAGACGCAGCAAAGCAGGCCGAAAACCTGAAGAAATCGGGTACATCTTCGAAGGAGAAGTCTCTGCTGGCGAAATTGTTCGGATTCGGTGGAGGTGGCTCGTCGGGGGATGACGTTGGAGGGAATGACGAAATTGATGAAGCCGCAAGTACTTCTAGAAACGCTGTCAAGAAAAAGGCAGTGCTGCGGCCGATGAAGAAGTTTGACTCCTATTGGGTGGTGGAGTCGAGGATGCGAAATCAAGATTTGATGGCCCAATTACCGGAGGCACAACTGCAAGGGGCCGCCGGAACGCAGATTGGCGCCGCTGCGGGCGACACGGATGGAAATAGTGGGGTGACTGCGACGATTGAGAACGGTAATGGTGGAAACGCTGCTGGAGCAGCAGTTGCAGGCAATGCAGTAGGTAGCTCAGGCACAGCCTCAGCATCATCGGTAGAAAGCTCAAGTCTTCTGGAATTGATGAAAGACCGACCCGGCGGGGACGAGAACTATGGATCGTCATCGTCCTTCCTTAATGGGGATAAAGATAGCAACAAGGTAGATGAAACGTCAAAAACAATATTAACAGAACATTCCGAAACCGAAAAATCAGCTGCGCATAACCACCCATCCGTTCTCGACACGACCGAAAAGCCCCTGCCGCTACGCGCGCAGCCCAGTTTGTTCAAGCGGTCGGATGTTGCGAAGCAAAAACTGTTGCGCAACCTCACTGCTCATAACGCGTATTTCACGCAGGGAGACAGCCCGTACCCGGACACTGTCCGGCTGCTCCCGCGGAAGCGAGCCGGGAAAGAGGAGCTGGACCTCACGGAGGAGCCAACCAGCCTTTCTCTGGTCGGACAAACCCTCGGCCGGCAACCGGGCTATGTACACGGTGTGTGCCGGTCGACAACGATGCTGAACGCACAGACGCGGGGCGAAACGGAACTTCCGAAGTCGATTGAGGAAGCGGAGAGTAGGTGCAACAGCATCCGGACCGAGCCCGCCTGTGCGAACGAGTGCGAGTGGGTTTTGCCGGCCGGCGGAGGGAAGAACGGGAAGGGAGTAGCAACCGGAGGTGGCGAAGATGTGGCTACAGCTCTCGGCGTTGCGGCAGCAGCGGGAAAAATGGAAGTTGCAAACGAAGCAAAGCCGAATAATCCTGCTTCGGGCGTCGACAAGGAGGGGCAGGGGGGCACTGGTCAAGCCGCAGATGCTGAAGGAGCGACCACCACTTCTACAGAAAACGGTGATCATCACCCTCCGTCAGCAGGGCCAGCTGCCACACTGCCCGCAAAGAATCTTCCACCTGCACCTCCCCAGGGCGTGTGCAAGTTCCAACCCGACGTGGCCCGTGAGGGCTGTGAAACCGCGACCCGGGAGAAGGACTGCGATCCGGAAAAGTGCGGCTGGGTCCCGCGGGAGGTGCAACCCGGCGACTGCCACAGTGTGTTCGGAGACAAGGATGAGCAGCAGTGTGTACAGTTTCACAACGAGGAGGACTGCAATTTGGACGTGAATTGCCTGTGGAAAGCCCGACTGTTGGAGGAGAGATTTGGGGTGTGCAAGCTGAGAGCGACCGAAGAGCAGTGCAAGGACCTGGACTTCGAGCCCTGCGAGCACTCGCCGTTTTGCTCTTGGGAGAAACGGGAAGGTGACGACATGCGGACCTGCCATGTCAGCAAGCAGATGGACGCGACGTGTTTCAAGTTCGAAAACGAATTTGCCTGCAACAACGCGACCACGACCGGGAAAAACGCGCATCTGAAGGTCTGCGAGTACGACAAGGGGCAGCGGCGCCCGGACCCGGGCAATTGCAAATGGAAGATCGACTTGGTCCGGAAAGAGTGCAACAAGCTGCAGGAGTCCGAGGAAAAGTGCGTTGGAAACAAACATTGCCGATGGACAATTCCCCACGGCGGTTGCACGTACATGCGCAATTCGAGAGACCGGGAGTTGTGCGAGCGCACACCGGAGACGGTGAAGCATGGAATTGTGGACTTGCCGGACCACACGCTTCCACACACCACCGGGCTGGACCGGTTGAGTTGCCGGGGAACCGACCACGATCGAGTCACCGGGCAGCCGACCTGTGCGTGGTTTGATCCGGTCCGGCAAGCCCAGAAAACGTCGTGCAAGATCAACCGCGACACGATTGGGTCCTTGACAAACCCAGCGGAACTGAAGGAGGCGGAGGAGATGTGTGCGGGGAAGAAAACGGACGCCGAATGTAGCCGCGTGCCCGCCTGCGAGGTGGTCGACGAGCGGAAGCACGTGTGCCGGTACGAGCGGGACGCAATCAGCGACGAGTGCTATGATCTAAACTGGAAAACGGAACAGGAATTGAAGACGATGCTGCCCCCAGAGCGTGGCGAAGAAGAAGATGCTGACATTAATCAAACTGCTAATGTCGAAAACCAAGCCGAAGCGGAAGGTAAGAAAGCAGCAACAATTGCGGAGGCCTGCACGGCAAACAAGAACTGCGCTTTCGATCCGGCGAGGAAGCTGTGTCACTCGAAATACGAGGCGGCGCGAACCAAGTGTGCCGCTGCGTTTGACTTGCCACTTACATCAGTACCTCGTCCCGCCGAGGAAAGTGACAAAGCGACAGCAGAGACCGCGGGTGAGACGGATCCTGCAACCCAAAATCCTAAAACTGGAACTGACGGTGCGGCAGTTGTCCAGCACGAGGACGACCACGCTGCCGCCAATCAGGAGGATGAGTCCGGCCTAGCACGGTGCGAGCGGGCGGGCACCAGTTGTACCTTCGTTCCCGATGTGGGAAACACGGACGGCGACGGCAAGGCCAGCATGCAGCTTTTGCTGAAAACCGCACAGGAGTGCGACGCACAGCGGCAGAAAATCAACGCGCTGCTGCTGCCAAACGCGCCCGTCGCGAACCTGGACGAGCTGGACTTGCAAACGAAAACCACCTCCAGCCTGGCCGGCTCTTGCATCCGAGAAAACATGTTTGCGCACAAAGCCTACGTGAATCCGGTGGTCGGCCAGCACGTTCTGCCGTTCTACCCGAACCTGTCCGGGTGGGTGCCGGCGGAGGAGGACGGAGAGGAAAATAAGGCGGGCGCTGGAAGTCGTGCCGGCGGCGGGGATAAAACTGAACTACAGCAGCTCCCTTCGGGAAGTGGGGATGTCGAGAACAGCTCCAACGCTAGCCAACAGCAGACTGGCGATGAGCTACATTTTGAAGAGGACGACATAGATGCGACCCCCAACACCTCGCCCACGGATCCCTTGGGCCTAGACACGACAACGCTTGAGAAATCCGAGGAAACGAAGCATCCCGAGCAGACCTCCCACACGACCGAGCCGCAAATTATCCACCAAGAGATAAACCACCCAAAACTTGGCACGTGCCACACCACCACCGCGCGCGTGCACGCGGACGGGACGGAGGTTCTGCGGCACTTGCGGAGAAATTTTCGCGAGTTTGACGGGGGCTACACGGACCTTGCCTACAACCAGGCCTGGCGGCGGCGGAACAGCATGATATATGCATTGCAAAAGTAACGTACTAGTATAAATTGCATTACAAATTTTCGCAAGAAGAAAAGTGGAATTTGTAATGCTGATTTACCTTTGGAGGAAGATTTGTCATGCGTCTTTGCTCTCTAAGTCAGCTCGGGAGTCGCGTCTGAATGTTCTACAAGTTTGAGAAATGCACCTCGTTGGCCGTTTGAAAAGCACATCACTGCAAGACTTTGCCGGCTGCTGAAAAGTACAGCAGTCCAGTGCAGTAGAGTTCTAAATCTGAAACAGAAACAGGAGAGAAAAAAAAAAAAAAAAATAATAATAAAAAGAGAAGCCGGCGAGAAGATTCGCGCGACTTGGTGCGTTCGTCCCAAAGCCTCGCCATCGCTCTCAGAGCCTTCAAAACCTGTCCAGCTAGTGGATCCATTAAGCGGCCGACGAAATTGATACAACTAAGATCAGCACAGGAGCACTCAGGCAGATCACGAGGCAGGGCGGGGAATCAAAAGAAAAATCACAAGAAAAATCACAAGAAAAAAGAAAATCAAAAGAAAAATCAAAAGAAAAATCACAAGAAAATCAAAAGAAAAATCAAAAGAAAAGTCAAAAAGTAAAGAAATCGACGGCGTGAATTTCGGTGCTTGGACTCCAAACCTCGAGTTAGGTGCCAGGCCCCCGGCCCTTCGGCTTCGCGGCTGAGGGGCTGGGTTTCGTTGTGATTGAAGTTCCTGCCGGTGCGCAGCAATGTGAATCCGATTTGCTTGCTGCTGCTATGTATGCTTTGTATGTTTCCTGCCGCCTTGTAGTCGTTATTCAGCACTTTGTCTTTGCCGCTCTTCGTTCGTTTTGTCCAAGGAGCTAGATCGCAAATTCGTGCGCTCCTTCGCCTTTGAAAAATTAGATCTTCCCTGTGCCCGGTGTTGTCCCACGTATATGTAGGTCTCTACCCTTTTACAGTCTTGTGGCCTTCGCACTTAGTCTTGCTTGATCCACGTCTTGTAGCGCTAGGCGTTCCGCGGACCCCGCATCCTCGCAGGGGCTTCTCTTTTTTTTTCCGCCTAGCCAGCGGATTGTTGCTTGGGGGGTGCTATTAGCTTTGCAAAAACAAGTACGCTAGTTTTTTACAACCGTCTTAACAGCCGCAGGCTTGCATCTGCGGCTATCGCCACTCTGCAAACGCCCGGTGTAATTTTCAAAAAACAAGATCTGCCTCGCTGCTACCGGGGTTAGGACGTGCCTCATTCAGGGCGGGCGGTAGCTAAATGCGGACCTGTGTGGGCTTAAGTTTTCTGAAGCGTGCACACAGTCAGTAGCGTAACGCACTAGCTTAATCATTTTTGACCGTTTTACGAACTTCGTGAAAAGACCGGGGNTGTTTATGCTAGCAAAGGGCTAGTGCGCTGTGGACCCCCAGGATCAGGTAGACGAGGTCCCAGACCGAAGTGGTAGGCGCTTAGGGTGAACTATGTATGTAGCGCTTAGGGCCCTTCCGTACGGCCAATTTGTATGCCCGCAACGGGGTTCGCCTAAGTCGGTCATTTATATGCAAGGCGTTGGGTTACCCGGTCGGCAGAGCCGATCCACAACGAACGAACGAACGTCTTTGCAATCAATACGAGTGCGATACTTTTGCACAGGATAGAATCCCCGTGTTGGCGAAGGATTACCACGTGCTGGAGGTTTTCAAGGGAGTTCTCGACGGGCTCGACGAACTGCACAAAACCAAGTGGACGAAGAACGAATTGGCGCATTTTTTCGGCGGGAAGAAGTTTGTTCCCAAGAATAAACCCATGATCGGGATGCAGCACCGAGACTTAAGGCCGCGCAACCTCGTCTGGAAGGACAGCAAGCCGAAGTTTTTTGCCGCCGACGGGAGCGCCGAGGCGGCCGCGCCCTTGGTCGGTGGGAAGAGCGGGCTGCAAAGCGTGAAGCTGTTCGGCTTCGAAAACTCAAAGTTGCTCGGCACACGGGTCGATTTCGTGCGCGACGCCTACGCGAACTTCGTTGCGCCGCCGAAGAGTCGCGAGGAAGAGGGGAAAAAACGGAGCGGCGGAATGGGTGGAGGCATTGCTGGTGGAACAAAGGAAACTGGCGAAGATTCCTCCTTCTTCACAGAAACGGGACGGCAGAGCAGTCGAGCAACAAGGCCGGAGAAAGAAAAAGACATGGCGTCGAAGCTTCTTCCCGCTGCAGTAACAGCTTTTGACGAGGAGAAACCCGCTGCAACCATCGTGGACACAGCAGGAGCTGCGGATAAAGTTGCTGTAGCCGCGGAACAAGGCGCACAAACAGCAGGAGGTACAGGAGCAGCGACAAGTTCAACGAATCGAACTGGAGAAGGTGAAGAAGAAGCCGACGGTGCTGCAACGGACGAACAGAACACGAGAATAGCTGCAACTGATACAACTAAAACCGCGGATGAAGATCCTGCTGCTGCTGCTGCTCCTCCTCCAAAAGTATTGGCACCAAAACTGCTCCACGCGGTGCATTTGGAAGGCTCCGACCACGAGGCTCCGGTCGGGCCTGGTGTGCTCTTCCCCGCCGGCCCGGAAACCTACCACGACGGGGTCAGCAGCGCGCAGGAAGACTACCACATGCTGGGACACACGATGATGCGCTACGCCTGTCTGTTCACAGACACAGACTACAAATTTTCGAACAGCCTTACCTTCGGCAACGCCGTGCGTTTGGCGTCCGGTTTACCGGATCCAGCTGTGGAAAGGAAAAACCCCGGGGCGGCAAAAAGGTTGCAAGACTATGTGGGAAGTTTCTTTGTCGAGAAGGGTCGAGAGCGGGTAACGTCGCCTGCGTTTGGTGCTACAGGTGGTAGAGCCAGTGCGAGTAAGCGGACCGAGTTTTTGCCGGCTGCGGGAAAGAACAGCAACGCTGGTAAAAACGTCAAGAGTTCGCCTAATAGCGGAAGCGGTAAGATGAAATCACCGAGCAGCTCCTCTTCATCGATGCTGTCGAAGAAGGCAAAGACAGAAAGCGGGAACAAGGAAAAGAACAACAAAAAAAGCAGCAGCAGTGGTACTTCACATGCAGTCGAGCATGCACATGGACACAAGAACAAACCTCAAGCGGATCGGAAGTACCCCCACCGTCGGCCTTCAAAGTTTTCCATTCCTGGCACCTCTCACCATCGCCATGTGGGCACGAATCGATTTTTGACAAACAAAACTGGTTTGCGCAAGAAGAGGCGGATAGGACAAATTCTGGGGCAACCGTTTATTTCCGCCAGCAAGCCGGGGATAGCTGCAGATGAACACAGAGCTCGTACTACGAAGCATGCAAACCCGCACCACGCGAAGAAGAAGAAGCCTGCTTCTCACAAGTCGTCCGCACTGGAATGGCCTACTGCTACTGGGAGAACGAAAAATGGGGTACAGAAAGCTACAAAGTCGGATTTTTCCAGCACTGCTGGTTCCTTTCTGGAGGTCCTATCACAAGAACCCACGAGCAGTAGAGCAGCAAGTGGAGGCTCCACTACGTCATTCGCTCTAGGGAGTTACGCAGGGGCTCTTGGTTCTGCAACATCCCAGCTGCCATCCGTTACGGGTTCGATCCCTACACTACCGAGCGGCCTGCCGACTTCGTTACCCGGCGGAATACCACAGATGCCGGGGATGCCCGGAGTGCCGGGGATGCCCGGAATGCCGGCGATGCCGCAGTTACCGAGCGGAATGCCGCAGTTGCCGACTGGAATGCAACAGCTCCCAGGAGTCCCCGGCGCCGGCGCCGCGCCGGCGGATTTCACAAACTGGCTCGCCTCCGGTTTGGGCGTGAACGCCGACCCAGGTGCGTTTTTTTCGGAGTTGAAAGGGTACATGCCAGGAAAACCGAACGTTTCGCTCTCAAACAAATTCAAACGGAAACCGCCCGCACCCCCGGGCGACGAGACGCACCACTGGGACCCCTTGTTTCCGAAACAGGAGCAGCCGGACGTTGTTCCCTCCAATACGATGCAGCACCAGCGGCTCCCGGAGATCGGGGGGCATGCGGACGTCTACCTGTGTCCACGGGAACCCTTTGATAGTTATTCGACGCGCGTTCCCGTGCTCACCGGGCTGACAAATTTGATCGCTTCCTTGCGTCGTACCTCGCACCCCAGCGCGAACAAGGCCCGGTTCTCGGTGCCGCCTCCGCCGAAGCGCATTCGAGCCTGCGTGACCGATTTGATGAACCGCACGAAGCAGGCACTGACGCTCCTCGCGAAGCTCGACTCGATGGAGCTGCAACAGATCCAAAACCCAGCCAAGGCAGCGGTAACTGAGAGTACAACTACGCAATTCCTAAAAGTCTACAATCGGGAGCACATCCTGCAGCAAGCTCTTACTCCCCCGCCCTCTTGTCGATTCGACTTACGAGCGCTGGGACCAAGCCCGATCAGTATGAAGGCGGGCCAACAGGCGTTTTGGCCCAGATACTTGGACTACATGACCTGGTTTGCAAGTGGGGAGCAAGGAAATCCAGTTCCGGACACGGACGTTCATTGGGCCCTGCCATTGCCGGAAGAACAACTACCCGTGGTTGACCCAACAGTGGCAGACTTGGCCACACAGGTTGCTGCGTAAAAAAGAAGGCATAGTTTGAGTAGACATAGTTGGCTTTGTCTTCTACCGAGTACAGAACAATAAGCACGGTTTTTTTGCACTTCGTTGTTGGGGCGAGAACATTGCAAGCCTGGACACGTTTCGCTTTTTCGGACGTGTGTCCACATGATGAGAGCATGATCCAGTACTCAGGTTGTTTCAAAAACATACAAGCACAATGTTCAGGCTCTTGCCTGGGACGCACTCGCACAAATGTGCGTCGGTATCTAAAGTGAAAGAACGCACCTTCGCCCGCCCACATGTGGCAATCAATCTTCACGGTTCGGAATGGCTGTAGTGACTGTTGTTGAAAGCGAACAGTTCACAGGTGCACATGGGGAAAAAAGAAGAACGCAGCATCTTTAGGGGGAAGAGGAAATCACACACAAACTTCTTGGTCGTCGAGCGTACTGCAAACGAGAGTTGTTGAGTATAATGTGAAACACCGGATATGAGATGAGCGAGTTCTTGTGCTTGTCAAGTGGAAAAACGCACTCAAAAAGTATGGCTATGAGCGCAAATAGAGTCCATGTTGACTGGGGAAAGAAGCACTCATGCCGTTTCAGACCACATACATGGCCATCGGAGTAGAATGATGGAGGGTCAACATTATTGAAGGACACATCAAGCGCTCTAGTATGGTCGTCCTCAAGTAATTATCAAGCTTCGGAAGTACCCTAATATTCTGCTGCGAATACATAGAACATCTGTTGGGCCGGTCGTGCGAGCAACCCACCGAAACAACCTGAAACACAATCAACATGCGGAGTCTGTTCTCGTCAAAGCGGCGCGCGGGTACCGACCTACCGACGCGGCTGGCTGTGGAGGAAGACCGTTTCGGGCGTCGTGGTTCTTCGTCTAGCGCGTATATTTTTGCATGTATTGAATCTACTACGCATAAAGATAAACTCATCAGCAATCTACTTCATCGTCCTAGTGCCTCTTCGTCTTGTTCATTTCCATAAATACAAACAAGATTTAGTGTATGAGCAGGCGTAGTTGTTGAAATGGCTGTAATGCGCCCGGCGCAAGTCCAGTTGCTCCTTTGAAGACCATCCATGCGGTTTTTAGTAGATCAGTTGTATCTATGCACCGCACATGCACCTGGTGTTTCTGTCCGGGGCGCTTACAGAGCCACTTGCTGGGTCCTCGTGTGGCATGGGTTCTGAACCTTTTCCAGCCTCCGCCCGCTGTGCTTTCGTCGACGTCGTCGGCTCCACTTCTAGAGAAAAACAAACAATATTTTCATCGAGTAGACGACAGCACTACTTGTACTTCTAAAAAAAGGTATGGCGCCTTCGCCGCGGATGACCTGGACCGGCCGATGCCCCCTGCTGCCAACAGCTACGCAGCCTCGGGCGCGGCCGGTAAAACGGGCAGCGGGTATTTTTTGGCTCTAAGGTCGTGTCTACTCAGATACTCGTAGCAGAGCAGAGCTGGTGGGTCCATGAAACAGGCCAGCGGGGCGTCGATGCTATGCCTTGTTTAGTCCTTGCTTGGAATAGAAGTTCAAGTCGAGAAATAGTTGCACGACTGTATTTTGAGGTTCATTTCACTTCGTCCGACGAGGTTCTAAAACCACATGACCGCTCCGACAAAAAACTACATATTAAACTCCACACAGTGTTCGCAATGCTCTCATTTCGATGCACGCACAGCGGGTGGGCGAGCGCGAGTCCAGCGGAGGCAGCCGCGGCTCATCAAAGGAAGAGCCTTTGCACAATCGCAAGTCGCAAATACCCAACATCATGGATTCCGTGTACAGTGGCAGTAGAACAGGCGCCGGAGGTACCTTGTTGGTTTCCCACTTGAGTATTTGGTTATTTTTGCCTCTCAGCACTGGCAGTGTGAGTGTGGTTCTGGTTATCGTTATTTGAACAGAAACAAATAAAGTTAAAGGCTGTGCAGGA
The DNA here is from genome assembly GCA_905178155.1 of Amoebophrya sp. A120. Taxonomy (NCBI): domain Eukaryota; class Dinophyceae; order Syndiniales; family Amoebophryaceae; genus Amoebophrya; species Amoebophrya sp. A120. Next base: position 1,678,642 of record CAJINV010000001.1, on the reverse strand, counting down.
GAGAGAATAGTCAGTACTACATCACCACGGACCAAGATGATCGAGCACCTCTTTCTTACAGGCGTCTCCGCCCCGTCTGGCAGCCGGTATGCGAGCCGCGGCACCCGCGCCGGGCAACCAGGGCTCCCGCCAACCGGTGCGACGTCCGGCCTGGCCGCCGCCGGGGGAAGCAGACGTGGCACCCCGCCCGAGCACGATGTTGGAGTTGTGGACCCAGGAAGTGGCTCCAGCTCTGCGTACAACGTGCGATCTGCGTATTACGACCGCGACATTGCCGCTAGGATGCGGCACGTGGATCCCAATGTACTGAATCTCCTCTCGGACAAGAGCTCGTCGGCCAACACAAGAAGGCTCCGCGAGCACGAAGAGAAAATCAGCTCCGCGTCCAGCAGCCGCAGAGGCAGTAGGACGATCGATCCGCGAGATCAACAGTTGCTGCAACGGCAACAGGCCGAGGACGCGCACGAGCGACAGCTGCGGGAAATCTACGAGCGGCAGCAGGAGCGCGACCAGATCCACCGGCAGCGCATTGCGGCGTCGATTCGCGACAGCAATCCGTACGAAGTGGAATTACCGTCGTCTTCCACAAAAATCGTCAAGCCGCACTTGTTATCGTCCGGCGATCCCCACACGGACAGCACGCGCTCAACCACCAGCAGCTCGACACGCGGGGGTGGCGGTGACCACATTACCGCGTCCGCGAGCAGCAGTGCGGCGAGCCGCTTTCGGGAGTCGCAGTTGAGGCAGCCGACGAACTACCGAGCTGGTGGTGCCGAGCAAATGGAACAACAGTACAACACTAGCTCTAGCGCATCTTCATCAATAGCAACAAGACCTGGGATGATGCGCTCCTCACTCGGCGGGGCACATCCCGGGGTTGGCCAGCACCGAGAAGCGGAACATCGCATGGCTGCGAGTAGCGGCTACGATAGCAATAATTCTGGCAGCGGGGAAATCGCAGCGTCGAGTAGCAGCAGCAGATCGCCGTTTACGAATTGGAGCAGGACCATGATTGGATTGCGAAATTTGGGCAACACGTGTTTCTTAAATTCCTCCATCCAGTGCCTGCTTAGCATACCGCAGCTGCAGGTGAGCACTACTTCTTTTGGTATGTTTCTACGTTTAGATGTCGTGATGGCAGCTCTTTTGAACCTGCACCTGCACGAGTTCGCGTCTTGTTCTAGACGTGTAAAGATAAAAGTCAACTCAATGAAACTACGATCCAGGCCTATTTTCGCGAGCGCTTCACCGACGGAGATTTGAACGACCGCACCGCCCTATCGAATGCAAATATGTCTGGGTCTGGAAGAATGTGAGATCTGTCATGCAGTTTTTGCCTGACCCAGATCGTCTGGCATGCAAGCTCTAGCATGATCGCAGATTTTGAGCAGGTACCCCAATGCCTGATCCGCATGACAAACCCCGTCTTTCGGATTCGGTAACAAGAACTGGGGTCTTTTGCTAGCCATGCACGACAGATTTTCTCATGATGTAGACTTCGCATCACAAATTCGAACTCTTTCAGACCCAGACATATTTGCAATGCATACGCCCCCCTAAAAGGCCGCCTCGCCCGGGAGTTTCACGCCCTTTTGTCGGACGTGCACCAGAGCCGCGCCGGTGCGGTGCTCTCCCCTATCAAATGTAAAAATGTCTGGGTCTGGAAGAATGCAACCCGTCATGCTAAATCTGAAGCATGCAAAAATCTGTGTTGCATGATTGCCAAAAGTCGTCCAGTTTTGACCAAGTCGGGAGGCAGCTTCTCATGCAGGATAGGCATGAGAAAGACCGCGCAGAATCTGTCGTGCTAGGTCCTGCATTCCAGACCTCATGGGTCATGAAAAAGCTGCATGACAAATCGCGCACTCTTCCAGACCCAGACGTTTTTACATTTGATATCCCCCGCCGGCCTGCGGAACCTGTTGATCCGTCACGCGCCGCAGTTTTCCGGGTACCAGCAGCAGGACTCGCACGAGGCCCTGCGGTTTCTGCTGGACGGGTTGCACGAGGATCTGAACCGGGTCCGGGCGAAGCCGAAATACCAGGAGATGAAGGACATCAAGGGCGAATCCGTGGACGACGCAGCTTTGCGATGGTGGAACTACAGCATGAGCCACGGTAACAGTCCGATGACGGACATTTTTGGCGGGCAGCTGATGTCGGAGACCAGGTGCGGGACCTGCGGCCACAAATCCTGGACCTTCGACGTGTTTCTGGACTTAAGTTTGCCGATCCCGCACGTGCGCACGGATCAGGTGGACTTGCTGGACTGTTTTCGGAGTTTCACGGCGGTGGAGACACTGGACGCCGACTACAAGTGCGAAAACTGCAAAAACAGGAAAAACATGAGCAAAAGGCTCACAATGTACTTATAAAAATTCATTCGTTGGTTTCTTTTTATTTTTGAAGCAGGAAGGCGAATGATTTTTGCGGTATTGGTCTTAGATTCCAGAATGGGTCGTCGTAAGTGCAAGTGCAAGTCGGGAGCCATCATCTCGCCTCGTTTTGCATGCGTAGACTTTCTCTACTAGCAACATCTTTGTTCCCAGATACAAGCCTCCGCGCGTGATGGTTGTGCACATGAAGCGGTTCTCCCACAGCCGGTTTTCGCGGGAAAAACTGAACACGCTCGTTCGGTTCCCGACCAAGCAGATGGACATTACCGAGTTCTGCGAGGCGGCCACCGCAACCCGCGGCCAGTACGTGTACGACCTGGCGGCCGTCTCGCAACACAGCGGATCGATATGCAATACAAATAATTTCCCATACATGTACAAGATGCATCACAAACTTCACCAATTTGGAGCGTACAACTTGTCATGCTGAACTAGGATCGAAGCCAAGTTTTGTCATGCAGAGACCGTATTCGTACGTGACGTGTAAGGGAAATTTACTGTGGATAATCGATGGGCGGAGGGCACTACACCGCCGCGTGTCGCATCAACGGCACCGACTGGGCCAGCATCTCCGATTCCTCGGCGCAGCTGATGAGCGAACGAAGCGTGGAAGGCGACCGGTCCGCCTATGTGCTGTTCTACGTCAGGAGAAAGTGAAGTGCTGGCTGTTAGGAGCTGCCGCTGTGTCGTGTAGTTGTCCCGCTGTCAATAATTCCCGGTCTTGCAGCAGGTTTGTAGTTTCTGCTGCGCCGATTCGTAACGGCATTTTTTGCCGGACGCGGCCGCGACCGACAGGGATAAAGCGCAGTTCTTGAGAAGCGACGACGAGGACACCTTGTTCATCTATCAGGTGATGCGCATCCTCATGACGGGTGACATTCTCGTCCTTGCGGATCTACGCGCAGCGACGTCGTTTACGCTTCTGGGCTTACTCCTGCGAAGCACGCAGGCATCATGGTTCTTGGGTTCAGCGCTAGCCGGAACGGAACGCCATTCCGTTTTGGATGTTTAAACCACTCCCAGTACAATAGAAGTCAACTTTCCCTCTCGCCTTCCTTCCGCATCAGCGGCTCGTCCCTCCAGTGGAATTTTTTACAACTAGTCCATCCACATATGTTTTTTATTCGCGCAACGACGACGCACCGCCCGTTGTAAATGAAATCACCATTCGCACGCAACCATCCACCGAGAAACATTTTCATGAAACATGCACGCGTATTGAACCGGTTCTGTCGTGAAGTTTCACCAAAGCAGAGGAATCGTAGTGAACAACTTGAATCCCGGCGCCAAAAGCCGACTCTTTTTGCTCGCCGGGCGCGCACGGCAGAACAAGCGTGCCCTTGGGTCCGGGTGGTCTCTAAGCTGGAGTGAAATACAAGCAAAGGTCGGTGGTGCTCGGTGTCAAGTAATCCTCACTGTATCTGTAAAGGTAATCGACAGCGCTCATGATGCATGAAACAAGAGCTGAAGAAATGATACCTGCCCGTGTTAATGATGCCTTCATCGAGTCAAAGACCAACAAATCAGAAGTGCCCGCGCAAGAAGGTGGTCGGGTCTGAGTTGTCGGTTGTAGTTCTCAGTGTTGATGTCATCTCGGTTCAGCGGACTTTTCCTGCTGCAGCTTCATCTCTATCTAGAAGGTACTAAATGATCGAAATTGTTGACTTCGTCGCTGAGGAGGCACCGGCTGGGCATGTGGAGTACAAGATTTCCCTGCAGAAAGGCTCTTTTGCCTGGACTGTCCGGCGGCGGTACGCCGACTTTGCCGAGGTCTGGATTAACCTCAAACTGGAAGACGAGGTGCCGGCCGCGGAGAGCAGTGCTAGCAGCAGCGAACAAGCAGATCTTACGTCGTCGAGGGGGAGGAGTGGACAAAAGCAGACGAAGAATAAAGGCACAACAAGTGAGCCAGAAGATGGTGTTCCACCCTCCACGCAGTCCAGCACAGCGACGAGCGATAAAGAGCCGGTGCGGTTTCCGGGTCGAGAACCGTTTTGGCAGAAGTGGCTGGGGACGCAGAACATGCGGACGCGGTTCTTCGATGAGCGACTCCTGGACCTAAAGAGGTGTTGCGAGTTTTTGCTGAAAAAGTTCCCGAGGGACCACAGCGTGCAACTTCTGTTTCACCTAGGGAACTTCCCACGCCCCGCGGCGCCGGAAGCCGTGCGCGTGCGGCCGACGAAGGTTCGAGGGCAAGTGGCTATCAAGGTAAAGCTTTTGTAGGCTTGTTGTTTTGTTGAAAAAGCTTGCTTATGGTGTACGAAACAATCTGAATCAATAGCGACCACGTGGCGTCACCATCTTCACGGATGTTGATGAGATGGTTCGAGTTACACTGAGCCTGAAGATTTAGTAGGCGTTTCCGAACTTCAAGACTAGATTCGCAGATTTTGAACACAGGTTGAACTCGAAGAGCCCTCGAGCTCGTCGTCCTCTCCCTCCAAAACTCATTCCACGACCGGGGGCCGGCCCGACACGGTGATAATAGAAGCATACCCCTCAACCGGAACGGGAACCGCAGGTGGAGGCAGCTCCTCTAGTTCGAGCAAAGTCGTAGTGCAGATCGATTTGACGAGCACTAAAGTTGTTGGCGCAGCTGGGGATACTACAGGTGGTGCTGGGGAACTACAAAACGAAAAGACCGAGGACCTCCCGGCGAGCAGTACAACATCCCTTTCAGCACTTTCCCCTGACGATGAATCTTTCACACAGAGTGACCCGACACTAGCCAGTGAGTTTCCTTCCTCGTCTTCGTCATCCTCCTCCACGACCGCGCGAGTGGTTTACGCCGCGTTATCGGACTTGCACACCGACGTTTTCTACACCGTGTCCGTGCAAACTGAAGTGCGAATTTTGCGCCTGCGATCACCGATCGTCGCGGTCAGTGCCTTCGCACCAGCCACACTGGGAGATTTCACTGCCTTACCCGACGGAGGTGCGAAGAGCGAGAGCAAAGAAGACGACGAAGCCGATACTCCGCTTGGCACGACGAATGCGTCTGAACTCGGGAATGAGCTGTCTGAAAACATGAGGCGCGTCGCGGAGAACATTCGCTCGTTGGAAACAGAGCTTGAGAAAGATGAACACCGTAGTCCGGAAAACACGAAAAGCACCGCGGCAAACGAAAAAGATACGGTAACATCATCATCATCAGATGGCGCGACAATGCACCAAGAACCTTCTTCGAATTATGCAGGTGAAGAACTCGTCCCACCAGACCACGAAACCGAATCGCAGGCGGATAGCATCGCCACTTCCGAACAAAATGCTTCCGACCTAGTGCACGACCTGCTGGGGGCAAGCACGTCAAACTACCCCACGCCCGACAGTGACACTGTGTCACAGTCGCAAAGCGTGGGAGCTTTAGGCGCGGAGCTGCACAACTCGGAAACAACGACAGGACATCAAAACGAAAACGCGCAGAGCAGTAAATCCTCGCGGCAAAAGGCCTCCGCCTCGCGCAGAGCGAGCCGCGCAGTCCGTCGCTCGGAGATGGAGCGGCTGCGGCACCGGGGCAGTGTCGCCCTGGATTACGTGCAGAACGTGGAAGTGAAGAAAAATCAGGCCATCGAGAAGAACCCTTTTCGCTTTACCGCGGACGGGCAAATCATCCAAGTGGAGGGCACGAACAGCACCGGGAGCACGCCCGCCGTCGCGCAGAATGATATTCATCCTAACAGCTTGCTGACGGGTGGTGCTGGTGGAGGGGAGCAGTTTGCTGTTGATCACCTATCCTCGCTCAGTAACGAGCCAAGTAGAACAGGGGCTTCCTCAAGTGTCGCAGGAAGTGCCACGCCCGGGACAGCAACGTCTAGTGTAGTTTCGAGAGGAGGGGCTGCATTCAACCCATCTTCCGCACTGGACCACAATAATACCGGAGCAGCCCCAAAAGAACCCTCCTCCTATTCCGCCAAGTCTACACCCGTGACGCTAACCGGAGGAGCACCGCTCGTACCACAATTCAACGACCAAACCCAGCCACAGTCCTCCGATACGGACCAGAGTAGGCGGAGCACGAAAGAGAACCTGGATCAAACGCGGAGACAGGAAAGCATGCGCAAGATCCAAGACGACTTGGCACAGATTTCCGCGTGGATATGCGATAACACGACCGAGACAGAGGACGAAGAATCCTTTTTCGACCGGGAAGAGATACCTTTTGTCGACGCGATGCTGCGGAGTTCGGATACTTTGATTGACTTGTTGAAGAGGCTGAAGCCAGGAAAAATCTCCTCGAACGCGCACAGACTGGATAGGAAGAAGATGGCGGAGGTACGTACGGTGTTGCGTGTTGGTGTTCCAGCTCAGCTCGTTGCTTCGATGAAAATCAAAATCTTGGTTCATGATTTCCACAAATTTCGACGCAGCGTATGTATGATGCTCCCTCTTGCGCAGGAGTTGTTGATCTCTAGAATGATGATGATCACGTTTTCACTGTTATTTCTATTTGTCATCCGCATCACATCACAAAAATTTTCAGGTCGACTTGAGCTTTGAAGGACATGCGCGGATAAAGCATCAGGTTTTGGAAAACATCTCCATGTTTCTCCATCTTTGCGCGGACGAATTTCAGATCAAGGAGGAGTCGCTTTTCACGCCCTTTGACGTGCTGGAGACCCGCGCCAAACTGCAACGCAACGAAATCGACCTGGCGCTCGAGGCCCGCTTGCGCGCAATTCTCCGGTGCTTCATCAATCTGTCGCGCCAGACGGACGGGGTGCTGGTGCCGCTCACCAGAGAGTATCCTAAGGAGTGAGGTCGTAAGTACTGTTGTTGCAGTTGCGGGGATGAATAATTCCGATATCGTGTTTCGTGTTCTTGGGTTTGACAGTTACTCGTGGCCGCGACTCGTCAAGCCCATGGATGTCGTCCATCGCGCGTTCCACTCGAGGGCAGCCTGTGGGCATCCGACGAAGGCACGAGGACTAGTCGCTCTTGTTCTTGAAGCGCATCATGCAAAAGTGGCCTAGTAGTACTGCGCCTGTAATGATCTTCCTTCGGACTCGGAGTGCTGCACCATACTGCTCTCAAGCATGATCCTCCACGCGCACTTCGACATTGCACGGAAAATAAGAAATCACAGAAACAAAAAAAAGAAAAAAAACAAACACGATCAGGCAGCTTATGCGCGCATTTTGATTTTCTTTCACCGGCACTTAATACCGGATTGACTTCCATCTGTCATTGTCTACCGTGTTCCAACGTCCAGAAAGAAATAGAAAGCCTACCTAGAGACATCATTCGCTTCAGAATCGCGAGGTGCAGTATCAGGGACTCTATCAAAGAGATCCGTGTTGTATAGTTAGCTGCCATAGTCGACTTTGTCGGCTGGCTAGCTTTTTTGTTATTTCACGCACAGAAAGCATTTTGATTTTCATTCTTACATCAATTGCAATTTGAGCGTATACACGCACGAAGTGGTACTTTGTATGCTGACGAGGTACCTGGGAACCGCATCTTCCCGTGCGAGGTGAGACGCAAATTTAGGCCTTTGCCCCCCCTTTTGGGACCTCCGCTAGCGCGTTTTTCGAAACTTAATAAAATAAATAATGTGTAGGTGAAGTGAGTAGATGTTGTGAATGAAGCTGCGCGGCTGCAGCAGGAAATGCAGCTGCAGCAAGAAACGTAGCACAAATGAATAGTCATTTTCTATAGTGATTCACGAGCAAACTACGATGATATTGAGGTGACTTTCCTGTAACTTCGGTCTCTCTCCGGAAGCCGCATTATGATTGACAAGAGCTGCTAATCGGTACAAGAAAAATCTGGATCCTTGTGAAATTTGTTTTTCTGGAAAATCAATCCGATTGTGGTTGCAAAGCCAAAGTTTCAAGGTGCAAGATTTCCAATACCATGACGGAGCTAGCGAATGTTTTTTGTCTATCGCGAACAGCAGCAGCAAAATCAGCAACAATTTTCCAACTACAACACCACTTGTATGTACAATTTTAGCCTAGTTCCACTTTGTATAATAACAATAATCAACTAAAAACGAAGACGCATCGCAACCGTTTAAAAATACGGCCACCGACCTGGAAAGTTCGGTTGTACCGCGACATTTTTTTGGCACGACTTTTTTTTCGGGCCGGAAAGGAACTCCACGACCCGTTTGAAATTTAATCAAAAAGCACGTCGAAACGAAGTAAACATACACAAATCTCAACAAACGCATAGCGTAGAGACAGTACATAGTCCAACAAGACAGAGCGAGTGATTTTTCTTGAAATAGCGAAGAAGTAGTCACCACATAAACGAAAATGCCGAAGTTGTCCCAGGAAATCTGCAAAGAGTTGGTGGAAAATGCCAACAAGATCGCGGCCCCGGGCAAGGGAATTCTGGCGGCAGACGAGTCAACCGGGACCATTGGAAAGCGCTTCGACTCCGTTGGCGTGGAAAACAGCGAAGCCAACCGGAGCTTCTACCGAGGATTGCTTTTCACCACGAAAGGTAGCGAATTTCAATCTTTCGTGCGTCTTTTTTTTAGTAATGCAACACCATCTTGCGACATGATTGGTTGCAGGCAATCTCATTCTGTTGATCTTCGTGATATGCAAGCACAACAACATTCTAGGTGTCGGCGAGTACATTTCCGGTGCGATTCTGTACGAAGAGACTCTGTACCAGAAGGATCCGAGCGGCGTTCCGATGACCGAGCTTTTGGCGGCTGAGGGCATCTTGCCAGGTAAAACCGTAAAGGATAAGAATGATCCTCACCACGAAGATGAAGATGTAATCACAATGATAACTCGTATTGCATGCAGCTGTAAAGGAGGTAAACATGTTTTTCTTCCGTTCCTCAAGGAAGCGGAGGACCTGTGCAGCCTGCCTTTGAGCTTTAGTTGCCTCTCCGCATCACTATATCTACACACGTTCTCCTTATCCAGGTATCAAGGTCGACAAGGGCTTGGTGGATTTGATGGGGACCGATGGTGAGAAGAGCACCCAGGGCCTCGACGGCCTTTCCAAGCGGTGCGCGGACTACTACAAGGCGGGTGCGCGCTTCGCCAAGTGGCGCGCAGTCCTCACGATTGACCAGGCCACTGGTAAGGTTGTTTGCTGTAAGTGTAGTACCTGCTTCATCGCATCGAAATTTATTTCGACTTGTTCTCCTCTTGTTGCAGCATGGTCATCACGAAGATCCTTGCACGAACACCATGCAAACACACCAGCAGGGGAATATTTGCATTGTCACGAATATTAACAATCAGGCAAGCCGTCCAACCTGAGCATACAAGAGACCGCGCACACTTTGGCCCGGTACGCCTCTATCTGCCAGGAAAACAAAATTGTCCCCATCGTCGAGCCGGAAATTATGCAGGACGGGTCCCACAGCATCGAGGTTGCCGCTGAGACCACAGAGAAGGTATAGTGGTGACTGCTGTATGTTTTGTTCTTCAGGCTTGTATCACGAAGGTGGCTAAGCAGGGCGCTTCAAAAAAAAGGAAGCTCGAATGCATTTTTTTTGCGATCATGGTTTGTGAACGATAAAAACACTTGCAACATCATCATGAAAAAAAAGGTCCTTGCCGCCACCTTCAAGGCCCTCGCAGACCACAAGATTCTCCTCGAGGGCTGCCTTCTGAAGCCGAACATGGTCACCCCGGGCTCTGAAAACCCGAACTGGAACACGGAAGAAATCGCCTACATGACCGTCCGTACCCTGCAGCGCACGGTATTTGATTTTGGTTTTGCAAGGTTTGCATCACAATCTGCATGGCATTCACAAGCACAAGTTTGTTCAGCATGTCAAATGGCTGAAACAAACCAGCTGCCATGCATGTGTACTAGTAATACAAACGCATTCTCGTTCTTGCATCCTCCGCAATACAAGCTCCATGCGATACCACTACAACAGGTGCCCCCGGCGCTGGTCGGCGTGATGTTCCTGTCCGGTGGACAATCGGAGGAGGACGCTTCCCTGAACCTGAACGCGATGAATGCGTTGAAGATGAAAAAGCCCTGGGCCCTGTCCTTCTCCTACGGGCGCGCGTTGCAGGCGACCGTGCTGAAAACCTGGGCGGGCAACCCGGCCAACAAGGAGGCCGCGCAGGCGGCGTTGATGGTCCGGGCGAAGGCCAACAGCGAGGCCCAGTTGGGCAAGTACGCGGGATCTAAGGACGGCGCGGGCAAGGAATCCCTCTTCGTCAAGGGGTACGTGTACTAAGCAGATGATTGAAACGCCGACGATCAGCAGGTCTGTGAACTTTATTCAGAGTTATCCGTACCTTCTAAGGTGTGTAGTACATTGCTGTAAGTAGGGGAGGCAGGACTTACACCAAGCAGCGCAAGAGAATCCTGAAACATGATTGCGCATCATGAACATGATCATTGAACATGTCACCAGAGGATTACAAGCAAGAGTCTAAAGAAAGAATTTTTCAAAAGGCATAAGAAAATGGGAAGAAGAACAATCAAGATATCCAAGCGCAACATACTAAAAAGCAACATTAATATAAGGAGAAGCAACAACACACGCATCATGCCTCACTTATGGCAACAAGCCCATATCATTCGTATTTACAACGAAAAGAACAATTTAAGCTGCTGGTCTTCCTGCTATAAGTGTACACTACGAGGCTAGTACCGGCTGTGCCAACTATTTTCAAATGTATGCGTAGGAGACAGAATATAGAACCATCTGCTTACCTATACAAGTCTTCGCATTCAACCTAACTCACAAGAAGTCCAAATAAAGATTTGATTTTCCACCTATTCAGTAGAGTAACTAAGCGGCCTCGAAGATGCTGCTTCCCATTGATTACCGCTTTCGTCGCAAATGTGGAACAACACGCGACTCGTCCCGAAGCGTTGAAAGAAAGACAATTCTACTTCGCGATGAAAGAAAGACAATTCAACTTTCCCCACCACGAGTCCTTTTCCTTTTCGAAGTAGACCGACGGCAACTTACTAAAGGAGATAAGTTGTCACGCGGTCGTCCTCCCCCAACATCTGGTAAGTCGAAGCACTTCCCACTGTCATAGAGAAGATGTATATACCAGCCATCTATTGTCGCCGCCAGTGTCAGTGCCAGGGACTGACAGGAAAGGACGAGACACCTGGCGGCTCTATAAGAAAGAGGTGAAGGTGAAAGGTGTTCTTCAACATCATGCGCAACCAACTTGTCGTGAACGGTTGTCAACTCGAAAAAGTTCACGATTGATCAAGTCGATCTCGAACCGATAGTGACCAAGAATTGCAGATGATCCGGTGATACGATGAATAAATGTCTTTCTGTGTTGTCACTGTCAGCACCATTTTCAAAAATGAAAACAAAAAATAAGGACAAAATGGCGCAAAACGCTTGCAATGCAGTTCGGAGACGCGCAAATTGCCAAGTGCCTGTGGTCACATAGCATAGCGATCGTCTGCATAGTACAGATAGGTTTTTCATCAACATCACCGAGAACGACTTGCATGCAAGTAATTTGGTTTCACGGGTACTTTCCATCGACATGGTTACTACAGTCACGGACTCACAATTTTTTGTTTCGCTTTTCTAGTGAAGGAGGTGTTTTTGTTTCCAATCTCACACCAACTAGACCTCCGATCTCGAATGAGCCATTACTTGATTTGTCGCTGCACTGAGCTTTGTTTGTTTCACTACACATTCACATCCATAGTAGGGTAGGAAGGATCTCCAGTTGGTCGCTCCATTACCATTGTTCATGGGCGTAATTATACAAGGCTGCAGCAATATATGATAAGTAGTCGAAAAAGAACAATCTCCCCGCATCAACGCCTGCGCCGCAGCGGCTGATTTTGCTTTATTCTGCAGTAAGCTGTCTCGTCCGAGCCACCACACGACCTCGAACCATGACGATTCCGCTCCGCATAAGCGTGCCGGTGTCCATTTCGGTCGCTTTTATCGGCGCGATTCTTGCCTTTCTGGGCGTGCCGAACGAGCAGGTGGTACCGGCGAACTACCCCAATGTGATGTTCGTGGCGCACACGGAGGACGGGCCGGGCGAGGTGGTCCCCTACCGCTTCGACGGCGTCGCGCTGCCACCGGTGAGCACCGACCACATGCCGGGGCTGTACCAGCATATGATGTGGTTCTGGCACGACCGGGTGGAAAAGTTCAAGGGGTTCTCCGAGGCGGGCCAGCTCCGGGTGTGGGAGTGCATCATGTTTTGCCGCCCGCTGAACGACACTATCAAATGCAAATATGATGTATGGGTCTGGAAGAATGCAAGTTTGTCATGCTTGTCTGGCATGACTCAGTAGAAATGTGTAATGCACGAGCAAGGGCCTCTTGCCTATCATGCAAAAACGCAGCTTGTCATGCGGAAAACGAAAGAACACAAAAACAATAGCATCTGAAAAATTTGTCATGCTTGGCTGCGTATTGCAGTCCGCCCACCAAACACACTTTAGCACGACAAGTTTCCAGACCCAGATCGATATTTGCACTTGATAGACACGGGGAGGAGCCAGCTCTACCTGATCCACGCACCGCCGGACCCGGACAACAAGAAGGCGCTGCACCAGTGGTGGATCACGGAAATGTATTGCAAGGAAAAATCCCCCTCCCCATATTGAAAAGGTATGTTTCCGAAAATTTGTGTTGCTAATTTGTGCTCACAAATCACATTTGTCTTGCAAGAACACAAGCGCCGAAGCTCCCGTCCCATTATGGAAGCGATTTGGCATGCTGTTGGGCCTAGGGGGCAGCCGTTTGCAATGCTGAGCAACTAGACCAAACGCCCCGACCTAGACTTGTTACTGGCCGCAATGCCTTCCTGCAATACAGAGCGCATTTGTGTACGCAGATCCAGCATCACGAATCCTGTCTCGATATGGGGAGGAGATTTTTCCTTACGATAAAATGACCCCGCGGAACCCGGAAACCCCCATCCTCTACGCGCGCACCAAGGGCCGGAAGGACTATCCTAGGTAAAAACGTCCCCACCCCAGAGTCAAGATGGGGATTTTGCAAGACAAACCTAAGGAGTTTTGGAAGTGACGCATGACAAGTTGCAGTCCGTAAGGTAGTGAAAGTTAGCAAGGACAGCCGCATTACAAATCGCTCTGCTTATCCTCTTTACAGCATTACAAATTCCACCCAAACACGATCGAACAAACTTGTCATGGGGATGCGCATCACAAATGTTCCTGTCATGGCAAATCTGCATGACAGCCCTCGGGTGGCGACGTTTTTACACAGGATAAGGACCTGGCCATCGCCACGGCGCCCTGGGTGGAGCCGGACCAGACGCGAACGAAGCCGAAGCCGGTCCCGATCGTTCTGTACTCGCTCTGGGACGTGTTGTGGCCGGGCATCTACGAGCCGAACCCGGTCAAGTGGGCTGCGTGGGTGCTCTTTGTCATCGCCGTCCCGCTGTGGTTCTACAAACTCTGCAAGGATGACGACTTTGATACGGACTGAAGTGAGGGCGCAGCTGCTGTGTGAGGTAGTATTTTTGCAACACAGGTGGGAGCAAAGTCGAAGCGCACCAGTCTGGTGTCGATGTATTACGGAAAAAGAAACGTGAAGAAGTAATATTCTAGGCGACACATGGCGATTGCGTTTGCATGAACGAAAGAAGAGGATACGAGCGCATTTTTGCGCAGTAGAGTTGGGAAGATTACTATCGTTCATTGGTGTATTAAAAACAAAACTAATGAAAGCGCACAAAAAACTCATGTATATTTTGTTAGAAGAGCCTCAGCTAGCCGGTTCGCAATAAAGGCAACTTCTCAGGTGGCATAAATGTGTTCATCCACCTTTTTTCCGCGAAGAATTTTCGAACAAAATATAGTATTTCTTGTCGTACCGAAAGTAAGAGCAAATCTATCCCTGGGGTGTTTCATCCTTCGTGATTTCATTTTCTTGCGTGCACAACCTCAACCCTACCACCTGGAAAAATACTCATCTTCGAGAGTGTCTGTTTGCAAAAATCATGAAGTGTGGTGCAACAGCTACAATATTTGGGTTACGTGTATGTAGATGTAGATGCGTACGAGATACCAGCCATCATTCATGTCTACCATTTTGTCTTCCCGGCGTACGTTCGCAAGTGCCCTTCCTCGGTTGTCCAATCAAGTCTCGCCTCCACCGCCTGCCACGAACACGAAACTCACCTCGAACATACCCTCCGGCATCCGCGAGAAGATCGGTCGGACCTTGCATGAGACTCACGATCATCCGTTATTTCTCGTGCGCAAAATCGTCGAGCGGCACTTCGTCGAAAATATTAACAAAGATTTCGCACTTGTCTCCGCCCCGCTTAACCCGGTGGTAACTGTGGCGGAGAATTTTGACAATTTGCTCATCCCCAAGGGGCACAGCAGCCGCCTCCCGAATGACACGTATTACGAGGACTACGACCAGGGAAAATGCCTCCGCACGCACACGACGACGCACGAGCCGGAGAATTACTGGCGCGGGAAATTCCTGCTCACCGGAGACGTCTACCGGCGGGACGAGATTGACCGCACGCACTTTCCGGTCTTCCACCAAATGGAAGGAGTGAAGCTGTTCGAAAAAAGGGCCGGCGAGGTAGATCATTTGTTCTTGGAAAGAATCCAGTCTGACCTCCGCCACACATGCGAGAGTACCATGCGGCACTTGTTTGGACATCAAGGGAGAAGACGTGATCACTCTTCCATGGAGTTCTTACGTTGGAGCGACGATTACTTTCCCTTTACCAGTCCGAGTTTCGAATTGGAAGTGAAGCTTTCAAAGCCCTCCTCCCGCGGAGAAATAAGCACCGACAGGAGCTCCACCCAGTCTGCCGATGATCCCTGGCTCGAAGTGCTCGGCTGCGGGATATTACGCCCCGAGGTGCTCGCAAAGGGCCACGTCGACGTGAAAAGATTCTCCGGGTGGGCCTTTGGTTTCGGTCTGGAGCGCCTTGCGATGCTGCTGTTTCATATGGGAGTGTCAGGATCGAAATCAGCAAAATCGAAATAGTTTGTCATGCATAAAATGCAACACAAAAAGTGACTCTATTGCAGAGGACCCACGGGAGGCAGATTATAGTCCTGGTAAGGGTCAAAAGTTGGACTGCTAACTAGCATGACAGAAGGCAGCTCTTTTGCCCTAAACCGCATGACAGACTCGCTTCCAGGACCGGGAAAATTTGCCATGCACCGACTACAAACTGTAGGTCTAACTGGTATCCGTTTTATGCATGACAAACTATTTCAACTTTGACGATTTCACACCTGACACATCCATATTCCAGATTCCAGACATCCGGTTGTTTTGGTCCCACGACGAGCGCTTTCTTGAACAGTTTCACACACTGAGTAAGGATCTGGAAGCTGGCGGCGAGAAGTGGCGAGAAGTTGAATTCAAGCCCTTTTCCAAATACCCAGCCATTGCAAAAGACCTCAGCTTTTGGCTACCAGCACTTGAAGCAGCTGGAGAGAAGAATCTGGGAGGAGTATTGCGCAGCTCCGAAAAAGCAGAAGGTGAAGGACGGGATAACGGGAGTACTAACTACATGTCTCGCAGCGATGTCAAACCGGCGGTGCAACAAGACCTTTACACGTTTCCGGAGAATGATTTCTTCGAGACCATTCGCGAGGAGGCCGATCTGGCGCTCCCGCTGGCCGGGGATGACAATGAGCAACACACGCGCAGCGATATTTACTATCCGCCTGAAACAACATCACGTTCACGACTAAGTGAACGTCGAAACCTAGTTGAGTCGGTCCGCCTAATTTCCGACTTCACGCATCCAAAAACCAACAGACGCTCGAAAACGTATCGCATTGTGTACCAAGACATGAGCCGAACACTGACTCACGAAGAGGTCAACGAGATTCAAAATCGAATCGTGGCACGCGTCACAGATTGTCTGGGTGTGTGCATCAGATGAAAAATGGGTTCTGAGTGCAGCGGTCTGCCAACAGGTGGGGTCGCTCTTTCTCTAAGCGCTAGCTCGTGCTGTTCAGTGTAGTTGTATTCATTTCGTGGATCTGGTGTTGCAGAATGGTCAGACCATGATCGGTGTTTTTTCTGCTCCCGACCTCTTGATCATAATTCTCGTACACGGCATGGTGACTTTCGTTCTCCGGTGTGGAAAAATAGTTTTGCAGCCTTCGGCCTTTTCAGATCTCTATTCTACGAACAGTTCCTTACTCATGTAATTGCAAAAATATAGTCTGTCACACTGTTCATTTTCGCATCCTGGTTATCGGTTTTTTCTCTTCAATTTCGTCGTGCCCTAGAAGTTGATGATCTCGATTGGCCGCATCTTCTGTCGTGTATGACTGTGGTTTTCTGTGGTTTTGTTTTGTTCTGTTTGATCGAAACTACCTAGCTAACCTGGAGTTGGACAGCATGGTCTTGTGTAGTGACCTTGATGTACTAGTGCCCATACGCTACGGATTAAAGCGATCGAGTCTTCGAATCAGTACGACACATGCAGAAGTCTGTCTAGGTAGAGGTATTTCACTGAAACTACTAAAATCACCATGCTGACTTTGAAGCGACAAGACACACACTTTCAGTTTCACCCTGTACCACTTTCTTCAAAAAGCAAGATGGCGGACCTTATTCCCACCGCGGCAGCATGGAAGCCGTATCCCCGAACGCGAATACGAAAGCCTCAGGTTGGACGGCGACGCAGTCGCAGACCACGCTGGCTCGAAAAGATAAGAGCAGTGTGGCCGCAAAAACCGCTCGGTGGACCTGCAGAACACATCGTTCGGCTCATTCCCCGCCTAGCCCTACTATTCACGGCGCTCCTCGCCATTCTGACAACCCTTACCTTCGCACAGCAGCCCGGCAACTACAACATGTGGAGTTGCCCGCACTGCTATGATATCAAATGCAAATATGTTTGGGTCTGGAAGATTCTGACACTTGTCATGCACGTTTTGCATGAGCCCTGATGTCTGTGATGCATGCCCTAGCATCACAGATTTTTTGAGAGCTTCTCGATGCCTATTCCGCATGACAAATGCCCTCTCCGCGTAGCAAAAATTGCATTCCTGCTCTTGGTACTCATGCAATACAGATTCTTCTGGAATCCAAATGCAGCAGCACAAGTTGCGTTCTTCCAGACCCAGACATTTTTACATTTGATATATGAGGGTGGCATGGCTGCCGAGGTGTCCGATTTGTCCTGCGAGGCGTTTCAGCAGCCGGACGGCCTGGATTGGGGCGGGGTGAAACGAGGCATGTACCAACTCGTCGAGGACGTGGTGCACAGCCGGCAGGGATCCAACGCGATCGATTTTCTGATGCCGTATTTAGAGATGGAGTTCACACCATTGTCGCGATGCTACTTGGGGATGATGTGTTTGAATTTCCTCAAAGTCTACCTCCACCCGCCCGAAGACCGGCTGGCGTACTTCCAGACGACAAAAATGGGCGGCGCGAGTTTCAAGAAGTTGGTGCCTTTGTCCTACTGGGACGTGCTGAATTCGGGATGGCCACTGTTCAGTTTACTGGATATTCTTGGACAGGTATGAACTGCAAAAGTATCGCACTAGTAGTAACCAGCCATGCTCCGGCTGCCGCCGGAGCGCAAGGCTGTTGGGCCGGGGCAAGACTGTTTGCCGATCGGACCACAACCCCACGGGCCTATGTACAACGAAACATACTGCATTCGTGCCGCCGGTTTGCGCCGCGCCAACCCGCAGGACCACTTGCGCGCTTCCCGCGCCTGCGGGCGCTCGGCGCAGGGAGCAGCTGCAAAGAACACCGGGGGCGAACAGAAGGCGCGCGGCGGGAGAGGATAGCGCGAGAGGGTGGCGCGAGAGGGTAGCGCGAGAGGGTGGCGCGAGAGGGTGCGCGAGAGGGTGGCGCGAGAGGGTGGCGCGAGGGGGGCGCGAGAGGGTGCGCGAGAGGGTGGCGCGAGAGGGTGGCGCGAGAGGGTGCGCGAGAGGGTGCGCGAGAGGGTGGCGCGAGAGGGTGGTGGGGACGGGCACCGAACAAAACAAGTCCGCGAATGGCCTGCAGTGCCAAATATGGGTAGTGCCATGCGGATTCGCGCCCGCCACTTTGTGTCTTTACCCTCTCGCAGACCTCTCGCAGACCCTCTCTTTTACCTCTTTTGGGGGTCCCCGCTAATAGTCCGGCTATACTCGCGGGTAGAGGTCGACAGAGGTGGCCGAGAGGTGGCCAAGAGGGTCCGCGAAAGGTCGCCCCTTATTCGCGCCACCTCTCTCGACCTCTGTCGACCTCTCGCGCCCCCTCTTTTTGACCTCTCTGCACCCTCTGAGGCACTTAGGCGCCGCCTTAAGGTGGGGCCTTCGGCGGGCTATACTCGCGCACCCTCTCGCCGACCCTCTCGAAAGGGGTCCGCGCCACCTCTCCACCTCTGTCGACCTCTTTTTTACCTCTTTTGACCTCTTTTTGACCTCTCGGCCACCTCTTGTTTACCCTCTGTCTACCTCTTTTTTCGCATGAATATAATGTATAGTAATTGCAATACAAATTAGCTCAGCATGACAAATTGAATTTGTCATGCTGTTTTGCCTTGGGATAAAGATTTGTAATGCATGATTGCGATTACTGCGAGTGCGATACTTTTGCACAGGATAATAAGTCTCCAGGTACGAAGTGGACGTCATGAAGTACCCGGCGCCGTATGACACTGCACCACAACCCTCCCCCTCATTTGTCATGCAAAATTCCCAATTTACGCCTTGGCCCGTGTTGGCACTGGTTGCATGACAAGTTTCTTTCAGCAGCCCGAACAGCTATACACTCCTGTCCAAATAATTTGTCATGCAAAACCTGTATTCTTGCTGAGGACACTTGTGCTCGTATTTTTGCTGTTCATGCAATACAAATGCGGGCGAGGCGGAGTTGTGCACTTTCATACGCCGACTGGTGTTGGCATCAGCGGCTTGAGCATGGACATGACGCCGGCGTTCGTAGATTCTCCGTTTGTGGAAATAGTAGGGGAGGCAGCAGGGGCAGGAACAGCAGGAGTCCAGCGCAGCAGTGTTCTTGCGAATGCTGTTTCATCACCACCTGTATCAGGTGCTGCAGCGCAGCCCCAATCGACTACACCGCCTGTAGTTCCGAGCGAAGACCGCGCCCTCGATCGTTCGTTCCACGAACTGTCGAAGACGGCGCAGTATGCATCGTAAAAGCATCGCACGCGTCCCCGCCATGGTCGAAATTGGAATTGCATTACAACCTTGCTCAGCATTACAAATGGCATCTGTCATGTTAGTTTAGCTTTAGGAAACACAATTGTCCTGCACAGCCGCAATTACGTACGAGTGCGAAGATACTTGTGCAATGCATACGCAGGCTGGGTTTTTCGGCTCGCTGCTCTACCTCGCAGAGCAAGAGGACGCGAAGTGCCACGGTGGGATCGCCAGTGCGTATTTCACCCTTGCGGAGCAACTTATCGAGACCGCGGTGGCGGAGTTTCAGAGGAACAACCAGCACAGCATGGAGCTATGCATTTCAAAAGTATCGTACTACGTAGAAATAGCATTACAAACTTTCTCAAGAACAAAAATGCAATTTGTCATGCGAGGTCAGGTATCAAGATATGATATATCTGTCGTGCATAAGTCCGATCAGTACGAATACGATACTTTTGCAATGCATTCGAGCAGGCCAGGAACGAGACGAAAAACTTCATTCTTTTCGGGGAGGCGCAGGTCCACAATTGCAGGACCAACATGACGGTCTACCACCATCTCCGGTCTGACTGGGCGTACTGGCAAGTCCTGTCGCGGATCGAGCGCCGGCGGGTGCTACCCATGCTTTTCTTCAATCTGAAGTCTGCCTCCTACATTCCGCCACCAAACAAAGCCGTGCAGACGGGGAGGAAGTATAATCGGGCGAAAGAGGAGACGAGTGTCAGTGCTGTGCCAGCAGTATCGTCCGCTGCGCCGCAGGTTGTAGAGGGACATCAAACAGTTGACGAAAGAGCAGGAGGTGGATCTGTTTTTACCAGCCGATGTTTTCAGTTGGATCACCACACAAGAACCGTCGGTGATCTTGTCCACGTCGCCGTCTCTGCGGACATCCAGCAGATCGACGGCATCATCGTCGCTTTGAATTCCATGGTCCGCCACGCGGAAAATCCGGCCATATCCTGTGTAAAAACATCCTCACCCCAGAGTTGTCATGCAGATCTGCAAACGCAAGAGGATTTGTGCGCATCCCCATGAGAGGCATTTCCCAGTGTGTTTTGGAACGTGTAATGCTCCAAACAGGATAAGAGAGTGGATTTATTTTGCGGCTTCCCTTGCTAAACCGCACTACACTACAGCCTGCAATTTGTCATGTGTGACTCCCAAAACTTCAAGGTTTGTGTTGCGAAGTCCCCATCTCGACTCTGGTGTGGGGACGTTTTTACTCAGGATAGTCCAACACCTGCATTCATGTCTTCTTGCTGGAACACGAGCGGAAATTTCTCGTGGACGGGCTGCAGTGTGCTTTTGGGGCGGAAAGGTTTCACGAAGTAGGGACGAAATCTACTGCGGCGCGTGGTCCTCCAGATGAAGTAGCGCAAGAAGTACTAGACCAACATCCGAGTGCAAGTGGAAGTAGTGCGGGCATGTTCTCCTCGCTGTTCTCAACGTCGCCACAAGCGGAATCAAATGAAGACCTCCCGGAAGGAGCAACAACATCTAAATCTGCGGAATACGCGAAACTTGGAAAATTCGTCCTCTACGACTCAGTCAAGGTAGGAAATCCTCAAAGAGAGCAGTCTCCCGAAACGATCACGACAAGCGCAGGCATTGTCGCTCAAGTGGACGAAGATGATGACGGAGAGGAGGACGGTTCAGCACAAGAACCGAGTGCGGACAATCCCGAGACTGTGACGAATCAACTGCAGTACGCGGCACAGCACCAAAGGGACGACGAGAACAACATGAGGCCCCCTAATGACCCAACTGCAACATCAAAAATCTCCCCCACACGACTTCTACACCAGCACCCGGACGTGACTCGCAGCCCAGCGCCCATTCTTCTTCATCGACTCGACGAGCAAATGGTCGGGAAAAATTTGATTCCGGACTCCGAGCTGGCGCAGAAGAAACGGTTCCAGGTCGGGGGCGACATTGACGTGTCGAAAGGGTTTCAACGGGACACGGGGAATCTTCAAGCGTTGCACAACTACGTGAGATTCTATTTGCATAAGTTGCTACCAAAGCAGATAGCAAAAGTCATTTACCTCGACGTGGACGTGCTGGTCAAAAAGGATTTGCGGTCGTTGTGGACCGACTTCTCCCCAGTGCTGGAAAAATCGCAAGCGACGGTCTGTTATGAATCGCAAAAGCATAAGCATCGCACTAGTTTGAATTGCATTACAAATTTTCTGAGCATGAGAAACAAAGAATTTGTAATGTGGATTTACCTGGCTTAAGAAATCAACTACGAGTGCGATACTTTTGCAGTTCATATCTGTGCCGCCATCCGGCCGTCCTCGCCGCTGTTCAACTATCTCCCCGGGATCATGTACCCCTTTATGCCGGAATGGATTCCCATGAACAATCCGGCCTTCAACGCCGGCGTTTTGCTCATCGACCTTGCCCGGTGGCGCAACCGCCCGGAGATCCAGCAGAAGCTGGACCACTGGCTGCAGTCCCGCGACAACTCCGGGCCGGAGACGCTCTGGCGGCACGGATCGCAGCCCCTGATGCTGCTCCTTTTCCACGACGAGGCCTGCAAACTGCCCTACAAGTGGAACGTCGACGGGCTGGGGCACCGGTTGAACTACCCCAAACCGGTGCTGGAGGAGGGAGGCTTGTTCCACTGGACCGGCCCATTGAAGCCGTGGAAGGAGGACGGCGTGAACAGGTTATTGTGGGAACCCTACACGGTGAATTACTGCCCGAAATACAGTTTTCGGGTGCACACAACCACCTGTAGGCCAGACTCGTGGTATTGCTGATCGGGAAAGCAAAAGTAGCTGTGAATTACTGTATTGGAGCCATTATTGCACCTGCAGACTTCTGGTGACCACGGGCATTGCTTCATAGCTCTTGTGGCTACACTACGTGTCGTGCCATTCAGCACACATGTAACGCAAAGACGCAGCATAAGTTGCAGCACCCTTCACGCACAGGAGAACGGTCCTAACTATCTCGATCTCGATTAAGTATGATCCATCACTCAAGAAACAGAGCGGCGCTCAGAACTGGTGATCTTCTCGTTCGGCAATTATCTCACGATGCGGAGTGCTCGTTTTCCTTCGGACAGCCTGTGGTTGTAGTATGTCTTCCTGCTAGTTTTGGCAGCTTAAGTCCGACTCCGAACGAGTCGTGTGCTCACAGAAAAAAAAAATCATGCGGCACGCACGGAGTTTATATCTACATGTACATTCGAACAGCGAAAAAGGGGAAGAACACGCAAGGACTTGGACTAGCTATATTCATTTTTAACCTGGCATATTTCGTCATATAGAAACTGGGTACTGGTGCTAGTACTGTTTATGTCACCTAAACTAGATTCTTGAACTGCGTTGTGTAAAGCTTACTTAGATTTTATTTATCGGTACGTGCTCGTGGTCTGTAGATTGTATGATCTGTACGTCGTTGTCACGAGCGTTTCTCGTCATCTCCGCAAGCGTTATTCCGAAGTGAAATCGATTCTCTGAAAATCAAAACAAAAAGATGTCGAATTTACACAGTGGGTATATGTTCGAAGATCTTGTTGCGGACCCTGATGAGCGGCGCAAGGCTGATGAATTCAAATGCGCGGTGTGCTACAGTCTCTGGGACAATCCTGTGCAGACTCCGGATTGCAGTCACATCTTTTGCAAGACGTGCGTGGAAGATCAGCTCGCATGTCCGACCTGCCGCATGCCCTTCGGGGGCGACAAAAGACCTACACCGCTGCAGCAATCGAATCCGTTTGTTCTCCGGCAGGTTAACGCGGTGCAGGTATAGAAAATAGTGACGCTGAGCCGCTTTTCATTTCAGTATTATAGGCGAAGAGCTTATTTCGAATTTCCATTGCAACGTCAACTTCTTCCAGGTGATTTGTCCCAATTCGAGAAGGCAACCAGATTCAGGGGACGCTGAAGGCAGTGCAGGGGGCGGGGCCGGAGAGCCGCTTTCGAAGAGGGCCAAAATCGCAAAACCATTCGCAGTCTCTGGTTCTTCTTCAAGGGCTCTCTGTGATGAATCCGATGTGACTTTATCCTGCGTTCCCTGTGGAGGTGCAGGTGGCGATTCGGTTTCATCTTTGTCAAACCCCTATCGCCCAGACACATGCTCAGCGGCTTGTCTGTGGTCTGGATCTTACGGAGACTTGCTGGCCAAGCACTTGGGAGAGTGCGCGTATCAAGAGATCGACTGCCCGCGAGGCTGTGGCGAGCGGATGCAACGCAAAGACAGAAGTGCGCATGAGTCTGTCTGTGCAAAGTTGTTTGCCGAGTGTTCGATTTGTGGGGACAAGATGCGGCCTAAGGAACTGGAGCAGCATCGGCGATCGAAAGCGGAGCTTCATGTCCAAATTTTGGAAAGAAAGTTTCAGGACGCGAATCCCGTACTTCTGGAGTTGCGGAAAATCTCGCAGAAGCAGGAGGCGATCGACGAGTGTATGAATGATACCCATAACATTATGGATAAATCGCTGCAGGGGTTCAAGACCCACATTCTTGCAGGCCTCAATTCCGGAATGAGTAACCTCGTTAGGGATTTCAACAAGGCAATCACTGGCATTGCCAACGCAAAGTTCGCATGGGTTATTGATGTGGCGAAGTTGTTTCGGAAGGCAAAAAGTTCGTCGGACTTCATCTCCTCCCCGTCGTTTTCTGTCTCCGAATTCGCGTGGCATGTGGAGGTGTACCCCATCAACACAAGTGGATACAACGCCGGTCACGTCGGTGTCTACCTTGTTTCGGATGAAAGAAACAAGTGTGTGCGGGCCCAAGCAACCATAGCTCTGGCTACCGGCCAAGCAGAGCTGCACTTCCAGGGTCTACTGGTCAGCAAGCAACAGCTAGATGGAGTATACAATACAACCACGCGGACGGGGATCGCTGGCGGCGTCGGCAAGCGCTTCGGCAAGGGGAACTTCATCACGGCGGAGCGACTCAAGGTGCACCCCTTCGTCACCCTCGAAATCGAAATGGCGAAAAATATTACGACCATCCTCTGCTAGCTGCGAATACCGATCGCGGGATCATGTACGTAGTTCATCAATTGAATATACAAAAGTAGACAACGCACAGAAATTTCGGTCCGCGAATAATTCCATCTCGCGGAGACGATCATCTGATAATTCTTCCGAAAGGCGACCGATTAGACTTCTGGGCAGTCAGCGCTGCAGGCTTAATTATGTCAACACAAGCATCAAACAGCATCAGCTCCCGCACGACTTTATTTTCCGCGCCATTCTTTCATGGAAGATCGGCGTTCAGCTCCCCTCGGGCTGGAGGAGGGAGTAGCACGCAGCAGTCCGCCAAAGGGCACACTGCCAACATCATCATCATTTCACGCATGGCGTTTGTCGCAGTGTCTTGAGAGATACAACTTGAGTGGTGGAAATAATTTCAATTTCCTTCATCTTTGAGGACCATAATTTGAGGCGAGTTCGTCTTATTTGTATTTCCCATAGTACAAGCTGCGAGTATAATCGGTCATGCGAATTTCTGTTCATTTGGTTCGTGGAGCGTGCAGCTGCAGCTCTACGACCCGCGTCACACGTTATTTTTTGTGATGGTCGCTGCAACTACAATGTTTGATAGCATATGACATCATCGAAAGAGGTTGTAAGTGTAACTGCGTCGCGCGATACACCCATAGACATAGTACCAGAGAGCGGCGAGTGTCTTTCATTTTTTGGTTGGGGGCGTGCAGTGGTTGTGTGTTGTGTTGACCTGTAGCTTTGGTTGTCTAGATCTTCTTTTTCCGTGTTTCTTCGTGCTACAGATGATGCGGAACAGTAGTACTAGCCAGCTTGTGCACGAGCGACGCGGACGTGTTGTCGCGTGTGGTCGTTTGAGTGCATATATGTTTTGCATTCTTTTGCCATTCCCGCCTGTACATGTACCATATTTTTGGAAAATCAAATGATCGCAAATTTTTGGAAGCCAAGTCAGTGCCGCTAGAAGCAACAACATCGGGAGCGGCTCGCGGGACGATGTCGATGCCCTAGTGCCTCTGCGCTCTTTCCCTTCCAGCGCGTTGCCCGTTTCGACCGCCACGACTAGCATAAGCGCTCTCAGCACCCACCTTGCGTCAGTGCAGAAATCGCACCCGTGCAGCTACTGATTTTTTCAAACTTCTGCAATGGATGCTTCCGTTCGGTGAGACGAGGTTCAATTGCGACACGTCACCGTTGCCTGACAGAAAGAACAAAGGGGGCGATAAGTAAACAACTGCTGCACAACCTCCGTCGCCGACCGACAACAGAGCGAGAGCGCACCACCACCACACAATCGAGACCCAGCACGTGCAGTTCGTCCATAATGGCCTCTGCATTCTCACCCCCGCCGCCCGCGGCGCCTCAGAACAACCACACCTCAGCCCGCAACTCCACGTCTTCCCGGAAAAGTCTCGTCGTGGGGGACCGGGTGCATGCGAAGTGGACCCAAAACGGCTCCTACTATGAAATGCAATAAGCGTCGCACTCGTACAGGAGATGGCATTTGCAATCATGCATGACAAGTGAAATACGAAATTGTCTTTATTCCCGAGCTGTACACGCATTTTAAATTCTACGTTTCCTCTTCTTGCGCAAATTTGTGGTGTGATTTGTACTAAGTACGAAACTTTTGCAATGCATACCTACTACCCAGCGGTGATTCGGGAGCTGAAAGGCGGGGAAGTCGTGGTGGATTGGGACGATGGGGACACGGTAGACCGCGTTATCGCGCTTTCCGACGTTTCCAAGATCGAGGACGCACGACCCTATCCCAGGCACCAAATAGAGGACGCGGCCTTTGTCCAAGACCTACCAAACAAAGGTTTATTGCCCTTCTTGTCCTAGTTTTTCCGTCACTCGTGTGGCATTGAAGATCAAGATGTCCTACTTGCAGCATTGAGACTAACAGCGCCTCCATGATTCTCGAATGTTGCTTGTTTGCGAGGTGTGTAACAAGCGCCAACTCTAACTATTTCACCGCCGACTTCAAATCGAACCATATACAACAAGGTCGCTGTCTCTTCACCCGCTACGCGCTCCGCTCGGGGGAAGTCATTTTTTGCGAGGCGGCGACGCTGGTCGCGATCGAAAGCAGGCACCAAGGTTTGTGGGACGCCTTGAAGTCCTTACACGAGGAAGAACAGTTTGAGCTCGGCACCTGGACCTTCGCCTACGCAGCATTGCTCAGCCTGCTAGAGCTCGGCTCATCGGACTTGCAGGTAAGGCAGAAGGGAAATAACTTGTGGGCGAGGGCGAGAGCGTGGACGTGATGCGTAATGCTAATGCTGCTGCAAGAACCGCAACACCGTCTGTCAGCATGCTAGTTCTACTGCAATTCATGTATAAATATCCATCGTGATCGGTTCGGCATCGGCATGTGCTGCTTGTTGGACTCATACACAAATGCTATGCAGGTCGTCCAAGACAAATTCGTTCCGGATGAGGAGAAAGAGGTCGTGGGCGCGGACGTGCACCGGATTTTCAACAAGCTCGGGTTTCCCCAGAATTTTGTCGCGGTCAAGAGCGTGATGCCTGCCGACACGTCGGCCGTGTTTCCCTCCGGCAAGAAGTTCACCAAAACGCTCTTGCAAACGCTGATCAACGTATGCATTGCAAAAGTACCGTACTAGTATAAATCGCATGACAAATTAGCTGAGCATGAGAAACGCAATTTGTCATGCCGATTTGCCTTGGGATGGAGATTTGTAATGCATGACTCCGATTACTACGAATACGATACTTTTGCACAGGATACAACGCCTGGCGGTACAACAGTTTCGGGCACCACACGGAGGACGGACTCGTTCTGTACAACCGGATCAGCATGTGTGCGCACTCCTGCGACCCGTCCTGCTGTTGGACGTATGGGGATGACGACTCCTTCGTGCTGCGGGCCCGGGTGGCCTTGGAAGCGGGCTCCGAACTCACCATCAGCTATCTTCAGGTATACAGGGCGGAGCCAGCGCTGCGCATCGCAGCGCTCGCATCGAAACTTGATTTTGATGATGCTTCTAGCCTTACGAATCCATGACTTCTTCCTAGTAGAAAAAGCCCCACAACTACTTCCTCTCTTCAGGACGAAGACCTATTGAAGAGCACAGACGTCCGGCGCGAAAAGCTCGAGAACTGGAAGTTCACCTGCGGTTGCACGCGGTGCAACCTGAAAGTGGACGTTAGCCGCGGCTACCGGTGCCTGCGGTGCCGCGCGGGGGCGCACTACTACAAGGAGAACTACAACCCGTCCGAGACGGAGCAGATTCGCAAGCAGTACACGAAGAACGAGGAGGAAATGCGGTTCCAAGCCACGTCGTCCAGCAGTAGTCCGAAGTGCAAGAACGTAAATTTACAGGAGAAGGAGAAGGACCACAAGCTGTTCACGTGGAATGTTCCGCGGGTGAAAACGGCCGTCGGGGAGAGCACCAACTTCACCGGGTTTGGCCGGCAGAGCCAGCAGCTGCTCTACCAGGACGTGTGCTCTGAGTCGACGCGGTCCGCGTCCTCCTCGTCCTCCTCCTCGTCGGCCAGCAGCAGCTTATGAGAGTGCACAGCTCCCCCTCCCCGTCCCCCTTATTTGTGATGCAAAATCCCATATCCAAGCGCTGCCTTGTCGCACCGTTTCCACCATGACAGATTCTGGAAGCCTACAAAGTACTACACTAGCTACGCGCATGAACTTGTCATGCGCAGGCTCCATGTGCACTGGTGTTTCTATTGCAGCTCATGCAACACAAATGAGGGGGAGGGGTAGTACTTGTGCACCTTCATACAGCTCCGCGCTCCTCCACGGCCGAATCGTGGGGTCGGACCCGGCTATCAAATGCAAAAATATCTGGGTCTGGAAGGTTGGAGCTTGTGATGCGAGCTTTGGACTCAAAAAAAATCTGTATTGCATGATCAGCAGGAGGAGTCTAGTTTGTGCTACGCGGGGAGGGCCTTGGTCATGCGGAATAGGCACCAGGAAGCCCTCTAAAAATCTGTGATGCTAGGTCATACATTACAGACATCCTGGGTCATGCAAAATATGCATGACAAACCCGGCAACACTCCAGACCCAGGCATTTTTGCATTTGATACCGGCCGGCAAACGGCAAAACCCGAGCGCCGCGTCCCCCACCGCGCGCAGCAAGAGCGGCCAGAAATCGCCCGTGAAAATCAGCCGCACGGACAAATCACCGGGAGGAACAAGTGGGTCCTCCAATCGCCGGAGCAGTGGCGTGAGGGAGAAGGACGCTTCAAATGGAAGGAAAAGCGCGTCGCCAGGTAGAGGAGGTGGTCTACTTCGCGAGGCAGAGACCAACGATATGAACGACGAGCCAAAAAGCTTGTCTCCGGCTTCCAAGAAGGCCAAGATACGGCCGAGCGAGCGGCTGACCGCCTGCGACGT
This sequence comes from Amoebophrya sp. A120, assembly GCA_905178155.1. Classification (NCBI taxonomy): domain Eukaryota; class Dinophyceae; order Syndiniales; family Amoebophryaceae; genus Amoebophrya; species Amoebophrya sp. A120. The sequence goes on along the minus strand of CAJINV010000001.1, from coordinate 1,649,835 downwards.
CTGCGGGGAACCCTGCACGGACTTTGCGGCCGAGCAGTGCTTGTCTCTGGAGCCGGAATATATGGAGTTCTCAAATGTTACGTTCTCAACTGTTACACGAATTTGTCAAAAAACAGCAATAGGGAAAGGGGCAAGCTTGCGAGTCGTGCATCACAAATTTGGCCCAGAGTTAGATGCTGTTTAGCCCTCCGATAATTTGTCATTCGAAGCAGCTCGATCGTCTGGCGGCTCATGGTCATTTTGCATGACAAAAAATCATGTTGTAACAGTTGAGAATGTAACGTTTGAGAACGCCATAAAATACGTACAAAGGATTGAGCAACTGGACAAAACAAACATCCAGGACATGGAACTGGTATTTTTATCTTGTTGATGATGAAAGATTTTCTTTATCGTCCTGGTCATACTCGTGCTTGTTGTTTCCCTCTTTGCAACAAATATGGATATCCACTTCCAGCAAACTAACGCCACGACGTGGTCTCGTCACTATAATATTACAAATACTCTTAATGATTAAAGGTATACAATGCCACCCTGGATTTCTTTCACGAGAATCATTGGTGCGTCTTCCAGTGCGAACAACTGTTAGGCGAGTACTACACCGAGACCAGAAAGGACCTCGGTGCCTCCATGCTCCACCAGCGCAATCGCATCTCCTATCACGAGCGCACGTTTGGGCGTCCCTCGTTCATCTGGGCGGGCGATCTCGAAGCCCTCGCCGACAACCTCCAGTCGATGGCGCAGCCCGAGACCGGGGGCACTAAAAGTGGCGGCAGCTCCCCGTCTGCCGGCGGAGCCAGCTCTCCGAGCCGCGGGTCGAGCGCGAATCCGCTGAAAAGTGGCAATAGTAGTTCTCAAAGCTCGCCGGCGGACAAGGGGAAAAACAACCGCGAGCGACTTTCCCGACTGTCCGAGTGCCTCACTCTGTACCGGAAAGCGCAGTCGCAGTTTGCCATACTGTGCGGCCCGAGCCACCCCTACTCGCTCGCAACGCAAAACAAGTGGCATTCCGTGCAACATAGGATAAACGCACTAGCAGCGCAGCACGCGGCGAAAAAAGCAGATGGGGTGCCGGGATAAAAAATGGAAGGCAAAATAAAGTTGGAGACGGAAGAACGCATGTGGACCGACTCCAGAGCAGTCCGCCTGGTCACGAGCCAGAGAGTATCAGATCATATCAAACAAAACAAATACCGGAGAACTTTCTTTCACCCGATCATGCTTTGTCTGGGTATATTTCGCGCACCGCATATATGACCGTGACCCAGCAACAGCATGAGCAGGTAGAACTGCTCACTTTTTTTATGCGCAACAAAAGTGTACAAAATAAAAATTTGGACATAGCAGGAGTTTTGTAGCGCCGCCAGCGCTTCGATGCTGTTTTTGCGACGAGCACACGGCTTGCTTCTCATGCGCGAGATCGGGCAATGTGCACGTGCTGACTGTGATAACCGTTGGTCCTGACTTCTTGTTTTTGAAGCAGAGCCTTTGCTCTTGGAAAATCAGTCATCAAAAGACACTGGCTTTCTAAGTTGCGGCTCTTTATAATTTCGCTCGATGATAATAGACAGTGCGCACATATTTTCTATACCGATACCGAATTTAGATTTTACATTTTGTATACGACACTCGCACGATTGCGACGTCATACAATAAGTACCCCCCAAATACGGCGGGCGTTTGGAAATTCCTTGTTGTGTTCGGTGCGATGCGTCGGAAGTGGGATGTTGATAAACTGTGTGCATTTGTGCTGCCGATTGCGAATGCGATCTTTCATTTGACCTTTATTCTTTGGATACAGATACTGGCGGATCGTCACGACAATGGTATGTTGGATGATCGTGGTCTGTTTCATACTTTACAACTTCTTAGGTTCTTTCATGATACGAAGATCCACCCAGGTCCTGCGACTGCTGGAGTTTTGTAGTTCCTTTTAACTGTTTATTTTCCCCAAGATGAGTTCTTACTCTCCTGTATTTCCACTTGATGTGCACGACGCGCGTGGCGAGGGCACCTGTGTGAAACAACAGTTGCTCTTCTCTTGTCCCGTCGATAACGATATTATGTGGTGCCTGCTCCTGGACCCGCGCATGTGCGAAGAAGTTCATAGAAGAAGGAATTGTTCCCCTCATCACCAGGAATCGGACTGTCTGTGGCTTGTTTGTTTGTTTTCCAATCACTTGTACACGTTTTTCAATAACGGCTCTCGCTTTATTTTCGGGAGATGTCATCGCATTCACAGCGAATCTCCGCCTCCGATAAGAACGGCGGTGATCCCAAAATCAAAAAGAAGGACGTCCATACATTTTTTAGATCTGATGAACACAAAGACAAATTGATCTCCCGAATACAAAAAAAGTGGTTACTACAGCAGAAAAAGGTATGCGAAGGGTCAATCATATCAATGTCTGTTTGTAGAATTCTAGCTGTTTAACTCTCGTAGTTTATTCCGTATCAGTATCTTCGGCACAACCACAAAAGTTTTTAAGTCCGCACGTTACCGACACTGAAGAGGAGAAGAAGTACAGCGAAACTAAAACTATGGAAGGAGCCGAAGAAGACTTCTCCGCACCCCCTCCCGCCGCCGAGGATTCGCCCGAGGAGAACGCCGTCGATCAGATGGCACGACCGCGCTCCAACAGTCAGATGAATAAGCGGCCGCAGGACGGCGGCGGCGCAACCGACAAAGCGTCGGTCCTCAAGGCCAGGCGCATATCTGACGACGCAAGACACGCTGGCTTGGCATTGCCCAGCACAGCAGCGGCTGCAGTAGACTTGTCTACTTCGTCCAAGAAGGTACAACTTGGAGGCACAACCACAGCTAATGCTACTACAACAAATCCTACGGCGGGAATGATAAACAAGCCCGAGTTGTCTTCATCCCCTCCTGCACAACAACTGGATTCTACTTTATTGAACGCCGGAGGAGGTGCAGCCGCGGCTGAAATGGTTTCAAAGCTGTTGGCGACTGCGCTTGGCGGCAATAACGCAAGTAGCAGTGCACTTCTTCCGGCTAGTACGCCGGGAAGTTCTACTTCCGACGATGTAACCAAGACGCTGAAGTCCCTGGGTTCCCTGCTTACCACACTGGGGGAGACCACGGAGCTGGCCACCAAAACCGCCGAGAAGCAGTCGGTGTTCGGGAAAATTGCAAAATCCCTGGTGAAGATCTACAACACCGCCGCAAGTTACGACTATGACAACCCGTGGTCGGCGCCCAAGCAGGGCCAGGGCAGCGGCAGCGGGTTCTTCATCACTGGAAACCGGATCGTGACCAACGCCCATGTGGTTTCTAACACGACGTTCATCCAGCTGCGGAAAGCCGGCACGAGCCGCAAGTACCCGGCAAAATTACGAAGAATCCTGCACTATGCTCTGCAAAAGTATCGTACTAGTAGTAATTGCATTACAAATTGGCTCAGCATGAAAAATGGAATTTGTCATGCTGTTTAACCGTGGGATGGAGATTTGTAATGCATGACTGCGATTACTACGAGTGCGATACTTTTGCACAGGATATGCACTCGGTGGACCTGGCGATTTTGGAACTGGACGCGGACGCGATTTTGTCCGGAACTACACGGCCCTCGAAGCGGTCCAAGAAGAATAAACTCGCAGTAGCAGAACCAGCAGCGAGCGGCAACGAGGGTAGTACGACAGGAGGAAATCCTGATGCTGCTGCAGTTGCGGCCTTGAATAATAGCAACAATGCGAGCAGTAGCGAGCAGCAAGACCCAGAAACGGCAAAGAAAGTGATGGACGAACAGCGGGAGAAAGTGCTGCAAAGCTTCTTCAAAGACACCATCACACTGAAGTTCGGGGAAACCCCACGGGTGGGGGACGAAGTCTTCGCGTACGGCTTTCCCTGGGGCGGAGAAGAAATGAGCTTGACGAAAGGTAACCTTTGTTTCCTGATAGCTGAGCTAGCGCTTTGCAGTGAAAACTTCTCTTCACCTTGCAATTAAATGAGAACATGATAGTACTTTTTTTTGATGCACAAGAGGCACCATGGCAAATGAAATGAAAACAAATCTCAAGGATAGAACCAAGACCAACGAGACGAAGTAGCCGGTACAGAAATTAAAAACCCCAGCAAATTATCTGCCTTTCGAATTTCAGGTGTCGTTTCCCGGGTCGAGATGAACGAAACTGCTCACGGCGGCGGGTCTGAGGTTCTCAGCTGCGACATGGATACGGCGATTGTCGGGGGCAACTCGGGCGGTCCGGTGATTGGCGATAATGAGGAGGTTATGAACTGCAAAAGCATCGCACTAGTATAAATTGCAATACAAATTAGCATTAGCTCAGCATTACAAATTAAATTTGTAATGCGGATTTACCTTAACAACCTAGATTTGTAATGCATAACTGCAATTAGTACGAGTGCGATACTTTTCCAGTGCATAGAAGTCGTGGGCGTGGTGTTCCAGGGCTACGACAACAAGCCGGGGGGGTACATGATTGCGGTCGACGTGCTCAAGCGCGTCATCGCGTTGGACGACGAAGATCGAAATTTGGTTATGGCGTTCTCAAACGGAAACGTTACATTCTCAACTGTTACATGAATTTGTAATGCAAGACTAGCACAGGTGAGAGCAGAGGGAGAACCTTGCGCGTCTTGCATTACAGGTTTGATCCGGATTACAGTGCTATTTAGCCTTTCGAGAATTTGTCATGCGAAGCAGCTTGATCGTCTGGCGGGTCATGGTCATTCTGCATGACAAATCATGTAACAGTTGAGAGTGTAACGTTTGAGAACCCCATATTGGTGACGCCGGACGTCGGGATTAACGTGCAGAGGCTGGAAAACAAATCCTTCCGCCGCGCACTCGGTTTGGAGTGCCTGGATCACGAATCGAAAGCCGAGGAAGCAAGTGCGAAGGGTGAGGCCGTGGTCGGAGCGGGTGTTGTAGCGGAACAAAACGTAATATCCGAGGTCACGACGAAAGCGGGGATCCTGGTGACGGTGACGAAGCACCACGAAATCTCTCCGAAATCGCTCGAGGGCGGCGTGATGGTATCAAAGATCGGGGAGTATTCGCCCCTCTTCGGCGTCTTGGAGCCGAAGGATGTTCTGCTGCAGGTGGGGGCCTACCCGGTGGGAGAGAACGGGACCATCGAGCTCAGAAAAGGCGAGCGCACCCGCTGGACCCACGCGTGCTACACGGGGAAAACCCTGGGCGAGTCGGTGTACTTCAAGTGGTTTCGGGATGGTATGAAGATTTAATTTTAATTTTCTCAGTGCACGACGTTCAACTTGATTTAGTGCAGCTGCATTCAGTCATGATACAACAGCTTAGCCGTCGTAGTTTGTAGATCCGCGTCCACCTACTTCCGGCCTCAATCACCTGCAGCTTTCCCTGCTGCTTCAGAGATCTTGAACGCTCCGTGGAGATGCACCATATGCAAAAGCAGATGATAAGCATAACCTACGTAATCTCGACACACAGGCGCCATTCACTCCGCGACGGTGGCTTTGACCCAGCGTCCCGCCGATTTGCGGTACGCGGTAGAGTATGCATTGCAAAAGTATCGTACTATTTATAAATTGCATGACAAATTTGGCAAGAAGGAAAGTGGAATTTGTAATGCTGTTTTGCCTTAGGAAAAATATTTGCCATGCATATTTGCAAAGAGTACGAGTGCGATACTTTTGCACAGGATATAGAGCACCTGTACGACGTGCGACCGAGATTTGTGCTGCGCGGGGGCGTTGTGTTCCAACCCTTCACGCGGAACCTGGCGCTCAAGGGCGCGTGGGCGCGGGCCCGGATCAAGAAGTTAATGGTGGATTACCGCACAGAGGAAAACCCACAGTATGTGCTCTGCACCAAAGTCCTCCAAGCCGACCTAACCGCTGGGTACGCCCACCGAAACTTGATCGTCGAGCGGATCAACGGGCTGACCATACACACGCTGGAGGATGTTATCAGGGCGTTTGACCACTTTCCCACGGGAGAGCAGGAGGTGAAAGGAAAGGCTGGCACCGCTCCGGAAGAGCACCCGCCAAAATCCGATGCAGTCGTCTCCTCCGGGGTCGCCGAGAGTGCCAACGAAAAAGAAGACGACACACACAACGACCAAGAAGCCCTGACCCCCCGGCAGGCGCTCAAGGCGGCTTTGGAGTTCAAAGCGCCGGGAGTGGAGACGGAAAAACAATCTTCCGAAACATCCAAAGACCAGAATCCGCATGTCGTCAATGCGGTTGCGGGTGCAGATACTGACAAAAAACCTACTTCAACAACAGGTCAAGAGAAAGAGGCGAAAGACGAAAAGCCGACGACTGTCACCACAGTGACTCAAAGCCAGACCGAAGAGAAGAAGGAAAAAACTTACACGATCGAGATGGAGGGCGGAGTTCTCTTGGTGTTGATCTCAAGTGACTTGATGACAGAAACAAAGAAGATCGCGGCGACCTACCACGTTCCCCTGCTGGAACACTTGTAGAAGGAGCGCAGACGGCGATGGATCGATGATATTAAAGAACCTCCCACTCGTTGGGCGCCGGAGAGATTGTAATTTTAACCACAGATGACGACACGACACCAATACTCGCAGAAAAGAATGCCTGTACCACGACAAAAATGATCTTGACCAATGATATATTGAAATTTTTATCTGGAATGACTGCTGGTTTTTAACTATTCTTCGCCGTGTACTGGACTCGTTCCAGCGGTTTGACACGGCAACGCGAAGGCGAATGTTATATTAAAGTGCGCCTACGTACTGAATACAGTTGTACAAGCAGTATGAAGATGATACACAGTGAGTTCTCCCTGTTGAAGTTCTTGTTTGTCAAAAAGAATAACCTACGTTGGTGACGTCGCGTTGAAACCTTCATTTACATATGTACTTTGAGGAGCGATGAGCCCTGTGATTTCACAGTTTCCGTATGAGAGAAAAAAGATTTTGAACGTACTTTTTGCTCGTCCGACGCGACGAGCAATATGAGTTGCAAGAGTGGCAGAGGAGCGTCCGGACGTTTCTTGTCGAGTTCGATCGTAGATTTTCCGCTCGTTTGTATGGTGGTGGAGTGACATAGACAATCATTGTTGCACAAACCACAAGACGAATACCACTGGAACATGTGCCTGTGACCAACTCGTAGCTTCGTTCGCAACATTCGCGGCGGTGCAAGACCACACACACACACACACACACATATACCCACGACACGCGGATGATTTTAATTATTTTTCTTCGAACCAATTTTTAGGGGGGGAAAGGAAAAAGCGATAGGAAGCAAAAATAAAAGGAAGACAAACAATATCCTCTGCGTCGTGAGCAACCCGCATCTTCCTGCAAGATGTCGGAGACAATGGTACTTATTTGTTTCTATTTCTTGATGAAGCTGATGGCTTCGTGATGGTTGATAATCCAAGAAAGTGTATGCATGTTTTTGGTTTCTTCTGGTATTGCACAGCACCGAAGAGAAAAAAAATCGACAAAAAAAAACAGCTCACTTGCGACATGGAGGAGGGCTCCGAGATGAGACAAGACGCCATCTCACAAGGTGCCCTGGCCGTCCAAAAGTTCGAGACCGAAAAGGACATAGCAAAACACGTACATTTTTGTCCTTTTCATCTTCTGCTGTGTCCTCTTTGCCATTTCTGCCGTTCATATTTGTCTCTCTCCTTCTGACAACTACTGCGGCAGCAGTAGGTGCATCCACAACAGCTACAGCAGCTAGCAAAATCATGATATAATGCCAAATCACAGATAAAAAATTTCTTCGACGCCAAGTATGTTCCCGGGTGGCACTGCATCGTAGGGAAGTCCTTCAACTGCGCAGCAACGTTTGAGGCAAAAACATACGCGTTTTTCCAGATCGGGCCCATGATGGTACTATAAACCTTTGCCTTTGGTACCAACATGCAGGTTCTTTGCATTCGTATGTCTGGTAGGTCAAGCAAGAGATGTGTTGAGCACTACACAACCCGGCCCTTCTTACGCTGTTGACTCACTACTACAAAAAACCTAACAGATACTCCTCTTCAAGTCCTAACGTGCGGGCTGCTACGCTGCTACTTCCCCCCTAGCGGAGCCGCACCAGTACAAGTTCGGGAAAAAAAATGAATATCAATGTACGGAACCAAATTACACTACACTACCCTCACCCCTGATCACCTCGTGCCTCGACCTGACCGCGACGGCGATAGCACGACCTGGCGATACCTCATGCTCTGACACACTTGACGCTTACTACCTTAAAACTTAATAGATTATACTTACAAGAACTCGTTCGGAGGAAGGATTTGGAAAATCACTTTAACTCACACTTACTTTTAGAGAGCTTGCTGACAACGATGTTGAACAAATGGAAATATATCTAGAACACTGGGTACGCGAAGAGCTCCTCGCGCAGAAGATAACACTTGCTTGCAACGGTTACGTCCACTGTTAATGCTTTTGAAAGAATGGATCAGTCGCACGCGTGCTTTGTGCGTGGTGCTTGACTTCTGGGCGCGAAAGTCAAGTCTACCCGGGCGTTCTTTGTCCTCGAGGAAGCGCGCAACTTACATCACTAAGCGGTCTGTGATAGTCCGAGATAGCATGCAGGTCGTGGTCAGTTTTGTTGTTTTTTCCTCCCACTCGAAGTGTAACGAAGTCTAAGGCTCGAGCTCGTCCTTTTCCGACCTTGCGTAGTTTTTTTTTTGTGGTGATATCTGTTGACGAGCTCCTTCAACGCGGTGAGCTCGTCATTTTTTTGTTTCTCTTTTCTTGAGAGAAAGCCTCCAGAGTGACAGTGAGCGTTTTTATTGAGGTCGTATCTTTTTTTCCTTTTCTTGTTTCTGATACCTACGACGGGATTTCTTTACTCTATTACTATTTGCGGCTTTTTCGCTTTAAAACGCACGTCAATAACCCGCACTTCGGACAGGACGAAGTGAGAAAAAAAATTTCTTCGTAGACTATTCATTTCAACAGGAAGCGAGGACCGTAGAAGCGATAAAGTAAATCTCACAGCACACAGCCATAGCCATGTCGTGCCTCGGCGGGCACAAGCAGGGCGAGCTGATGTACATGACCCAGTACGACCTCGCCCGCATTCCTGAACTGGCCGAAATCGTGTTCATCCCCTCTATTGCCATGTCGGGCGGCAAGCCGCAGCTCCGCACCGACCCCGATCTTATGGACTCACGGCTGCACGCATACTTTCCCGACCGCTCTGCCTACCGCACCGGTCTCGAGAGGGCAAACGAAATCCTGCGGGAGAACTGGGGAGCGGACGGGTATGTTAATGTACTTACACTGTTTTGAAAAGTTTTTGTTTTTCACGACCGTGACGACGAGTTGAGTTGGGCCGCCAGGTCCTTCGGTTTATCCATAGTACTCAAATGGAAAAAAAAGGTACTGGCACCGGCTGTCACCAAAAGGCACGGAGTTGATGCGAGATTGCTGCAGGTCAATGAGCAAGTATCGGAAAGAAAAAGACCACTATACTACGACCTATTTTTGTCACCAGCGTCGACACAGTCAGATTTATCTTGCAGAGAGCGAGACAATGTGAATGCTCTTCTTCTTTTTTTTTTTCATCTTCATCAAGCGAGTCTTCTATCGGAGTCATTTTGGATCATGTTAGAGTGGCTTTTTCCTTTCATAGAAGGAGGGGAAATATGAAATGCAAAAGCATCGTACTAGTGTAAGTCGCATGACAAAGCTCCTCTTTCATCTCAGCATGAGAAATAAGATTTGTGATGCGGATTTAACTTGAGAAAGAGATTTGTAATACATGACTGCGATTACTACGAGTACGATATTTTTGCACCGGATAGGAAAGACCGAGCTCCAATTTTGGCTGGACTACAATCAGGACATGTGCAGGTAAGTGCCACGATTAAAATTAAAACTTCGTTTAATTTGCAATGCGTGTTGTCGCATCAGGAATTTGCACTGTCATGCACAATGCCAATGGTGCTTCACAATAATCTATCATCCTGTAGATTCGACGTGTTCGCCTGCAGTGTGGAGCCAGCGTTTCGCCTCTGCGTGGTCGTGCCCATGGAATTTAACCCGAAGTCGACCCCGGATGCGCTTGCCGCCGGGGAGGGAAGAGGGGTCTACAAAACGCTCCTGGAGGAACTCCCATACAGAACGGACAAAGACGTGCGAGAGACGGTAAAATAAAGCGGATAGATTTATTTTGTCTGCATAAAAATTTCCATTTGCTCCTCGTCCAACACAGCATGCTAATCCAATCGTGGTCAACATGCTCATGCAAGAACGCGTTTCTTGCTTGTTTCGCTATTCTACTACCCGTAGTTGTTCTTGATCTATTACTTACTTATACTGAGCACTCAACCTCATCAGGCCACCGTGGAGCTGAAAGATCAGGAAGTCGAGCTCGTGTTGCGCCCGGATTTCGCGGTGCGCGGGTATGACTGCGGCGACGGGTGGCTGGAGGTGCCGGGCGATCTGCGCAACCTGTACCTTCCCCTTTCTGAACTGCAGGAAATGAAGGATTTGTCGGGGTTGGCGGAGCCGGGCCAGAAGTCGATGTAGTGCTATGATTGCGGCTGCACATCAAAGGACCACTAATGAAATCAAATTGGCTTTCTTATGTTGTTGTGATGACTATTTCACTCCAGCTTCAAGTTCAACTTGACTGTAACTGTTGGTGCTGCAAAAGCATTAGCATCGAAAAGCTACAGAGGTGAAGATGACAGAAAAAAAGTTGCAAAAACATCGTTCCACCTAATTATGAAGTATAGATTTTTTCCAAAATAGCGCGTAATAACTAAGACATCCATGCTTTTGGATGGTGTTTAAGCACCACCGGAGTTGTGGAAGCGATATGGGCACCAGTGTCGCGTTTTAAGATAGAGCACAGTGACAGAAAACAAGTAGCGTTTGCGCGAGGCATGAAGAACATGAATTGTGACATGAAGCACGTGGTTAGAATAAGTAATCACGGGTCGGAAAGATTGAGAACTTGAAGTATTTAAACATTGAATGCGCATAGAAATGAGATTAATGCTGCCACTGTATACCATCATGCATAAGAGAATGAACACGTGAAGTCGATAACTCCGAAAAAGAACTCAGTGTAGACACACGAGCCGCCGCCACGTACCGAGTGCTGTATTCATCACGAAGAATGTCGTGATATGTAGTGAGGTCATGTGCAATCGCCCGCATCTGGCCCACCTTTTGATGAGGAGAGGCTCGTAGTGCCGTTACAGATCATCCAGTTCCTAAACGCACAGATCAGGACAGGAAAAAAAACGAAGTGACAATTGTAAAGTTCTTGTGGGTCCGATCTTCTAGTGGTAGCACCGATCCTGATTTTGTTTTTTTTTTCGGTGGTTTTTGCATGATCATGCACGAAATGTGTTGCCGCGGTTGGGGATAGTGCAAAAAGACTGCTTTGTGACTTCGAGTTCATGTTTCCTGCAGTGCAGCCTAACACATCAGACAATCAACGCCAAGTGAACTTCAGAGTGCCACAACTTTCATATTCATATATAGTACATGCAAAATCAGACTCAGATGAAAACCATGGAGGCATTTCCTGGTGGAACCAACTTTTCCGTAGGGGAGACCGTCCGTGTCCGAGTGTCCGAGCAAGAACAGCGACGAGCGACAATTTCCTTTCTAGATGACGACACCGTGGATTTGTTGCTCGATGCGTCTCTGTCCCCAGAGCAGCAGCAGTACAGCCTAAGGCAAAGCACGACACAACAAGAGGACGATAAAACGTTACATTCTACTCCCACAAGAGTAAATATCGATGGCGACGGTCCGAGCGACGAACTGTGTAATATTCCTGTTTCCAAGCTCACCCCACTTCTCGGGTTCGAGCGCGAACTGCTGGAGATGCGGGATCCAAAGATTCGACGGATCGAACAGAGTTGTGAAGATGAACCAGAAGACCAAAACTATTTAAACAAACGATGGGATCTTGCGTTCTTTCGCAAGCTGGTCATCGGCGCGGCCATGGGCGGAGGAGGTGGTGCGACGTCATCCTCGAGCAGTCGAGAAAGTTGGTCAACGCAACACGTCCTTGCCGCCGCCTCGCGCATCAAGGAGGACGGGAACCTTTTGTTCAAGAGACAGGACTACACCGCCGCATTCGAGCACTACACGATTGGCATCGACGGCATGAAGGTACTGCAGGTTTCGCCTGTAGAAGACCAGTCTTCCAATTTTATTCCGTCGTGCATCCTCGTTCAGGACCCGACGGATCCCGGGAGCCTGTGCCTCGCCAGCAGAAGCGCCGCGAGGAGTAATAAAGGCGAGAAAAATAAAGGCATAATCGTGGTCGATCGGACGACCACCGGGGCGCTGTACCTGAACCGCGGCAGGTGTTTGGAGAAACTCGGAAAATTTTTGGAAGCCGCACAGGATTTCACCGTGGTCATCGGCCTCTACAGTGATTTGGTCCTCAGCAGCACAACATCTTCACAGGGATCCTGTGCTGCCGGAACAAATAGTAGCGAAGACCCCCCGCCGGCGGCGTCGAATGTTCTTGATTTCGAAGTAACCGTCTCGCCGTCCGACGCGCGAGAGAAAGTGTCCAAAGCCTACTTCTTACGCGCGAAGACGAAGCTGGCCCGGAAGAAGTTCGACCACGCGCAGCGCGACGTGCAGAGCGGCAAGGAACTGTTGCTGATGGACGGGAGACCTGATCTTGAGTTTCGCAAGCTCGAACGGGAAATCGTGATCGCGCGAAAATCCTTCGTCCAGGGTAACAAGAGCATCGCCAGGGAAATTGCGAAATGGGCGGACAGTGCCTTGGACGACTTGAACGCGAACGGAGGAGGGGCTTCGGGTTCGTCGGAGGATGTAATCGCATAGTGAAAAATAAACACAAGAGAGCATGCTTTCTTTGAGCATTCATGATATTGCTCGCCGTCGCCCGTGTGGTCTTGCAAATGCGCTATGCGAGAGACATTTAGATCGGCGACAGCGTCCTCGTCATGCTGGTTGTAAAAGATAAAGATACCAGCGCTGCTATACCAGCTCTGCTATGCGTGGAAGATTCGACGTTCGCCAATTCATGTGTCACCTCTTCTACGCGCAAGCGGCAATAAGTGAATCCACACGACGTATCTGCGAAAGTAGTGCAAGCAGGGACTCGACACCGGTATGATGATGTTCCTCCTCGACTCTGGTGTGAGTGTGGTGTTTTCGTGTTTGCCACCAGCAAATAATCCGCCATAATCAAGAATATGTTCTTTGTCGTCTCTTCGTTGCTGTTCTGTTGATTTCACTACAGCTGATCGCAGTAGATGATCTCCAGTATTGTGCTAATTGTAATTTCATCGTAAGAAGTGCCACTTGCTTCTGCTTTACGACAGCGAAACCAGACATCATGCTCTTTTTGTAGCCATTGTGCGCCTTAAAAAGCCAGAGTAGTTCTTCGAAAGTAAGCCTTGTCTCACTCTCATTAATAGTTTTCACCTCTGTAAAAATACCTATTGCTATTTATTCTTGGTTTCAGTGCTGGCTGCTCGCTCTCCACAAGAATTGCCTGCTCAGCTACAAGACCAAGAGGCGCCATCACTTGACTGTACAAAATACCCACATTCATCAAGCATGCTGCTTTCCTACTGGACGATTCCCTACGTGGCGATTCCCGATGCCCGATTGGTGTACCTGTACAATTTTGGGTTTGTCGCCATTTTCAGCTGGTTGTGTTTCGACGTCTTTGTCGGCCAGTCGTATTTGGAGTCTGACCGCCTCCAGGGGGTCGCGCGCCTGCGCTTGCGAAATGGCCCGACTGCTAGTGGAGGTAGTGGCCACGATTCTGGAGGAGATGAAAAGCGACTGGAGCTACAGAAGACCCTCTCGTCTAGCGGCGGGTTTTCGTCGAACAACAGTACCAATGATTTTGTCACCGCTTCAACATCAACATCCGCCGGAAGTCTTCTTGTTGCACCATGCGGACGATTGTTTGAAAGCGCTATACTTGATGGCGAGCAGCAGGAACACGCCACGACCAGCGATGTAGTTGAACATCAAAACACAGCGACATCAAGACTTTGCACGCATTGGGACGCCGACGCGACGGGGCGGTCTGCTTCGAGCGAGTTGTTCGTTGTAACAAGGATTAAGGACGTTGTGGAAAAGTGTGAGTATTCTATTCCAGGTGCTGGGCGGGGTCGCACGAATCATCTTCCTCCAAGTAGTGGTGGACCAATTTCCAGTTCGCCTACAGACTCGTCATCATCAACATCACAGGACGGGGATTCGAACTCTGCTGATGGAGGTGGACGTGGTAACAGTATTCATAGGAGCGCTGTTTCATCAGCCCCCGCCGGTTATTTCAAGCCACCAGACGAGTCTTTTCATTATCAAGAAGTCGACGACGCGGAGTGTCCTGTTCCTTGGACGCGTTTGTCTCGGAAGGACTATGAATTGCAAAAATGTCTGGGTCTGGAAGATTTCAATTTGTCATCGTAAATCTGAAGCATGCGAAAATCTGCGTTGCATGAGTCCCAAAAGCTGCACACTTTTGACCAGGTTGGAGGGGAGTTTCTCATGCAGGATAGGCACGGCAGAGACCTCGCAGAGTCTGTCATGCTAAGTCCCGCATTCCAGACCTCATGGGCCATGAAAAATCTGCATGACAAGTCTACACTTTTCCAGACCCAGACATTTTTACATTTAATAAGGACCGTTATGTGGCCAATCTTCCGGACTTCCGCGTGGCCGTGACTGCGCATGCCGAGGCGGTGGAATTTTGCTCGGAGTATCGGAAGAACCGGAAAAGGTGTCCGTTCCTGTACTCCACCACGGACCCGGCCGTACGAGGTGAGTTTCTCGGGTTCGACGGCGTTGTAAAACAGCCATTTCCAACTGTCGCGGTCCACCTCGCGGAAGATCCTCATATAGGAGAAGCGGGCCGCGAGCGATCTGATGCAGGACGAGCTGACGAGAGAAATAAAAAGAAAAATTCGAAAAAACACAAACCGAAGACGTCCCTCGACGTTTCCCTCGGGCAGTTACTTTCCGCCGCTGGCATCGACTCGCTCGACGAAAAGCAGCCTGACGACACGGTGGTGCGTGAAAAGGGCTCGGTGCTGGTGCTGACCCTACATTTTGCACCGGACGAAGAGCAACTGTCCTTTTGGAGTTCAGCAATCGACAGCAATCGAAACCGAAGCGTCCCCGCGAAATACACCGCCACTGTCGATCGCATTCCCTTTTCTGAATACAAGTTGAGGGAGGTGCAGCCAATTGCAATTTCTAAAATGATTAGTGGGAAGATGAACACAGATTCATCGAGAATATTCACCACGCCCAGCGAGAGCGACGGGAACATCATGGGTGGAGCGTCTTCACCGGTGCCAGAGATCAGTCACGGCCCAGAAGATGACCATCCAGGCGCAGATCCCGAGCGTCGTCCTCCGCATCTTCTGCCGAACAAACATTCCCATTTCCGACGCGTGCGCACCCTTCATGGTATTCAGATCAAAGTCGTGCTTGCCGGGTCCGCGCGTCGGTTTTCCTGGGCCGCGGTGGTGTCACAGGCGGTGCTGAAGTTTGGCTTGTTGGGCTTGCTGTCGCAGGGGCTGGATTTGCTGTGGCAGTACGTGTATCCTGTGCAAAAGTATCGTATGTAGTGAGGTCACCGAACGGTTCTAACCAGGGAGTTTTTTTGCCATATACCCTGAAAAACGACCGGCAGTTTTCAAGCGGCCGGAAGCGTTTTTGGACATAAAAAATTTGCACTTATCAAGCGGCCGGGGCTTTGTTGTCAAACAAGCCCGAGCCAATTCTATCGATTCGCACTGGATAAAACGACGCAGGGGAGCCGGCAAAAGGGGCGCCCTTCTGAGGCGCCCGCCGCCTTGGTTTCTGGCGATTTGGGGCGCCCAAAAAGGGGCGCGCAAAAAACGCGCCCAAAATCAGAACAGCGAAACAGCATGGCACGGCCGCGATTTCGGAGCATTTTGGGCGGCCGCGAAAGCGGCCGCCTTTTCGTCGGTTTTAGAGCCTGGGGAGCTTTGCAAAAAGCGCCGACGTGAAAAATAAAAACGCGAAAAATAAAAAGCGCCCCAGACGCGCAAAGCCAATCCGCATGCTATGGGCCCGGTTTTGCTTCGCTTTTTGGGCGCCCCCCCCTGGCAACCGGATCGGTCCCATAGCATCGGGGCTGGCTTTCGGAAAGGAATTTTGGAAATGGGCCAAAATTTGTGACGTTTCCTAAGTGGCCGCCATACCGTGCGGCATAACGTTACTTGGAGGGGAGGAGGGCAGTATTTTCGATGTGGAGAACTTTTTTGGAATTTTTCGCCGAGCCTTTCAAACACAATGGTCCGTGGTATTCCAGGTGGGAAAGAGTTTATCCCCCACCCGATATTGCTTGGTGGTGATGGCGATCGTTGTTGTCGTTCTGGTGATGTGGGTCGGAGACCGGGTTGCAAATTTTCCTTGATTTTTCGCAGGTCATGGGGTGGGGCATGAAATGTAAATCAGGGCGGAGGGTAGAGCCATGAGAATAAGTCGGACGTGGTTTTTTTTTCTTTGCCGTTTTCCGGTTTCTAAAGGAAAAACACAAAAAAAGGGAAAAAAAACTTTCAAAAAACTTTTCAAAAACTTCGAATCACGAGCGGACTCCAACTTTTTCTGAAACATTGCGAAAGTTTTTGAAAAGTTTTCGGAAAGTTTTTGAAAAGTTTTTTGCGATTTTTTATGTTAAAAATCGATTTCCATTTTTTTTGGGGTCGCCTGATTTCGTTCCAAAGAATGGGCACCATACCATGCGGATTTGTGTTCCGAGTCGCATTCTTTTTCTTCTGGATATCGTTTCCCATTTTGCAAAGTTTCCAAAATGAAAAGAAAAGTGTCGCCCGCTATAATTTTTGGTAGGGTGGTCAAGAGGATGGGAGGATCTCCGTCGGTAGCTTTGGAGATGGCTCGGCGAAAAATTCCGAAAAAGTTTGGCGCCTCGGTATTAATCCAAGCCCTCCACTCCAACGTTACTCGCGGCGGTATGGCGAGCCCAGAAAAAGCAAAGCCGCGGCCAAGGCGGCGGTCGGCAAAAAAACGTCCACGACCTCACTACCCCCGCCCCGGCGGCTATATTTGGCACTCGTACTAGTTGCAATCAAGCACTACAAGTCTCTTTCTCAAGGTGAATTAGCATTACAAATTCAATTTGTAAAGCTGGGCTAATTTGTAATGCAATTTATACTAGTGCGATGCTTTTGCATTGCATAACGTGTTTCCCTTGGTGGTCGGTGTCGACTACTCGCGGCAGGTCTACTCGCAAGTCAAGAACCAGTGCTAGGAATTATGCGCCGGGAGCTCCAACTCATAGTACTCCGCGCAATTGTTGAGGGTGATGCCTCATTTTCGTGTAGCAGACAGTATGTTTGCCAATTTTTGAAAAGTACATAATATGTAGTGAGGTCACCGAACGGTTCTAGCCGGGGAGTTTTCTTGACATGCATCGCGCAAAACGACCGGCAGTTTTCAAGCGGGCGAAAGTGTTTTTGAGCATAAAAAATTTTCAATTATCAAGCGGCTTTGGCTGTGTCGGCACCGAATCGCCAGCGGATTCTATCGATCGCCGCTGGGTAAAACGACGCAGACAAGCCAGCAAAAGGGGCGCCCTTCTGAGGCGCCCACCGCCTTAGTTTCTGGCGGTTTGGGGCGCCCAAAAAGGGGCGCGAAAAAAACGCGCCCAAAATCAGAACAGCGAAACAGCACGGCACGGCCGCGATTTCGGAGCATTTTGGGCGGCCGCGAAAGCGGCCGAGTTTTCGCCTGTTTCAGAGCCTGGGAAGCTTTGCAAAAAGCGCCGGCGCGAAAAATAAAAACGCAAAAAAGCAAAAGCGCGCCAGACGCGCAAAGCCAGCCCGCATGCTACGGGCCCGATTTCCCTTCGCTTTTTGGGCGCCCCCCGTGGCACCCGGATCGGCCCCATAGCATGGGGGCTGGCTTTCGGAAGGGAATATCGGGAATTTGCCAAAATTTGCGACGTTTATGAAGCGGCCACCATACCGTGCGGCCTAACGTTACTCGCGACGGCATGGCGAACCCAGGAAAAGCACAGCCGCGGCCAAAGCGACGGCCGGCAAGAAAACGCCCACGACCTCACTACCTCCGCCCCGGCGGCTATATTTGGTAAACTAATCCAAGGGGATGCGATGAGCATTTCGTGTGACTTTTTTATTGATGCAGCATAGTCTGCGTCGTGTAGGTACGATGGCAATCTCTTAATCAAACAAAGAGTTCGAAGACCACATGAATGCTCGCGCATGTTGATGTGAATAGAAAGTATCATTTTTCTAGCTCGCTGCAGCGCCGCGTGAATTATCTGTGCTTCGGACGAACATGAAGTGTGAAGCCGCTTTTTGAAGCAGTACTTTGTTTAGTGCAGCGTGAGTGAGCGAGCGAGCTCTGATGTGTTCTAGTTCTGCAATGAATGTGATGGCGCAGGCGCAGCGTCTTGCTGGATTTATTGACCTACCTTTTTAACTCCTTGCATATGCATTGCCACCCTTGCTATTTTTTACCGAAAATGAAATCAAACTTGATCCAATACACCACCAGGTTTCGCCTTTGCAGCGGGTTTTTTGCGGCAATAAATTTATTTGAGTTTAACAGGTGGTGCTTTTTGCAACATTTTTTGCTTTTCGGACCTTTTTTGGTTTCTCCACCACACGCGCGACCGTATTGGTTTTTTCAAACATAATGTTGTCCCGCCTCGCCTTCAGTACGCCTCTAGTCTCTTTTCCACGACGACGGGTGCAGTCCACCAATTTTCCCCACAAGAAATCGAAGGGACCCTCCCGAGCGATGTTTCTCCAGACGAGAAGTTACATCCGGGCTCTTTTCTTTCTTGTGATTGGCAGCGGAAGTCGGAACAGTGGGCTGTGGAACAAGTTGCTTCCGGTTGATATTAGCTGCATCCTACCTGTCACAGCAGCTAGCATGAACCGGTCGTGGATGACGACGGCGTGGTTGCCCGCAAGAACCTCTGCAGAATTGGCTAGCCAAACTACAGCTGCGAGAAACGCTTCTAAATTATCCGCGACCGGCTCAGCGGCCTCTACCTCTGCTTGTTCTACAGGAGTAGTAGAGTCCGTAGTACCCGCAACTACATCCTTTTCCAGCGCAAGCGAAGACCGACAAAGAAAAGTCAACTTCATCGGGAAGGATGAACAACAAGAACAACTGGCACCACCAGCCTTTCAAGAATACGACCACCAGAAAAATCAACATCAGAAAACCAGCGCTGCAACCCCATCACCATCAGCATCCCGGGCCTCCTCGTCGTCGTCCTCGTCTCGTGCGGCCAATTATTCTGCGGCTTCGAGCGACGGCACCGCTCCGTACGAATTTACCCTTTTGAAGCACCAGGCCGCGGATGCGGTGAGTCGATTACGTCTTCAACGGGCGTTGGCGTACAGAAGGGTGAATTTCCAGTGAATTTGTATTGCGTGACTTGCATTTACTTAAAAGAGAAGTGCGCTACGTATGGACACGAGCCCAAGCATCCCACATAGCCTGAAGGGCTGCTCGCCGCGTGGTGGCGCTTGCAGCACCAAAAGAGGTGGTCTTGCGGGGGCTCGCCGGGCTGTGTAGTGCGTATTTAGCGACCAGAGAAGGTGGGTCGGGGGGCTCTTATGCTTCTGCGCGTCTGCCTCAGAAGTTCCTCTCCGGAATTGTCGAAAGGCAAAGGAAGGGCGACGCCTGAACACAGGGGCACCCACTAGCTCAACACGTACGCTCTCACGGGCTTTGGCTGTGGCGTGGAGTTGGACATCTGGGAGTAGCCTCGGGTGGAAGGCACGACTCGGCCGCGGGCACTAGCTTCCTTCGCCTGCTGTGCCCTGCTTACAACTCCCCAGGTGTGTCTTTGTCTCCGGAGTGAGACATTTTCGAGGTGGCTCCCAGGTCAAGATTTCTCTTGGTGAATTTTGAAGCTTTTTGCTTTTGCGACACTTTTTTGAAGCCCCAAAACCCGGAGTTTCCCACGCGCTAGCGAATTTCGAACAGGAGCCGGAGGACAAAATTCACCGGCGCCCTTTTCAAAATTCACCCCAAAATTCACCGAGCGCCACTTTTCGACCGTGATAAGCAAAGTCTAGCGCAAAAAAGTGCTCAAAAAAGCGCGCGGGTAGGCCCTGGGAAGTGGGGCCGAGGGGAAAAGACAAGCGCCCTCTGCTGCACTCGGCCCGTCTATATTCTGCCGAAAAGGCCTGGAGAGTTCACGCGCCTGCCGGGTAGAGGCGTCAAAGCTCTCGGCCTGGTCCTCTCGCCCTTGCTTTCTCACCTTCTTGCCTAATTTGCATGCGCTTGCTCGCAGCCTTTCTTTTTGGCGTCTTTGCCGCGGCTGCTACAGTGCTCTTATGCAAGCACAGGGAGGCGCATAGACATGGCCAAAGACCAGCACCCAGGCCATGTCTAGAAGAAGTTGCCCGCCGCATAAGCCTTGACTTCTGCGGTGTGCAGAACCCACTTCCCAGAAGGGCAAGAGGGATAATGCCCCGGCGGACTCATCTGCAATCTGTCATGCAAAATTCACTACAAATTCACCACTTCTCATGCTAACGGGTGTTAAAGCTGTAACCTTTTGAAGCACCAGGCCTCAGGCAGACAGGCCCGGGCGAATTCCCGCCCTAATTGAAGCCTAAAAATTTGCTAAATTGCGGCGGCGCCGGGGCCCCGGGCAAGTCCCCCGGGCCCGGCGCCACCTGGGCCCGGCGCAGTCCCTTGGCCGGCCCCTTCTAGAGTTTCGGGGCTTGAATGTTGGGGCCGCTTTTCCCGTACCCCGTCGGACGCCGGGCGGGTCGCCCCTTCGGGGCGAAGCTTCGCGCCTTGGGCTGCCGGCTTCGTTTTTCGGGCTCCCCCTGGGGCCTTTCGGTTTTGGGCCATGGAGGGCGCAGGAGTCCGCTAAATTTTCCGCTAATTGCCCGCTAACCCGGCCCCCAAATCGCCCCAAAAATGCCCAGAACCCTCTTGCTAATTGGGGGGGCTAATAGTCCGCTAAATTTTTGGCCCCTTCTGATTTTGGGTCTGCTAACCCGTCCGCTAACCGTGCGCTAACCTAGCGCTAACAGTCAGCTAATCTGTTGCTAATTGCGCAGGGTATCGGAATCCCAATGCGATTTCCCTGTGCTCCAAACGCACAGGGAAAATCCCATTGGATTTTTGGCCTTGAGCAAAATGGGGGGGTCCATTTAGCAGCAAATTAAAGCCCCGGTTAGCAGACATATTAGCAGACCCTGAAAAAAATTAGAACCCAATTAGGGGCCCAATTAGCAGAGGGATTCTGGGACCTGGCTGTGCCATTTAGCAGACTCCCGGGGGAGGTTCTGGGGGCACTCGGGGGGCAAATTAGCAGACAAAATTAGCAGACAAATTAGCGGTGGTGGGCCCGGCCATTTATTGTTGTGTGGTGTTGGCCTGGTGTGTGGGTTCTCAATGCTGGGTGGAGGAGGTGGGCTCCCGGGTTTGTTTTCCTTCTTCGCCTGTGCCTCGTCAATCGCGGCGGCCTTCCTTCGGGCGCCGCCCGCCTAGCTCCGTCTGCTCCCGTTTTCGTTTTGGGAATATTTTCCGGTCTGGGATGGTTTTCAAATTAGCAACTTTTTAGGGCCCGATTAAAGTTGTTAGGTCGCCCGGCCTCGTCTGACTGACAGGCCGCGGATGCGGTGAATCGAGCAGCCCGCGACTCATATTGTACGAAAAAGGAAAGAAGGCAGGGGCGCCGGCAGAAGTCAACACGCGGGAGCGCCCGGGCCAGGCTTTACAGCGCCGGCTATGTAATCCCGGGGAAAAGTAAAGCAGAAAGGGCCAGGGGGGGCTGGGGTGGGGTATCGGGATTGCAGGACGCGCGGGGCCCCATGGTGTGGCCTCCGTGAAAAGCCGGGCGCACCTTCTGCGGGCTTGCCACGTTGGCTTGCCTGCGCAAATTTTCTTCGATTTTGTTGCAGAAGAGAAAAACCCGCAGCGCCCAATCGCCGAACCGGCTGCGCAATTTGTGCAAAATATTTCCCAGCGGGGCCCGATACCGTTGGCGCCCTTTGGGGTTTTTTGGTATCAAGTTCGCCCAGTCCCTTTTCGCGATTGCGTGCGGCCGTCTGTGGGGGCGCGCCCCATTTCCGCTGAGGCCCACGCGTTCAATTGTGGCCCGGCGAGCTGCCGCCCCAATAGAAAGGCCGCAAAGTTTCGGCACGCCGCGTCTGTTTCGCGCGGGATCCTGTGATAGAGAAAATCACAGAGCGCCGCTTCGGGCGGCTCTGTGACCACGAAAATTTTTCATCGGACAGGCCGCGCGATTACCAAAAAGCATCCGGCCGCCTGTGGCGGTGTTCTGGCTTTAGCCAGCGCCCTTGCTGGCTTTAGCCAGCACCCTCGCTGGCTTTAGCCAGAGGCCGGGGGGGTTGAATTTTGTCGATTCTCCCTTCATAGGCACCGCTCCGTACGAATTTACCCTTTTGAAGCACCAGGCCGCGGATGCGGTGAATCGATTATGTCTTCAACGGGCGTTGGCGTACAGAAGGGTGAATTTGCAGTGAATTTGTATTGCGTGACCTGCATTTACTTAAAAGAGAAGTGCGCTACGTATGGACACATAGCCTGAAGGGCTGCTCGCCGCGTGGTGGCGCTTGCAGCACCAAAAGAGGTGGTCTTGCGGGGGCTCGCCGGGCTGTGTAGTGCGTATTTAGCGACCAGAGAAGGTGGGTCGGGGGGCTCTTATGCTTCTGCGCGTCTGCCTCAGAAGTTCCTCTCCGGAATTGTCGAAAGGCAAAGGAACGCCTGAACACAGGGGCACCCACTAGCTCAACACGTACGCTCTCACGGGCTTTGGCTGTGGCGTGGAGTTGGACATCTGGGAGTAGCCTCGGGTGGAAGGCACGACTCGGCCGCGGGCACTAGCTTCCTTCGCCTGCTGTGCCCTGCTTACAACTCCCCAGGTGTGTCTTTGTCTCCGGAGTGAGACATTTTCGAGGTGGCTCCCAGGTCAAGATTTCTCTTGGTGAATTTTGAAGCTTTTTGCTTTTGCGACACTTTTTTGAAGCCCCAAAACCCGGAGTTTCCCACGCGCTAGCGAATTTCGAACAGGAGCCGGAGGACAAAATTCACCGGCGCCCTTTTCAAAATTCTCCCCAAAATTCACCGAGCGCCACTTTTCGACCGTGATAAGCAAAGTCTAGCGCAAAAAAGTGCTCAAAAAATCGCGCGGGTAGGCCCTGGGAAGTGGGGCCGAGGGGAAAAGACAAGCGCCCTCTGCTGCACTCGGCCCGTCTATATTCTGCCGAAAAGGCCTGGGGAGTTCACGCGCCTGCCGGGTAGAGGCGTCAAAGCTCTCGGCCTGGTCCTTTCACTCGTTTTTTTGCGCCTTCTTCCCTAATTGCATGTGCTTCGCAGCCTTTCTTTTTGGCGTCTTTGCCGCGGCTGCTACAGTGCTCTTATGCAAGCACAGGGAGGCGCATAGACATGGCCAAAGACCAGCACCCAGGCCATGTCTAGAAGTTGCCCGCCGCATAAGCAAGCCTTGACTTCTGCGGTGTGCAGAATCCATTTCCAAGAAGGGCAAGAGGGACAATGTCCCGGCGGACTCATCTGCACTTTGTCATGCAAAATTCACTACAAATTCACCACTTCTCATGCTAACGGGTGTTAAAGCTCTAATTAATCGAGCCCGCACGTACGAATTTACCCTTTTGAGGCACCAGGCCGCGGATGCGGTGAATCGAGCAGCCTTTCTTCGTCGTCATGGACCAAGTCTTCAAGCAAAAGAGCACCAATCCTCGATCCCGTCGCGTCGTGCTGGGACGTCGAGCAGACGAGATGAAAGTACTTCTAGAAATTCCAATTCTCTACTAACTGGCAGTAGAATTATCCGAATCCCCGGAAATCCAAACGCTCAGCCTGAGCTAGTTGCCGGCAATACTCACGGAACAACCGCCACAGGACGAGATACTGCCCTCGACGCGGCCCCGCGGAGACGCGCCTCGAACTTGACGCGGCGGGCCGAGAATGAACTTCTCGCTGCGCCGGCGCAGGATCGCGTCGCGCTAAGACAAAGTGCGGCCTCGTTCGCACACACGTTCGTCCAGCCGAAGCAGGTTTACAACTCTGCAAGTGGCCCACCACCTGCAGCTTCGCGCCCTTCTACCGCGAAGATTTCTGCAAAGTTACTCACTTCCAGTGCGGACAAGAAAGATGCCCCACGGGTGCGGAGGTCGACCTGTGGGGGCGACATGGTGTTCCGATCGTCCGGGCAACGACCGAGGTGGACGGTGTCTTTGTCTTGCCTGCCGCAAAGCTTGCTGCGACTCCGTTCACTTTTCAATTTCAGCGCAACACCGAACGGTCAAGCGGGACGGGAGGACCATGACGGCGGTGTCGGTGTGACATTGCGGCAGACGGAGTGTCACTGCCCCTGCAAGCCATACACGATGCTTGCCAATTGTATTGATCCCCCGATCGCCAGTGTCTCGCCCGCGTTGGTCCGGCATCGGGTTTGAAGTAGATAATGTCTGTTTGATTGTTTTCTACCGCAAAGAGTTTTGGTTTTGGATACAAGAACACATGCACTTTTGATATTGATCTACTAGAGGGAGGCAGGAAGACGTTGGTTTCTCCGACTCTGTAGCCTACAAATTATATCTCTTTGTGCGCGAGGAAAGATTGTGCGAACAGAAAACTTCCGGTCCTGACTTCGACTTCCTTCAGATGCAGATACGGCATCACTGTTCCGCGGAAACGTCGAAACACGGATGAATTTATTTATTAACTTCCTGTCATGTCTACGACTGACAGCAACGCTTCGGCTTCGAAGTTGACTCGAATTTTGGCTGCTGCATCATACATTGCTGGGGAAAGACCCTCATCGCATGGAGGTGGAAGAAAATTGCTTTCATACGGTGTGCAGACGAAGACATTATGTCGGACGCCGATTTCTAATTCTAGTCAAGAACATTGTGTCATGTGATTGTTCCACCTTTGCTAGGTCTAGTACTTTTTTAGCTGTCTTACAAATTCTTCTCCAAGCAAGAAACGCGTGCCTTAAGTGTTGTGTTGTCGCTTCAACGTCAGAGATCATTCATTCGCACAGGAAATCAATGGCTTCTCGATCCCAGCGAATCGTGCGTGATCCGTTTCTTTCTACGCGATGATCATGTTCTTGTTTTGTAGAGATCATTAGGTGAAGTGCCAGTAGTCCGAAAAGTTCAACGGATAAAAGAGGGCCTCACCGTCTGATAAGATCACGGCTTTTACCGGAGGAGGAGTTCTCAGGCGGCAAAGACATTTGTTCGTCCGTATACATAGATACAAACTAACACGAGCAGTCAAAAACAACACGAACCGGGACGAACTTCGTTCCTTTGTTGGTTTGTGTTTGTGAAAGTGCAGAATAGCTCCATATAGCTTCATCGCTCTGTTGTCACCATGGTGAAAAAGAAAATGGTTTCTGCAGGCGGCTCCAAGGCCCCAGTCATGAAAAAAGAGACGAAGGCTCAGGAGAACACGGATGGTGCGAAGCCTCAGGAGGAAAGCACGGGGGGTAAGAAAGCCGCTGGTACTAAGGCGAAGGCGAAATCGAAACAGAGCAAGCCAAAGCCTGCGATGGACACTATTAACTTGTACGTGATTTATCGCAAGTGGCTTGAGGATTCTGAACCGGGAGAACCCTATTTGGATGAGGACACGGGAACGGACCGTATAGAGATCTTGTGCGCCTTCAAAAATTTGGACACCGCACGTGCGCACGCTTTCCGCCTTGGGTTGCAGAAAAACCCGGACGTGTTTAACATGCTGCCGAAGTTGCATCTTGCAGAGACGGAGCAGAAGCCGGGACGGAACTTTGGGAAGACGTTGAAGAACGAGCTAAAGGACGACAACGGGTGTGAAATCGACGGGCTTGACTTCAAAGCCGTTCTTGATGGGACCACCGGGCTGGACGAACAGAACTACGACCGCGAAGAGTCACTACTTTACTATGAGCTGCACGATTACTTCGATCCACACGACCCGGACATCCCGACGGTAAAGGGTTCGAAGCTGCCTTCTGCCGTTGAGCACCTCTGCATCCAGAAAGTGAAATTTTCTCCAGACCAACACCACGTGCCGCCCGAGCAGGAAAGGGACGAGGACGCGGAGTACGTCTATGTGGTTTGGGAGCAATGCAGGGGTGGTGATGGTGAGAGCTGTAGTAATTCTTTCCCCTTGGGCCTTCGCGTGTACGGAGACAAAAAAGCAGCCGCAGCGTCCGTCTGGAAGGGTTCCACGGTCTGGGATTTGCAGAAGGGAAAAAAAACGTTTGGAATCCACAAGCAAACCGGTCACGACCGCAGACACAAAGGTGTCCCGTTCAATGAAATGGACAATACCGAGAACCCGCCCGACTCTGGTGTTTTGTTGAGCACCGACTTCTACGATGACGGCGACGGGGAATACAGCGTAAACATCGAAAAAGTTCAACTCTTATAGCTGACCTCCCACTTCTGCTGGGAAGATAACGGTAGTGATACAGAAATCAATGCGGATTCAGCTGCAAAGAAATGCAGGCGCATTCCCCCTGTTATATATACAGCTCTTTGCTCCGCCGGAGTTTATTGAATGATGTCTAGTCAAAGGGAAAGGCTTTGGTATTCGTAGTATCGAGATTGAAGTGGATCACTACTTAAGTGGTGAAGCAGCCAATCGCTGCGAGGTACAAAGTGTTCTTGTTCATATTGAACGCTCATAGATCAAATTCGCCAAAAGATGCCGATCAGGTTCATTAAAACAAATCGCATTGAGAGCAGATCTGAATGAATCGCCACAAAAGTAGCTCGCTGCTTTTGCGTGCATCTTTTTTCCTTTATATTGTCGAATCATGATCTTCGAGCCTACAAGCAAGCAGCCTTGAAAGTAATCGGTAACCACAGGAGATCGAGATCTTAATATTGATGTTGATCGGTATTTTAGAAAAATAAGCGTCATGAATCGGAAAACCCGGTTGGTGGACTTCCGTGACCTCCGGAGATCAAGATCTTACTAGTGATCGGTTTTAAATCGAGGTCAACATGAGTCGCTAAACCCTGTTGGCGGTGAATGGATCAAAGTCACTCTCGATTTTTTTGGTCTTCGCAAATGCAAACGAGCACGCATGTCGCACTCATAGGTTTGATTTTCAGCAGGTTTTTTATTCCTTCGGGACACTTCGCCTAGGAGAATTTTCTAACGAACCTGAATAATTCTTTCAAAGTCCGCAAGACCATCATCAAGACGTGCTGGATGAGCAATATATAAATAAGAAAACTCAAAAAGCAAAGGAACTGAGAGTGTGCCAACTCCGCCAGTCCCAGCTCGGAAAAAGTTTTCCGCTGACAATATAAAAAAAAAATAGTCTCCTAAAGTATCCGAGCTGCATCAGTTAAAAAGCTACCCTGTCGTTCTTTTAGAACACTAAAGGTCTTCACTTTATTTCCCTTTCATATTTATTGGTAGCTACAGCTAGTATTAACCCGCACGCGCAGCCCACATTTAAGCTGTCTCGCCCGAAGAAAGCAAAGCTCAACTAAAATTTTTGTATTTCAGTCAGTCACTGCCATACGTATAATTTCAACTTTATTTTTTTACACTTTGCTTCTTTCTATACGCAAAAGCTAAGGGCCACGGTGGAGCGCGAGCGCCGCTAAGTAAAAACAAGACTATTGTACCTCTCGCAGGACTCACTCGCGCACAGCAACAAGATGCTGGGCTTTGTTCGATTGGTCTTCGTCTTCAGCTGCGCGGGCGGCACGGTAACTCCGTCCAATCTGCGGATGTTGGTGCAAGGGCTCTCGATCACGTCAGGCAAGCCGTCCAATGACTCGTTGACGAAAAGTAGCGGCGGCACTGGTGAGTCTGGTTCTCTAGCGCACCATCAAAAGATCACCTTTCGGTATACCGCGCCGTACAAGGGCAACGCTGGAAACACGCATTATGATTATCTGCAGCGGCAGATCGAGTGCCGTGGAGATGGTTGTATCCCACAGAACTAGTTGCAAATTACACCCATGCGACCGGGCAAACTGCATGATCGAAAACTGGTTAGATTGCTTCTGTCGCGGTGCTATTAAACCAAATGAAAGTATGTACATATACAACTTCTGGTGTACTAAAGTTTTTGCATGACACACAGTATACGCGGATCTGGTGGCATGGGTGTGAAGATCATTTTCCCCTGGACACGCACCGTCGAGGATTCCCATTCCGACTTCTGCACTACGGACGACGACACAGACAGGTTTCTTCTGTTCACCGACGCAAGCGTTCGGAGAAGTAGCACCAGCACCCGCCCACGCAACATTGGAGCAACTTCATCTACTACGCCTACTTTTGCGCAATTGGGGATCGTCGCTTACAACACGCGCGGCCTGGCGGAAGCCCGGAAAATCACGGAAGAGAAAGCCGCCTCCGAAGTGATCGACTCGCTTTACGACCGCGTTCCGGACATACTTGCCGCGGGGTTGGGGCAAATCCGCTTCAAAGAGGCACAGAAGCTTTTGAGGACACCAGCACGTCGGGGGGTGGGAAAGGAACCATCGACGGAAGACGAGAGAGCGTTTTTGTTTTATTCGGACTCCTGGAAAGATAATGCGCTGACCGCCGTCGCCGAGGGCGAGGCATTGCTGCAGGGACTCAATCTGGTACACAACGAGCTGCAACGGATGAAAGCTGAGAGCTCGGAAGTCGAAGGTCGTGCGCCGGCCAGCGAGCGCGCGAAATTGCTCGCATCGACGGATTCCCTCGACTTAGTCCTGGCGCTGGAATGGATTTTTCACGGAGAGCTGCCCGCTCTTGCGGATGTCGTGGACGGCGGAGGACCTGGGGCAGGCCTTGCGCGGCACATGCAAAATACCGTGGCCCAGCCTATGGCGGACTTGTTTTCCCGCGTTGGGCTTACGGCTGCTTTTCGGACCACGTTGGCAAAACTAGCAGCAGGGGACCACACGAAATTTTCTGTGCCGCATGTGGAGATCCTCCAGGTGCGGAGTTCGTCCCGCGTGATTCGCAAGAAACAGGCGGGTCATGCAGCTTTTGGAACCACTTCCAGTTCGGACGAACCTGTGTCCGATGAGGAAGTAGTTCCTAGCGAGGCCACAACGTCGCTCAAGGCCTACACGTTCGGAAACGCCTTGGCGGACCAGCTTGCATCGGGCTTCACATTGATGAACCAAATTGGCGCAGCGCCAGTGGACCTACTGTCAAAGCAGTTCTGTGAGAACCCCGGCGGGTGGCTGAAGAGCACGAGGTGGACAAGCCCCTCGTCTTCCGCGGCCCCTGCAGAACAGGCAAGCGCGAGCAGAAAGCCAAGTACCGCGGCAGGGGCGGCAGGTGCCGCTCCTGTTCCGCCGAAAGATGAATTCGCCAACAAAAAGGCCGACGCCCCGCAGCTGTATGTCAGCTGCAAAGCGATGTTTCAGGATCTGAAGACGCGCCTGAGTAGCGTCCTGACACCGGCGCGCGACGCAGTCGCAGGGATTCAACCACGTGGTCCGTCGCAGACCTCTGAGCTGGAGCAAGAATTGTTAACGCGGTTTGCGAAGTTTGCGCACCTGTATCAGAGGCACAAATATGCAGCTTCAGCGAGGACGTCCTCGCCCCAGGTTGCTCCTAGCTCTGGCGATGTAGTTCTTGCGGCAGCAAAAGCCGACGCATCGCCCTCTGCATTCCATACCGGAACCAGAGGCCGGCCGGCGTCTGCGAGGCGGGGGCGGAAAAGATCGTCGTCCAGTTCCCGTCGTCGTCCAAAGTCCACCTCGCGCTCTCCTTCTCAGAAAATAAGTAGCAGAAGCGCTAGCAGAAGCTCCTCACGCACACAGCAGGATCAGAGTGCGGGCAGCGACGGAGCAACAGAAGATGGTAGTGAGAAAAGTCACGACGTGGTCAACGACAAAAAGCAAAAAGAACCCTGGATGACTCCTCTGGATTGGTTCCGAAGCCAGGCTCAAGTCGCTCTGCAGCACTGTGGCAGTCCGCGCGGTCTTGAATTCGCTTCCAAAAAGCTGACGGATTATCTGAACGTTGCGACAGCAACAGGGGTGGAGGCGCACGAGCAGGAGAGAAGTGTTGGCGCCGGAGGTCGACGTGTCTCCCCCGCCAATGTAGAAGAAGCGCCTGCGTCCGCATTTGATTTTTCAGCCTATCAGGAAGGCTGCGCCAAGTCTTTTCGCGAGCACTTTGGCAATGTTAACAAGTCGTCGGCCCCCTCCCCCTCCGCGGGCATCCACGCCTTGGGCCAATCTTGGCTTCCGCCAGAAGGGGGGGAGCTCTTGGGTCGGCTTTGGGCCCGAATTGCGGTGGTACGCCGGGTGCGCAGCTCGTTGGCCCAGTCACAATCTGTGTTGCGCGCCTTCCTCGCGTCAATTAGTCCCAGCGACGCAAAAGAGGCCGGCGCAGGCCCGTCCAGCCCGGCGCCCGCCGTTGCTGCAGCCGGAAAGCAAAAGAAGAAGAAGAAGAAGCAAGCTGGACCGGCAGACGAGTTGTCGTACCTGGGTGTCGTGCTCGGGACGGTGACGGCAGCTCAATTCGTTTTCAACGAAATGTCGACCTGGGCACCGACGTTTATAGAAAAAGATTTGAACATCCGTACCGCGATCGACGACACTTGGGCGAAAGGGCCTCGACCCCAACTCGGGGGGCGCAAACAGAGCCAAACTCGGGCGGGTACAGGAGCTCAAACGTCGCAAGATGCTTCGTATATTTGGTATGCGCGAATGATGAAGCAACCTATGCAGGTTCTAGGCAACCTTCTCACGACGTTCACAGCGCCACTGCATGCCAACAATGCGGGTATTCGTTTGGCCACGCGGGGAAACTACCGCGCAACCGCCGAACGCGTTTTGGACGAGCTCACCAAAGCTGCAATACCGCTGGCGACGGACCTGCTCGACTCGTTGTTGACAAGTCTCGAAAACTGGGTCGCAACGGTGATTCTGCCATTGAGTACGGAGACATCGCAGGGTATGGGAAAAAATAAATGCACGCATGCTTGCAACTCTGCTCGCGACGCATTGAAGAGCGAAGCGGCTTTCTTTTCGAAGAACCTTGCTAACGAACCTATCGCCGGCTCGATTGATTGGCGCAAAAACGGATTCGAACGAAGGCTGTTGGAGATGCACGTAGTTGCTGCGGCGGTGGAAAAAGAAAAGCAAACTTTGCTTCTCAAAAATCTCCACAAAATCCCAAAGGTGTTCTTGAAACATCAGGGAAGCACTGCCTCGATCTGCCGGGGGAGCGATGTTTTTCGGGCAACTGCCTCCTACGTCAAGAATTTGCAACAGGCGCGCGACGTATACATCCCCGCGCACGAGTTGGTTCTCAGCATTGACTTACAATACGCCGGGATCGACTTCCGTGGTACAACTCCTGAAGCAAAACGACGCTCCACTTCCCCGGCCTTCCTCGCGCCACCGCCTCTGCTTTCGCTCGCCGATCTTCCTGTCAGTCTAATGCAGCAACTCTCGCTCGAGCCAACTACCTTCGCAGCCAACGTGGAGGCCAGATTGTCCGCCGCAGCGTGCACCAGAGGAGGAGCAGGGCAAGACTCCTCTTGTCAGGACGAAGAAGTAGAGGACGCCGTCCTGTACCGGGGTCGTTTCGGCCTCGGGCGGTTGCGCATGAGAGATGCTGAGGGGAAGCGAGAACAGTACTTAGATGTGGTGGAAAAGAGAACACAACCAAGGCCGGACTGGCCGGAGGAAAGGCGTCTCGACCGTCTGTGGTTAGCGTCGCCTTGGGCACGAAGTAATTGGACTAGAAGGCAACACGAGATGAATCCTATGCCGGGCGTAGCAGCAGGAACGGGTCCGTCCGCACCGGCCACGATTGACATGATAGGCGGTGCGGCATCCACAATAGAGCAGATTTTTCGTCGATCGTCCGGACCGTCTGTGGCCTCAGTTGTCGCTGAGAGCTTGGGGCTGGAGTTGCCGATCCGGTTATCAGGGCTGGTGGAGGACCAGGACCTCCAAGATGCCCCTTCAAAGGGCGAGAGGGCTGTGAAGATGGTGATGCGTAACGCTGAAGGGTTGAGTGACACCATCGCACAGAAACTGCAATACGAGGAGAACACGAACACTGCTATTCTGACAGACCTACGTCGCACGAGGCTGGCAGACCAATGTCGCACGGCGGAGTTATTCGACTGGCTTTTCTTGAAAATCCAAAGAAGTGACGGCGATCGGGCCAACATTTGCATTATTGAGTTGGGCCAAAGAGGGATCGTCCAGACTCTGGAACACCGCGACGAGGAGGCGAGAATGATCAGAAAAGATCAAGAACGTGGCTGCGACAAGTTATGGCTGGGTATATACTACTTCTTCTTTCAAGACGATAATAGCCGTCTCCTTTTGTTGGAGAACGCTTCTCGCATCAGAAAGCTGATGCCACAGTCCCTCCCCTATGGCAGCAGGAAGAAAGCGGAAGACTTTGGCGGTGGCGGCTCGACGCTTTCATTTTCTGACGGAGGCGCGCTTGCAGTGAGGCCAAACACAGACTTCGAGGAAATTTTTCCATTTGAGGCGCCCCCGGGCGGAGCGTTTGTGGAGTACCATCCGACCTTGCAATTGCCGGTTGCCTACACCACAGTGGCGGACTTTCAGAGCGGCCCCATGGAGAATAAAGCACCAGAGGGAACTACCCGGACGACAGTGGCAATCTTGTTCTATGACGAGGGGGCGGCAAAGTTTGCCGTCCTACCGATCTCTTCGAGTTCTGCGGGTGCCGCGCAAGAAGAATTGCTACATCCACACCTCGCCGAAACGATGCCTCGAGCGCCATTGCAGAGCTACGATGCAGGTTTGCGGTGGGCCCTCCAACCACGGCAACTCCAGGAGGTGCAACTGGTGTCGCCAAAGTACCTACATGGCACCAGCGTGCGCGGGATAGTGGACTCTCCCGACGCCGATCTCTTTCGGCTTCCCTTCGCGCAAACAAAACGGAAAGCAGCAGGCGCATTGCCAATTATGGACGAGGCACGATGTGTTAGCAGGGAGGACTTTTTCCGCGTGCCAGCTTTTCTCCCGGGGGAGCGGGACCCGTTCTCGTCCAGAGAAACAACATAAAAAAAGACCGCGGCTTTCTCTTTTCTCGTTGCCCGGCTCGCTGTGCAAGAATGCCGGCGGGAAGCTCTACAAACATAGGCAGTAAAACGAAAGTCATAACTTGTACAAAGAAAGAAAAGATAAAAAGTTTTTGTCATTTCTGTTTTGGCATAGTACTACTGAATATAGTATTCCTATTTTTCGCTTGAAATATAGACATGTACTACTCAATTACGTACATGTTTTAAACAACTACTTCTTCCTATTCGCTTGAAATTGAAAACTCGTGCTCGCAACGGGCCACCTTGTATGTCGATCTTCCCGATCGAAGCGTGGATTTTGACTAATGGAAGTACAGTGCAGTAACAGGAAGGTGATTTGCACGATGTACGCGTCACAGGGTGTGTGCTGGCTCCCGGGCGCAAGCACCGAGATCGAAGGACCGTGGTGGTGGTGATGTCCTCTGATATAATCAGTCAGTCCGACCACGCTTGTACTTGTAGCGAAGGACAATCACATTGATGACGTTGTCGTCAGTAAGACAGGACGACGGGAGTTTTTATCTGGCGTAAATACAAGTCTGACAAGACGCTTGCCCCCGATCGGAAGGAGAAGGTCCGGGATCCATTGTTCTTGAGCTCTTCAGTTCTTCTCCCGAAACAGAATACAGATGGTACCTGTAATATCGCGCTCTTGCTCGCCCGGACGGCCCTGTGTCGCTCGGTATGTTTATGTTTTTCCATGATGCACGACAGGCTTTCTAATTCTATTACCGTGATCGTGCCTGGACACGACCGGACAACACACTTGCTGGGAAAACGAAAGCACGCAGCAACTTTCCTTTCGGTCTGTATTTCTACTTTGGCGGTCGATGACGCTACAAGAGAACTTTGCCTTTAGACCGCCTTGTGCTGTTGTTGTTGAGTAAAAAGTTAAAGTAGATCTTGAAACACAAAACTGTATCTCAGCGACTTAAGATCCGCATAAGAGCCCTTTAATTCGCATAGTTAGTCGACAATATTCGCAAAAGATGAAGAGCACAACATCAAGTAGCACTACAGACGGCAGCACCGCAGCACGGGCGTTGATGAAGTCAAATTCTCTCGCAAACTGGTCTGACGCGCGGAAACAGTACCCAGCCGCCCTCACCATCAGCACAATGGACGAGGCCAGGAAACTCGAACTTTCCAAGCTGGACCACTTCGTGTCCACAGAATTCGCGGGCCCGCTGACGAAGGAAAAGCTCTCGAAGGTCGTCCAATGGAAGCTGAAAAAGGGCACTTTTCGCCCGGGGCTGTTGCAAAAAGCGGAGAGCAACACGAAGGAGAAGTTGGACACAGCTTGGTTAGACGCCACTGTCGCGATCGCGAAGACGCTCGTTGAAGATGTTAAAGGAGGTGGAAATAACAGTACATCGATCGAACTGGATAAAGCTGGCGTGGAGGGGGTGAAGCAGCTGGACAAGCACTTATTCGGCGTCGGCCCGGCAACCGCGTCGGCCGTCGTAGCGGCTGTGCTGCCGGAGTGTTGCGCCTTCATGTCAGACGAAGCCCTGTTGGGTAGTGGTGTTTTTCCGGAGTCGGTGGGCAAGAACGATCTGAAATACACCCTGAAAATCTACGCAGAATTCAACAAACGCTGTGTTGAAAAGGCAAAAGAACTGAATTTTGCAGCAACTTCTACAAGAACTACTGGTGCGGCAAACAAAGATGCGAATCTCTTCATCTGGACTGCCGATTCAGTTCAGCGCGCGCTGTACGCGAAATTCCGCTGTGCAGACCATGCATCAGCTGGGGGTGGAACAATCGGAACTACGAAAAGTCCGGACAAGAAAAACAGCGCAGCGAGGAAGCCAGAAGATACGGAGCTGTTAGAAGTTCTCAGGCACGGTAAAAGTGACGGCCTCGGAGGGACGGACAGTGACACGGTCGTAAAAGTCATCGCGAAGCGCATGGGGGTTCCGGAGAGCGCATTACTTGAAAAGTGCGGGGCCGGAGACGAGGTAGGGAAGGCGAAGAGGAAAAATACCGATCAATCAAAAGCAAAGTCTTCAAAATCATCTGCTAGCCCAATGAAAAAGAAACGAAAAAAAGGAGACTGACTGAAGATTTGCAACCAAGACACGGGTGAAAAGTGACGCATACGGCTTTCGGCATTTCTATTTGCGGATGTCAGGGCCCTCGTGTGTTCTAGGCGCCCGTATTTTCCTCGTGCCAACCCAGCCTAGCTTATGCTGATCAGTTTCATTCTCGTTGGTCCCGAGTCGCAATTTGGCTTACCCAAGTTTGATCAATAAGTACGGTGTTGTTGAAGTGGAAAGAAAAAAGATCAAAAAGATCACGACTATGTAGCGCTGATGTGGCGAAACCACTATCGGGTACCGAAGTAGAAAAGGCGGTAGAGGCTGCTGCTGTAGTCACAGTTGCGACAGAACGCCTTTTCTTTGCAACAGAGACTACAGGCGAAGAAAGCTCATCGAGGCTCCAGGCACCAGCGTGATCGAGCAACCAGGTGAAGATCTCTGGGAGTTCACCAGTACTCGTAATTTGATTGTAAATTTCTTTGCCGAATTAGTGTATAAAATTTGTTCAGTACGAAGGACAAAGATGATCTGGCACCCCGATCGAAGACGCACGCGCTTGTCTGATTGAAGGGGAGCCAAAGAACGTCAAACTCAAGTAGACAACTGCAGAAGTGGAAGTCTTCTTGTCTAGATTGTGCATTTTCGTGGTCGTTTTGCTATACGGGTTTCATTACCACAGCGACAACAAGAACTCCGTCTCCGACTACAAGCAGGATATACTGAATTTATTCGACCTCTGTAGTTAGTGCTTGTGCTAGAGCTAGATTTTGATTTACTCACAAAATAAAACATCAGCAGCAAGCGCGCTTTCGCTTTCACCACGTGAAGACAGAAAAAAAGATGCAAGCGTCCCACTTCGGCCAGATGCAGGGTCTGCTCGACCCGGGGTACGTGCAGCAGGCGGAACAGGGCTTTAACAGTCTGTCCAAGAAAATCATGGTGCTCCTCACCCAGCGGAAACTTCCGAAGGAGCCCTGGACCGACCTCGAGATCGAGAGCTTTCTCCGGCAAATTTCCCTCATGGACGCCAACAACGCGAACGGGAACGTTGGGGTAGGGGAGCGAGAGGGTCGCGTGTTTTCCCGACTCGTCCAGGAGCGGCACTTTGGCTTGACGCACGGCGTCGGCCGGTCCGGCGATTTGGTGGCGCAACAGCCCAAAGCCGCCGGAAGCAGCTTACTGGCGAGTTTGTGCAAGTATTTGGCGCTCGACGCGGTGCGACTCGCCGGCTTTAAAAACTGCAAAAACGCGCTCGTCGTGCCCCTCGCCACGGGCATGACCATGACGTTGTGCTTTCTCGCACTGCAGCAACGCGACACCACGAAGGACAGAAAATTCGTGATCTGGTCCCGGATATTAACTGCAAAAATGTCTGGGTCTGGAAGGATGCAAACTTGTGATGCGCATGTCCGAACACAGAAAAACCTCTCATGCATAGGTAGCAAAAATTGCCCACTTTCTGTCACCAAAATCAGGGATTTGTCATGCGGATTCGGCATTGCGAACGCTTCTCGAAACCTGTGATGCTAGAGCTTCCATTCCAGACCTTCTGGTTCTGCGTCATGCAAAAACAGCATGACTCTTCCAGACCCAGACATATTTGCATTTGATACCTGATTGACCAGAAGAGCTGCTTCAAGGCGATCAACACCAGCGGGCTGACGCCGATCGTCGTGGAGCTGATCAAAACGCCGAGCTATCACAAGAAAAAGTGTTAACCTTAACGGTTTGTTTCACAGATTGCAGTCATGCATCACAAATGTCAATGTAGCCCAAGATGCATGCTATGCATTACACATTTCGGCATGTTTTGTGATGCATTGTTGCATCACAAATTCCGTTAACGTTGAAACTTTTTGCTGTGATACTCGCGGGGATGGTCTCATGACCGACGTGGCCGGGATTGAACAAGCGATAGAGGATTTTGGCGCGGACAACATCCTCTGCGTTTTCTGTACGGCCTCCACCTTCGCCCCCCGCGTGCCCGACAAAATTGAGGAGGTCGCGAAAATCTTATCCACAGAAAAAAACCCATCCACATCCCTTTTTTGTATGACAACAACATGATTTTCATTTTATACGTGTTTTGCATGACAAATTGGATGTGGATAGGTTTTTTTCTGTGGATAAATCTGCCAGAAGCACGACGTGGCGTTTCTGATCAACAACGCATACGGGCTCCAGTGCTCGCGGACGATGCAGGCCATCGAGCAGGCGTCTAGGACCGGCAGGGTCGATGTAGTGGTGCAGAGCACAGACAAGAATTTTATGGTGCCGGTCGGCGGCGCCATCGTGTGCGCGCCACAGGAAAGGCCGCCGGTCATGAAGAGTGGTGGTGGTGGTGGTGGACCGCAAGTAGTAGAAGATGTCAGTAAAAACGCTGGGGCGGGTGCAGCTTCAGCTAACAGCACGACTAGCAACCCACCTTCAACAGCAAACAAACTCTCCTTGCTCGACCAAATTGCGCAGTGCTATCCCGGACGCGCCTCGGGGGCACAAATGGTCGATTTATTGATCACGTTTCTTGCCATGGGCTCCGACGGGCTGCAGAATTTGTGGAAAACCCGGAAGACCGACTTTGAGTGGTTCAAAGAGGAACTGCAGAAGACGTGCGACCAGTTCAAGCTGCGAATTTTGCACACGCCAGAAAACAAAATCTCCATCTGCGTCGATTTGTCAGGTCTAGTCACTGCAACCGACGTCCCGGGAGGAGATGGCGCGATAGTCGCAGAAGCAGAGAAGAAGCGCAAGCAGGTCCTGAATTCCATCGGCGCGAAGTTGTTCAACCACCGAGTGAGCGGCCCGCGCGTCGTCGCCTGCCCGGTCGGCGCAAAAACCATCGACGGTGTCCAGTTCAAAAATTACGGGGCGCACTCCGATACGTATCCCTACCCCTACCTCGCGACTGCCGTGGCGATCGGGGCGACCAGGGCGGAGTTGACGTGTTTCCTCCAGAGACTAGAAAAAACGTTGAAGGAGACCGTGACGAGTAGTTGTGTGCAACCTGGAAGTGACAAAACTACTAGCAAACAAGAAGACAAAATTTAGAGCTTTCGGCCAAGAAGACGTCGCCGTCGGTCGAGGTCTAGCATAAGCGACTGCTACAACAAAGAGCATGCCACGACAAGAAATGAAAAATAGCGACGCCTCATGATCTATCGCCATAAATATCAATCTTCATGAGCACCACGGTGACAATTTTTGGGCGATATGACGCTACTTACTGCTACTGGAATCTCCAGACGCGGGAAAACGTCGCACCTTCACCCATTTTGTATGGTGCGCCCTAGTTGATGTGTTCGTCGCCTATTCTGATTTAGATTTCGTTTCTTGTAGCATAGCAATTTGAAAAACCACTCGTTGTGTCGTCCAATGAATAACAAAAACAAGCATTTTATAAATAAATTAGGTGCTGCGCGTTACTTCGGATTGATTTGTTGCGAGGTACTACGAGGTGCTGTCAGCTGTCGCGTAGCGTGCTTGTCCTTGTCTGGAGGAAGTCTCTTAAGGCTCCTCTTGTCGGATGCTTTTTCTTTCAACGTTACTGGTTTTTCCTCTATTTGTTGCACCATCCAAGGTTATAGGAGTTTGCGAACAGCATCGCTTTCAATGCGTCGATGATTTTCTGCTGTTTCATCAATTTCGGCGTTGTGGTACGACATGTCTTCAAAGTGCAGACATGAACATGGTAAAAACCAAGAGGAAAACTCGTATACACATCTTGAAATCAAGGGGAGACAGATTTAGAGGCTCGGAAGTCATAGTACAGTGTACTTCTATTTGGACTGAATTCAGAACTAGTGTCGAAAATAAACCTAATGAACGAACAAGAAAAGTAGTGCCGCACATTGTTACAACAGAGGTACGGTGAGGATGACGAGTAGATTGACAGACTGGCATCAATTTTTGATAATTGCGGCAGAGCAAATGCAAAAATGAGAGACGACAGTATTTTGTTGACCGGACGAGGAGATTCTACCAGGGGCGCGATGTTGTGCGAAATCGGGGATACGGGTCAGCAGAGCTCTACCCCGGGAAACACGACCCCCAGTACAACGTAGCACAACTTGACAAAAAGCGACGGACGAGTAGTTGAAGAGTAAGAGAGCAGCAGGGTATGCTGGTGCCCCCGCCGGCTAAGCTTTGCCTTTGCTATAATTCTTGACTAAGCTTTGCCTTTGCTATGAGCGGGACGTCTCTACATCCCCAAGGAAAAGCTTCTGTAGCTGAATCGACGAAGTACAACCCCCGGCCGGCACTTCTATCTCACTGGTGATCGTGGGTGGATTACTTTTGAATACTCTCGTAGTTCCACCCAAAAAACAAACTCTACCGATAGTATCAGCAAGAAGTGTAGTGGTCCATTTAGCAGCTCCTCGCTGTTGTAGTTCGAGCTTGAGAAGTCGAAAGAGAGAGGGTTCTCCGGAAGAAATCTTCAAAACGCAACATCTTCGCAGACCAACAGCTGCGGGATCAGTGAACAAACCCAGTGGTCACGACGAGCAGCCATGTCGGCGTTTGTGAACGCGCACCAGGAGCCCAGTCCGCTGGACGCCAGCGTGCTGGGGCTGAGCATACTAGGCGGGTCCGCGACCAGCATGGGCACGACAAATTTTCGCATTCTCAGCGTGGGGGAGCCGAAACCCATCTTCAAGAAGGACGAGGAGGATGTCGTGCATGAGGACCAGGAAACCAAGGAGATTCAGTACCTGGAAGACAAGATCATCGAGGTCCCGAAGGAGACCATCGTCGAAAAAATCATCGAGATCCCGGAGATCCAGACCCTGGAACGGGTGATCGAGGAGGTGATCGAGGTTCCGGTCGTCCATATCCTGTGCAAAAGTATCGTACTCGTAGTAATGCTAATGGCACGCATGCATTACAAATCTAACTTTCTACCTTCTCCAGCGTGACAAATTGCATTTTTGTTTCTGGGAAAATTTGCGATGCGATTTATACTAGCGCGATGACGATACTTTTGCACTGCATAGTCCAGTACGAAGAACAAATCATCGAGAAGGAGGTGGAGAAGGTGGTCGAGGTGGAGAAGATAGTGGAAGTGCCGCAAGTCCACCGTCGCATCATCTCCCGTCCGGTGGAGAAAGAAATCGAGGAAATTGTGGAGATATGCACTGCAAAAGCATCGTGCTCGTACTAATTGCAATCATGCATGACAGATCTACCTTTGTAAGTACATGCACGCTAATCGGCATCACAAATTGAAATTCAATTCTTCACGCTGAAGAAATTTGTGATGCGAATGCTACTAGTGCGATACAATACAACTTTTGCAGTGCATAGGAGATCCCGAAGATTGTCTACGAGGAGGAAGTCGAGCGGGTGCCCATGGTCCGGACCGTGGTGGTACCGAAGTACGTGGAGGTGCCGAACATCAAGGAAAACATCATCGAGAAACTATCATTTGTAAAAACGTCCCCACCCCAGAGTTGTCATGCAAATCAGCACGCCAAAAGAGTTGCTCATGCGGAGCCCCATGATGAGAAGCATTTTCTAGTTGTGTTTTGGGATTTGTCATGCTCCAGTCAGCACGATGCGCTCGCTCTGTGATGTTGCTGAACTACCTCAAACAGCACCGCTACACTACGAGTGCAAATTTGTCATGCAAAACAGCCAAAACTTGTGGATTTGTCTAGCCGATTCCCCATCTCGACTATAATGGGGTGGGGACGTTTCTACATAGGATAGAAACTCGTCGAAATCGAGGAGGAGGAGATCTATGCAGTGCAAGAAAAGTATCGTACTCGTATAAATGCATTACAAATTTCCGCAGCAGGAGGAAAAATAAAATTTGTAATGCTGACTCACCTTAAGAAAAAGATTTGCTATGCATGATTGCAATTACTACTTTTACGAAACTTTTGCACAGCATAAGATCATCGAAGTACCGAAAATCGAGTATGAAGAAGAAATCGTGGAGAGAAAAGTGCTTATGGGAAGGAAAGTTCTTGTGTAACAGCGCTAGCGGTTGGATTGATGTCGTGCTGTAGTTTAATGCGCGTGATGTAAGTACTACTTAGCCCGATCTTTGAAAGTTATGCATTTTCCACGACGTGCAACCACTATGCATTTTGAACGATATTAAAAATCAGCATGACAGTAGACCGCCGCGGCTCTTTGGTAGTATCATAGCTTTCCCTTTCCATACGAACCGGGAAAATCCATTTTGAAACCAAATACGTGGACAAGCCATTGGTGCAGAAGAGACAAAGACAGGTAAGTACTTAAATACCTACCTGCGTACCACGGCCTGGTTTTTGTTCAGACTGGTACATCATGCATGTTGATGGCAAAGAACTTTTTAACGCCGAGGGAGTTGCGCTTGTCCCCTGTTGTACGCAACAGGAACAGCAGCAGCGTCTCCCAATTTGGAATTTAATAGCATGATGAGAAAAACACTATAACAGATTCCCGTCGAGAGGATTGTGGAGAAAATTGTGGAAAAGCCGGTGATTACCGGCGTTCGCGGTTCTCGCGGGCGCCACTGGCGGGGGAGCGTAGGAAGGATCGGGCTGGCCACGATGTGGCAGTGTGGTTCTTCACGCCGTCCAGGGCACATGTCCGGCGTCATCTCGGCCTTTGGCTGAGGGCGCTTTCGGCAACACGCAACGGTAAACAGCGCAGCCCTTGCTGCGGCCTGCCGCTCTGCGTGCCGCGGGTGTCTCATGATTCTGCTCTCCGATGTGAGCTGCGACGCAGCAGAGGAGCAGCAGTGGTGGGCCACTCGCCTGTCAGCGGTGAAACCGCGAGAGAGGGGGCACTGCGTTTCACGCTGACAGAAATCAGAAACACACGACGCTACTGGCTTCCTAGGGCATTGCCCGCAAGGCCCTTGGCAATTGCCATGGGCCGGGCCCAGTCTAATACTGGCGTTAGCCGGTATAAGATCGCACTACAGTGATCATAAGCCGGAGCGAACTACACAACACCTCACCAACTAGAAGCGGCAAGCAACAAACGGCCACACCACAGGGCACCCCCGCGCCCAAAATTTCGCCCCTGCCGTTCGCAGGGCCGCCCCGGCATTTAGTCACATCTGGGGAACGCGTCCGGCGGCCCATGTCGTGTCCCACGGCTTGGCCCACCTCTACGTCCGGGACGTGGCTCTGTGGGGTTCGAGAGCCTGGCTTGCGTGGCTTGCTCCCTGTAGCTTGCTGTGCCGGCCGGGTTTTCTGTTTGCTGCCAGTGTGACCGTCGCAGGGCGTCGTGCGATTCGGTCTGAGGCGCGCTCTGTCTCAACAACACTTGCGCTTCTGTTCAGTTGCGCGCGCCTTCGTCCTATGGGTGAATTGCGCAGTGAAGGCGAAATTATATAGCAAGTGAGTTGCGCTTGTGCTGTGTCGTACGCAACAGCAGCAGTCGTGTAGTCTCCCACAACTTTGGAATTTAGCATCTGAAAAATATTATCAGATTCCCGTCGAGAGGATTGTGGAGAAAATTGTGGAAAAGCCGGTGATTACCGTCCACGAAGAGATTGTCGAGCGACCGGTCGAGACCACGGAAATTCGCCCCGTGTACGTGGAAAAAGTGCACGAGCGGATCCAGCACCAGCCGTTGATTGTGTACGAGGAGGAGATCATCGAGGTACAGATGTGACTGTAAGAAGATGAACTAGTAGTAGTACGTGAGCTGGTTTATTATTCTTGTCTGTCATGCAAAATACGCTACACACCATTCCATTCCCATTAATTGCTCCGTGTCGTGTTTTTTCGCATGACAAACGGACCGAACAAAAACAACTGCAGGTTCCCAAAGTGGAATACCAAGAGGAGATCATCGAACGGGAGTTACGAGGATGAGGAAATAAATCCGGAGCAGCACGTTTCATCATCATCTGTATCTGTATCTGTATCACTGGCTCTGACCTCTGCATCTTCTGCATATTGTAAAACTCACAGCACTGAGAAACAAAAAGGAAAATATAGTATAACTAATCATGATCTTTTGCTAGCCAAGCATAAGACTAACCATCTAGCACTAGCAATCACAATACACCATGCACTTCACGTGCAAAAATCGCACTCTCCTACTTCCTTCTCCTCCTGCATGAGAAATTCCGCAGCTGTCCACGGTGCAGAAGTATGTCGAGGTGCCGCAGATACAGGAGCGGTATGCAAGAAAGAAACTGTGTAAGTGTAACTTTCTTGAAGAAACAATAGCATGACAAGTTTCCCCTGCACGACATAGAAAACCTGTCATGCGTAGCTAGTACGTGGAAACATGTTGTACGAAAAGAGCCTCTGACGCATGTCCAGCATGACAGGCGCAAGTGTCTTGCGTCGTCTGCTACACAAATTTACACTTCTCACACAGTTTTTTTCTTGGATAAGCGCATCAAGCACGTCACTGTCGACGTTGTGGAAGAAGAGATCGTCGAAGTGCCGAAGGTATATCTGTGCATTGCAAAAAATTTGTCATGCAAGATTGGAAGGACAACAAGATCTGTGATGCGTGAATGAGAATGACTAGGAAAACCAACCCCCAAAATAAAGGTGGAAGTTGTTGAGCGATTGCTCCAACGGGAGGTGGAACAGGAGATCGAGATTCCGAAGTTAGGAGAATGCACAACTGCTCCCCCTCCCTCTCATTTGTATGGCATGAGCATCAATACAAACACCGACGCAGGTGGAGCCTGTGCATGACAAGTTCAGTTCTGTGTATAGTCGTGTAGTACTGGCTGTTGTGCTACTTCCAGAATATGTCATGCAAACAATGCCACAATAAGCAGGAGCAATCGGATTTGGGATTTTGCATGGCAAGTGAGAGGGAGGGGGAACAATTATGCACTCGGATAGAGGTACGTGGAAGTGGAAAAAAAGCACGTGGTCCACCACAAGCACGTGGTGGAACAGCGTCAGAAGACCGTGGAAGTCGTGAAGGAGCGGGTAATCGAGAAGATCATCGAGAAGAAGAAACCGCTGATCCAGGAGAAAATCATCCACGTTCCGAAGTACGTCGAGGTGCCGAGAAAAGTCGTCGTTGAGAAACTGGTCGAGGTGCCCGTTGTGACCGAAGTGGAAAAAATTGTGGAAGTGCCGAAGGTAATATCTGTTCCTGCTATGTCGTTCGATTTTTCAGTTACTGGCCTTGATGGCGGCAACAGCGATCATGGTGATGTAGTACATGCAGTAGAAAGCAAAGTACTTAAAAAATGTCGCAAGAACGTCGTATCTATGACAGTGGCCTGCCGGGCGGCATCTTCACAAGTGCCACCTCCTGCATTCCATTTCTCGCATCAGAACTTGAAAATAGAGATGTGAGGAGCAAAATGAAAAAATCTATCACCAGATCACCACTGAGGAGATTATCGAGGAGTACGAAGTGGAGCGGAAAGTGACCAAGTATGTGGAGGTCGAGCAAGTGGAAAAGATCAAGAAGCTATGCAAGGGCACAAGTCGTGGTTGGTCCCCCATCATGATCATCTCCTCGTTTGAAGGTGGAAAAGAGCAGTTGGGCATGAGAAGCAAAAACTGAAACACCAGCAGAATTTACTGTTGGATTTGGAGCCGTTGCATGAAAAATGTAGAGGCAGGGTTGCTTGTCTTCGTGCAAGGTATTCATGATGACTACATAAAGAAACATAAAGGCGAGAAGTGGTCCTTGCAGTTGCTGTTACAATCGAACAAGGTCGAGATGATCGACGAGTTGTGCACTCTCAT
Source organism: Amoebophrya sp. A120 (assembly GCA_905178155.1). Classification (NCBI taxonomy): domain Eukaryota; class Dinophyceae; order Syndiniales; family Amoebophryaceae; genus Amoebophrya; species Amoebophrya sp. A120. The sequence continues at coordinate 1,605,091 of CAJINV010000001.1, read as the reverse complement.
AAAAGTACGTGCACGTGGACGAGGTGCAGGAACTCGAGCAGATCGTGGAGGTGCCCGGCCCGGCCCAGTTTGTCGACAAGGTGGTAGAGCGGAAGGTGGTGAAGAGGGTGCCGAAGTACGTGGAGGTGCCGCAGACGCAGAAGGTGGTAAGATATGTGGACATTCCGGAAGATCGGATTATCGAGAACACCATCGAGGTGCCGCGAATCCAATTTGAGGAAGAGTTGGTGGAAGTCCCGGTCGAGAAGGTTGTGGAAATCATCAAGGAGGTCCCACAGATCGAGAAACGACAGAAGTACGTCGACGTGCCCACGGAGCGGATTGTGGAGCAGATCGTCGAAGTGCCCAAATTTGTCGACAAGGTCGTCGAGATCCCAACCGTGAAAAAAATCCAAAAGTTTGTCACGGTGCCGAAAATCGAGAAAGTCCCAAGGTATTTCAATTTGTTAAGTAGAATGTACGTGTGTACTAGCTTTTTTACGTCTGTAGTGTTGCTAATTCTTGAACGTGGTCTCTCTTCTACATCACGCAAAGGTCGTGTGGCGCTACACGTGTCTAGAGATGCACGACTGTGGATCATGTCCTGCGTTCACTACATCTAGAGATAGACGGACGCAGAAGTAAAACGTGTCTCTCCCATTATGCATACCGCATCCTCCCACCGCCACCATACACAAGTAGCAACAAAACAACAACAAAACAGATACGTCGACAAGTATGTAGCGGTGAGCCAGGAGCAAATCATCGAAGTCCCGAAAATCGAGTACGTCGACAAAATCGTCGAGGTGCCGAACATCCGCAAGGTCCAGAGGATCGTCGAGGTACAGCTATTTGTATTTTCAGGCTCGAATCAGGGCATGGAAACAGCACCTAAGTATTCAAAAATTTGTGTTGCAGGTACCGCATCACACCCATACGATGTGCTGACTTGTCATGCATGCATCGAAGACGCATGATCACGATCCACACGATCAGGTACCGGAGATCAAGTACGTCGACAAGGTGGTTGACGTGCCGAAGATTATCTGCATCGAGAAAGTGATCGAGATTACCAGGGACAGCCACGAGCAGGTTTACGAGGAGCCCGCAACCGTTGTGGTGAATGAAGGCAAAGAGGAACGATTTTTGCCTGTGGAGAGGGAACAGGTATAATATTGACGTGGTACAACTCGGTATAGTAAGCATCAAATACAAATTATACTGGTAGTGGGGAGTTAACATCATCTTCTCTGTAGTGGAAGAGGAAGAAATTGGACGTAAGGAACAATGCCATGTTGGTGATGTTAGAACTGTCGACCTAAAGGAAAAAAATTCAAAATTAAGGTCCACGAAAGCGGTGATGCGTTTGACCCGATGACGCAGAGTGTGGTTCATGCCTGGGACGAAACGACCTCGATATGATAGATTCAAAGCACCATCAGCCTATATTGAAATCAAGACCAACTTGTTAAACCTACATAATTACTCGTCGTGATACTCTTTTTGGTTCTTTTCACGACGTGTCTAAAAGGTGTCCAAGTTGATGAAGTTGATTTCTGTACTGGCTGAGACTCGCAGCTTTGCAGCACATCGATACTGAATCCCGGCGCAGTACCAGCAAGTCCAGCTCCCGCGGTTGCCGCGTGACGACTACAACTTTGCGACGCACCAGTCCTACCAACAGGCCCTGAGTCAAAGCAGGCTGGGACTGTGTACTTGGTTGTGTGTTTTATTCATACGTTTTTGGCTTGAGCAAGATAGTACAACAGGCGAGTCGCAATATTGATCATGTCTACTGTGCTTGAATGAGCAGCAGCACTACAGCATTTGCATGCGTCTTCAATTCTAAGCCAAGGAGCTTAATTTTGAGAGGATTACGAAGTTCAGAAATCTATACCTACAGCAACTTCCTTCGACCCGCTCCTGACATCCGGAATCCAGGCTGCCAGCATGGCTTTATCCTCCCTGAAAAATCGATGCCAATCCCGTTGAAGATATCTCTCGGTCTATTTGTTAGTTGTGGTGGTCCCCTGGCTTGTTCTTCCACACATGTACCAGCAGACAGCCACGGCATTCATAATTTTCACCACTTGATTGAGTGACCGTGCGCCTTTACCATTCTGTTTCTTACAGGGCAACGCGAGCGCCAGGAAGGCAAACGCAAAAGTGAAAAGGAGGTCACTTGACGTTCGCGCTAAGTGAAATTGGTCATGAACGATGGGACGTCGAGCACGTTGTAGAGAAATAGAGCCGGATTGACAAAATTTTCTCCCAGCATCAAGAGCGGGAAACCTGCACGTGAAGCCGTTGAGCATCGGCATTAACCTCGGCTTCGGAGCCCCGGCGGCGGAAGGCGCGTGAATGAATCTACCGATTGAAATGATGAACAAGGCACGATCATAAATCGACCAGATTTCCAGTAAACGAAAAAAAAAACGGATAAGCGGAGCATGATGAAATCATACTTCCTAGAGACGAGCGACCTACTTCTAAAAGTAAAAGTAGAAACCAAAACTGAGACTATCTATCAGAATCAAGACACACTTAATACCTTAAATCGTTCAGACAACATCCTTAGCGAATACAATCACTAGCAATAACTTTTTCCGGAACCTACTATCGTATCTTATCTTTGGACTTTTCCATGACTTGAAATTGCTTTTACGTCGCAGCTGCACGACTAATAATCGAGCCAAAAACTATTTTCTTTGCAACCCAGCAGTGACGCCATCTTCGATTGACAGCTTGCCTGAAATAACATAACTCTTGTACGCGAAAATCTTGTAGCGGTAGCGCGTCACCAACATAATTTTAGTGCAATTTTATTGGAAGAGACTATTTTTCCGGGTCAGCGACAACATCTGGCTGCCCGATGTCTCGGAGATGAAGTGTTGGCACCTTATTGATTCATCGCCCTACTTAATTTTACACCGTGAAGACCGACGACTTGAAGCGTATTAACTTCGTAGCTTAATTTGAGATGAAAATAATCTCCTTGTCCATTACCATTGAGGCGCATAATCCAAAAAAATTATCTGTACAAGAGCAGCAGCAGCACCTGGCACGATTCAATATCCGGCGAAGCGGCACAGGACGACATCGACAACTACATTCTGATACAGCATTATATCCCGAGTAGAAACCTCTTGTCATGTGAAGCGATTTCAGATTCAGACCTAGGCCACCAGAAATACAAACTATTTTCCAGGTGTTTTACTACGTCACGCGAGGAGCAATAGCAATTGGGTACGAAGACAAAATTTGCTTGATTGGAATCTGCACAACGGTGGCGAAACCAGCGACGATTTTTACAACGACGGCTAGAGTTGAATATGTTGGAAACAAATCTATTACGAGTGCAAAGGTTTACCAGTACCAGTAGAGAAGTGGAGGAGCTTCCCCGTTTCTATTTCGGCGAACCAACTATCAACAGCTCCGGGACAAAAAGTTTCTATCTTCAAAAATGAACCCTAGTTGAGGACCTGAAGGTAAAAGTTTTCTATTTCCTTCCGGTATGGTCTTACACTTTTGTGAATGCAGGAGCCACACGTAGCAGCATCGAGCGTGGGCATCCTGCTGTGGCCTACTTGCTTCACGGATCTGCGATGAAATTAGTCTTCTAATATCCGAAAATAATGGAAATGCCATTTAAATTAAGATTCAGGTGTTGATTTCAATGCGTGAGAATACAGATGACGTCGACTATAATTTATCTTCCGTGTGATTGGATCGACCACAACTGAATGAGCATGTCACAAAATGAACCTGTAAGGTTGGATGCAACTCCAAAAAGAATGCTGACGAAAAAACCTCACCGGAACGCCGACAAATTGTCAACTACATCTAGTTGCGGTAGAGACATTATTATGTCGGGTTTGTTTACCATGGACGACGACGAGAAAGGGATCTCTATCACAAACAACGCCCGCGAGGGCAGTACTTCGCATGTGAATAAAGGATATAGCTTTTCGATACACCTAGGAATTTTTTAGCCATATCTATACCTTCTTTCATCTCATACTAGCAATGGGATCTCTGCCACCGACGATCTTTTACTCCCATTAATTTCTCGAAAATGGTGTGGCACGTGTAGCATTTATTTCTTGTGCATATTGTCGTTGCGCTGTGCAACTGTATGCTGTTCGGTTTTATTCAGGTGTTAAGAATTATCTCGTCGCGCTCGCATCGCGACTCCTCCTGTGTGATTTTAAGTAGACCACATCATTGTAGCAGTACCAGTGTAGTAAGTCACAGTTCTTGTTCAGTAGAAGTTTTAGAAGGTGCGCAGATGGTTTCCTCCATTGACGTTGGAGAGGAACGCAGTTTTCGCAATAAGAGGCACTATATCTCTTTCATGAAGTACAAGTAGCAGAATCACGTCGTATTTTGAAGCACTGATTTTTCGTATAATATCTTTTTCAAGAGGATAAAAATGCCTCCTCGTTCTCGTCGTTCAGGGCCAGGCTCGGCAAAAATGAATTCCGGAACTGCAGCTGGTGCTCCTACGAGCACTGCCAAGGCCGACAGTGCTGTCGTGGCTCCTGGACCACCAAAAAACGCCAAAAATACCGGACCAACAGACAAGAATACTTCAGCTGCCGCCCTACAAAGCGGACCAGCACAGGCACAGGCCGGGACGACTAGCGCTACAACGACCACCATCAACGCGCCTCGGAAAAAACTTTCCGCGCTGGAGCGTATGCGAGCAGAAATTTTAGGGATCCCAGAAGAGAAAACGCCGAAGAAGTTGTTAGTATCTGAACCTACAACAGGGTCGGATGAAGCTGGTGGAGGAAGTACTAAACCCTCAGTGGCAAAAAACTTCTCGCCGCCATCGGGTACTACTACGTCAGAAGCTGGATCGTACGTACACGTAAATAGCCATGATGCTTCTACAGCGACGGCGGGCGCTGGCGCGTCGGCGCGGGAAGTAGACGATGAATCGTCGTCGTCGTCGTCGCAATACAACAAGAACATTCGGCGCAGCACAAGTGACACGACTAGCGCCTCTAACTCGACTTGCGCTAACGAGCAGCGCCAGGAATGCTCCACAGGGACCTCGTCCGCGGATGATGGAGCAGAGCTTAATATTGAAAATGAAAACGGACAAAAGAAGCAGAATCCCTGCTCTGGTGCAACATCGGATACTAGGGATCGTAGCCGCCCGGAAGGAATAGAAACGAACACGAAGGTCGAGGAATCCAGCCCTGAAAAAAATGACGATCCACATTTGGTGCTCGTCGACGAGATTGACATCGATTTCGCAGCGGAAGAAGCGAATTTTCAGATTCACAACAAAAATCTGAAGAAGTCCAGCTCTTCGACGAGCACGCTGTTTGAACTCGACAACAGCACAAGTGGAGGAGGCTCTTTTATCAACCACGAGGATGACGCCGAGAATTACTACTACCCTGCTGGTGCAAGTGGCTATGGTGAGCATCAGGGAAAGTCAAAGTGTGGGAGCGAAACTACAAGTCCGGGGCAGACACAGAACGCGGCGAACAACATTCGTCATCTTTACTGCGACAACGTAATTGGCCAAGAACACCAAGACAACATCGAATCAGATCGGGACAGGTACACGAGAACGTCGTACGACTTTGATGGCCCGCATGCTGGCTCTTCTTCTTCCGCCAGCTCGGAAGGTTTTGGAGATCATCTCAACTTGGACAGCCGGTTTTCCAACGCTACTAATTTCGATCACGAAAGTAGTGGTTCTCTTTTTCCGGAAGAGATCACGGAAGAGTGGCTCTTCGACGCTATCACAGAGGGGACGTTTCGCAACATCGTCATTCTCACCGGGGCCGGGGTGTCGACCAGTGTGGGGATTCCGGATTTTCGCTCCAAGTCCTTCGGGCTGTTTGACAAGATTAGTCAGAACCGAGACCTGACCGACCGGTTTCCGGAGCTTCAGGAGGCGCCAGATTTGTTTTTCAACCGGCAGTTTGTCAACAAATACGGGCCGAAAGTGTGGGAAAAGGACGTGCTAGCGTTGTTGAAGGAGATGCACCTGTTTTCGAACTCATCGTCAAGCAGTAGCTCATCCAGTTCTTCGTCTTCTAGCTCGTCATCCTCGGCCACCTCTTCCCCCACTACTTCCTCGCCAGACGACGCGACAAATTTAACATCTGTGGTTGCTGTCAATAAACTTGTTGAAGAAGGGCCTAGTGCCACTTCGAAAAGTAAGAAAGGTACTGCGTCAACGAACAAGAAGCGGGAGGGCCCAAAGAACAAAACTAGCCAAAAGATGAAAAATCCACAAGAGATGAACACGAGCTTCAGTTCTGCAACTTCCTGCGCAGGAGACGGTGAGGAGAGCAGGGTAGACAAGGCGAAAGATGATGGGGGCGAAAACCAAAACAGCTGCGTTAATGACCCCGCTGCTCACGTCGTCGAGCAGCTGGACCTAGAAACGCCCCGTTCGAACTGCTCCTCCTCCTCCTCAGCTCCCGATTTAGACACGACGCGACCGTCCTTGACCCACCTTTTCTGCGGCTGGCTGCAGCAGCACGGCTTTCTGCGGCGAGTCTACACCCAGAACATTGACGGGCTGCACACCCAGGCCTTGAAGCACTTGTTCGAGGACGAACGGTTCGACGAAACCATGGACATCCTGCCGTTGCTGGAGACGAGGATTCAAGAAGCCTTCGAAGCGCTGCAGGAGTCGCAGAAGGTAGAGGATCAACATGGGCAATTGAACGACGAGGCGCGGCGGGATGCAACTACAACATCCACCACGCCCAACATTCGGAAATATGCGATGCAGTGCACGCCCAAAAAACTGCAGCCTCCTGCAAACCTGCTCGGAAAGATTTGCAGTCTCTTTTCCGGAAAGCCGAGTACTTGCCAAGCAGAGTCCGCTACGGCTTCTGCAGCTTCCCCTGGCCGGGGGAAAAAAGACTTCCGCCATCCGTATCTTATGGTAAAGAATTTTGTTCCAAGTATTTCTCGGTCGTGATTTCATCTGCCCAATGCATACTAATTCTTGAAACGACAAACAGCATCTGTACCCTCACGACCTTGAGCTCGGCCAAGACCCAAAAATCGATCTAAAACTACATCACGACAGTCCCCAACTCCGAAGAAGCTACTCCTCCAGCAATCCTCCTCCTCCCACCCTCCTGGCGACACGCCCCACGGGTCGGCGCGCAAGAAAAAGAAGAAACACTCAGTGCCGCTACTCCCCCCGAATCGCATTGTCGAGTGTCACGGGAGCCTGCGACACCCCCAGTCTCTGGTTTTGTACGGTGATCCCCTGCCTCGCCGGTTGGACGACTGCTTGATCGAAGACTTCGGCGGCGGTGCTAGCCCGAAAAGCAACCGAAGTAGTTTGCCCTCCGGGGGGAAACACGGACATCACCATGGGCATCACGGAGGGAATGGCAATAAGCACCATCATCACGGTCATCATGGACAACATGGGCACCAGCAGCACCCGAACCACCCGAAACCGAAAAAACTTTTCCAGGACCACAGTCCACCGCCCTCCTTTTCTACCGTCGCAGCGCGCAGTGGTGCTGGGCAAAATTTAAATTCTTCTTCCGCACTACAGCAACGGGGCCGCGTTTTTTCCTCCGCGAGTAGCAATTTTTCGAACTATGGAGCAGCCGGAGGCGCAAGCACAAGTAGTTTCTCGATCTCGCCCGGAGCAAATGCAAATATAAATAGCGACATAACCCCCGACTTTCGACACTACACCCACCTAGAGCCCTCATCCCCGGACTCGTCCTCCACAGCGGCCAGTCCGCGGGTCCCCGGGTCTTCCCAGCACCAAGGGGAACTGGCGGATTTGTTATTTGTATTCGGGACGAGCTTGCAGGTGAGCCCTTTCTGCGCCATCCCGAATATGTGCGCGAAAAATTGCCTTCGCGTGCTCGTGAATTCTCCAATGAAGGACTGTCTTTCGAACGGCTGGAGCAAAAAGAAACACAGCTGTAAAGAAGACGGAGTGGACAAAGAAGAAGTAGATGGGACTGCAGCTGGTGGTGGAACGACCAGCGCAACTGCAGTTGCTGTCAAACCTAGTAGTACGACTTCAGCCGTAGAAGCAACCGCAGCCTCTGACGACGACGATTTTCTCTTCGCAAGCAGCAAAAGAAAGAAGAAACGCAACAAAAAGAAGCAAGCTAGTACGCAGGCTTTTGAGGCCGGCGCAACTTCATCTATTGACAAGAGGAGTACAACTACAACCCAGACTACTAGTAAGGCAAATAAGAGCGACGAAAGCCCCAAGAAAAAGCCGGGAGTTGGGGAAGATGCTACCACGCCTGCTCCTGCCACCGGCTACCTATCGGAAAAGTATACGTCACTGCTTGCTACCTGTTCATTTGTAATACTCATGCATCCGACCTGTTTGTGTTATTTTTCATCCAATCCTGACAGCGCGAATCTTCCATGAGTCACGATTTCCTCAACCCAATTTTGACTTCTTGATTGCCGCCATCACATCAGCATCACTTCGACTTTCCTTGCCGGACGGAGTGTGACTTTGAGGCCACTGTGGACAGATCACAAGCGTTTCCCACACCAACTGGTCGTTGACGACCGATGCGATGCCTTCGTGACCAGATTCTTCCAGCGCATTGACGTTTTGTAGTCAATAATCGCCTGGACTACATCGACAACAAGACCTGGAGGCTTTTCCTTTTCCGCTGAGCCTGTGTCTATCAAAAGAATAGACACTGTCCTCTATCTTCAATTGTTGCTATATGCAAATTCTGCGAGTGGTTTACAAAAAAACGAAAAAAATCCCGTCACGACGGTCACTTACAAAGAGTATAAAACGATTGATGTAAAGTAACGATGTGATACCGGTATGGTCGTAGACCGATGAAGGTTGATCAAGTCGCCCAGTCCGCATGGAGCATGATTTTCCAAGAAAAAAGTAAATTTCGTTTTCGATTTCGTTCCATCTGGTTCTAATGAAAAAAAATGTTTATGCTAGCAATGCCAAGGTCGTCGTGAAGTTTCTTGCGCGTTCGCCGGAAACAATTGCTGCTAAAGTAAAGCACGATCGAGATCACAAGACGCAGCAGTAGGCCGCTGGTAAAGTCAAGAAAATGATCCACCACAGCACAGACGAGAAGAAGGAGCGACGCTCTAAAACTATAGTGATCAACAGTGAGAGCCTCAGCCTGAGCCTCAAACGTATCCGTATGTGGTGACTTTTTTTGAACGATAAAGATGATCTCTTTAGTCATCTTAGTGGTCATGGTTGAGGACGCTCTAGTGCAAAGATGATCCGGAAGATCCTTGTTCAGATTTAAAACTTTTTTGCCTTGTCACGAATCTTGAACGTTTTCTATTGGATCAGCGTTGCGACCTCGATAATATCAACAACAACATCTTTTTTTAGTTTGTTTAATCTGTTTTGTATCTAATCTTTAGTTTTCAACGTCCTACTATTCTGCCAATAAACACGAAACTAGAATAGTTTATATCTTCCTTCAAGAAGGCGGTTTTTCCCGTTTCATTTCAAAATGAAGAGCCAGTTCGCTCTGTTCGCCACGCAAAACCTGTGGCACATGTTCAATTGGGGCAGTGGCGGGCACGGGTACGCGATTCTGATTCCGAACGTGTTCCTGGCCGGGTTGCTCTGTGTCTTGTTTCCCCTGGTTCTGACCGAGCTGTACGTCAATGGCCTCGGGGCCGACACGACGGACGGGGCAACAGAAGGAGGTGAAGCCACGACTCTCTACTCCGTTTTCGACCGTGCCGACGCCGGTACGGGAGGTGGGTACGAATCTTGGAGCGTTTCGAGCGATCCGTCGGGGCCGTTCGCGACCTACATGACGGTCTGTATTTTCGCCTTCACCTCCTACCTTCCGGGCTTGTATTACCTCGCGGCGAATCTGTACTTCCACGTATTTCAGGAGCGGTTTAATGGTATGCTCGACATCGTGCAGATCTACGGCGGGAAGAAGGAAAATTACTGGGGGTCGAAATTTTTCACCCACGGGCTTTTCTTCCTGCCGTTTCCAATAATCGGGTTTGTAACTGTGTCTTTCCTTCCCCATATCTATTCGAACCACAGAGCCTACGCGGAACCGATGATCTTCACGCTGTTCGCCCAGGTGGTGTTCCCGGTGCTGTCGGTGTTATTGTTTTCCGCGGTCTTGGGGTTGACGTACGGGAACAGTGCGGGAAAAGCGGAAGGGGCGAAATCGCTCCTGACGAACACCGCTTTTCTCTCGGGTGTTGCGTTCCTAATGACGGATCTGCTGCTGTCCTCACCGAATTCCTTCAGTGCCTACATAGCCGAATTCACCTTCAACCGCGGGGCGGCGGACACGCGGACGTGTGAGGCAATCGTGAGTCCGGTTGGTGCGTACTTCGGGGCGATTCTCCATTTCTTCTTCGGCATCTTGCTCCCCGGCTACACGGGGGCGAAAATGTGGATCCAGATGCACACCTGGCTGGACGTCTTGCGTGCGGCCTTCGCGAGACCGAAGCCGATCGTCAATTCAGACCTCCCGCCGTTTCTGGACGCACGGAGCAATTTTTGGTGCATGTACACCGGGAATCCGCTCCCGCCGGGGGAACGTGTGTACGGACAAGACTCGACGCCGGATTTGACGGCAGAACTTGTGAGCAACGCCACGGCGAAAAGTCTGAACGATCGAATGGGTTTTGGCGGGTGGACGGTGCTAGGGTTGGACTACGCAGCCGTTGTTCTGAATTTCCTGCTGTGGGCCACGCTGTTCTGGCACTTTGCTCTGCGGAATTCATCTGATAGTGCGGACGAAATTAAAGGTTCTTTAGCAGATGGAGATGTCGAAAAGAACAAGAAGAACGAAAATCAGGTTACTGATGAGGCGATGAAAATCTCGTCGGCACCGGAACAAGCGAGCCGTCCTGCCGCGCTGCGAGTCGTGAACATGAGCAAAAGCTACGACGGGACGAAATTTGTCAACACCGACATTTCCTTTGAAGTTCGCCCAGGGCAAATCTTCGCTCTGCTCGGTCATAATGGTGCGGGCAAGACCACTTTGCTGCGGCAACTGACAGCTTTGATCCCCTCCACAAGCGGCGACGCTGTGGTCAACGGATTTTCGGTGAAGGCCAATCCCTCTGAGGTGCGGAAGCGCCTTGGTTTCTGCCCACAGCAGAATCCGATGTGGAAAGGCTACACGATGAGGGAACATTTGCTCTTCTTTTTGGACCTACAAAACTCGACGGGGAAGAAGGTCACGCTGCAAAATCCAACACATCCTGGCATGACTGGAGGCTCAGAACGTTGCGGTGCCTCGTCTAAGCCTGCTGAACGTCACCAAGTTAAAAATGCGGAGCAAAGTGATTTCCTGACCGCAAAGATGCTCGACTACGCCGAGGCGCTAGGCATCAAGGAAAAGCTGGACACTAACTGCGCCGCGCTCTCGGGCGGGCAAAAACGCCGCATGTGGACACTTTGTGCGCTGCTGCAACAAGACTCTCTCCTCCTACTGGACGAGCCTACCAGCGGGCTGGACCCACAGGCACGGCGAGACTTCTGGATCCTGTTAGATCGCGTTTGCCGTGAGGAGAACCGGGCTTGTGTGTTCAGTACGCACTACTTGGAAGAGGCTGACATGTTGGCGGAAGAGAAAGTCATCCTCGCCCACGGCGAAGTAGTCGCAAGCGGCACCTCTGGTCAAATGAAAGTGGAACACGGGGCCGGGTTCTGGATCACGCTGCAGAGTGAAAACGAGGGGAGTGCACCAAGCGACAAAAGCGATTCTAAACTCTCTCGCTCTGATCTTTTGTTGCGTGCGAGCCGAGAGGTAATCTTCCACAATCCGCGCACGAAGATTCGCTTGCAACAGATCACGAAGACGGACGCGCCCGGGCGGTTTTTGCAGTGTCTGGTCCCGTACGAGCATGCGGCCGCGCTGCCGGTGATTTTGGAAGATTTATCCAAGCCAGAAGTGCAGCAGCAGTTTTCTCTCGACGAGCGCGTGACCGTGCAGAAGACCACCTTGGAAGAGGTTTTTCAAAAGCTCGGGGAAGATGAAGAAGACGAAGATGTTGCACAAGAAGCGCTCTTTAGAGCCAGTCTGGTCGCTGGAGCAGATATTGTCGATGCAGCGAAAGGCGGCGATGCCCAAGCGACTTACATTTCCACGGACCCGAGTACCAATAACAGCTCGCGCACAGTTGAAGCAAAGAAGAAGAACAACAACGACACCGACATTTCTGCAGCAAAAGCCGGCACAACATCCGCCACGATGAAGAATACACTCACTACCCGCACCTTTCATTTCTGGCGACAGGTTCTTGCGGTGTGCCGTTTCCGGTTTCAAAGTGAATTCACTGCTGTGTTCATCCCAGCCGTTGCGGTGATTTTGTTTCTGTGGTTGTTCTGCGCTCGCACGCCCGACAACGGCAACACCGTGTTTGCCTCGGCCCCGGAGCTGACGAGCGTGTACTTCAGTCTGCTCGCCTTTGTGGGCTGCGGCCAGGCGTTATTAACCGGGCGTTTCCGCGAGGAGCGCGAACAGGGCCGGCTGGCGCACTTACTCATCCACGGCGTTTCCCGGTCGGCGTACAAACTCGGCACCGTCCTGTTTTTTCTGCTCCCCGCCCTGCTGGTCATGCTCCTCGGCTTCGCGGCGGCTACGCAGACGCTCTCGACGCCCTGGAAGTACGGAACCCCGACGCTGCAGGCAATGCTGTGGCTCCTCGGGTTGATCTACAGCATCGACGCCTTGGTTCTGGGCAGCCTGCTCGCCGAGGGCCAGCCGTGGCGGTCCAATTTGTTTTTAATTCTCCAATTAGTCCTCCCAGTTATCCTCTACGGCCCCTTCCTGCAGACCCCGCCGCGCGTAGTCCTGGCGGCAGATGAGGAGATCTCCTCAGTCAGCAAGCTGATGACGCAGACGTACTTTCCGAACGATGTCTCCGACCCGTTGCCCCTCATGTCCGCGAGCAAGGCCCTGACGGCGATCCAGCGCATCGCGCTGCCGATTTTTTTCCCGAACATAGCGATATGCAATACAAATTTCCCGTACATCTACATGTACAAGATGCATCACAAATTTCCCCAATTTGGACGAGCGTGAAACTTGTCATGCTAAACTAGGATCGAAGCCAAGTTTTGCCATGGACAGACCGCATTTGTACAACGTGTACGGTAAATTTACTGTGGATACGCGATGGCAGTGGTTTACAAAGACCTTCTGAACAAACGCAACGTCCTATTGAGAGGAAAAATCCCCCCTCCCCATATCGAAAACGAGATTTGTGTTCGCTGTATTTGAGTACACAAATCACATTTGTCTTGCAGTAAGGCACTCCGGCCAGATCCGCAGCCTAGGTGGGAGAGCTCGTCAGGTCTAGTTGTTCAGCATTGCAAACGGATGACCTTTAGGCCAAACAGCATGGCAAATCGCTTCCCTAATGGGGCGGAAGCTTCTGCCCTTGTCTTCTTGCAAGACAAACGTGATTTGTGACCTCAAATCAGCAACGCTAATTTTCGGAGAGATACCTTTTCGATATGGGGAGGGGGGATTTTTCCTCTCAATACGTCCTCGCCTGGCTGCACTTTTACTGGGAGGGACTCAAAGACGCGATGGCGGCCCGAAGCTTTGTCGTCGGCGACACCGATGCCATTGCGGACACGCTGTTGCAAAACGCGACTCTGCAGGACCGAGTGATGGCCGGCACTGCCGCGATGGTGCAACGAGACAAATTTCACTTCGAAAAAGTGCAGGCCCTGACGGCAAAGTACCAAACGCCACAATTCTACTTCGGCGCCTCGTTTCCCGGTTATCTGATGAAGGTTCTGAACTCCGCAACCCCGGCGGATCTCTCTTTTGGAATAGTGAAAAAGGACAACCCAAGAGTGGTCATACGAACGGAATCGCTCCAAAACTCCGTGCGTCACGAGAGCTGGGCGTCGGGACAGGACTTCGTCACGACGGTAAATGTGTGGACGTGGCTGAGTCTTTTTTTCGGATTTTTCCTCCGTTTGGCGATGTGGCTGCTGTCGATCTTCTGCGACGGGCATCAGGGAAGGCGAAGGGGTTTGTTCTCTTGCTGCACGAAGAGGGCGAACGCGAAAGGAAATAAACAAGCCCACCATCATAGTCCTCAAGGAGCCTTGAGAGCAGTAGGCCCATCGGATGAACAAGACGAAGCCAGAGACCCCCTACTTTCCGCTTCCAAAGGACAGAAGATTGCACACGCTTACACTGACCCTTTTCCGGAAGACGATGGCCGCGACCCGGACGTTGTCGAGGAAGAGAGGCGCTTGCGCCATGTCCTCAACAAGGAACGAACCCATGGCTCTGCTCCAGAAGTTGTAGGCGCGGCCACGACTGGTATGTTGAAAATCTATCGCAATAAAGCAAGTACCACGTCGATCATTCATCCTGATGACATTGCAGTCCTCGACCTGGAAAAGAAGTTCGACAATCCGGCGAACCCTTCTTGTCCAAAGTACGCTCTGGGCGGGGTCTCCCTTGGGGTCCAATCCGGGCAGTGCTTCGGTCTTCTTGGGCCCAACGGCGCTGGGAAGTCGACGCTCTTCACGATGCTTTCCGGGAACTATGACGACAGCGGCCCGCCGACGGACGGACAGATTATAGTGTTCGGTGAGGATGTCACGCGGTCCGGGTTCGGAAAGGCTTACCAGAAGATGGGAATCGTGCCGCAGTTTGACTACCACCTGTTTCCGTATGCAACGGCGCGGCAGCATTTGGAGCTGTACGTGAAAATTAGTGGCGTGGAGATTGCAAAGCACTCCTGGTCCATGAATGCTTTGCAGTTGATGGAAAAACAGGTTATCGCGAACAAGAAGGGCCGCGTCCCTTCTCCCACAGACACAACGACGCTGCTAATCGATGCCATTCTGAACAGTGTTGGTCTCGACCCGTATTCGCCAAAGGTCGTCGGAGAATATTCTGGGGGTATGATGCGGCGGCTCTCCTTCGCGGTAGCGCTCATCACTGAACCGAAGATTTTGCTCCTCGATGAGCTTTCCGCCGGGGTAGATATCGTCTCGCAGCGCTTACTTTGGAAGGTTTTGCAAAACCGGGCGAGCAACCAGACCGTGATTACCACGACCCACAGCATGAGCGAAGTGGAGGCGGTGTGCGACCGGGTCTGCATTTTGGTTTCGGGGAAGCTCCAGTGTTTGGGTACAACCAGCCGGATTAAGCAGGTGTACGGCAGTCTGTGCCACGTCGATTTGTATTGCCGCGCATTGAACAACAACAAGAAGAATTTGGAATTGGATGGAGCTGCTCCTGTTGGTATGGACGCTGCGATTGTCGAGATTTTAGCCGATGTGCAACAGCTGCTCTTGCATGGCCGGCACAACTCTGAGGTGGAGAAGACGATCTGTGACGACGCCGCTTCAATCGTTTCACCTTCGGCAAGCGAAGAGCATAACAATGCCGATGAAGCCACCGGAGTTATAGAGCTACCCCTCAGTAGTACAAGCAAAATGGAAGAAACAGCAGCGGCAGGGGCTGCAGCTGCAAGTGCAAAGCTTTTCGTTCTAGAAAAACACGCGTTTTCCGACTCGAGGTTCCGTGTAATGCTGGGCGTAGAAAGGCAGAGCTTGCGAATGGAAAAGCTGTTTCAGTGGTGTCAGGAAAACAGTTCGTCGGCAGCCGGAAGTGGGGCAGGCTGCTCGATGCAGTTGTGCCGAAACAAGAGTTTTGCCGTGGAAGATTTTAGCATTGGCGAGCCAACCATTGAACAGATCTTTCTCAAGTTCGCTGCCAAACAGGAGGCAATTTTGTTAGAGGAGGAGCAAACGAAAATGGACATCTAGTGCTGGTTCTAGATCTACAGCTGCTAAATGTTTTCTACAATAAGAAAGTGAACCTTTTTTATCTATCAATCTGAATTCGGTCCCCTCATTTATCAGGGACGTTGGCACGACCGAGGTGGTTCCATGTCCTAGGGAAAGATTTTTCATAAAAATCAACTTTTTTTTTCATATCGCAAATTTGGAAATAATTCACACTGGGTGTCAAGGAAGTGGTGTACCTGAGGGAAAGCAGTTTTGAAAAAATGGTTTTGAAAAGTATCTGAAGATGATTCAATGCATGCGGCTATACTTCTTTTGTCAAGCCAAACTACTTCCTTTACTTGATCACGTTTGTCTGCAGAGAAGCGTTGAAACCTTCCACGCAGCCAGCAAAGAAAAAAGCCGCACGAGAACCTACTTTTTGCGACATTCATTCAGATGTCGTAATTTACCAAAAAAAATCTAAAATTCATTACCGTTGACAAAGATGTAGACTGTAGGATAATATGTTGCTACATTTTGTACGATACGATAGAAGTCATGAAAGAAGCTAGCCGATGCCATATGTTTCTTTGTTCCCACAGCACATGATAGGATACGATAGGGAAGCTCTCCAGTGGGAGTAGAAAAGGTTTTGAAGCTCTTGGCTCCTACGACTAACGCAAAGGGACTGGCGACGTTTTGAACAGAGAGATGGAATTTTGGGAATGTTTTTAAAGAACTCTCTTTCGCTTCCCGAGGGCGACATGGAGATCGCATTAGTCGTGATCCGTTTTGTTGGAAAGAATGAGATTGCACCAAAAAAATCAAATCACTTCTACGCTATAGCTCTTTTCAATGACAAACACAAGGATCGAGTTGCAGAAGTGTGTGTGAAGTGTGTTCCCGTGTACTACGTGTCCAACTTCTCGTCGAAGTAGATGTAGAAGTAGTGTTCCGTGAGTGCTTCTATATAGTGAAAAGGCAGCCAAGCAAGGAGGTTGCTGCCCAGAGGGTTGCGCTAGCGTTGACCGGGGGCCAGGTCGGCCAGTGGTCTGAGCGCCGTGCCCGCGGCTTCGCCAAAACGTTGCGGGTTCAAATCGGGGGGGCGCCCAACGAGAAGGCGGCCGGCGTGTGGATGTGCCCCGCTGCCACTCGGCGGCGTCTGGGAATGGCCGGCGGACAAGTGTGGCCGCGCAAGAGCCGAAAGGCCCCACGGTGAGCGGGCGCGCCACCCCGGTTGCTGTACACGGTCGCGAACACGTTGCGCGCCTTAATCGTCTGGCCCGACCCAGAACGATTGCGAAAGGCGGCCGCGACTGGAGCATGTATTTGGGGCCGCCGCGACTTATATGGCACGCAGCGAGTTGGTAAAGGGGCCCCAGAGTGCAGACATTGGCGCGCCGGTGCGCGCGGCCGGTTATTTTCCTGGTCCGTCCAGCTCGGGCGTGCGCGCTTGCGGCAAAGCCGCCCCGGCGCGGGGTGGCCCCGAACCGCAGGCGCCGCCCCAGCGCGTCCGCCCTTCTTTCTGAGCCTGCGGGACGCTGCGCTGAAAGTCAGGGCGCAAAGTGGAGGGGTCGGCCCAGAAATGAAAAGCCATCCGCGTGGCCTACATCACGCAGCATGAAGGGGGAGAGGTGGCGGATGCCGTGCTGAGAGGCTGCCCGCAGAAGCCAGGGGAATGTGGCGTCACCTCCCTGCAGCGCTTCGCTCGAGAATGAGGCCTCTCAGTGTTCAGTGTGGGGCCTCTGTCGTTAATCGCTGGCGCGGCCCCATACTCGTCCACGGAGAGCCGCTGTGGGCGTGAGCGCAATTGCCCTTGCGGCACCTACCTACGTAGCAAATGCACAGCCGTGCGGGCTACGCATGTGGATGGGCCTCCTCCGCGGCCAAATTTTGGCGCGGTGGCTCGGCGGACAGGTTGGGCCGCGCATGGGCCGGCACGCAGCGGCAGAATGTATGGAGGCGAAGGCGGCCGGGGCCGTAAAGGCGGCCGGCCCGCCGGGCGCGGGCCGGGGCCGAAGGGCCGGAACTGCGTGCGGACGCGGCCGGGCGGGGGTGGAGGTAGGTCGAAGGCGGCACGCATAGCAGAGCTCTCGCGCCGATGTTTTTTTTCTGTAGTTTGGGGGGCATGGGAAAAGAAGCACCGGCCCAGTTTATGTGGTCAGCAAGACAGCGCGCCGGGGCATCGGGGCGAGAAGGGAGCGCCCCAGCGCCGTAGCGAGCCCGGAAAACAAAGTCGGCCGGAGGGAGCCCGAACCCGGCAACATCGTGGAGCGGGGCAGGCGTAGGCCTAAGCTCGTGAATAAGCAAACTCATTTGCCTGGGGCGGGCGATGGGCTATGGCAATGCATGAGGCCCCGAGACTCGGCCGCGGGTGCCCGTCCGGGTGCGCGGCCGGGCCCGCCGTACGCACGCAGGCAACGCAAGGCCGCCGATATAGCGCGGCCGCAGTACGTTGGTGAACCGAGCGCGCCGGGCGGCCCGCGCCGGGTGGCCTCCTAGGCAACTGCCCCCCGGCCGTGTTCGGTCGTTCCAACCATCCGCTGGAGCGCAACCAAGAAGACCGAAAATCCTGTGGGCGCGTCATTTTTAGAATCGGGCGCCTAGATTGATCTCGGGCGCCGTACGTAGATAGCGGCCGGCCGGCTTCCGTCGGTCCGACCGTGGCGCGCGGATGGCAGCCGGCCAAGCATTTCGTCGACTCTATGTAGACCTTACTCAAGCACTACTCAAACAAAAAACCCGCGTGGAAAGTTCGCAGCCATCCCGCAAGCAAAACGCGTGACCGTTTACGCTACCAAGCAAGGCCGGACGTTGTGTTCATCTTGTCGCTCGTTGCATAATCGGTCCGAGTTGCAGCGCAAGCTGTAGCTGCAGCTCCTGCATGCACATGCTCGTGTTCATTGTCGTATGTAAACAAACTCTGGGTCGTCTTTGTAGTCGTGGAAAAAACATGTGTGGAATAATTCGTGTCGTCAATCGTGTCCGTGTAGGGTCCATACGCTTACGCATGCCCATGCGCATTTGCATGTCTGTCGTAGTCTTCTCTCTCATTCGTTCATTCGCAATCCACCGTATCGTGACTGATGTGTGTAATAAGCTTTCTGATGTCGTTTTTGCCGAGGCCGAAAAAAAACGACGTATTAATTGATAAGTGGCCTCGCCTAAAACTCTTGAGGAGCCAAGAAGTCCATAGAAATATGGTTTTTCTTTGAACGAGCCTACACTAATGGGATCTTGCTTCTTTTGACCTTCTTCTATTGTAGGAACTACTTCGAAGCGACCGTCTGTTTTGCTCCTCTCTGTCGTGTTGTCCACCACATGTTTCCGAAAACCCGTCCTCATTCGCTGGCCGACCGCGGGGTCGCCGCGGGCGAGCGCGCGAGAACGCAGCCGGTGTTGTTCGCGAACCCCAACCACAAAGAGCAGCAAGTGGACCCCATTGCGCTGCAAACCACGCGGAAAAACCCCGAGGCGACGGAGAAGTTTTTGCACTCCGACTACAAGCAGCGGCGCGAGGAGCACAAGGTGCACCATGCGGGAAAAAGGACCGGGAACAACATCGCGTCCCGGCCGATTTTTGACAAAAGCGGGGTTCAAATCGGCATCGTGGACGACATTGACCCGCACCACCACGGGATCTACTATGCCTCCGACCACATGGCCTCCTGTCTCCAGCACGACGCCCCGGTGCCAGAAGAGACCGACCCGCACGCGAAGGGGAGGAAAACCTTCATCGAGAAGCACGGCCTCGCCGCGGGAATCTGCCAGCGCCAGGCGCACGACCAGGCGCACCGGCGGATCCGAAGGGGGGTTGATGGGAATTGGCATACAACCAACAACCCGATTCTGGAAGCGTGGCGCGACGAAGAGGAGGAGCAAGGGGGTATTGACTACATGTCGCACCACGGGAAAAAGCATTACGGCAGCGCGGCGGTTGATCACGTAGAGTTCGGAGCTAGTGGGCCGGTCCCGCACGACCACACCGAAAAGAAGCACTACTCCAACACCAGCCGGCAAATGGCAGACCACATAAATTTCAAGGACACGGTCGGGGGTCCGAATGATCTCGACCACTTGGAGCGGAAGCACTTTCTTGGCGACCGGGCCACTGCCATGGTGGATCACGTGCACTTTGGGGAAGCGGGCAAAAACGACGTGGACCACGCGGAACGAAAGCACAACTTCCAAGCGGCGGGGGAGCGGATTAGTGCCGTGCCGGACTACAGTTCCTTCCACAACCGGTTCTCCAACAGTCATGACGACCCGGCGATCGCAAAAGAATCCGCCCAGATGTTGAAGCAGCGCGGCGGGAAGCGCGGGATGGGCCGGTACCCGCACTTGCAGCACAGCATCGACGTGCACAGCCACCACGACGGGGTGCCGGAAAAGGACTTTCTCGGGCCGCACAAGGGCGCGCAGGTCGGAGGGTCGCGGGAAAACTACGAGAAAATTTTGCAGAAGGACAGCGGTGCGGCCTATAAAAATCTGCAGCAAGAGACCATGTTCGGGCACCGCACAAAGGTTTCCGACTACATTCCGGGCTGTCACGGGGGCGAACGAGGGCGAAGGCATTTTGACGTCTACAGCGAAACGGGAGATACCTTGCAGCACCGGCAGGAGGGGAGGGATGAAGGAGTATTTAATGGTACACAAAACGACGGGGGCCAACCTCTATCCGCGGAGGAGGCGGAGCTGGAACAGGAGGGTTTGGACCACCACCACGCGCATTTGGACGACTTTCTGGCCGCCCAGCGCCACAACAAGAGCGTGTACAACCGGATGTCTGGGTACGATTCGAGGAAGAAACTCCCGGCCGGCGCGCGCCCACAGGACCAGGACGAGGCGGTGCACTACCGCAACTCCGATATGCATTGCAAATATGTCTAGGTCTGGAAGGACGCGAACTTGTCATGCTAAGTCTGGATCGTACAACGAACTACATCAAGAACTTGTTTTGCATAATTACCAAAAGCTGTCCACTTTTGAACAAGTTTTTCAGAGGCAGTTTGTCATGCAGGATAGGCATGGTAGAGACTCCGCAAAACCTGTCATGGTAGGTCCTGCATTCCGGACCTCATGGGGCAAGGGCATGGAAAATATGCATGAGAAATTTAGCATTCTTCCCGACCGAGACATATTTGCATTTGACTGCCGACGGGGGCAAGCAGGCCTTACTGCCCTTTCCACTGGCCGGCGCATTGAACGGCGCCGCGCCGGGGCCGAACGGCGAAGGGGATGGGCGCTTTGCTCCTTCAAGCCGTACGACCACGACGCAAATACCTGCGGCGCTGCAGGAGCGGGCCAAGCACGAGTACCAGGCGACCAACGAGTGTTTTCGGGAAAATCAAGCGCGCGCCAGTCTGGGGAACTTGTTCCGGAAAAACTACCCGGAACAGCTGAAAACCGAGCCCCGGTACCAGGAAGCGTACCACCGGCCGGACGCCGGGCACACCGAGAACCGGCACCTCCCCGGCCACCCACCGGCGCGCGAACCGCTCGGCGTGTTTCCGCATTGGCAGCAGGGCGGGAAGAGACACGGGTGGGCCGTGACGGACTACCCAGAGACTTTCACGACCGACCCACGGCAGCATCATTTGAACACCAAAGTGCGCTACGGCACCAACGCAGGGGCGGATGCTTTGCACAAGCACGTCAGCGGGGGAAGCTTGACACAGACACAACGGATGAATGCTTCAGCTTCCACATCTACCAGAACAAATGGAAATGGGAACTACGAAAATAAACCAGCAGACCCTGTGCAGAGCGAGTACAATTCTCTCGCTCAGAAGCAGCAAGCGGCGGACCAGGCTGCTTCCCAACAAAGGCTTGACCGCGTGATGCGGCTCCCGCTGCACACGCGCAATCAACTCGGGAAGATGCGCAGCTTCCTGTTGCGTCCGTCCAGTCTGCACCAGCGGCACAACCCGGTGATGGAATTTGGCCGGTTGGCACGGTCACTGCGCCAAGACGACCCCGAAGATTCCGGGTTGCTGCCCCAGGCCGTGGCGCAGAGCAATTTACGGCAGTGTTTTCCGCCCAGCGAATTCTCCGCGACGGATTTGAACCGCGTCTCCTCCGCGTTCTCCGTGGGCCAGCGCACAGAAGCAGATGGATTCCAGGAGCAATTCGTCGACTACGAGGCGCTGCTCGTAGCGCTGCGACCGCAGCTGATGCCCGTGGCGAAAAAGATTCTAGAGGAAACCTTCGACCGGTTGCTGCCACAACTTCCGACGGGTAATTCTTCTTCTTCGAAAAGTACCACTTCTCGCCAATACCTGACCTTGCCCGAGGTGAAAAGCTACTTCCATCCGCGGCACGATCCCCGGGTGACGAGCGAGCAACTCTCCGCGTTGGCGGTGCGGGACGAGTTCCTGCAAAGTTTCGATGGGGTCGATGACCGGACGGGGATTCTAACCAAGGATCGCTTCGTGCAATATTACACGGTATCTATAGTTGTCCTTTTGATCTATACTTGTTCTATAGGTTTGTCTTCATGTTTTTTTCTGTTTAGCCCCTGCTTAGCGCGGTGATATGAGCGGTAAAGAGCTAACTACCCTCGTAATATTTCTCTTGGTTCCACAACTAGACACTCTGCTGGCACAGAATAAAACTCACACCAGATCCACGCGGAGCTCTTCGGCGAGAAGGAACTGAAGCGCACCCTGGACGCAGTGTGGATCCGTACGCCGGAAATTCACCCGAACTGTCTGCAACCCCACATCATCGACATCGAATTTCACGACGAAGGCGAGGTGGTTCCGATTGCCCTGGTGAACGATCTAGGGTTGAACCGGGGGTCCGTGACAGAACTCGTCGGGCGACTGCGTAGGCAGGGGGTGGAGCGGGACACGGGCCGAAAAATCTTGAAGGTGTTTCCCGTAGGGAGTTTGAGCTAAGGAGATGTAGAAGTAGTGCACTCGAGTTCTACGAGTGTAATTCTAGATCTACATGTAGTTGATGACTACTATACTTTTTTGAATCAATTAAAAGCGTAGAGAACAAGTTGCAAAAAACTCTTGTTCTTCATGACATGGAGCTGCTTAGCAAGCAGCACTCTTCTGAAAACGATATGAACGACTGATGATCTTTTACCTGTGGCGGTGTCACGCGAGATGTTACAAGTGATTTCCTTCTTCGAATTTCGCTAAGCTCGATTTGAATAAAGCTGTATGTGTTGTATGATCTACTAGTATACGAACACGCCCTGTACATAATTTCGATTGATAGACGCGTCGTAATTTCTGCACCGCTCGAAACGATTTGGCCATGACCAATGCGAATCTTGTTTCTTTTCCACGACTGTGTATATGGAATGTGAAGAAGCATCGAAGTAGAAAAATAAAACTTTACTTTCACCCGGCATTTTTGATATTGATGTTTGTTGTTCCCATAGCAGCCATAGCGAATGTCAGTACGCGAAACATAAACAGCTTTAGCTTGTTCAAGAAGACGGCAGAGAAAGATCGTACATCGAACAAGATCTTCTATATGATGTTTCTTGTGTGATCATGCCCATGCGCATTCACCTCTACCGATCCTTTCTCTCTCCGTTTCCCAATCGGATCCGCCATGATAGCCGAATGTGCTGACGCTTGATCTAGCAAGCTTAAAGTCGAATCAGCGATGAAACAACATTTTACTTTTTGAGATCATGGTAGTTGTAGCAAGAACGAGAACGAATTTAAGTATGTTTCTTTGAATAGCGATATGTAAGTACCCCAAGATCACATCGATCTTTACCTCTCCTAGCGACTGATAGCACAAACTACCAGAAATAAAAAAAATGCCGAGTAGTGGCAACACCGATGACCGGGATCAGCCGCCGGCGAAGAAAAGTAAGCCGAACCCGAACCCAGTGTCAACCGGAAATAGCAAGAATGAGCCGGACCAGCGACGAGCCCAGCAGGTGCAGAAGGGAGGCACCAGCGGCACAACTAGCGGCGGTGCAAATAAACCCGGCAACAGTAGTACCTCCGACAACCAGGCGCTAGCAGCCGCCAACCTTGGCCCGCAGGACGCCTTCTCCACCTTTCTGTCGAACAAGAAACACTTCCGGTACCTGAAGCTGGAGGCAGTGGAGAAGAAAAAGCTGTTGAATGAGAGGGATTGTTGGCCTGAGGTCTTCGAGGAGCAGAAGCAGAAATTTGCGTTTACGGTCACGAACCTGCGAAAGTTCTCCGCTTATGTCGGAGAAATCCTCCGGGCCGTCACGTTTGACCACCTCCCGGTCGTGTGTGGCATTCAGTTACTGCAATTTGTGCTCGAGCACGAGGGCCAGCTCCAGTTTCAATGTGACCCCATCCGGGATGCGCTGGTGGAGCAGCCAGAAGAAGTGGTCAGTGCGGGAGACCAAGCTGGTGTCGCATCTTCGCCAACAGATGAAAAAGGACAGGTGGAGGAGAAGGTATGTCATTCTCTCATTGAAGATCAAGTTTTCGTTTCAGTTCTCGTTTTTGTTTTCCACCAGCAGCAGCACGAGCACCTATGTGCATACCGTTTTTCGATCTACTACTACTTGAGCCCGATCCGCGACAGAGGATCTAGTAGAAGGAACCTGAACCATGTACACCAAGATATTAATCTCTGACGATCAATATCAAACTCGAACTCCAGGTCCGAAATAAACTTCGAGCATTGCAAGCGGAAATCCGGCGCGCGAGAGTGCAGAGCGTCAGCCTGGCAAGCAAGCGCAAAGCGGTGCAAGACCAGATTCAAGCGGCCCCGTCCTTTCTCCCGAAGGTAGATGCGAAAAAGGGTGCGCCGCAACATCCTCATCACGCCAACTTCGACGCTTTTGTCCTTGCTGCGGTAAAGTACAAAGTCGTTGATCGCGTGAGTTGTGTGGCCGCCCTGGACGCGGTGGACATGCTGCCAACCCAACTGGCCGCGAAAACGCTGGTTGGCCGCAAGAAGAACCAGATGCGCACGAAGGAAAGGTACACCCACAGCCGCTGTACGCTGTTCCGAGAAAACACCGCGGGCTACGCTGAATTGTTGATCCTGATTCGCCAGTTGCTGTACGTGGCGACGCCCGATTGGGAAAGACAAAGCCGCGAAGAGCAGCAAGGGAAGACTATCGCACACGAAATCCGCCGAGGCTTGAACCGGAAGTTACTGGACATTGTCCAAAAACGGGCCTGTGCGGTTTCTTTCGACGATCATGGTCCTGGTAACGCGGCACAGACGCAGCACCAGCAGGTGGACAACAATGATAGTACTAAACCGGGGCAACAGATCTACACGAAGTTGCTGTCCCTCCTCGAAAACCGCCCCACACTGCTGAAGCTCCCCGCCCGCCTGACCGAGAAGGACGTAATGGCGCAGATCCACGCTCACTGTGGCGCCCACTGTCTCGATTTGGGCCGCGTCACCTGCGTGCTTTTAGACCACTTGTCCTTCATCCTCTCGTCGTACCGGCTCCCCTTCGACATCCAGGGCCAGGAGTTCGCGCGTCTGCTGAGGAACCGCAAGATCCCGGTGGAGCAACACGGCGCCAACTGCGGCGGCTTCTACGACTACAGCGCCATCGTCCGCATGGCCGGCGTTATCGCGAAACTGCTACAATCCCTCGTGCCCCGGCAGCGGATCGCCGACATCGTGCAGTTTCGACTGGACTACTTCTTCCGCGAACAGCTACCCCTCATGGAGGAAGCCTACCGCCACAAAGTTTCCCAGTACAGCGAGCAGCAGCGCCGGCTGCGGGACGCCGAGAAGAAGTGGGAAGCCGCCCGGCAGGAGCAACAGACGGTGGAGGAAAAGGAGCGCGACCGCAAGCACCAGGCCAGCCGCGCGCACTACCGGGAGGCGGAGCGCATGACCAAGGAGGCGGAGCGGAACACCCAGAAGGCGAAAGAGGACGCCGGGAAGAAGTTGCAGGAGGTGATATCAAAAGGAAAAATCCCCCCTCCCCATATCGAAAACGAAATTTGTGATGCTGTATTTGAGTACACAAATCCACTTGTAATGCTAGAAGGCCAAGAGACGCAGCTGCGGCCTCGTTTCCAGGCAATTTGTCATGCTGTTTCCCACTTCCAGCTGCCCCCTGTCATGCTGAAGATGCAAGGCTTTCCCACGCCAACCAGCACTACAGTCCGCATCTTTTCCCTTCTAGCATGACAAAGCTGATTTGTGGCCACAAATCTGCATCACAAATTTCTAGTTTGAGTATGGCGTGGGGGGATTTTTCACTTTGATAGGTGACTCGGTTCCGCATGGAAATTCTCAAATCCTACGAGACCCTCAGCGACTGTCGGAAGAAGGTGTTGGAGCTGCGCCGCGGGGTCGATTTTACGGCCATCGCGTACCTGATTCAGGTGGGTCTGTTGGACGAGGATCGCGCGTGGAGTATGTTGCCATGCCAACTGTCCCATGCCGAGGAGCTGGAAGGTGTGGTGATTCCCGGAAAAAAACCGAGGCCGGGGGTTCATGCCGTTGGAGGTGCAGCCGCGAAAGGACAAGGAGCTGCACATGGAGGTACTACTAAAAACCAAACACCACCTCTGGTCGACGACGCGTCCTTTCTCGGCACAGCTTTCGTGCAACAGCTGGAAAGCGCCCACGATGAGTCGTTGAAGCAAATGCAGAGCATCAACCGAGACGAGGAGAAGGAACGCGCGTACGAGCTGGTGTTGGAGAAAGCGCAATTATTCGACACGCCGCAGTTGCGCCTGCTGCGCGGCTTCCTGGCCTTGAACGACTGGCGCCGCGCGCAGTGTCTGCTGGAGAAGATGGGCGGCCAGGGTGCCAGTGCGGTGCCCATGGTGCGCAACGAGTTGGCCACACTGCTGCTCTGGGTGCTGGACCCATTAGTCCGACAGTACCAGCTCGACCCCGCCTGGCACGACGAGGCGGCCTGTTTTGACGCATGCTTGGCGCCGTTACACGCCGAGGCAGCTGCGCAACTACAACAACATCCTAGCGGCATGATGGGCGGTGGTGGTACACATCATCTTCATCACGGGGGTGCAGCAGCAGCCGCGGCAACACGTGCGGCAGGAGGTGCTCGCGGAGCTGCTGCCTACAACACTTTTGCACCAGGTACTATGCTGGAAGAGGAGGAGGGCGAGGAATTCCAGGTGGTGTGGGACAAATGGCAACCACTTCCGGAACTAGACGCTTGCTTGACCGGGTACGACCGGCAGTTTCAAAAATTTCTGCGGTTCGGTGTTGGCAACGGGAATTATAGTAGTTCAGCACACAACGTCGTATCCGGAATGAACGGTAGTTCATCTCTACCAACCACTGTGTCGCTCGAGAACGCGCAGGCATTGCGGAGGCGAAGTTTTTTGCTGCTGCAAAAGCGGGTGCGCGCGCAAATCAAGCCTCTGGTACACGTCCTGCGCACGCACGCATCGCAGGACCACCTCCATAACGAGGACCACGCGAACTCGGCGGCGACTCCGCTCGGCGTCTTGCGTGCCGTGATTCGAGCGGTTACTTCGCTGCGAGAGCAAGAAGCCGCTGCCAAAGACACCAGGCCCAACCGGGGATCGAGTTTAGTGCTGGGATGCCTCGCAGCTGTGCTCGACGTGCGGAGCAAGCCATCGCCTAAGACGATCAAAACAACGTCTCGCTCACCAAAACCGAACGACAAGGCCAGTTCTTACACCGCCCGCATTTTGCGCAAGCTCGCGGCAGTCCTTAGGTTGCAGGGAAAGGAGCAACAGCTCCAGAACATCAAGGTCCTCAAAGGATGGAACCCGGATTTTGTCCGTTACGGGATTTTAGTTCGGGAACTCGCAAAAGCGCTCGGTTTCTCGCTGAAAGAAGTGCAACTACAGGAGAACGATTCTGCGGAAATCAAGCGCAAACTCAACAGTTCTTATGGGGCGTCCAAATTTTTCGATCAACGCGAGAACGGTGGGTGGCTGTCCACCAGCGCGCAGCTGTACACGCGAAAAGAACTCGACGTGGTCCGGTCTGGTGGACGGGGTGGAAATATTAAGGGACCAAATGCGGCTTCCACGACATCTGCTAGACCCGGCGGTGCACAATCCTCAACCACCAGCACAGTTGTTGGTTTACAGCAGTGCACGCATATCAAGGACTTCTTATCCGCTATTGGACCAGTGATGAAGTACCTGCAGCCGGCGCTTCACCAGGAGCCGAAACTGTTGGAAATCCTGTGGAAGCTGACCCGCAGTTACCTCCAATACCTAGAGTGGGACTTGTCCTATGGGAGTGGTATGCTGCAGCAGGGCGGAGGTACGGGTACGACGTCTAGTGGTACGACATCGAGCTCTGCAGCCCAATCGTGGAGCACACAGGCCCGGAACGTGCTGGTCTCCGACCCGCGGCTCGTGGCCCTGCTGAATGGCGCACTCCTCCCCGCGTGTTCGATGATTCACAGCATGTCGGAAGAGCTCTTAGCAGCGATGTGGACCTGCTTGTCCAGCTTGCCCGGGGCCTGCCGGTGGCGCGTGTACCAGCTGTGGACCGGCGCATACAAAAAGGTCCTGCCGCTTCCACTGGTGGAAAAACGCATGCAGAGGAAAGTGCAGAATACGCTGAAACGAGCTACAGGAAGTGCCAGCTTAGGTACAGAAATAGATAACTTCCGAAGATCATTTTTCTCGTATTTCGTTTATTTCTTTAGAGGAAGAGGTACTCCTCGAACTGAATCTTGCATATGAATTTTGTCGACCATCAAAAGTGAAACCCACCTCCCAGGCAAAGCCAAGGCCGGCGGTGCAGCAGCCGCCGCGGGGTCCACCGCGACCGAGGGTGGCGATGGCAGCGAGGCCCTGGCGAATTTGCTCGTGTATCACACCGCGCGGTTGGCGGACTCTAACCCCTTAGTCGTATTCCAGGCGATCGTGGACCAGATCGCGCCCTCGTACAACGACAACATGATTGTGCCCATCCTCGCGATGACCCGCAAGGTGGGTCTGTTCGGCGCGGACGTGGCGGCGTTCGTGGTGATTCAGGAGTGCTTCGACCGGATTTTGTTCGCGAAGAACAAAACCAAAAGTGCCGGTAGCAAATCCCTCCTCAGCGAGGGCGTCAACATCCAGGGCTGGCTCCAGAACTTGTCGAAGTGGCTGTCCCTGTTCTTCGCGATGCACCCGGAAACCGACGTGGCCCTGATTCTCCAGGCCGTGGCGGACTTCATCGAAAGCCACGCACTGCAGGGGCTGAACGCCGAATCTTTCGGGAATTCGTTGTTGCAGATTCTCGTAACGGACTTGGTGGCGAATATGGGTGCGTGGTCGTATGTTACGGAATTGTCGGACTTGCAGTTGGAATCCCTCTCCGGCGGGGTTTTGCTCCGGACGGAGAACATCTACACGCAGAATGTCCAATTCGACAGCAGCAACGACACGATCAAGGCCGACCCGAAAGCCCAACAGACGCTGGTCCGCACCCTGCAGCAAACGGGGCTGGTGCAGCGGTTCTGGCGATCCCTCGGGCTGATGCGCCGCGCGACGACCAGCGACCAAAATCTGTCCAAGGTGCTGCAGAGGATGAAGTTATTGCAGCGGGGGGCAAGGTTTGTCAGCAATTTGAAAAAAGTGGGGTACTTGTACGACCAAACGCACCAGTGTTTGATGAGTCTCACGCAGTTTTTGGGCCGAAGTTTGCTGCCGGCGGAGTACGGAGCGCTATTGCCGAACAATTTGGCAGGTACAATTTATTTATACTTGCTTCGAGATCAACACTCTTTGTTTGTGAAATGAACTCTTCAAAACCAGAACCAAAAGAGCCATGATCTACTTCAGGACCGAACGAAGTGACTTCGGTTTCTAATTTTCCGTACTCAATCCACCCACGATCATAGATTGATATTAATACACACAACTCTCTCAGGTATCTTTGCGGATTTCGAAACAGCGTTTGCGTATACCATGATTCGTCCCGCGCTGCCTCCGTACCACGAAGAACAGTCCTCCGAGCGTCTAATGCTCCGCGCCCTGTTCCAACGCGAAATGCGGCAGAAAGAGCTGGACCTCAGTGCCTCCTTTGGCGCGGCGGCCACTAGAAACAGCAGCAGCGTGAACGACCACGACGATGATCCTGATGGTGCCGGTGACTCGGGAGCCGGTACAATTACGGCGGACAAGAACAAACAGTACAACAGCGACGGTAAAAGAAACGAGGAGAAGAACGACAAACTTGGGGTGCTTGTCCCCCGAAAACTTCCGTCGAAACTTGGCAGTTCCCATGCCGTCATTACCGCCGTGTTCCGGTACGCCTTTTGGCGGCTATGCATTGCAAAAGTATAATTGTACTAGTATAACTTGCATCACAAATTTTTCCATAAGGAGAAATGGAAATTGTCATGCTGATTCACCTAAAACGGGATATTTGTCATGCCTGCCAGCAATTGCTACGAGTACGATACTTTTGCAGAGCATAGCGGCTGGAACTCAGCGACATCAGCTGCACACCGCAGTACGACAAGGCGATCAACGCGTACGACCGGGCCGCGAAAGATTTGAAAGAGGATATCAAGAAGGAAAATCCCCCCTCCCCATATCAAAACGGAAATTTGTGATGCAGATTTGTGGTCACAAATCAGCTTTGTCATGCTAGAAGGAAAGACATGCGGAGTGTAGTGCTGGCTGGCGTGGAAAAGCCTTGCGCCTTCAGCATGACAGAGAGCAACTGGAAGCGGGAAGCAGCATGACAAATTGCCTACAAACGAGGCCACAACTGCGGCTCTTGGCTTTCTGGCATTACAAGTCGATTTGTCTTTGTGTACTCAAATACAGCATGTTACGCCTCACGCCTCAAATACAGCATGACAATTTTCGTTTTCGATATGGGGAGGAGGGATTTTTCCTTTTGATAGAGGAACTGGACAAGGTCCGAACCGCTTCCGGCAGTTCGCGGGCCGCCGAGCACGAGGCCAAGAAGCAGAAACGCGACGAGAAACTGGAGATGAAACAAAAGCTCAAGGAAGAACGGGATTCGCAGATGCTCCGGGTGTATGCGACGAGAAACAGGATTCAGAAAGAGAAGCACTTGTGGTTCACGGAATGCTCCGAACGGGTGACAAGGTTGCTCGTAAGTGAATTCATCGCGAAGCGGTTTTTACTTTCCTACGAAGACGCGCTGTTCTGCAGCAACTTCGTGTACCTGTTAGTGCAATCTCGGACTTGGGGAATAATTTTTGCCGATTTGGGGCAGAAGATCGTGGACGCCATTGCGGCGCGGGTGGATGCCTGCACGGAGGACGAGGCGCGGATTCTGGGCGTGTTTGCATCCGCGTTCTTCCGCAACGCGATTTCCCTCACGGAAGACAAGGCGATTTTCGATGGTCAACAACAACATCCGTGCCTGCAGAAGCACTACTACAGCAGTAGCACAACATCAAATGAGGACCAAAAAGAGTACATCAACGCGGAGAATTTAAGGTGGCACGTGGAGAGATGGGAAAAGATTCTCTTCATGTCGTTGAAGTGCTCTTTGAAAGCGAAAAGCTGGCTGACCCGCCGGAACGCGCTGAACATTTTAAGTAAGACGGTTCCGGTCTTCCCTTTCACGAGCGAGGTCGGGGAGAAGTTGCTGAAATTAGTGAAAAAGATCGACGGCACGGACGCACGGCAAGACATGAAATTGCTGGCAAAATCGTTAAGTAACCAACTGAAAAACGGGCAGAAGTCGTGGAAGAATGCGGAGGGCATTTCGGTCGTGGAGCAGGAGGAGGAAGAGGAGAAAGCGAGAATTGAGAAGCTCAAGGAACAGCAGGCGGCGGCAGCTGCGAATAAAGCTCGACAAGTAGATGCAGCTGGTGCCAATGACGGCGAGGGGGCGGCTGCTATTAAATCGGCAGACGCAGACGCGGACGGGAATAACGAAGTAGAAAACGCAAGAGGAAATATTAACGAAGATCCGGCCGGGACAGGAGTAGATGTCGATGGCGACCAAGAACAGATTGATGGCACGGCAGCTGAAGAAAACCAAAACGGCGGCGTGACGAAGGATGTTAACCAGGATGTCGGCGCCCCCGACGACATCCTTAACGAACCGATAGGAATGCCGACAGGTAGTGACAACGCCAGCAGTGCAAACGCCGATGAGGATATGCGGTCTCCGGCGTCCACCCCCAGGGCCGCAGCCGAGACGAATGACACTGGTGTGGCCAAGCGAAGCAAACGTGGCCATGGGGACGACGCAAATGATGACAACGCAAGCTACAAGAAGCAAAAACCCTGAAACTCGTGAAACAAACAGAAAACTTCGAGAAATGAGTCATAGAACCCAGAAAAATAACGGGAGTATTCAGAAATGACCATTTTGTTTCTACCCCATGAGCAGTCGTATCCAAGATGAGATGACCGCTATTTACCAACCGACGAAATCGAACACACCTGATTTGGTGTACCAAGAAGTACACACTTGCGACAGTGTTCTTGCCGTCGCCTGATAACATGTAAGTCGAAACCGGTCGACGTTTCGACCACAACGATCTTAACAACCAGACTACGTTCATAAAAAGCACAGATTCTGAAGACCGCTCTTTATTTTTTTCTTAAGTTGCACTACAACTACGGTCTCCTCTATGTATAAAGACAAATAAACTCACCACAGTCTCCTCTAGTTCGGGTTTCTGTAGTATGTGTATGTCGGTTGGGAAAAACTAACAAAAATGTAGCACCAGGAGCATGCCATTAGAGATACTGCTGTTGCAGCTCCGTACCTGTATCAAAAATTTCTACTGTGTGGCAGGTACAGCTTCTCGGTCTCTTTTTCGTTCTTCTCCTTCTGTCTATTCACAAATTTTCGATTTCGTCCATGCGTCGGTATTATCCCCCGGTCGGCACCTCCAAGGGCAGGCTGGGAAACGAAGCTGTAGAGGTCTACTTACACTCAGCAGAAGCCAGCATTCTTTACTGTCTTTGACAAGGACTTGGACTACACAGTGTCACAAGAGACTCCTTGTCGTCGTCTTGTCACTTCTAGTGCTCCACCTGGTTCTTTTTGCCGAAGAGGAGCCATGGACTGTCCAGGAATGCGGGCGGGACAGCACCCAGTGCGACCGCGGGGGCGGCACTACTACCTTTTGCGTCGTGGCGCAACCCATCCACCACGCGCCACGGGTAAGACAAGTTCTGAACCTCGGGGACGCAGACAGCTTGCCAGCGCGCGTTGCCCTCTCCTACGCACGCCCAGCCTATCCACAGAAAAAACCCAATCCACATCCAATTTGTCATGCAAAACACGCACCAACTCGCGTGTTTGTCATGCAAAGAATGGATTTGGATGGGGTTTTTTCTGAGGATACATCCGAACTACATCCGAGGGAAACTGGAAACACTGCTAGCAAGAATCAGGATGACGATAAAGAGGACGCAAGTACAGGAGCAAAACCTCGTCCTCCGGCGGCCGAAACAGGACGTCCCGAGGGGGCCGAAGATCCTCCACTGCCTGCATGTCCCCAGGAAACTTACCGACTTTCCACTGGGGAAGTGCTGGATAACTTTTTCCGTCGATACAAGGAGCTGCTGTTCGACATTTTTCGGGTGCGTGATTCCAAGTGGTACCTGCAGCACTGGCCCGCGAGGGGAAAGGAGGAAATCTGGTTCCCGGAGTACCTCGGGGGCGAGGGTGAGAGCCAGCGCCTTCGCGAGCGGAATGCCCTGTATGACGCGACAAGGGCGGAGCAAAGGCGAAGTGGACCGGGACGGGGTGACTCCTCTCCGTCGAAGAACTACTACGTTGCGGGAACTGTAGGAGAAACAACCGGAAAGGAGATATCATCGAAGCGGCTGTTTTTCCACGCGTCCCTCGACCAATTCGGTAGCCAGCAGCTAGATTTGTCTCGATGGATGCGCCACTTGCCGCAGATGAGCGGCGCCATGCAGATGATACTGGCGCATGCCCGCAAGGTCTGTCCGCTGTTGACCTTTGTGCACGAAGTGCTGCGACTATCCGACCTGGTAGAGCACGTCGCAAATGGGATCATGTACGAGATGCTGCGGCCCCCTTTTCACAAGCGCAAGGAGCTGCTCCGCGAGATTCTAGAGCTGCGGCGCGCATACGGAGGCGTCCTTTTTCCAAGAAATCACACCGCGATGTTCCCCAGTACGTCGACCGCAACTTCTTCTAACCGAGGCGGTGCAACTATCAGCGCAAAAAAATTATCCGCTTCCAGCGATCTAGACCTGCCGCGACACCAGTGGAAATGGCAACGCCCCCTGCCGTATGCATTGCAAAAGCATCGTACTAGTAGAAATCGCATTACAAATTCGGTTAGCATGACAAATGGAATTTGTCATGCTGTTTTACCTTCGGATGGAAATTTGTAATGCATGATTGCGATTACTACGAGTACGATACTTTTGCACAGGATATGCCGATTTACGTTCGAACCGATGATCCCCATTTTCCCTTGGTGATGCAGGCGTACGGCTATCGTAAGGAAAAATCCCCCCTCCCCATATCGAGACGAAGTTTCTGATGCGGGATTTCCGTACACAAATGCGCGCTGTCTTGCAATAAGGCATCGCAGCCAGATCCCCAGCCTAGGTAGGGGCGTTTGGGTCTAGTTGTTTAGCATTGCAAACGGCTCCCCCCTAGGCCCAGCAGCATGCCAAATCGCTTCCATAATGGCGCGGAAGCCTCTGCGCTTTTCTTCCTGCAAGATAGACGTGATTTGTGGCCAAATGGCGTGTCGGGTGAGGGACCCCCGACGTCTGGCCTACGGATATCATGGGGAACTAAGGCTCAAATCAGCAACACAAATTTGCGGAAGCATACCTTTTCGATATGGGGAGGGGGGATTTTTCCTCTCAATAACGGCTTTCTCACCTTCTGGGCCTCCGCCCTGCAGAAACACGCCCTTCCGGTCGACCAGCCGCGGCGGACGCGCCCGGTACAGGCCTTTGCCACGGCACGCGTGTTGACGCGCGAATTTCCTGGCGTGGTAGAGCACTACGCCGCCGGGGCCGAGTGCGTATGAGAGTGCACAACCCCCCCTGCTCCCCCCCATTTGTAATGCAAAATACCAAATCCTGTGCCTCTGCCTTTTGGCACTTTTTGCATGACACGTTCAGGCAGCCCATATAGCACTACACTCCTGTGCAAATTTGTCATGCAAAACCTGCATTCTTGCTGACACTTGTATTGCCGTTCATGCTATACAAATGAGGGCGAGTGGGAGTTGTGCACTGTTATAGTGCGTCGAGCGCACCCAGGAAATGATCGAGCTGGAAAGCCGCGTCGCCCCCTTTCATTCCAAGGACGTCAATTTCTTTCATCTTTTCATGGAGGGCGCCGCGGATGTAATGAAAATCAAGACGGAATTGGCGCCGTTTGACCGCTTCGGTGCGACCGACCAAACCGTAAACTGCGATCTTTTGGACATTGACCGTGCCTGGTTTTTCTTCCAAAGGAGGCAAACTTTCCCCGATGCGACAGTGGAAAAGGCACACAATGCCACTGCCGCCCTTTTCTCGGCCGAACGAGCGCGCCAACAGCAAGAAGAGGCGGCCTTCCTCGAGGAATTGACGAACAGCAACGGAGTAGAACCTGCACGACCTGAGGCGGGGGTGAGCGACGTGTTGCCATCAAGCAGCTCAACAACTTCCGAGAGGCCGCCGGCGGAGGAGCTGGATGCTGCGGTAGAGCATATTTTACGGGACGGGAAAGCTCAGTGCAAGTCTGAAGAGCCCGCGTATATGGAACACGTACGCACGCATATGCAAGAGATGATCAATTTAGTTGCTTACACGGATGTCACCTGGCTAGCGCAGAAGTGTTTCCCCGTGCTCATCACAAACGCCCTGCACGCCGCACTCTACACGGGGACGGAGCTCCTGACCGCGTTGTCCAGCGGGCGCCCCTGGGGCGAGACCAGCAAGATCCAACTGCTGGAATTTCAGGCCCTGTGGGACACGATGCTGCGGAAGTGGCAAACCACGGTGATTCTGCCCTACCAGGACGGCTGGGCCCACCGCAGCGTGCCGCAAATTGCCTCCGACGTGGGATCCTGGGCGCATCTCATTTCGCAGGGATACGCGAATTTAGTTTCCGTGGCGGACACCATCCTGGGCGGGTTTGACAGTCGCCGCGAGCTGAGCATCAAGCACAAGCGCAGCAAACTCTCCTGCGCCGGCGTCAACGAGGAGCGGAAAAGGGAAAACAAGCCACTGGTTTGCCAACCCATGCAGAGCCCGGACTTCAACGCGACCGCGTATGATTTAGAACTGAAGGAGATCACGCTGCGCGCCATCGAGGTCTTCCGCCGGTGCAACGTCGCGGAGTGGTGGCCCGCGGGTGGAACGTTGATTGGCGCACTGCGGTATCCATTGCAAATGTGTCTGGGTCTGGGACCTTGTGATGCTGGTTGGCGAATGATTAGGGTGCCGCAATTGCCGTTCTAGCATGACGAGTTTCTGAGGTGGTCGGTGACGGTGTAGTCTATTCTGCATAACAAACTGCGTTCTCGCATGACAGAAAGCGAGCGGTTCTTGGGTAACGTGCATGACAGAATTGAGAGTCAGGCTAGCCGAGCATGACAAATCTTGCGTTCTTCCAGACCCAGACATTTTTGCATTTGATATGCGGTATGGGAGTATTGTGGGGGACCTCACCGACGGACGCCAGGATGTGATCGACGACGACGTGGACTTCGTGATTGGCGTCAACAGTCCAGCGGAGTGGATCGCAGTAACCGAGGCGGTGGGCGCGATGTTGATGCACGAATTCGGCTTCTACGACTGCTACGTGGCGAAGTCTGCCGATCAGCTGGACTCGAAATTTTTCGCCAACATCCGCGACGACATGCTCACGTGCGGGTTTTACGATCCCTACTACCTCCAGCTCGATCTCCGCTCCTACATCCGCCTGGGCGTTCTGAACGCCGCCTATCAGCACCGGCTCAGTGGCGAGGGCTACGAGGCGTGCGACGCCGAGGAGGACGCATTGAGTAACCCGAGCCAGCTCGTGTATTCTGGCAACATTTTGTCGCGAGTACGTCCGTGGACAGGGAAAAACAACCTCAGCGACCGCTTTTCCCAGCAGCAGCTCCAAGGCCATCTGAAAATAAGGAAAAAGCAACACCAGACCCTAAACCCGCTGTGTTTTCTGCGCGATGCGCCGGACTTCCAGGTTTGGACCGGGCAGATGCCGTTGGACAACTTCATACATCCGTTGCGAAACTGTTCCCTGTACAACCAGACGGTTCCCTGTCCACACCAGGCCGCACGACTGCTGGAACTGTGGAATGCCAGGGAATACGAGAATCCCGAGCAGTGTTTTGCGCTGCCGCACCTCGCCGGCCGAAAAGTGGACCACCAGGATGCAGACCCGAGGAACCGCAAATTGCAGCGACTCGACGCATCCGACGTGCGTCTTCTCATTCATTACGCCAAGACCTTGGACGCCGCCGGGTTTCAGTCTTTCTACCCACTGTATGGGAATATTGAACCTAGCTCGTCCGACATTGACAGTTCAGATGCAACACAGAAATCACTTTTGCCCCTCGTCCTGGCACCAGACGGCATAAAGAACGGTCAACAAGTGCTGGACGAGGAAGCCGAATCTTTCACGCACTGTGCCGGCATTCCATTGGAAAAAGTGCTGCGCAATTTTCAACAAATCTTATCCTGTGCAAAAGTATCGTATTCGTATAAATGCAAATCTTGCATTACAAAAATTTTTCTTAGAGTAAATCAGCATGACAAATTTTCTTTCTCATGCTGAGAAAATTTGTAATGCATTTATACGAGTACGATACTTTTGCAGTCCATAAGTCTGTCCGCCCGCCAAAACCCGCAAAGGCTACTCGGAGTACCTGGTCATGTAGTCCGTGCTGGACAGCGGTTTGACGAGGTGGCTTGGTTACGCAGGAAGTCGGTGAAGTTTTTCACACTTGAGAGCCAAACAAAGCACTGAGCAAAATGCAAACTCTTCAGATAGAAACTGAACAAACAAGAACACTCAGAAATGAACATAAAAGAAGCAATCGAAAACAAATTGAAAATGCAAGAAATCATAACTCAGAGGTGGAGAAGAATAAGATTGCAACTGGATGAGGTTCTGCTTTTGCAAGTACTTTCTCTGCCGCTTGCGTCGCAACTCTTCAATAATGTCAATCCTGCGGGGAATGCGAATGGATTCAATGGCTTTTTTTCTCATGTCATGATGTATCGATCCCGGACCCGGATGTATCGATCTCGGACCCGGTGATTTGAATGTTTTCTAATATCACAATTTGTGTTTAAGAGATCCATGAGATGGGATAATGGAAAATGAAAATCCTCTGGATTCCCATGGAATAAACGACATCAATCTTCTGATCTCCGTAAATGATTCTGAAAAAGTTTCTTGCAAAATCAATCCTAAAAAAATATTAAGTTCTAATTTCGAATCCACACATTGTAGGATCGAATTTCCTTCATTTCGACACATATATTTGGGATGTTTTTTTTTGTTTTCCTCGAAAATGTGATGAATCAATGAAAATGATATTCGATTTCCGAATCTCGATGGATGTGATGAAATTTCTCATCTGAATCCGATGCAAAATATTTCGTTTCTATTTCTTCGTCATATGGATATTATGGGAGATTTCGATCATATTTCTTTCCATGAAATTATTCTCAAATCTATTTTGAAAAAAAATCAGAATTCATCCGGTGGAAAAATGAAATAGATCTTCGGATTTTTTTCTGAATTCCGATCCATATCTCTTCCATGATTTTTTAATTTATCGATCTGGATGAATATCGGAATTTTTTATATATTTTATCATGAGATTTTATGAAGAAAAATCTCGGAGAAAAATTATATGCCTATGATTCATAGATGATTGAATGAAAAAGTTTGCAATAAATTTAATCAAATGAAATTCTTTAAAAAAGAACAAAAAACTTAATTTTTTTCTATGTTTTGGGATATCCGAGAATCTGTATCTCTTCTCTCCAGAGACAACACAGACATTGAATCTAAACAAATTCATCCATCCATAGACATCCCATCTCATTGGACACAAAAAAAAAACGAAATCCTGCATGAATCTGAATATATTATGAAAAAAAAATTGACAAAGATTTTAGAGAATCCACCCAAACATTTGAGAATATTCCAGAAATTCTCAAATTATTTCATTTTCAACAATTTATCCGACTCCAATTCATATTATGAAATTTTGAAATCATATCCGGATATGAATCAGGAAAAAAATTGAGAAAATTCACAATCTCATAAATCTTTATTTTCCCCCAGATTCTTCCATCCAACCCCATCACACACAAATTTCCATGACAATTTGAAGATGAAAAAAATTATCCATACCATCCACATCCCCATCCGATGGAATCATTATCTTCAATCTCATGATTGTATCGAGATCCAATATGAATGAATCGAATCCATACGACACCTGAACCTCATAGGGAGAGAGACAATAGATATGAATCAAATGGAAAATTGATATGTTGAATTGAAAAAATTAGAATCACACTAAAACTACATTCGGACATCTACAACTTACATGCAATATTTGATGTTGATTATGATTGATTTTCATGAGTGTTAAGATTGTGGTGACATATAATTCGGATTGCGCCAGACCGTCGCGCTGACTCTTTTGCGAGATGATGAAGAACTAGAACATTGTACGCGAAACGCACCAATAACTGCAAATCATTTTCGGCACGAAATCTCGGTCGAGTGAGTAGATCAATAGAGGTTCTTGATCAATAAACGTTGACGCTTCTAAGGTTTCGACAAACCCGGTCGTTTTGTTGACGTGAAGTCGATATTCCGGCCACGACCGAAAAGAACAAGGCACACTTGAAGCACAGCACGCACGACGAATACGTTTTGAAAAAGTGAAAGACCTTGCCCAAAATATTTTTACGAAAGACATAAACAAAGAACTCAGCAGCCAGTAGTTGTAAAAAGTTGTCGTCGAGTGTTTTTGTCGTCAGCAAATATGACAACACAGACATCGTCGGTGTAACATCATGTCCAACATAGCATCGGTGGTACAGATGATTCAGATTCTACGTTTTTGCCCCGAAGTGAAAAAATGTTGTCTTCAATATCAATTGTCGCATGAAAAAAAAACTTCTAAACTTGTGGTTTCAAAGAAATAATCTCCGTCGAGAACAATTTCGTTATTGAGAAGTCTTCAAATCTTATTTTCCTCCGCCCGCCTGCTTGGCCATGATGATGTGGTCCACTCGCAACACGGTCAACACCGCCTCCAGTGCGTGCTTGATGGCCCACTTCTTCGAGTCCAGGTGGTCGAGGACACCCTGTTCCAAACTGTCTTGCAAGCACTGCTCGTCCTCCAGGTCCACGTTGATCCCGATGGTTTTTCGGGTAGATTTTTGAAACTGTGACTTATGAGAGTGCACAACTACCCCTTCCCCTTATTTGTCATGCAAGTTACCAAATCCACACGCTGCCTCTTTGCACGGTTTGCATGACAAGTTCTGGCAGCCCAAACAGGACTACAATCCGATGCAAATTTGTCATGCAAAACATGCTCGTCTCTTGCCGATGCTTGTATTGCTGTTCATGCCATACAAATGAGGGGGAGGCGGGGTTGTGCACTCTCATATGTCTCCTGCTCCTTGTACAAGCCGGTGATGGTCTCCACCCGCCCCTTCTTCCCGCAGTTGTCCGCCAGAATCTTGGGCACGCACTCCAGAGACTCCGCAAATTTCAAGACCGCGTACTGGTCCAAGCCGGGGACCTGTGTAGTTCTTGCAGGGGTCGTGCCGAGATAATTGACTACAGAATTCACTGTTCATTCAATACTAGTTGTATTTGTGCCCAACATTTCAGCATGAGTAACAAAGACAGCTGTTGAAAAGACTGGTTTATTTGTCGCTCGCCTAGTTGTAGTACAGCGAGGGCTTGCAGACCAGCGGCCGGTTTCTTAAATGCGCTTTAACAAATGAAATAGAAAAATTATTACCGTTGCCCCGAACGTCTGCAGCTCCCTTGCCAACATGGTTTCCGTCGCCGCCCCACCCGGGCAGAACCGTCCGTCCTTGGCCGCACAGCGGATCACGTGCACACCGTCGTTCAACGCGCGCTCCCACTCGTCCAAGGTGTTCGCGGTCGCCCCGCGCAGCACAATGGTCGAGATCTTGCTCTCCGCGGTCTTGAAGATGGTCACCTTCTGCGAAGCCAACTCCTCCACGGCCACGGAGTCGCAGAAGCCGACTTCCTCCGGCAGCGGGGGGCCCGCACGGATGATGGAGACCGCCTTCAACGTTTTGCAAATGCGGCGCAGCTCAAACTTGGACCCGATCTTGCACACCAGAATCTTGTACTTGTCCAAAAAGTGCATGGCGATCTCGGACACCGCGCCACCGGTATGCTGTGCAAAAGTATCGTAATCGTACTAATTGCAATCATGCATGACAAATCTTGACTTGTTTCTTAGCCAAATCAGCATTACAAACTCTATTTTTCCTTCTGAGAAAAGTTGTATTGCAATTACTACTAGTGCGATACTTTTGCAATGCATAACCGGAAATCACGACCGAAATCCCCGCGTCCGCGAGCGAACGGACCCAGGCCTCCATGTTGGATTCCTCCCCCTTGTATGAACTGCAAATATGTCTGGGTGTGGAACAAAGCAACTTGTCATGCGCATTTCAGAACGCACAAAAATCTCTCATGCATAGGTAGCAAAAGCTGCTCACTTTCTACCACCAAAGTGCGGGATTTGTCATGCGGGTTCGGCATTGCGGAAGCTTCTCGAAAACTGTGATGCTAGAGCTTCCATGCCAGACCTTCTGTGTCATGCAGAAACAGCATGACTCTTCCAGACCCAGACATTTTTACACTCGATACTTTGGAGTAGTTCAATAATTGCTCCGCGGATTCCAGCAACACCGTCCCCTTGGCCTCGGTCTGCTGGAACTCGAACCCGCTGCCGTAGACAACGACTTTCGCCTGCGTTTTCTTCTTCTCCACGCCGAGCGTGTCGCGGGGGACGACCATGCCGTCGACCACGAAGCTCTTGTATCAAATGCAAAAGTGTCTGGGTCTGGAAGATTGCGAGATTTGTCATGCATATTTTGCATGAGCCCTGATGTCTGTGATGCATGCCGTAGCATCACAGATTTTTGGAGGGCTTTGTGATACCTCTACCGCATGAGAAATAAATGCCCTCTCCACGTAGGACAAACCCGACCCCTCTTGCTGGTCACGCAATACAGATTTGTTTTAGAATCCAGAGATAGCATCACAAGTCACATCCACATCCTTCCAAACCCAGACATTTTTGCATTTGATATCTTGCTCAAGCTGCCGCCCGGAATCTTCGCGGTGCGGATGTTGTCCATCTCGAACTTGCTGACCCGGGTCACCTGCACGACCGCTTTCGCGAGCAATTCGGACAATTCCGTCTCCAACCCGTATTGCTTCGCCGAAATCGCCGTCTTCACGGCGCGACCAACGTCGCCCTCGTTCTTCAGCCCCTCGGAGGTCAGGGTCCAGCACGTGGTTTTCGTATCGTCCAGCACCTCCAAGACCTTCTTCAACGCGAGCTCGTACCCTTTCAGGACGTCCGCGGCATGTAGACCCTCCTTCAACAAGCATTCCGCCTCGTGCAGCAGACTTCCGGCGAGCATGACGCAAAAGTTCGTCGCGTCGCCACACTCGAATTCCTGGGCGGACGAGGCCTGGACCAGGAGTTTTCCGCAGGGGTGCGCGACTTCCATCTCCTTCAACATGGTCGCGGTGTCGGAGGTCACAAAGTGCTTGCCGAGGTGATTCACAACCAACTTGTTGGTGCCGTTCGGTCCAAAAGAGGACTGGACGATTTTGCTCAGCTCCTTGCACGCCTCGATGTTCTTCAGCAGAGCCTCGTCGACGCCCGCAAAGTGCTTGCCTCCATCCTTCAGGAGACTGGTGATACCGCCTGCGTTGCCGAACATGTTGGAAACTTTGTGCTTGTGGTGGTTGGTGAAATCTAAAAAATTGCTTTTCTTCTTTTCACAACTCTCTTATAATTTCTCAGAATGCAGCACTTCTTCTATTATCTAACTGTGAATAGAATTTGAAAAAATTATTCATTTGTTGTGACAGTGGACATGCCTCAAGGACTTTTTGTTTTTCATTTTTGGATGGGCAAACGGGAGACGATCCTTCTGTAATTTTTATTGCTTTATTTCGTCACTTCGCTTTGTTCCACGTAGGTGTGAGAAAGATAATTTTTCATCTGGGTGCTAGAGATCGGAGCGCGGTGGAGCGCCAAGAATTTTTCAGATCTGTGTACTTTTGGTCACGACATACGGTTCTTGAACATCAGCTATTAACTTCGTTGACGTTGAGTTTGAATTTAAATTTTCGCTGCAGCTCGATTTTCGGAGCGACTCTACTTTCTCTACATTTTTTTTTTCAAAATCGCTGTCGCTATTTATCGACGTTTCGCATGTGTTTGCGGTTCTCGATCCGTGAAATAGCATTTCGACGCTGTGGTCGCGGGATAGAAATTTCATTTGATATTTATACACGGGGTAACGATACGTCGGTATACACGACGATTAGCATGATCTAGACCTCCAATCGCAATCACTATCCAGTTTCATCGTCTTCCTCTTCCGGATCTTCGAGCTGAAAGTGTTGCGTGAGCGCACCCTTTTTTGCATTTGTTCCACTCTCCGCAGCTTTGTTCCCTTGGCTTGAACCTGAGGCTGTCGCGTTGTTCACATTCTTTCCCTTCTTCTTTCCTTTTGCCGCTGCTGCTGCTGCTGCAGTATCTCGGGGGCCAAAACTCGCCTGCTGCGGTTTGCTTTCATCTTCGTCG
Source organism: Amoebophrya sp. A120 (assembly GCA_905178155.1). Taxonomy (NCBI): domain Eukaryota; class Dinophyceae; order Syndiniales; family Amoebophryaceae; genus Amoebophrya; species Amoebophrya sp. A120. Next base: position 1,561,667 of record CAJINV010000001.1, on the reverse strand, counting down.
CTGTTCATGGTAACCGGTGACAAATCCAGCACGTCTACCAGCCTCTTGTCGTCGAGCAACGCTACCGAAGCCTTCCTCTTTTCCCGTCGGCTCTGCTGGGCCCGGAACGCAATCTCCTCCTCGGTGGGCGGGGCGCACTCTAACAGCTTCGCCCAGTCCGTTTGCTCAAAAATTTCTTCCAGCGTCTTCTGTTCCTCCGCCTCGATAATGTCAATCTGCTGGATTACGTCTGCGAGCGAGGAGTTAGACCCGGTGGCTTGCAGGGTGCCGGTTAAACCAGTATTTGATCCGCTTCGAGCCCCCTCGCCCTCCCTTGGCGACATGGACACCCGATCCGCCGCGCGCGGATCCGGCGACTCTTGCGTTTCCAGCCGAATGAAGGAATCCACGGTGTTGTTCGTGTCAATGGGTTTATCCGGAGAAACTAACCGCGCAACAGGCAGCTCTTCAGAGGACAAGCTTCTCTGCGACAGATTTCTGGTCGCATGATCCGGCGAAAGCGACGAGCCGCGGTGGTCTAGTTGTACTTCACTAGTACTACCCGCAGTAGAGAAGACCGAGGCACTGGATGTCGCATTGTTATTTCCGTAGATTGTCCGGACGGATTGTGTCGACGCAGCGGTGCCGCGGATGGACGTCGTTGCGCCAGTACCACCAGTTGTAGTAGCGAAAAAAGCTTGTCGTATCCGCTGCTGGTACCTGCGCATCTCCTCTCGTAATGTCCTTTTGCTTTTCTGGACTAAGAGTTCCTTGTCTTCTTTCAACTTGTCACACTGTAATTGTTTTATCTCGAGTAGTTGCTGCACCTCGTTTAGCTGCAGCAGTGCGTCGTTGCAGGTCGAGATCCACCGGTTGCGCTCCTCCTCCAGCATGGCGTAATCGGCAGACCACTGTTGCAACTCGATGAACTCAGACTCGGACATGTTCACCTGCTCTGCGGATGAGGAGGAGCTGGTGCTGGAGTCTTTCGAATCAGCACTTTGTGGCGCAGAAGAAAAAGTAGCTTTGCTTTTCGGTGAACCTTTACTCTTCGCAACACCAGGCACTTGTCCTCCTCTACCGCCATCCCTGGTTCTTCCCGCACCTCCTCCCATCGCGCTGGGCGGCGGGGCGCGTGTTGTCAGTTCCGTCAATCCAAACGCATTCGCCACCGACCGGCTGAAGTCCGACCAGAGCGTGTTGAAAATGGACGGCTGCGCCTGTTTTCGCGTTTCCCCGGTAAGGTTGCTCAGGTTGTGGCTGTATCCTGTGCAAAAGTATCGTACTCGTACTAATCGCAATGACGCATGACAAATCGCCTTCCTAAGCTAAAACAGAATGACAAATTCCGTTTGTCATGCTAAGGATATTTGTAATGCAATTTCTACTAGTGTAATACGATACTTTTGCATTTCATAGGTTGTCCAGTGTGGCCTTGCAGACACACAACTCCTCGCTCGTCTGGGCCAAGCGACGGGCCAGGCCGCGGTTGCAATCCTCGAGCGTGACGATACGGTGGCGAAGACTGTTCAGCTCTTTAGTACCTGCTGTTGCAGGAGCTGCGCCATCAGTTTGATTTTGTTCTCTTGGTGGTGTACTTGTGGATGAAGGGGCTGCTGGCTTCGGAGACGGTGCTGGATCATCTCTACTACTGCTCTCCTCTGAAGTCCTGACAGGTGGCGCGAATAGAACTTCTTTTTGCTCATTTGTTCCACTCTTCCCATCCGCAGCTGCAGCTGCAGTCGGCGACGTCGCTGGGCTCGTTGTTCCCGAAGAAGTAGCCGAGGCGGAATTTAATATTTCGGTTCTCCTCTTATTCGGCGATGATGCGCTGGCAGTCGAGTTCTTCGAAGAGCTCGTCTCTGTAGCCAGTCTGTTGTTCGCTTCAAACATGGATTTCCGGTCCATGACGGAAGTTGGCGTCGCGCTCGCGCCGTCTCCTGAAGCTGTACCGTCATTTGTAGTTCCCTTCGCCTGGTCTTCACTCCCGGCTAGCTGGTCCACGGTTTTCACCGCCGGCTGGTTTTCCCATTCCGTTGGCAGTGACCGCGGATCCACGCCTTCCGATTTCCATCCGGCGTGGTAGTCGGCGTTGGTAGAAACCGGTGCGTTTTCCCATTCCCCAGTCTGCACCGCCGGCCGGGGTACAACCAAACTCTGCTTTCGCGGCTCCACGGTCCACGTCTCACCCTCCTCGGCAAGTCGCCTCTTCTCCTCGATCTTGCGCTCCAAACGGGGGTCTTTTATCATGGTTTTGTAGCAGGAGGAGACGACGCAGCTGTGACCACAGGGACAACGATCAAGAAATTAGATAGTAGATAGGATACGGGCAGGCTTAATAATCATATCCTTCAAATTCAAATGTGTTTCAATGCGTAGCTGTTCAAGATACTCTTGTTACATCTCTTGTTACACGGTCAAACGGGTAGACTTTGAGTCAAAAATTGCGGCGTTTGGAGCAGGAGGTTGTAAAGCAAATCAATGTGCAAGCGAACCTGCTGGATAAAAAGAAAAATGACCAAAGTCAAAAACTCGCGGGGGAAAACAATACTATGTAATTTTCAAAATGGGAAAGCAGACCCAGGGTGGTAGGCACTGTAAAGGTGACTGTAGATGCGAAATTGTCCGCGTTTTGGGTTCTTTGGGTCGCGAAAGAGAGACATCTTCCACACCTTGCAACAATCTCAGAGAAGCCTCAATCGAGTTCGACAGACGTGGACATGCACAGTATTCAGTATGAACATGAAGAAAAGACCGACATGTTGGAAATCATTGCTTGATTTTTTTAACAGCACAAGCTCATCAACATCAAGATCGAGGTAGCTCGCTGTGAGAAGATTCAATTAATAAGCAGCGGCATCGCCAAAATATTAAGTACTTGCTCTGGAACACTGCCCCTTCTGGCCATCTTCCTGGCAACCTTGTCCAGGCAGAGGCACGTTTTTGCAAAGCTAGAGTGCCTCATTGATCTGAGAAATAAATCACTCTGTAGTTGTAGTACACAAACTACTAACACAAAGGCAAAGCTGTACTAGGTTACAGAAACATTTCGGCGTTTGCACTTGCGGTGCGAAAACCCAGAAGAGTACGGCAATGAGTAGAGTTGTATGTCCAAGTGCGGAATTATAAGCGGATTTTTGAATCACAGACCTCATTTTTTCGTCCACTGCACACAAGAGGCAGCTAGTACGCGCCTCAAACCTTGTTTTTTCTGAAAGGAGAAGGACGGTAGTGATTCTATCGTGACACATCATGACCTCTCTGGAATAATTCTGCTCTGCGTCGAAGCAGCAGCCTTGCTACTCTATCTGGTTCACCGATTCATCTTGGCGGGACCACATGTAATCGCGATCGCCAGGAGAAACTTACAACTTCTGCAGCAATTTCTTCCCCCGAATGCCCTCGAGCTGCGATACGTAGGGCGAGTAGGCCCACATGATCATATCAAATGCAAAAGTGTCTGGGTCTGGAAGATTGCAACTTGTCATGCTGTCTTCGGATTCGAAAAAAATCTGTAATGCATGACCGGCAAGAGGAGTCCAGTTTTTGCCACGACGAGAGGGTATTCCTCATGCGGAACAGGCATCAGGAAGCCCTCTCAAAATCTGTAATTCTAGATCATGCATTACAGACCTCATGAGCCATGGAAAACCTGCATGACAAATCTTCCACTCTTCCAGACCCAGACATTTTTACATTTGATAGATCAAGATCGTGTGCATTTTCGTCGGTAGGCCCTCCAACTTCCCGGACTCGTGGAACCAGGGGATCTTCATTTTCACCATCTGGCCGAGCTTGGCTGACACCCGGTTGTCCCGCGTTTGCTTCCAGTTCGCGCCGTTGGGCTTCGACGTCTTTACCGGGATGGTTTCCAACTTTCCCGCATCCCCGTTTTTCGTGTACACCTCCAGAAAGCCCTTGTCCGTCGTCTTTGCCTTCGCGTCGCCCCGCGCGACTTGCGAAATTCCGTAGTGCTCGGCAAGTTTCTCGAAATACTTGATCAGATCGCGATCCAGTAATTTTGTCATCTTGTTCCCCGCCAACGTGTCTTGCTTTTTTGACGGCGGCGCGGGCTTGGCATCCTTCTTGACGACGGGCTTGTTTGCCGCGCTCTTACTGGACGAGGCGGCTGCTTTCATACTCATTTTGCCCATGGCTAGCAGCTTGAAGGCACAAAACCTTCAAAACTAGACAACGAAAAATCCTGAGTGTTTGAAGATAAGGTACGCAGAAATACCACACTGCCCGACGCTACTTTCTACTTTGCACTTTTCTAGTGTTTCTTGAAATTCGGGGTCCACGGGTCTGCAGGAGCATGGAAAAATGCAGATTCAATGTCTTCACTTACTCTAGTTTTAGGTAAGGGTGTGGCTCTTGTGAGGTGTGGCGTTAAGTACATTGAGTCTGTTGTTCTCATTCAATCACTTCTTCTGATAACAACGCACTTGCTCCTCTCCATGCGATTGTGTACCGAAAAATGTAACACGAACTGCCTGTTCCATGTACCGATCCCGATGCTTCTTCACAGCGGCCTGATCTGAGAAGCAAGAAAGTAGAACACACGAACATATCTATCTGATACTCGTAGTGCTGGGGCGCCAGATTCTTTAAGTACTGGCCTGACTTGTCGCTTGTGCGTATCAGATTCGATTCGTTCAGATTCTGCCAAACCTCAACCAGTGCATGTCCGTCCTCGGCAGATGCTCCGAGACGCACCCTTCGGAACCGAAAAGATCGAAGAGAGACAGGTGAGTATGAAGGGAACTTGGGATACTTAGCGTTGTTGTAGTACTTGTGTTCTTTATTCCCGCACGATTCTTGACTGAATCGACAAAATGCAAAAGCCGAGCCCGATCCTCGCAACAGGTCAAGGATGTCCGGAGTGTACCGAGCAGGTGGGTGCAGCTTGCTGCTTTTGGACCTCCTTCTTCAAAAATCGCGTTTATAATTCCTCCCGTCGTTGTTCTTTTCAACCCCACTGCTCCTTGTTGTTCTGCTTTCTCGAATTTTCTTCTTCGTCGCAGCAAACCGCGCCATATCTTCAAAACGCATACCCGTGCGGGCGTGCTGCGGATCTCGTACGGGTATCGGCGGTAGAAACTGACAGCACGCTTTCCCGATGCTGACGCTGTTGCGATACAGATCGGAGGAGAGGAGGTACTGGCGCCGTAGACATCGTGAGGACCAGAGCTTTCTGCAAAGAGCGCTCGAGCCGATGTACATAATTCGCTCTTGCGGGAGCTGCTCTTCGTGGACGAGCGGTCAGTTTCACGACACCGCTGCTGCGCACTTTCAAGCGAAAAGTGATATTGCATTTTTTCCTCCACCCCTGCCTCCGTATTAAGTGATGGGCGGCGGGGGGTGAAATTCTCTTGCTTGCTGGTGACCACGCCGCCCGCCTGTTCACAACCCTTCCAACTCAAAACACGGGTTAAGATTCCGGACAGGTCAGAAAGCGAAAGCCCCAGAGGCAGTTCTAGCAGGAGAAATTTTGCCAGCTTGTTGGGAGAAGGTCGTGGTACTGCGCTTGATGATGGTGATGCCGAGTTTATATTATGCTGTGGCAGACAATCTCCTTGGACCTCTATCGGAATCACTCTCACCATTCGATCTCGACGGTGTGACGTCGGCGCAACTTGTTCTATTGCGGACCTGCAAGAACTGTTCGCTTTCGTCAGCAGTAACTCCAGCCGTCGCAGCAAGCAATTCGTCTCTTTTGCGCAGTAGACCTGGTTACCCAGGTGGCGAAGACTATCGTCCTCCAGGCCTGCTAGCAGGTCTTTCACTGTGTCATTGTCTTCATCATCGGTAGTACACAGCTGCGTGGGTGTGGGGCAGCAGAAGGTCGGAGCACCAGTGTCACGCATCGTTGCAACGGAATCTCGACAAGAGCGAACGTCGAAGAAGGGAGAGTTTGTCATCGTCATATTCTGATGTCTCTGCATCAATACTGCGCGATCGCCGAACTGCTGGTCGCCCCCAGGAGAGCAGCCGGCGCCCTCTCTACTCAGGCGGGCGACCGAGTTTCGGGCAACATGCCGATTCGGCTCTTTGCGGTCTTCGTCCACGTTGTTACCTCTAGGGTCTTCTTGACCCCTCGTGAAAAGCTCCTTTTTTTCAGGAAATGAAAAATCGCAAATTTTTCCTCGCACGTCGAGCCGAGTGAAGACGCCGGGAAGATTCTTCCTGGTAGGAAAAACTACACAAGCTTTGCTGGCGAGTAAAAACGGCTGGGCTTCCAAGAAATCCATCTCTAAATTCCGGACCAGTTCCTGCACAGTCAAAATTTTCCTCGTTTCTGTTGCCATAATTTGTTCCGTGGCTGTTCTACTTCTCCGCACAAAATTCAGATTCTCCTGTACATCAGCCAAAAACCGCACCCGGAACAGGAAGTCTTGCACTTGTCGCAGTGCCTGTTTGTCCTGCTCGATGACGATGCGCTCCACCGCCAGCGTGCGAAGATCCCGGTCGAGGAAAAGGTCCTCCTCGAGATAAGATCGAAGCTTCTGCACCAGCAGATCTTGTTGGTCTTGGTCGTGGTCCTCTTTGCGCTGGCAAAATTTTTCCTGCTTATTGGGATCCCCGAGAAGAAGGTCCAGCTGCTTGCTGGCAACCAGGCGAAGACGGTCGCGGTCTGTGAGAACGTCTGTTTGGCCGCTTTGAAGGTGAGAACGTGGCCTCTTGTGGTGCGGGGGTGCATTAATATGTGGGGATGCCGATTCGCCTGCGCGACCGTAGTGGGAACTTCGCATTAGCTGCAAGTTCCGACAGTGAAGCTCCTCGTTCAGCCGCGAGCGAGCCTCAAGCCACTGACACAGTTTCTCATTCCGGGAAAGCAACGTGGTCAACGCAAGGTCGATTGCGGTGCGGGTAGCAACATGTAGAGTCTCGACAGCTCCTGCACCATCGTCGTGTGCAAATAAATCTTCGCACGCTCCAGGATCATTCGCAGACGGAGCAGTTCTTGTCGTGTGCAAAATCATGTGATACAACAGGTGCAGCGCCACGAACCGCGAGTTGCATTCGGCCTGGAACGCGAGCGCTTGGAGACGGGATCTTTCTGCATACTGCCTGCGAGGGGCCTTGATGCCTTTATTGGTACTACGAGTATTTTTGTCATCTCCAAGGTTCCGAGACGAAGCAAGACGCACCAGCGATTTCATATTTCGATCCCCCACCTGCTGCGCAAGGCCGCTTCTCAGCTTGGCTCTCGTCAAAAAGGTGCCAATGCAAGATATCGTGAAGGGATTTGAGTCGTCTGCTTTTATTCTGTCCCGATAATTCGAATCTTGCCCATCTCCCGTCGTCGAAAATGAATCATCGTTGCTCCTGCCGTAGGATAAAAATTCATCGTGTGTTGAATAAAATGAGGAGCCTTCAACTTTTTCAATCGCAAAGTTCAAGCGAATAAGCGGCATCGCACTCCCCTGCGCTCGGTTGCTGACGGGGCGGGCGCCGAGACGGGTGATGCTGGCTTGCTGTTCGTGAAGAAAGCCCTCTGACACCACCTGATACGAGTTCATCGCCAGAATCCGAAGAAGAAACAGTACGCATTCCGCCGCATTCTGCTGCGCACTGACTGCTCTTGCTTGTTTCTCTTTCCGTTGTAGATCCAAAGCCGCTTGCTGATCTGCAGCTGCCTTCAAGCGTGCGGAGTCGCAAACTCGTTTGGTGCTGACGCTTACTTCGCTGCTGCTGCTTCTCTCTGTACTACTAGTTTCCGCACTACTTGTACTAGTGGTTCTTCTGCGCGAACTTCTTGGTCGTGCGGTGCTGGGCGCAGTCGCAGTGCTGATAGACGACGCCACTTCTTCGTTGAGGTCGCATTCGCTCAGGCGAAAACTACTCCTGCCGCTGCTTTTTAGTCGCCCCTGATTCATCCGCGTTTTGGAGTCAATTCCCGCGTCAGAGCAACTGGAAATCGAAGCTGTTCTGCGGGAAGTACGGCCGGATGCTATTGGTGGACAAAATGACGACGGCTCATCACGGCGAGTCGAGTTGTTGTAAAAGCAAACGTCGCTTTCCAAATCCCTTTCGTCAAGGTTCATCAGCAAATGCGTCCTGGTATCGGTATCTTGGCAGGTAGAGTTCGTGTCTGTCTCGTCGTCCACTACCTCCGTGGAAACATCCACCAATTGGGGCTGTTGAACTTTCACTTTCTCCGCTTTTATTTCCAATGCACCAAACACCGGGCTGGCCGGCTCCTCGGCCTGTGTAGAAGTTTCTGCAGCGCGAGCTTTCGCCGCTGAGCCTGACGAGTTCTGGCACTCCTTTTCATTTTCCCCGTTTTGCACGCCCAGGCGTCGGTGGTTGAGCTTGTTTTTGCCACTTTTGGAAGTAGCATCCTTCTCTGCATACGCACGAAGGGTCAACACCGTCGGTAGCTGCTTTTTGTTTTTGCGCGGCTGTCGCTTCCATTTCTTCCGTCGTCCGTGCTTGCTTTGCGCTGGAGTTTTGTTCTCTACTTCGGCGTTCGGGGCTTCTACCTGTGGCTCTTTTTGAAGCGCCGCCGTGTCCTCTTTTCGCCGACGAGGACGAAAAGGTGCGCCCGTGGCTCCGCCGATTTCTGCTGGGGGAGACGTACTACAACATGTAGTCGTGGGCGCCACCACGAAGTTTTCGTTTTGGTTTTCTTCACTGCCACTGTCTGACGAAGCAAACCTTACGTGTCGATAGAGTTGATCTTCGGACAGCACAATTTGCTCCAAACGATGCAACAGTCTGCTGCACTCGCGATTCGCGCGATCTGAGATCTGAATATCGCATCTGCCTTTATCGTTTTGCTGTTGGACTTGCCTTTGCGTCAAAGTCTTCTGCACCTTTCTCGCCGCGGGTGCGGATGCAACATCGTAAACTATGGCAAGCGCGAGTGCTGTGCCGACTAATTGAGTGGCGCACGCGTGTAAATCTTTTGCAGTTTCTGCATGGAAATTCTGGCCGCCAAGCTTATTCGTCAGACGAACTTGGATGCCGCGAAATTGTTCATCTAATCCCCATTCTCTTGCTCTCCGCCACAGCGCAGGTTCTATTGTCCTCGCAGGTGGTCGTGCGTTCAGCAGTGTACTAGACGGGGGTAACGGCAGCGCCGACCACATAGGATCGATTTTTGTGTTCAGCAGGAGCAGGCTTTGGTTTTGGAGCTGTAAACTTTCAGATTCAGGTTGCACCTTTTGCCCATCTACTTTAGGGCGGGATTCATCTACTCCATATTTGTTCCCATGTTGACCTCCTGGCTCACGAATGTGATCAGCCGCTCTGTAGTGGTAGCCTTCCCTTGCAGTTTGCTTTGCTGGCTCTATTTTGATTCCCTCGCGGAGCCGCGAGAGTAGGAACAACTCGACGCTGTTTTTCTCCTGCAAAAACCCAAACACGGCTGCCACGACCGCATCGGAATGGAACGGCAGCGCGTCGACGATAAAGGGGCGCAGGTGGTTCGTTTTGTAGAAATTGAATTCCGACGCGGCCAGCAGCGAATTATCGGTTGCGCTAGCATGATCATTTGTGAAGGCAACGGTCGTTGGACTAGTTCCCTGAACAAGTGAAAAATCAGAGACGCTCGTGTTCTCCCGGTTCTGTCTTCCCTTCGTACCTTCTTCACTGTGGCACTTCTGGCGCAGACCCGAGGTGCAACATGCGGCGCCCATTTTTTCATTCGGCTCTTTACTTTTTTTGTTCTTGGTGGCTGTGATTCAGATTCATCTTTGGGGTACTCTTGGCTTTGGCCCTTTATCGGCTTTAGCTCGCCAGACAACGCCAACAGGTCACAAAAAACAAAGTTGTAAAAGTTAAAGTTGTGGAAAAAACTAGTATTTTATTATAGTATCGTGCTTGCTCTGTCGACGCCTCAATAAAATATTTCTTTCTAGGAGAATGAACTTCAACTTACACGACACGACGGGCTGAAATGTGGGTTATCAATGTGAGTAATAGTAGCAAGAGTTGGGGAGGAGCTCGACTTACAAATCGACTCATCTGCTGCTCCACTGCGCGTCAAAAACATTGTTTTTTCATATACTGATTTTTCATCAAAAAATCGTAAAATGCTGATCATCACAGCGGTCGCGAGCGGTGTAGTTTCATTCTTCTGAGAGAGTAGTTTACTGACCGGATGATCTGCAGGAGGGCTGTGGCGCGACACACAGAAATAACGACCGCTTCAAAAATCATACGAATACGATTTCTGTGCTGCTTCATGCGACCGGTTTTCGTGTTCCTCGTGCCAGAGAATCATGAACGATCACTTGGTTTTCTTAATATTCGCAGCGAGAGAGAAGATGAGCAGAGCTACGAATAACGACAAGGACTGGACGACGACCACAAGATGAATAGTCGAGAAGACACGACAAAACACGTTTGATAACAACGGTAACAACTTCAACTTACTAGCAAGCCGACCACACGCAAACTTGTTTGAAACAAGTTTAGTATTGCTTAAATGAAAATAAGTAGCGCCACACAATTAGGCAGATCATCCATCGGGTCGTCCAGCATCTGCGAACAGAGCCTGGTACCTTTGCGGCTTTTGTGCTCCTACCGGGATCTACCAGAGCGAGCGTTATACTACTACCCAAACAGTGCAATATAAAATCCCTTTTTACTAACCGGAGTTAGAAAAATAAGTACTTGTATAGTCGTTAGCTGTGGTAGGGCACAATCAATACTAAATATTTGTCGCATCGGTCCGTAGCAGTACATCATACGTCGCTTTATTGATTCCTTCGTTCTACTTGGTAATCGTTCGTAGAAGTCGTTCGAGGAGCATTACTGCATACATTGGTTCATTTTTTGCAGCTCTGCTGCGAGGTGCAGGAACTGTAGCCGTCGCGTGTTCTATTTGTACTCGTTCCGCAGCGCGGCTGCTCGAAGGATGCTTTATTGTGCCACAAAAGCGGCTGTTATTTCCATCGTAGTTCACTAGTAATACTTAGCTTCGCTTCCTATAAACTTCCACTTCACCAATGATTATGTATGAGTTTTATCAAATGCAAAAGTGTCTGGGTGTGGAATGTTGCCGCTGCCGGGTGTGTCATGCATATTTTGCATGACCCAGGATGTCTGTAATGCACGACCTACCATCACAGATTTCATTCTAGGGGGCTTCCTGATGCCTACTCCGCACGACAAATGCCCTCCCCGCGTCGCACAAACTACGCTCCTCGTCTCGCTGGTCATGCAATACAGATTTTTTTAGAGTCCAAAGTTAGCACGACAAGTTCCAACCTTCCAGGCCCAGAGCCAGACACTTTTGCATTTGATAAGTTTTGTTGGGAGATCGATTTCGGAAAACATGAGATGACTAGCATTCGAAGCTGGAGGTCACCCTTGTGTATCGAGTTATTCTGCCTCTCACGCAGCATTTTCGAAGTGATTCCAAATCGAAGAGTGAAGACGCGACCTTGGTTATTTACAGCTACATGCGCTAGTACACGACAACTTTGTACTTCTACTTTGATTGTGTTCATCAAATCAAAGTTCTGCGACGCAACAGACAACCGATTGTCCCGGGTGCCTGAAGCAAGCCGCCACTTTCGCGGTTGAGATTAAGTCGTTGTCTATATTTTTCGCATAGCAAGAAAGTGACAAATCTTTTGTCTAGAACAAGAGCGAATTTTACTAGGTAGAGCATACGTCCTACGCTCGTCCCCTCGGTATACAGTTGCGTCTAGATTGAAGGCCAATACTAAAAAAGTTGTGGGCTGGCGCACTGTGATGTAGTTCACCGCAGGCGAAGGTAACTGAAAACGCAGCACTGCGTTTGCGCTAGCTGTTTGCCTCGGCGATGTGCAGCTACTTAAAAAAATTAGGTGTCGCAAAACTGGCATCGTAATCTTCGTGTGGTGAGGATTTATTTGTGAAAAGCAAGTTTCACGTCGGAATTCTTTTAGGGGTAGTTCGTCTAATACTAATATACGTATACAGCATAATTTTAGATGTACTAGCTCGGAAATGTTGGTACTATGTCCTTAGCCTTCGGCTGAATTGCGAGCAGCGAAAACTCCTGCACCTGCTTGCAAATCCAATAGTAATTTCCTGAATTTTGATTTTCATCATTATTTTTCTGAAACGTCCTATACTCATACGGATAGAAGCGCTTTTCATTCAATCTTGTGTCGCAGTTTCGTTGGGTTTTAATAAAGTCTACGTACTAGGGTTCTACTTCCGTCGTTGGGTTTGTTGCAATCCAAAGAAAACTTTACCGAAAAATATCCTCCCGATAATTTCGAGCGCGAGTCTCCATTTTTGCGCTGACCCACTAGAGAGTCATGGAAAATTTAGCGAAGGGATCTCGCAAGCCTCCTCCGGGCGTAAACTCTTCGTCTTGTGGCAGGGGGAGTGCGATCTGTCCGATGGAGCAGGTGGCTGAATGATCTCCCGCGGCACTAAGTCCTCCACCACCGCCGCCGAACAAATGGTCGCCCCATTTCGGGCCTCCATTAATCGCTTCCTTGGTTGCCTGGTTCACTTTCATTGCTAGGGAGGAAGTGTTAGTGTTTTCAGCTTTCGCATGATTATGCTTTGTTTGCTTTATTTCTGAGGTCGTTTTTGTAGCAGTCGTCGTGGTAGAAGCTCCTGCTCCAGAAGTTGTTGCGTTGGACGAGGACAATGCGGTGGTGGTGTGCGGCTCGGAGGCGACCGGACTGGTATTCTTCGTCGCGTAGGACGGGGTGAGAATGTTCTGCATCTGGGACATTTTCTGCCCCGACGTTGAGGAAAACCAATCCTGCAGGCGCGTCTGCCCCCAGGACACGCAGTCTTCATCGGTGGCGGTAGAAAAAAACAACATATCGTCTTCGAACGACCCCTGATACGTGGTGGTCGTGGGGAATTGCACTCCTTCTACTGGTCCTTCTGTAGTCGACGGGTTAATACCCAACGACCCTACCGCTGAACTTTTCGATGTTGCACCAGTGGTCGCGTTATTTTCTTCTCCCCCCATCTTCAAAGTTCTGACGCGCAACTCAGAATCAATTTCGTGCGGAGAGAAGGAGCCCGTCGTTTCCAGTGGACTGTGGTCGACTTTTTGCTTTTTCGCACCGCTGGAATAAAGTAGATCTGGTTCTTGTGCACCAGTTCTTGCAGCCACTTCCCGTCCCGACTCACCCTCTTCGGGTGCGAAAAAGCTTTTATCGTCCCTTGCAGCAACCATTGTAGCTGCACTTTGAGACGTCCGCTTCCTCTTCCCACCCTCTTTCGGAACCGCTTGCCCTTCTCCAGTAGGATCTTCCTTCCCTGGTTCTCCGTTCAATATTTTATTCAACCTGCTTATTTCAGCATCGGCCATCCGCTCAACATCATCTTCCGAACAATTATTCATCGTTTCGTTCAGTACCTCCTTTTTGTCTCCGTCACGAGAAGGAGAGGAAACCGCAAAACCATCCTGTTTTTGGAACTCGTGGCAACTTCTTGCGTCAGGCTGGTCCACCTCATTGACCGTGTGGTCCTTCTGTTCTGCACTAGCACTATCTGCCCCTCCTGACGACGACGCAGATGCAGGTCTCGCTGCCTGTTCCCTCTGGCCCTTCTGTTCGTTACTTTCGATGACCTCGGAGACCAGTTTGAAAAGGTTCGACTCCGTTCCAGCATCTTCCTTTTGCTCCCCCACAGCGGTACTACCCACCGCGGGCGAAGATCGCAAAACATTCTGCAGATTCGCCTGCCAGTTGTAGCCCCCGCCGCGCTTTGTCGTGTTTTTACCACTGGTACCCTTGTGCTGGTGGTACTCATTCATCTTGCTGTGTTGATTCCCGCCTTTATAATTCGCGTAGGGACCTCCACCAGGGCGATTGCACAAGTGGTAGGGTACCGGGCCGGGTGAACTAGCTTTCGAAGAAGTGGACGAGGTTGTGTTAGTTGTGTTGCTCTGCGATATATCAAATGTAAAAATGTCTGGGTCTGGAAGATGTCATGCAGATTTTCCATGACCCATGAGGTCTGTGATGCATGCCCTAGCATCTGAGATTCTGCGAGGGCTTTCTGATACTCATACCGCATGAGAAATGCCCTCTCCGCGTAGCACAAATTGCACCCTTTATGCTGTTCATGCAATACAGATTTTATCATTATCCAAAGTCCAAAGGTAGCATCACAAATCCCATTCTTTCCTGACCCAGACATTTTTGCAGTTGATACGATACAGAGGGAAACATTTTCGCGTAGTTCATTTTTTTCAACGGACAGGCCGTGAGTTGATTTTTGTCGTCAATGTTGTTATCTTCTTGCTCAGAAGTCGTCGTCGTCGAAGTGCCATTTGTATTTTTGGTTGCATTTTTGCTTGTCATAGATTCGGTATTCGAAGAAATATGATCTCCTCCAACAGCATGAAGATCAACACGAGCGTCGTCGCTACAGCCGTCGTCAGCAGCTACCGTCGTCGTAACGGTAACGCTTGGGCTTGCCGCGGTTACCAAGTTGTTGTTCCCAAAAGAAGTGCTCGCTGTCGCTTCGGCCTCGGTAGTCCCCGAATGAGCCGTGGACGAGGAACAGCCATGGGTTTCCTGGCCTGGAAAGTTCTTCTTTTCTGCTGCTGGTGAGTGGTTGTTCTCGTTCTTCCCACTGCTAGCGGTGCTGTCGCCAGAAGAGTTGTTGCCGTCGGTCTGGGTGACACCACCTCCACCCGGGCTGTAAGTTTGTATTTGACACCTTTACTTAGAACTTTTCATCTGATCATGTAGTTTATTTCCATGCAAATGCATTCGCAATGGCATTCCACATGCGCTAGATAATTGTAATTCTCAAATCAAACACCAACCACTTGCTCAAGAAACACTCCTATTTCCATCATGTTTCTTCGATACCTATTCGTACTGCTGTAATTCGATCCGGCCCGGGTGTTTTTCTCCGCAATAGTTGTAATATCGTCTTCTTTGTTCCCTCCGGTTTGCTTTTCCTTGATATTATCCACTGCCGTCTGCACGTTGCGCATCGCCCGGTCGTTTTCCAAAGTTTCAGCAATGACCGAGGACGGCGGCAGGATCAGATCGCCGCCGCGCAGCGTCCCTGGCGACGCCTCGTCGCCAATCTCCGGCAGGGGCGGATAGGCCCGCATCTTTGCCAACAGCGCGTCGCGCGCAGGGTCCTTGGGCTGCTTGTTGTTCTCTGGCTTGACAAAAAGTCCATCCGGGTTGTTTTTCAACATCTCGCCGTGCTGGGTCGTGTCGCCTAAGATTTTTTTGTTTGAAGTATTATATCAAGCTAAAAAAGGTTAAGGTTCATCTCATCTGATCTCAACAAATTCAACCAAGATATAAACTTTCTTGCCAAATAGAATTCGAGCGGTGTTTAGTTCCTTCACAAGAACCGCTGGCCTTATTAAGTATATCAGGGCGCCATGCGAACGCCAAGACCGTATGATGATCTTCAGCTGTGTCATTTCTTCACCTGCAGGTCCACCTGGATTTTGTTCCAGCACGATCGTGGAACAAGCGACATTGTCTCGCCCCGAACAAGATGAGTCCACCGAGGCGGCGCTCAGTGCTGGCGACGCAGTCACGGATGAAGTTCCAGGCCCGCCGCCGCCCTTGGTCGTCACCACGAGGTCGCAGTGCAGCGTTCCATTGGCCGTGGTAGTTATCACACGGTCCCCGGTCAGCTGGTGCGCGACCGTGGAAATGGAGCTTGCTTTGGTGCTCGTGGTACGGACGGGGGCGCTCACAGCGACGAACGGGGGACTGCTCTTCGCAGCTCCTGCGGATGTAGTACTGGGAAAATGGTCGACGTCTTGTTTCCCCGCGCCTGCGTTAGTACTGGTAGTGCTATCTTCGGAAACAAGGAGGACGGCGGCACCACTAGAGGAAGTTCCCTGCCCTTGCATGTTAATATTACCTCCAGTCCCGGTCCCTTTGAAAGACGTGTTCATCGAGGTGCCTCCAGTTGTCAAGGGAACAAGTGCCCCGCCTTTACCAGCCCCGGCCTTGTTCAAATTTGTAGCGTACTTCGTGGGCTGATAACCCTTGTTCATCGTGTTCCCGGTACTATTGTAGAAGCTCTTGTTACCAGGAGCTCCTGGACCGAGTAGCGGGCTGGTGTGTGGGGTCGTCGTGGCGGACAGCGTCCCACCGCGGTGCGGCATGTGCTGCTGCGGTTGATGACCGAGTTGTTGTGGTCCTTTTGCACCACCATTCGGCATCATTTTTCCACCTCCACCGTGCGTGCCAGGCTGCATTGCTGCACCTAGCATGGACGAACAAGTACCGGTCGTCCCCGGGGACGGATTGAGCGTGCCGCCCGTGGTCGTGGTCCCGAAAGGAGCACCAGCGGGATTGTACGCAGTTGTGGTGCCCTTCTGCTGTTGCTGACCGTTGCTGTAGGGCTGGAACGGAGGTTGGGGGGGCTGCGGTACTCCGCCCGACAGAACTACGGGACCACCGTGTTGATGAGGGGAACAAGCCGCAGAGGGCAGTTGACCGCCTTTGACGATCGTTGGGCCATTGTTGGAGGATCCCGGGGCTCCTCCTGGAGTGCCGTAGCTGTGGAATTGATGCGGCTTACCTCCGGAACAAGGCAGCACCGGGGCCGGAGGTGGGGGTGGAGGCGGCGGGGGGGTGTGGTTCGGTGTACTACCTTTATTACCCTGGTGCGGGGGCCCGGTAAATCTCATGGTTGGGGTAGGATTGTTGTGCTGTTTCCCGTTTGAAGAGGTCGTTGTCCAGGCGCCGTTGAAACTGCTGTTGTAGCCAGAATTTCCTTTATTGCCCATACCCCCGTTATTAACCTGGTGCTGGTGCTGACCCAACATGCCGCTGTTTTTGTTGTACAAGGGTCCACCACCTCCTCCGCCTGGTGGTAGAGCATTGGACGGACCGCCACCCTTACTGAACGGCTGCGGCTGGTGGTGAAGGGGAGTGCCAGCAGAACCTTTATTCGTCCAGGCGTTACTCGCATGTTGTTGGGGGTTGCCCGCGGGTCCGAGGTTGGGAGAACAAGCAGGAGAAGCATAAGCGAGAGCAGATCCATAGCCTAGAAGTATGAATAAACGTAAAAAGTTTCTCCGTTTTTCGAACATATATCGCTCACGCAAGAATAGCAAAAAACATGACAGTCAAATGCGATTGCGAATTTATCATCCATGAGTACGATTCTTGGATTCCATTACGTTCACAAATCATTCAATTGATTCTAACAAATACCGCCCCCCCTTCCTTTCTGCGGTTGCAGGTGGTGCAAGTCGCCCATTCCATTCGGCACGCTGCACCCGGACTTGTCCGCGCTGCCTTTGTGGGCTCCTGCGGCCAGCATGTTCATGTTCTCTGCTCCCTTGCCATATGGGTGTTGACCACCGCGAAAGTTATTTGCGTTGGATTGAAAACACATACCATTGCCGCTTGTCGTAGTCACCGGAGGACTCAAAAGTGGATTTGCCGGCTGCTGCGGCTCATTGATGGACGCGAGCCAGGCCGTGAGATCGCTCCCGGACTTGGCAGAAGCTGACGCAACGTGGTTCTTGCCCCCGCCCTGCTGGTTGGTCGTATTGTTCGACGACGATGTTCCTCCACTCGCTTCCTGCAGAAACGCCTGCAACAAATCATGCCCGTTGTTCTGGGGGCCGGAGGAGGTGGAGGAGGAGCCTTTGTTGTTATTATAGTTGCCGCCCCAACCACCTGCCCCGGCTTTGCCTCCTGCGTTTCCCCTGTTGCCCGGCACCACCTCTTCGACGCCACCGCCGCCCTGGTGCTGATTCTGCCTGCTGTCCATGAAAGACTCCAGGAACTGCAGCGTCTCCGCGCGGGTCATGTTGTTCTCTGTTGTACTCCCGTGGTAGTTCCCGTCATGATGTTCACCGGTAGCAGAACAACCGCCAGGAGTCGTACTAGCACCGGAAAGCAGGTAGGAAAAGAGGTCATCTTGCACTCCACCTCCCGTCTGCGCTCCACCTCCAGCACCGGCCTGGTGGTGTTATGAAAGAGACAACAAAGCGATTCGTATGACTTTTTTGGGCCTCGTCTGAGTCACCAATGCATCAACGAGGTCGACGTGCATCTGGACTTAACCGACCCTGTGAGGATGCAATCTAGTCCCGCAAAAGAAACCGCCGAACAGTGTTAGCGGAGAACTTACAACTTCACCAGAGCAAAGAAAGGAGAACCGAACGAGTGTTGCCTTCTTTGCTGCACTGAGCAGTTATTTGAATAATTTTCACACCCTGGGGACTCAGACTCACAGCTGCCTGCTCGTCTACAAAAAATGCGATTTTTGCCTCCGATAAAGCTCCCGCTCCCAGCTGGCCGTCGGGGTTGTGGTAGTGCGCTGGCGCACTTTCACCATACAGAAGCTGCTCGAGGCTCGCGCCATCGGCATCCTCGGGATGTTGGCCCGTGGAAGAGATGATCATTTCCACGCTTCTATCTTTTTTTGAGGTAGCTGTTGTTTTTGAAAAAATTGAGATCCACGATGCGTTAGCGTTGTAAAACGTGTTTTCTTTTGAGAAGATTATTGAAAAAGATCCTTTAGTTTGTTTATGCGAGCTACGACGCGAGGATTCTAGTACTTGTACGTTGCTGTGAATGTAGTACGTGCGCGAAAGGCAAATACGCTTCAGAAAAATACAAAGAAAAAAGAAACAAAAAGGCAGATCCAGAGACAGAGTCACGGTTGCTTGAGTGAAACGTTGTGGGATTGCTGCTTGAACTTGATGCCGTTGTAGCTTCTTACATACGTCGTGGTAACAAAAGAGATACTTAAGTACACAACTTGTGGATCCACCGATGGTGATGGAGCTAGTCTATCCGGTTAAGCCAACTCGGGTTCGCGATTTTTTTTTCCGTGCGCGGCGCTTCTTTTGTTGTATAGAAACAGAAAGCTAAAAGTAAAAATTTGGGCCTACTTCTTTTTATTTTGCCTACACCTAGAGTTGTGGCCGCTTATAATCAGGAGTTTAGGTTGTATTTGTTGCGTGGAGTCCAAGCGGATATTATATATTTGTGTTCGTGTGTTGCGGTCAAAAATTTTTTTCTGAAGCAATGTACTGAGGAGCTTCTACAGCTATGTATGTTGTGTCGCCTTGACTCGTCAGAGACTCGTCATCAGAAAAAGTTGCTTCCTGTAAAAAGTTGTGATAGTTCATTGGGCGAGGACCTCGTTCGATTTATGTAGTTATGCAAGGGACAACACAACTACGCCGGGGACAGAAATTCATTACTTATTCTCGCACTTCATCTTTTAAGTACGCGAAAATGAAAAGGAATGCTGGACATGGATCCGCTTTTTGCACTGAAAATCTGGGACGCCGCAGAAGTACTGGATTGCTGTTGACTCCGAGTGGTCGTGCTGTCACAGAAAATACAATAGATATGGATACTTACTATCAAAGTGCGCAGTACTGTGCTTGTTGTGATCGGACTGCAAGCGTCTTCTCCTGTTGAAGATCATGCCACGACGTCCAAGACCGGTACTGCGCTACGCCATAAAACAAGGTGGCACAAAAACCTTGCCGTGCTCGGACACAGGTTCGAAAGATTCAATTTCTTGATGCGCAGTGCACGTGCCTTCTCTTGTGCCTGGAGTGAAGGAACGGCTATAGTACGCTGCAAGTAATACTCCGCAATCTTGAACAGCTACTAAGGCTGCAGCTTATGTCGCGTAGTGGGAGGGTGAACGAGTGGACAGGGGGGAAAGAAAAACGCCAGAGGGTGGGCAAGGGAGAAAATTTTTGATGCAGGACGGGGCCAGGCATCTGCGCCGCTTCTTGCTGAACGAACGAAGGCGGAGCGCCATGGGGCGCCCGTGGTTCCCGTCGTTGCGCGAGCGCGAGGACCCCGCCCGCACTGGGCGCGCGTTTGCGTGGCGGCAAGCCTTAGGCCCAAGCAACAACGCAAAGCGCGGCAGCGGGCGGGCGCCAGTGGACGGGGGAAGGAGGCAAGGGAACTAATAGTCCGCGCCATGCGAGGCGCTGGCACGTGACGCCCCGCCCGCGCGTTTGCGGTGTGGCCCGCCCGTGCCGCCTGCCCCCTGTGTGCCCCGCCCCTGCGCGCCTTGGTGCCCCCCCCGCCCTTCTCCCGCGCGCAGCCTTGCAGAGAAGGGGCTCGCTGATGCCCCTGCCGCGCGCGTGGATGGAGGACGGGCGCCGGGGCGGGGCAGCCATTGCCCCCCAGGCGCAGGGGCCCACCACCCTCCCCCAGCACCCCCGGACAACAACGGCACCCCCCGCGTTAGCTCGCGCGAAATCTGCCCCGCCCCCGTCTGCCTCCCTCGCGCGCACCCTCCAAGACAGAGACGGCGGACGGTGGCGCCCTCTGCCGGCCTCCTCGTGAGCAGAGGCAGGCAGGGGGGGCGCCGGGGGAGGGTGGTGGGCAGCTGCTCGCCTGCAAGCCTGGTGCTTGCTGGGGCGCGGTTTCCCCTTCGCGAACAGAGGGAGGGCGCCGGGGGAGGGCGGTGGGCAGCTGCCCGCCTGGTGCTAGGCCGCCGGCGCCGTTTCCAGCGAACCCATGCCCCCCGCCTTCTGTGCGCCCTCCGCCCGCCCGTGCTTCCCGCTTTCCCCGTGCTTCCCGCTTTCCCCGTGTTTCCCGCCTTCCCCGTGCTTCCCGCCTTCCCCGTGTTTCCCGCACGCTTTCCCCGTGCTTCCCGCCTTCCCCGTGCTTCCCGCCTTCCCCGTGTTTCCCGCACGCTTTCCCCGTGCTTCCCGCCTTTCAATCGGAGGGCCCGGGGCGGTGGGTGCTTCTAATTTTCTTCTATTTTTTTTCTGGATTTTGAAAAAGCACGACCGCCCGCGACCCGGTAGCGCCGGCTGGAGGCACAGGAGCCGGCAGAGGGGCAGGCCCCCACCCTTCATCCAAATCCTACACAAACAATCGCCCTGCCGCAGAACCCTCTAAATTTTCAAAAATAGAAGACCGTCCCGGATGACCTTCTAAATTTGTTCTATTTTTGGCATTCTATTTTGACCGTCTATTTTTTTGTCTATTTTTGTGTTCTATTTTTCATGTCTATTTGCGTTGTCTATTTTCCCTGCTAATTTCTTTCTGGAACGACCCGGATGCCACCTGCCGGAATGGGTCCCCGGCAAAGATTTAGAAGCAAAACGCGAAAAACCTTAGGGAAATCCCTATGGTGCCGAATTTAGCCAAGATTTCGAAGATCTCGCCGGCGGTGACAAAGGACGTTCCCATACCCTCGGACATACCCCGTGCCCGTCTGCCGGGTCTTGCGAAATACTATGGGTCGGGTCCTGTTGGCGCGCTGACTCGGCGAACCCACACGGGTCTAGGCGCTTGGGCGCCGCCTCCTGGTACGCTGCTGCCAAGCTAGCCAGGCGCCACAGAACCGAAAAGCGAAAGCCCAAACCGCCCGCCCGCGAAGCTACCAGGGCCCCGAAAAACACCGCGGCGCGCCGGCTGCACCCGGGGAACGCCCCAAGCAGATCCCCACGGCTTTCGCTTTTTCGAAAAGCCGAAGAATTTAGCCATTTTTTAGCCTGCAAAATGGCCCCGGGGCCCTCTACCTGACGCCTTCCCCGTGCTTCCCGCCTTCCCCGTGCTTCCCGCTTTCCCCGTGCTTCCCGCTTTCCCCGTGCTGCCCGCTTTCCCCGTGCTTCCCGCTTTCCCCGTGCCCCCCGCTTTCCCCGTGCGCCCCGCTTTCCCGTGCCTCCCGCTTTGCCCGCGCGCCCCGTTTTCCCCGTGCTTCCCGCTTTCCCCGCGCTTCCCGTTTTCCCCGTGCTTCCCGCTATCCCCGTGCCTTCCGCTCTCCCCGTGCTTTCCCCGTGCTTCCTACCTGCTTTCCCTGTGCTTCCCGCTTTCCCCGTGCTTCCCGCCTTCCCCGTGCTTCCCGCTTTCTCCGTGCTTCCCGCCTTCCCC
>CAJINV010000001.1:1371362-1538224 GCA_905178155.1 Amoebophrya sp. A120 | reverse complement strand
TTGTGCGATGGGCATTGCGCGATGGACATTGGACGGCGGACAGTGGGCGACTGGGCGATGGACATTGGGCGATGGGCGAACTCCCAGAAGCTTGTGAAAGTTTGGAAATTACAAAAAAAGTTTCGACGTGGGCGGTTTTCTTTCCCGTCGCAAAATTTTAACTTGCGCAGCTCAGCAATAGGAGTTATAAAATTACTCTGAACCGATGATCCATGAAAAAGGAGAAATTATCGCTGCAACATTCCGTGCAATGTGTGGCCCAGTTAGCAAAAAAGGATCCCATGGTTTGCGCCCGACTGAACAAAGTCTCACGTTTCCAAACATGATCATGCCAACGGCACACGAAGCCGATTGCATCTTCGTGGCGGTTCAAAGAGTGCCCAGCACACATTCATTTTTCTAATAAAGCCGTAGTGCGTTTTTCAAAAATAAAAGTGAGAATGGGTATCTTTTCATTTTTGAATTCCGTGATTGCGATGAATGGGTTTGATATAAAAAGACTTCAACTTCGCTTTTCAGAAGTGAAAAACTAAAGTAGTCTCGTAAAGAACTTCTGGCATCAATTTGCAATTGAAGTTCACCGAAGTTGAAGTCCAAAATAAAAATTGCCCGCGTAGAGATTCCCTCTCGTCGGCGGGAAGATCTGTAGCAGTACAGTTGTGATTCATTTCTGGATCTGGCCTGCTACCTGGTTTTCTTGAAAAGAATGTTTGTCCTGGGACGACAGTTGCGAATTGACAATGTCGCCAGGACTGGAAATGATGTCCAAAGAAAAACAGTTTTTCAGTTTCTTCAGTGCATCGATGATTTTTACGAATTCGACTTCACGCCAAATTCTTTTCAACAGCAGTTCGCTCATTTTCTAGTTGTGGCAAGTTGATGCTGGTAAAAAAAGTCGTCCTGCGGTCCGTGGTAGCGCGCGTCACAGTTATCGAAAACGGAGACTCAGAGGCTTCATTCTGTCTTTTAGTTTTTCCACCAATTTCCGTTACCATCCGTTTCCCAGGGATGCTTGTAATAGACGTACTTTCCTTTCTTGTAATCCCAAACGCGCTTCCACTCGTTTTCCTCACTTGTGTTCTCATTTTTCTTGTTGTAGTACGAAGATGCTCCTTGCCACGAAGATGAGCCGGATCCACCGTTGCCCGCGGCGGCGCCGTCATCTGGTGGCGTCGTGCAGGTCGTAGAATTTTCTAATTTGTGTATTTCTTTACTCCCATATGTTTTGCATCAACAATCCGCACCTGCTAATGTGCCTGCTTCAGAAAATTAGCTCACATCAGTCTGAAAAAAGACAGTGACTGTTTGTAGTTGTACCTGCGTCCTCATTTTCCCGATTTTCGGTATGTTGTTGCTTCGTTTCCGGTCTCGATGAAGAAGGGTGGGGACCAGAACTCGACGCGTCGGCATCTGTCGCAGCTACTCCTCCTGTGCCTGTATTGATTTCGCATTTTTTGCATATCAGAATACCAAATATAGCCGCCGGGGCGGAGGTAGTGAGGTCGTGGGCGTTTTTTTGCCGGCCATCGCCTTGGCCGCGGCTTTGCTTTTTCTGGGCTCGCCATACCGCCCTGAGTAACGTTAGGCCGCACGGTATGGCGGCCGCTTGGTAAACATCGCAAATTTTGGCAAATTCCCGAAATTCCTTTCCGAAGGCCAGCCCCCATGCTATGGGGCCGATCCGGGTGCCACGGGGGGCGCCCAAAAAGCGAAGAAAAATCGGGCCCATAGCATGCGGATTGGCTTTGCGCGTCTTGGGCGCTTTTTCTTTTTCGCGTTTTTATTTTTCACGCCGGCGCTTTTTGCAAAGCTTCCCAGGCTCTGAAACCGGCGAAAAGGCGACCGCTTTCGCGGCCGCCCAAAATGCTCCGAAATCGCGGCCGTGCCATGCTGTTTCGCTGTTCTGATTTTGGACGTGTTTTTTGCGCGCCCCTTTTTGGGCGCCCCAAACCGCCAGAAACCAAGGCGGTGGGCGCCTCAGAAGGGCGCTAATTTTGGCGACTCCTTTGCGTCGTTTTATCCAGTGCGAGTCGATAGTTTTCGACCGGGCTTGTTTGACAACAAAGCCCCGGCCGCTTGATAATTGAAAATCTTTTTCGTCAAAAAACACTTTCGCCCGCTTGAAAACTGCCGGTCGTTTTTGAGGGTATATGTCAAAAAAACTCCCTGGTTAGAACCGTTCGGTGACCTCACTACATACTATCCTCATGCAGAATTGAGCGGCTAGAAGTTGCACAAGGTGCATCTGGGGCTCATTTTCTTCTGCATCTGCGAATAGAAGTACTTGTACTTGCAAACACAACAACAAAAAAATTAAAGTTGTCCGCATGAATAGGAGGAAGGGCAAAATGTGGCTTCGACGTGCGGACCAGCGTATCAAAAAAAAATGTACCCGAATTTTTTCCATCGCTAGCAGAGGGCTCTGCTTCGCCAGAGCCATCGCCTTTTTTCCGGCTTTTAGACGAGGTGGCAGAGGAAGATCTCGCAGATGCAGATGCAGAAGCTGCTTTTTTAGTATTTCCCTGCTCATTTTTGCGATCAGAAGCTGCTGCAGCTTTCCCTTTGTTCCGCTTGCCCTTCCCTTTCCCTTTGTCAGGCGCGTTCTCAACATCATTTTTCTTGTCGTTCACCTTCCAGCAGTGGTTCTCGTAGTCCCATTTTTCCCGTACGTCTTGATTGCTGTTTCCCGTGGAAGAGGAAGTTGACGAACTGAACCCACCTTGACCACCACCCGCTTCACCTTTTTGTTGATAAAAAAAAACAGGTCTTTCAGTTTCATTCATCTCATAAGCACGTTCTATCTTTAGGTACGCGAATACAAAAGCAATGAATCTGTAGTGCCGTAGCCGTCGGCATCTTGTTTTCCCCCGATTCCAATTTCATGAAAAAGTTGCATGCTCACTTCGTATAATAGGTCAGTGAACATAGATCATGAGGCTCTGTACCTGCATCCCATTCGTGTTCAGCGTCGTCCGGCTTCTCTTCCCAAACGGACGACGTGCGGCCGCCGCCTTTTTGCGCATCGCTCGACTCCGCGGCATCGTTGCTCGCGGAGGCTTCCGGCGAGTCCGTCTCTTTCAAAGTAGATGCTGCTCCGGCGGAGCCTGGTATGATGCATTTTGATTTTCATGAATGAGCACGAAGCTGTAGTTCTGCCAAATGCTGCATGTGCATTCTGCTGGTCCACCAGGTGACAGTCTTCATTTACAAAAAAAAAGTACTTACCGAAATTTCATCTCTCGTGACAACGCACACGCATGAAGAAAAAGAGGCTAGAGTCGATATCTCAGTGCCTTAGCCTTACCTGAGCAACGTCCCTTGCCCTTTCCTTCTCCCTTGCGCTTCTCCTGATCGGCTTGGGGCTCTCCTTTTCCCTTAGCCTTCGCATCAGGCTGGTTGCCTTTATTTCGCTTTCCTTTTCCCTTCCCCTTTCCATCGTCAGGAGGTCCTTTGCCATCGTTGGTGTCGCGATTCTGGTTCCGCCAGGAATCATGCTGGTGCTGCTGCTGCCAGGAATCCTCTTGGTTTTGCTGGTCGTGTGTCTCCCATTGGGTTTGGTCAGTTTCTTCTTTCCAGCACTTGTTTTCATAGTCCCATTTCCGCTCCTTGCTGTAGTCGTTCTTTTTCTGGTTCTTCCGCCAAGAGTTATCGTCGTTGGAGCTCCAATAACTGCCTTGCTTCTTGTTGTAGTCCTTCTCCTTCCACGACGACTCCTTCCAGCTATCGCCTTGCTTTTTGTTGTAGTTGTGGCTTCCGCCCGCTCCCCTCCCCTGCCAGTTTTGGTTTTGATTGTGGTTGTAATTGTGATCGCCCTGGTCCTTGTACCAACCGTTCCAATTCTTATTGTTCTGTGCGTTGTAGTCATTTTTGTACTGATTGTACTGGTTTGACTGGTTGTACTTGTTGTTTTTCTTGTAGCTGCCATACTCGCTGACGCTGCCACCGCCGCCGTCATGATACTGTTCGTTTTTCTTGCTAGAGCCGTAGCTGTTGTCATATGATCCCTGGTGGTTGTTGTATTGGTAATTCTGATTTTCCTCTTCGCCCTGTTGCTCGTCCCAGTTCCAGTTGTCATCGTGCTTTGACTCCTCGCCGCCGCCGCCCGCGGCTCCCGCGACCGGAGCTTTTTCGCCATTTTGCTGTACGGAAGAGGAGGATGAAGACGCTGCTGCTACATTTGCATCCTCACCGTGGTTGTTTGCGTCTGCGTTTTCCGTATCGGCTTCGTTTTCCATCGTGGCTGCCTTCCACCAATTCCGGTTGCCAGTGTATTTGTCGTCTTGCTCTTTCCACCAATCGTTGTTTCCATGATCATTTCTGCTTTTCTGCTTCTGCTGCTCCCACCACGACTTCTTGTTGTCTTGGTGCTTGTTGGCCTTGTCGTCCCACGACCACGACTTCTTATCATCGTGCTTGCCGCCCTGGTTCCAATTCCAGTTTTTGTTCTTGCCCCATGATGAGTGACCTGACCACGACCAGTCATTTTGGTTCCTCTTCTGCTTCTTCGCATCTCTTCCGTAGTAGTGATAGTCTCCGCTGCTGTTATCGTAGTCGTTCTTGCGCTTCAAAGAACTACTGAAGGCCCCGGTCGTGCTGGACGGCGAAGCGCTGGCACTGGCAGCTCCAGCTTCCGTGTGATTTTCATCAGTGTCTTTACTCTTCTCCTTGTCGTCCTCCCAACCCGCAAACCAGTCTTTGTCGTCCCAGGTTTTCTTCTTGTCCTCCGCAGCAGCACTCTCTTGCTCCGCTTGCGTGGCTGGCAACGGCTCGAGTGTGGTTTTCAAGTAGAGCAGCTCTTTGCCATACAGCTGGAACGACGCATCCCAGGCCCACTTGTCTTCGCGCATCGTCGTCCACTTGCAGTATGTCTTTTGCTCCGTAACATTCGACAGAAAATCGCCCTGATGCGCCACGAGCAGCTTCTCTCCAGATACAACATCAGCATCAGCAGCAGAGCTGGACGATTTTTCGACTTCGCCATCATCATCTCCTGCGATTTCGCCCATTACAGCGATCGCAGGAGCTTCCTCGTGGTTATTTTCTCCCCCAGCTGCCACTGATGAAGCAGACGCATCGGCATCGCCTTCATCTCCGAAAGATTCTGCAAGAGCTGCGCCATCTTCAGTCACATCCTCAACATCAGCCAGGATTTTTTCCACATCTGGGTCCACCTGATCCGCGTCCGCCATTTCCACATCTCGCTCAAAGGCGAAGGATTTTCCCTTCTTCCCGGCTGCCTTCGCCTTTGCGGCTTTCTTTTTCCCGGCCGGCCCTGCAGCACGCTTCGCAGCTGCTTTCGCCGTGATGATTTTGCCTTTCGCCTGGCGCTCAGCCTTCAGAAAGGAGGGGGTCGTAACGTAAAAGGTGATCGCGGCAACGAAGTTCTCGAGCCTCTTCAGGCCTTCTGCGCCCTTCTCGTCCGGCAGTGACATTGCCGTCGCGGTGTACTTTTCGTCCTCTGGAACCGGATCCCGAAACTCGAGCCCCTTATAGCCCGTCTGTTGCACGGCGATTTTGTTGCGGCAGCAGTACTCCCTTTTCTGGTCGAAAAACCCCGCCCAGCGCTTTGACGCGTCCCCCCATGCCTTTTGCAGCAGTGGGGCCCAGTACTTTTCCCGAAGTTTTTCAAACGTCGCGAACAGTTGCAAATTGTCCACCAGCATCGCTTTGGCCCGACGCTGCAATTCGTTGAGTTGCGTCACCACCGTCCTGTCCATTGTATTGACGCCGCCGAATGTAACATCTTCGCGCCCGAGCACGGCCAACCAGTTCCCCTCTGAGAGAGTCCGAAAAACGTCTGTTTGTCCATTCGCAAGCACCTTCTTCACATCTGCCGGCGTTTTAAGCGTTCCGCCAAGGTGGTAGATCTGATTTTTCGCGGCCCCGTCCGCGAGCAGCTTGCATAAAACAAACAGCACGTCACAAATCCGAAGTTTCGGAAGCCCGGGCTTCGTGCTCAGGAAGTACGCCTCCACACGATCGTCGGGCTGCTGCTGCTCGGAATCGCCCTCCACTTCCTCTCCATTTTTTCCTTTTTTCTTTGCCGCAACCTTTTTCATCGGCGCCGCAGCCTTCTTCGCGCCACCCTTGACACTGTCATTCTTTTTCGCCACCTGCTGCTGCTGTTTCTTCGCCTTTGCGCTATTCTTCTTTGACGACTTAGCTTTTCCTTTTTTCTTATTCTTATCACGCTGCGACCACGCAGAAGCGGAAGACTCGTCGTCTGAATCCTTTTCGCTGTCGTCGTCGTCGTCGTCCTGTTGCGCTCCTTCTTCACCCGGGCCATCAGGGTCGACCGCAAAATCGTCGTCGCCAGCAGCAAGTGCTAGCGGGCCATCCTCCGCAGTCGCGTCCTCGTCGAGAACGTTGCCAGCATAAAGATCGAACTCATCGTCGTCCATTTCCTCCTGCATGAAAGCGTCTAGTTCTGCGATGCCGATGTCGTCAGCAACCTGGTTCTTCTTCTTGTTTTTTCCTCTTGCGTTGGTCCCTTGTTCACCTGCTCCTTCGACTTCGTCTTCTTTCCGTCCTGCTTGCTTCGCTGATGCAGCGTATGCGTTGCAAAAGTATCCATCGCACTAGGTAGCATAAATTAATCGCATCACAAATTTTCTCAAGAGCAAGAAAGTCGGATTTTCTAATGCTGATTTACCTTAGCTGGTGGATTTGTCTTGCAAGACGGCGATTAGTACGAGTGCGATACTTTTGCACCCCATACAGCGAGCTTCTCAACGATTTTTGCCGCCGCGGGCGACATCATGCGAATGATGTCTGCGTGTGCGCTACTGAGGACGTGGCCGTCTTTCCGGGTGTGCAGCGCTCTGGGAACGCTTATCACCTTCGCTGCACCTCGAGCTCTGTCCTTCACCGCACATAGTTCCGCATATGTATTTCCGCTCTTGGCCAGATCCATTGACGCATGTCCGCACTTTGCGATGGCTTTGCTGTAGGGATGATTAAGCCCGTAGTACCGCGCCGTGTGATACCAATCATTCGTAAATTTTGCCTTTCTCTTATGGATGGGAAAATCCGCACGCGCAGTATTCTGCTATGTTGTGACTTCCAATGGACTTGCTCTAAATTGTGAGACATTCTCCATGGACGAGGGCAAACAAATGCAAAACGTAAAAGCGAAAGCGCGCGGTCATAACAAACACACACGCTGCTCAGGAACATCAACATGTATGATCAAAAATTCAGCCTTGACTACGGAAACGTGTCTGTGAAGCCAATCGCGCAGGAGCTTGTCATCATCATCATCTCGGGCAGCCCCTGTCGCCACAACACATGAGCGCCGGTGCAGATTTTGGGGCCCTACGCATCTCCCAAGCCGAAGTAGTCCGCTGACCGAATGCGCAGTCGATCGAAGTCAGCGTCCGAAAAACCTTCGCGAACCACATCTCCAAGTGTCTCCACCTGCTGTGCCGGCGGTTTCTGCTGCTGCCCACCCTCTGCATCGTCACCAGCATCACCAACCAGGGGCGGCGGCGGCGGGAACATTTCGAACGCACTGACAAAGTCCGGCTCCGTGGGGGTAAAAATCTCCACCAGCGGCTCGAAGCCGATGCAGTACGCTTCATCCCCGTCGTAATCCCCACCGGAAAGAGCCTGGGCGGCCGCCCGGGGCATGCCTTCGCATGCCGGCAGAACGATGAGTCCTTTGTGCCGAAACCCCGCCTGCGTAAATGCCTCCGGCGGCTCGCCGACATTCTCGAACGGCTGGACGTCACTCGCTTCCATGCATGGACAACGGGCAAACAGCGCAGGGCCCTCGAGGTACTTCACCGTGGCGCCGTCTTTGCCCGAAGTCACCACCGAGGTGAGTGCCTGGAATTTTTTGAGCGTCTGCGACAGGTCCGGGACGATGGGCAAGTAGTAGCTGTCGGGAAGACGAAAGCGGAACTTCCTCGCAAGGGATCCGCCAAAAATTGCACGGACCAATGCCTGCACGCGGAAAAACTTCGCGGGCTCGCTGGTAGCAAAGTTTTTTAGAGTCGCGTCTTCATCAATGAGTTCCTTCAACATGGCATCCACTTCGCCATTGTCGCCACTGCTAGTGCTACTGCTACATTCTTCCTTCTCATGCTCAGCGTCGCTATCGTGATGCACATCATGATCATCGATCCAACTATCTGCCTCTTCCCAGTTCGACGCCTTCTTCCAAGCAGTTGCCGGCGGAGCGGCGAGGTCGGCGTCCGGCGCTTCCAGCAAGAGCTTGCGCGCCTCGGCAAAGTCGATGCGGTCATCATCACAAGCACTGGCCAGCTTCTTGAGGTAGTTGTAAACGTGATTCTTCAGCACGGCCCTGACCACACGTAAAAACTTGAGCGGGTGCGCAGCGCAGCCGTGTTCCAGCAGGGGCAACAGTTCCGCATTAAAATATCCGCGCGGCTCGGTTGGCTTATCGTCCCACCACTGGCAGACCTCCAGCGGATAGGAGGCATCCGCATCAACATTCTGCCAGAACTTCCAGGCGCTCTTCGGCAAACATATCTTGTGCGCGTCGGGGTGGTCCGGCGGGACGTCTTTGATCAGGACCATAAATTTCGCGGACATCAGTCGCCCCTGCAGAGCCTGGATTTCGCCTACGTCAGGGTAGCCCTGCGCCCGGATGGATTCCTCGACTTCTGCTGCCAAACTGCTTCCGATCCAGCCGCAGCCATCAACGAGGGAGTCGCCCCCCTGAACGCCCAGAAGGTCGTCAATCTTGAAGATGCTCGCCCCGGGAATGTCCTTCGTTTTCAGCGTGTCGCTGGTGGCAAGCTGCATCCGCGCGAGCGCTTTGCCGAGCGCCTGGCGCAAAAGGCACTGTGGGTCGTCCGGACAAGACTTGACGTCGATTCCAAGCATCTCCACAAGCATCGAACGATTGATCGAGCGCGCCACATACCAGGCGCGTTCTTTGAAGTCGTGATGTATCCAGAAAAATTGGAACTCCTTGACTCCCACACGCGCCGTCCCCGCATTCGCGGTGCGCTCATCCAACAAACGAAGCTTCTGTGGGGGTGGCGTGACTGCGCCCGCCTTGCTGCGGGACGATCGGGGAGGCGACACATTCACCGAAAACACTAATCCGCCCAGACTCTGCGGAAAGTGTTCTTGGAGCGTCCTGTACAGCCGGTTATTTCCGTGCTCCCCCGCAACGTAGACCTTCCACGGTACGAAACCGATCCGCAAGATCGTGTCCAAATAATCCAATCGTCGGTACCGCTGCAGGGCCAGGACCTGCGCCTCAGTCCTCTTGACCAGCTCTTTAACCGGCTTTCCCCGTGACTCGATCTCTTTGGCCTTCTCATCGGAAATACCAGCGCGGGCTTCTTTTAGCCGCGCTAGCTCTGCCTTTGCTCCTTCCACGTCGTATAGCCGGTTCCCCCCGAAGCGCTTGCACCAGTTTTTTTCCCGCTCAATATTTTCCGGATCCTGGCCACCAGGCTCGTGGATGCAGTCTTTGTTGGCAAGCGCGAAGTACTTGAAGGCGTCCAGGTTGTCCCCCCTCTTCCCAGTAACGCAAGCGGTAGCGGTCACGTCCTTTCTGTAGAGCGTATACCAGACGAACGGGGGAACCGTCAACCCCGAGGCAAAGTCCATCGCATGCCCCTCGTCGCTGTGGCCTTCCCCGAGATGCAGGTACATGGTCGCGCGAGCGTCCTCTTGCTTCGCCTTTTCCTCGCGACGGCCTCGCCCGAATTTCACGGGCCCCTTGTTGTTCATCGCCATGATGAAGCAAGGTGGCGGTGGTTCTTCAAGAGCTGCCACAACTTACTCGTCGCATAGTATAGAATCTTATTTGAAAATAAACAGGAGGATTGCGATATTACTTTCAGCAGCTTTAGAAAGAGCACGAGAAGCTTTCGTTTCCTTTACCAAAAACACAAATCATATAAAAATCCAGGAAACGAGTCAGAGTCTGTCAGCTCGTATTTGAATGCAGCGATAAATTTTAGGCGCTAACTGATTAAATAAAAATGAAACTCGTTTCTGCGAAGTCAATATTTTGAAATCAACCGGCCCCCAGGGCCCTCAAGATACTAGAGGAGCATTGAAAAGCTCCGCTCCGTAGCATCTTCGGCGTGTAGAGCAGTGCCGAAATAACATGAGCATCTAAATGATCTGGCGCTACAACCGCGACAACGTCAGTCAAACGAAAACCCTATTTCCGGTAAAGTGAATCACATGCTCCAGCAGCTTTCTTTAAAAGCGACAGCGGCGTCACAGACCTCGGACAACTACACACGAACCTGAAGATCATAGAGATCGATCTTCGGGCAACCTCACCATCAGTGGGACCTTCTGATGCTAGCATCTACATCAAACTCAAACTCACACAGCCAAATAACTCCTCTGCACACAAGATCCCGAAGAGCCTTTCGCTTTCCATCCACCACGTAGTGATCAGGGCCACGGCGGTTGAAGATGAAGATCGGAATGTCCTCGTGACTAGACAGATGTCGCGCGCACAGAAGTGAGGGGCTGAACCTGAGATCCACCTTAGTGATCCTCTGCACTTGTCTGGAACATGATATGGATCCGAGATCAGATGAAAGAGGTGATCGTGTACCAGGATCATGCTCTTGCACATTCTGTTTCAGTAACGTTGACGATCATCAACTACCCCAAGGCCGCTGCACCTATTCAAGGTCAATTGCCTCACAACAAGAAAATAGGTCCTGCGGTGCTAAATGGCGAAAGAGAGAAGGCCGGCAGAGCAGTTTTCAGCGAGCCTGTGGCTGTGTAACACGGAAGCGACTACAGTGATTCCGCCAACTTCTTTTGCACGTCTTTTGTTTTCTAGTTTTCTTTCATATATCTTCATTTTTTCACCTCTTTATACTAATGGAATAGGTCACGGCGTTCGTTTTGGGAGTAAGAGACTTACGTTGCGAGGGTCTACAGAATCTGAATCGAAGTGAATGTGTACTAAATACCAGCGATGCTGTTTACGAGGGGATGCGCTACCTTTGTTGCTTTGCTTGCACGATCACGAAGTGAGAGACCTTCTTTGTGTGCCTCTACATCTACTCTTGTTCTCACAACTGCTCTTTAATCCAGCCCGCTGTCTTCCTCGTCGAATAAATCTACATTGCCCCCGCCGCCACCACCCCCGTTCTCAGCGTCATCCCCAACATCCTCAAACAAACCAGCATCCGCCTGCGCTGGCGCTTTCCCCTTTGCCTTCAGCTTCGGCGCGGCCTTGGCTTTTTTCATCGGCTTCAGGCTGTCCAAGGCCCGGCGCTTCAACGTCGCGCGCTTCTTCTGTACCACGGCGCCATCGTTCCCTTCTTCATCTCCCTCGTCTGCTTTTGTTTCCCGGGGTGGCACTGTATCAAAGTTCTTGAACTCCAGGGCCGACAATTCCTGTTCCCACTCGCTACCCTCCTCGATCCTCGCGCACTTGTCCACCCAGGACACGCACAGCTTCCTTTCGCCCGTGAAATCTTCCGTCCAGTGCGGCGGCAGCCCGCTCTCTTGGATCATCCTGTGTCGGACCTCTACCGGCTCACCATAAATTTCGCCTTTCTCGACGGTGCGGCTCTCTGTTGTAAATGTAATGCGTTGCTTTGTCGATGTGATTCGGGTCTCCACATCACAAAGAAAGCAACCCAATCTCATGCAAGGTGGACCTTGGAGTCAGTTCAACAGATCAACACTCTCCTGCGTCTTGCGACTTCGAATCAGAAGTGGAGTGAGAGTCTCTGCCTCATAAATGAAACTGCATGCAAAAAAATAGGCATAAGAAGGCGATCTATTCCTATAGGAAAAACATAGACACTGACATACACAAAATGCTTACTTCCAGTCTCCACATCCTTCCAGGTGATCTCTTTCGGCGCCACGCCCTTGATGGTCCCGCTCGGGTTGTATTTCACAAAGCGACCACCGCTGAAGTCCCCGCCGGCGATCAATTGGCTCGATCCGGAATTTTTGCCGTCCGTATGCGGAGCCGTTATGTTGTTCCACAGAATTCCGAAGTGCGTATACTTGGCCTCAATTCCAGCGCGGTCCGCCTCGACCCGGATCATGTGATTGACCATCTTCGTGAAGTTCGGAAGCAGCACGGATGCCAGCATCAATTTTCCGGGATTCTGCACGTGGGCGCCGAAGTACAGATACGCGCTGGGGTGCTCGACCACATTAGGCCGAATACGTAAGCGCTCGGGGTTTGGTTCGAAGCCTTTCACCTTCATCATCTCGACCAGTTTCTCCATGGTGCCAGCAGATTTCTTGAATTCGAGCACATCCTTCTTCAGGAAATCTCCACTAACGACCAGGTCGGTCGCCTTCCCCGCCGGTGGGCCCCGCTGCTGCTCCACGTAGCTCTTCAGCAAGCGGCCGGCCTCCTCCTGGTCCAAAACCAACGGCACCGGTGCAGTCTCCAACAGCTTGGACAGCTCCGCGCTTTCGATGATCTTTGCCACGATCTCGCCGTTTTTCTCCTCGCAATCCGCGCAGAAGTGCTTCTGCAACAGCTCGGTGATAAGACCAGCTGTTGCCAGGCTCTCACCCTCGTCCCGCAAGACTTGTGCTAGACTGCTGCTCGGGTCGGCAAACTTCTTCAAGGATTTGTAGAGGTACTTTTGACAGGAGTCGCTCAGCCCCAGATCCATGACGAGCTTACCACTCAGCTCATGCGCCTTCGCCGTGAAGAGGGTGGAATCGGTACGAATCTCACGCTGCAAGTCCGTACGCAGCGTGTTACTGCCGACCCCCAGGGCGCTGTAGAGCAGCTGATACAGAATCTCAGCAATCCAAGTCTGTGCGAAATCCTTGGTCTTGCCCTTTGGCTCCGGGAAATAGTCGTCATTCTGGTAGTTCTCCAAGAACTTCTCCCGCACCGCTTCCGCTAGTTGTTCCTGCGTCATGATTTTCTTTGGGTTGCTGAAGTCGAACACTTCATCGAAGACCTTATTGCGCAGCAGGTTGTTGCGAATCTTCCACAGCCGGTCCCGGCGATCCTTGTCGTCTTCGTTTTTTGGCGTACTGACCTCGCAAATGTAATCCGTCACGGCCTTGCGGTTGTTACTCTGAAAAAGAGAACTTGCTTTCGTCGGGGCCTTCGGGTACCCAACGACGGCCAGCTCCAATTGGCACCAGCCCTGGAGGCGAGCCAGAAATTGCTCCTTGTTCAACATCGCACACAAATCGGCATTTTCGAACACTTGGCCACTGATAGCTTTTTGAAAGGTTTCGATCAGCTCAAGCTTGTCCCTCTTCCCCGGTTTCTGCAACGCCCAAACTTCGGAAGGCGGCGTATCCCCGTCGTAATTCCATTGGCTCCAAAAATAGTTCGAGGCTGCGTCGGCAAAGAATTGGCAGATGGGGCCGACTTGCTCCTCTTTGCGCTTCTTAGGTGGAAATGATTTCAAAGTATCCCGCAGCGTTTCCACCCCCTCGTGCAAGGATTTTTTGTGAAACCAATACTCATTTTGGCACGTCTCGCAACGCCGGTCCTCCGCATTGTAGTCTTTTTTCTGTTTCTTGCTGAAGTAGCAACCGCTTCTCTGGCAGCCGGCGCAGTAATTCGTGTCCTCGTGACAATATTTGTCGTCCGCGTGCTCTTCGCACGTTTTGAAGAATCCTAGTCCCGGAATTATCGGAAAATGTCCACCACAACCGAGGCATTGCGTCAATGCCGGATCATTCGCCGGGTGGAGCTTCATCTTCATGGAGAAATGTCCCTTGTTCGCCTTGACTTGTATTGAAATTGATAGATTGATAGATTATGTCTCAAGATCTTTAATTCTATCCGACCCCGACGTTGCACGTTTTAATTGTATTTTCTAACTACTGGTAACATGTACATCAAACAACGAACAGACGAACATGTCATCGTCCTTCCCCCGAGAAAAATGCATGTAAAAACGCGTCTCCTTCTTTCTGGTTGATGGTCTGACTCTGAGATGTCGTTGACAGCACATGCTCAGTAAATGAATCGAAAATCGTATCCGAAACTCCGAGTTTTTGCTTTTTCAATTTTCAAACGAGGGAGCAGCGCACCACGAGGACATGCATACAACAACTGGCCTGCTCCAGGGAGTATGAACTGCAATATGATTCTAGGGGCAGATGGCGGATCTTGTCCATCTTCTGAACGTGGATCTTCTGTCGGGTCCGGATCTACTTGCTCCTGCTCAACATCTTGATCTTCGTGATCATGATCCGAATCACAGACATAAAGTAAGACCTCTGAGGCAACCACAACGGAACGGGAACGCGGCAGATGATCTTGTTTGTGTTTCTTGGATCTATCGCCGCAAGAACGCAGACCCCAGCACTTCAGTTCGTGTCAACTTCATCACCATCACCACACACTCACACAGCACAGTATCTGACCCGCAGCTTTGCACACAGTCGCAAAAGCTTCGAAATCTTGACCTTCAAGATTTGGTACTAGGTAGAACAACTATGATCTTGATCTTGCCGGACCGAGGCCGCGGCCGTCTCTGGTGGAAACGCAGAGCAATACAGTTTCGTGTCAGTACAACTTAGACATAGACCCGAATGTCACATTCGGAATGTGAATAAGATGTCGACGTGCTTCACAGCGTTTCCATGGATTCAGTGGTGCTGTTGTGCTTTGCACCGCGAAGTAGCACGTGCTGTTCACAGGAAAAAACAACACCAAGAGCTAAAGGAGCAGCACTCTTGAGTATCATAATTCTGAAACTGTGGCCTACGCACTATGTATACTGCGACCAAATGCCCTCCCTCACACAGCCACCAGCTTATGATTAAACAGTGACGCAGGGTCTTCAATTAGAGCTTCCCTGCCCTCGTGCTGTTCGTCTTTCGGTGCGAATGGGTCTTTCCTCCGTTCTTCTTTCAGGGCGTTGAAGTTACCGTGCATGGTGATCTATGCATTGCAAAAGTATCGCACTAGTAGTATAAATTGCATTACAAATTTTGGCAAGAAGAGAAATGCAATTTGTGACGCTGTTTTACCTTAGGACGAAGATTTGTCATGCATATCAGCAATTAGTACGAGTACGATACTTTTGCACAGGATATGATCGCGCCGTAGACCGGGTGCTCCACTAGTGTACCGGGCTGCTTCCGCCAAATGCCCTCTGCGGGCTGTTTTTTTGATCGATTGATGTTGCGAAGGCAGAAACTTGCGATTGCGAAGCTACCTAGTAGCGTCAGCTGTAGTAAGTATCTGATGCCGAAGCCGACCGAGCTCAGGGAACGGGAAGCGCATAATTATGCTAGTCTTGCATGCCGAAACCAAAACTAAAACACAATGCTCATACCCTGCTAAATCCCGCCTGCTCTCGGGCGCTTTTGAAGACCTCCTGGCGGTATCTTGCTTCTTCGGTCAACTGGTTATCAAAGCGGACGATCGGGCCCCACCCGGGGAGTACCTTGTACATCTTCGAGTAGTAGCACCAGAGCGACAAAGTCACGAGCAGAAGAATCGCGCCGACGGCAATCCCGGTCCCGGCCCAGAGGATGCCGTACCCGCTGTACTTGCTCTCGATAAGAATCGGGACTTTTGTCATCTTGTTTTTATTTAGTTTCTCTTCATCGGCTACTAGGTAATCGCGCTCATCTTCTTCAGGCACGGTAGAACCGGGCTGCACGTCAGTCGTGCAGTCATCTAGAAGAAGCAACAAAAGATGAAACGTAAGATGAGTACTATTGCATCCTTTCTCTAGTTAACTATTCAAAACCGATATTCACTCGGACACCAACTCTGAGGCTCATCGTGGTAACTCGTGCATACAACAGGCACGATTCGTCCGGCCTACTGTACTTCCTTTTCCCTCAATGCCAGGGAAGTACTGTTTTTTGAAAACGCAACTCTTTTCCCTCGTTTGAGTTTGCTCGACGTTCGCACTGAGTTTTCTGAGCTTGTGCGAGCAGGAGCAGCAAAGGAGCTGATGATTCTGTGCTTTTTCAATTTTTGTTTTTCGGCAACGCACTCTCCTTTCTGGGGCCTCTCCGTCGTGGTCAGTGAACATCAAATTTCTGGAAAGGTTTCTTCATCCACCGTGGGACAAAGTCTACCTCTGCCCACCGTCGACAGAGGCCTTGAAAAGGCTTGAGCTTGTCGCCCATTGTAGTTCTTTCGACGTTTGATATCTACATAGCATACATGATACATTTCTTTTTTTTACGGATTGTCATTGCTTTTGTTCATATCGAAAGCTGACCATTTTTTCTTTTTGCCAGGTCTGTGCATGCTTTTTCTATTTTCTTTGATCTTGGTTGATACTGCTACTGGATCGACGGGTCGGCGGAACGGGGATCACGAAGCCACAATCAACAGACGGAGTACAACTTCTATATTTCGCAACGCGCTTTACATACTTAGAAACTACTGAAGCAGATCATGCATAACATATTCAAATGAAACAACACATACAAATCCAACCGATTCATTTCTGCAGCGATACGATACTGCAGGCGATTCATTCTTGGAATACAAATTTTCAACCGATTCTTGTTGCACAATGCTCACGAACCGACAAGGACATCAACTTCATCAAAATACAAGTTTACTAGACGATGGTCATGCTTTTCTATTCTAGAAGATCTTTGGAAGCCGTGGTAGCCTCGTCGCCCCCGGCACGGTAGCAGGTCGTGGCACTCCACATGGTAGAAGCAGCCAGGAGAGGGACTG
Organism: Amoebophrya sp. A120; assembly: GCA_905178155.1. Classification (NCBI taxonomy): domain Eukaryota; class Dinophyceae; order Syndiniales; family Amoebophryaceae; genus Amoebophrya; species Amoebophrya sp. A120. The sequence goes on along the minus strand of CAJINV010000001.1, from coordinate 1,521,603 downwards.
CTAGTCTGGTGAAACCAGCGGCCTCGAGGAAGGGCAGAGGTAGAGCGGACGAAGCTGCACAAGGTGCACGACCGCGTCTTCTCCGAAGTAGAACTGGTACAACAAGTACATGTGGTCGCTGTTTTGATTCTACGTTCGAATCTACTCTACTCAGGAGAAGAGAAAAGTAGAACGAGCACTTCTGTCCCTCGAGTCAGTCTGTCATCATCTTCATCAAGTGCAGCGCAGAAGAATGAGTTCTTGTTGGCGCCTCTTCTGAAGACGTGATGTTCTCAGACTGTTGGATTTCGGTCCGGGGTGATGATGAAAGTGAAGTAGTTCAACACCAGCTTCCGCAGGTGAAGACGCAGGGCGACGCGAGGTGTCCAAGTCGTGCAGGAGAGGCGGAGTGACGGAATTGAATTTCCTCGCGGAAGACCCTTCCTAGAGCCTCTCTCGACATCCTGGAACCTTCCAAGCCGGGGCCATCGCAAGATCACCGGTCGTCGCAGCATCAGAAGTTCTGGCCTTGGTAGAACAGCGGCCACACTGGCGAACCACATGGTGAAAACAGGAACTTCAGTTTTCTGAGCCGCTGCTCCGAGCAGAATTGACACGACCAGGCAGTTGCGTCAAAATCGTGTTGACACCAGGCTCGCGAAGTTGAAACGGATTCACTTCTTCCCAACGGCAGGCCGAAGAGAGACTGCGTCTACTGTGCCAGCCGTACATCCGACACGACCAGCACCGCATGTGCAGACCAAGACTGACTCTTCTGCGGCGCCGCGCCACGGGCGCTGTCTTGCCCACTGGAGCTATAATCCAGATCGGCACCAACTGCAGGCCAGTGGACTTTGTGTGGGTGATCGTCCTTCTGCGACAACTCTGAAAGCGCAGAGGACGGTTGCAGAGTAGTTGGGTCTACCGCGAACAAAGGCATCTTACCCGCAATAGAACCCACGTGGACCTACCACGGCAGCAGCGCTTGCGCAGATCTAGATCTTCGCTTCTTCCGGATGCCAATACCACCGGGAAAAAGCGGAATTAGCGCTGCACCGGATGCTACCCGCCGAGGCCGACTTCGCTGGAATACGAATAGTACCCTAGTGCCGCGCTTCTGATTCTTTCCGCACCTCTCGTCCTGCACGTTTTTCCATGCGCACAGGCAAAGAACGGAACCAGGGGTAGATCAGGATCTGGGTGTAGTAGTACGAAGAGAAGAACAGTGTCAGCTTTTCTTCCACTAACTTGATCGCAACGCCGCCGTCGTTGTGCCTTTTGGTGTTATTTTTCATTTTCAAACTTCAACAATCGAAGAATTCGAGTTCGCTGGGTGGGTGGTCGCTTTGTTATCGCAACCTCGAAGTCACTTGGGAGCAAAAGCAAAAGGCTCCGACTCACTTGTTTCATGTTGGTCGTGTAGTCACAACTCTTCGTGGTTGTTCCGGTCGTGCTGCTCCCACAGACGCTTGAACGGAAGATTGTCCTGACTGGCAGTGGGGACGAGTGCAGGTGAACTCGTCTCAACACACTCAACGCAACATGATCCTCCGTCAGGATGGCAGAACAAGTGAAGTAATCCGCATTTTCTTCCTGAAGTCGTCGCTTTTCTACTTGTTCGCCGCTACAAGGGTTCGTTTTCGTCCTGGTCATCAAAAGTCATCACCGCTTCTTCAGGACGTCATCCACTTTCGCTTTTTTCGAGGCGCGCCGATTGTTCATGAACTCCATGTCCTCGTCAATTGCCCGCAACAACGCGTCCACCGGCCGGAGACTGATATCACTCCGCCCGAACGTCCGCGGCTCCCGCTCTTGTAATCGCAACAGAAACTCGTTCCGGGTCGATTTGTTCCGTGCCATGGCCTTCTGGTCCCAATAGGTCTCGCTGATCAAATTATCCTCGCAGAACGTGATAACGCGGAACTCCGAGATGCAGTGCTCAATCTTCTTGATCGCGAAATTCCACCAGGATTCCGGCGCACTGCTCGGGTCGCAAAAGTCGATCTGGTCCCAATGCTGTATGGTATGTTGCAGCGTCGGCGAAGGTCGTGCAGGTTCCTGATGTGCTGGTCGCTTGTTCGAAGCCGCAGAAGAAAGGAGGTTTTGTTCTTGAAACAGCGTTGTGACGTCCACCCCAATTGTCACGGACCGGTTGCCCGGTTGTGGTTGTGGGGCTTGTCCAAAACCCCTTGATCCTAGACCTAGTCGCATCTCCTGCATTGGCGGGGGCACCATCGACGCAGCTAAATCGCCCGAATTCCCGATCTGGTTCCTATGCAGTTGCTGGTGCGCACCACCTGGGTGCTGGTGGCCGCCGCCGGCGCGTGATAAGAGATACTGACGCAAATCCGCTGGTAGCCCGAACGCTGGAGATGTTGACAAAGACCCCCGGAGTTCATCATCCCTACAACCCATCTCCTCGTCGAACAGATCGTGCACGGATTTCTGGTTGAATATTCTCGTCAACTGGGTTATGGTCCTATCCAAGCTCACTCCGTCCACCTTCCCAAATTCAAAAGGCGCGTTTTTCTGGTTCTGGGCCATGCGGTTCACTTCCATCCAGACCTGCTGCAAGGTGTTGCTCCACGTTTTCTTCACGAACGCCTTCTCGTAGGGGAAAAACAGGCACCCGGAGACGTCAAACGCGTTTACACCGTCGTGCTGCCGGGGCGAGCTGAGGAAGAAGAGCTGCTGAAACCTCTGGATCAACCAGGTCCGGATCGCGACGGTGCGCAGTTCCGGGGTCTTGTGGTAGGGGGATTTCTGGTGATGTCTTCGGTGGGGTGCTTTGATCTCATTTTGTCTGCGAATTTGCATAGGAGGTGCATGATCAGCGGGTTCTCCTTCTTGTCGCCCTCGCTGCAGAAACACCGCACTGCTCTTTGTCGCTTGCTGCAAGGAAAATAATTGCTGTGAAGAACAATCATCTCCGTTGTCCGCATCTAGCAACTGCTGCTCGGAAATGGACGAACCTGGGTGGCTCTCGCCCTCTTCCCGACTTATCACGCTGTAGTTGTCGCCGGAAGGTCCTACTTGTTGCGCTGCTGTAGTTGTTGTCCCAGCACCATTCACATGAACTGCGTCGTCAGCGAACACCGCGTGCGCGATCGCGTCGGCAGCGATGTTTGCTTGCGTCGCGCCCTTTTCCAAAATTCCGCAGCAGGCCACGTCGAGAAAATCCGCGTTTTGCTCCAGTTGCTCACACAGGGTCAGTTTCCTCTTAGATAAAGACGCAGCATGATTTCCACCGCCCGAACAAGAACCCGTTATCCCTCTAGATGATGCAGAGGACGGCGATTTTTCTGCGGGCCAGAAATTCTCGCCAGACCGGAATATTCCTTGCTGTTCCTCTAGTTTCTGCAGCCCTTGTTTCAAACTTTCCTTGAGTCGGTAGTTGATCAGCTTCACGATCCGCTCGTTGTGTTCCAGCGCTTCTTCCATATTGCTCTTCGACGAGGAAAAGGCGGTCAGGTCGCTGATAAAATTGTTGCCGGAATGATTCGAATTGTAGGGACCACCTGCAGCTGCACGAATTGAGACAGCCGCACGACCCCTGGCAGCAGCAGCACTACTTCCGGTCGAGGTTCGCATGTCCGCGTCTTTGGAAGGGCGGTTGTTCGCCGTAGAACTACCGAAAATCTGCTTCTCTATCTGATAGTCGTCAAAGTCGTGGTGCAGGTAGTCGTTCTGGATTAAATCCGGCACGTTAGCAGCGGACAAGACGTAGAAGACCCGAACAGACTTCGCTTCCGTGCATGTGTACAAATCCGCCAGTTTCTGGCAGATGTGCAGGGGAATGGGCGGTAACGATTCTAACAGAAGTATCTGTGCGGGGTCCAAGGCCTCGGACAACACATAGCCCAAACTGTCGCACTTCCCGAGGTGGTTCTCCGAATAGAAGGGGGCTTCATTGCTAGTGCGCTGCTGTTGCTGGAGAAATGCGGCGGAAAAACCCAGTCTTTCCTGCTCTTCCGCCAGATCGACGTGCTTTTTCCGCAACAGGATCGCGCTCGCGCGGCGGTGGAGTTTCGCGTGGCGGTAGAATACATCCGCTAGGTACTTCGACGCGCCTTGCCCTTCCGCGCTGGAAGGCACGGAGAGCGTGTCGGACAGGTTCGCACCAGCATTGTGGCTATTTACGCGGTTGTTCAAATTGCCCGCATCTGCCAAGGCGGTCCGCATGCTATTGCTGATCACGTAGTGCTCGGCGTCGTTGGGAATGCAAAGCACGAATCTACGGTGGGTGATACAATTCGCCTCTCCGGGGGGCAGCGGGACTGAAAACTTCGGGGGGAGGCGATGAAGTGGCAGTGCTGCCTGTTGCTGTTCTCCATTCTGGGTTTGGTGCTGAAGCTGCTGCTGATAAAAATCTGGCTGCTGGTGTTGAACAAGGTGACTTTGTTGCACCATCGCAGGAAGCAGGTTCTGGTCCATGTAGGACATCTGCGTCATCTTTCTCCTCTCGGAGTACGGCGACCCAACTCTTCGCTTCGCGGAGCTTGCCGCACCGGGGGAGGACAGGAGAGAACCGTTATTTTCGTGGGATGGGGTGGAGGACGGAGGTTGCTGCTGCGGTATTGTTTTTCTTACCTGCTGGTGGTGGTATTGCTGGTCAACATCTTGGAGCATCAAGAGTTGCTGCTGCTGGTCTTGATCTTGAATCTGCAGCTGCGCTTGCCCCATTTCGTTGAACGAAGGATGATGCTGAACAGCACCGTATGCAGCTGCTGCTTCCACCGCGGCGGCCGAGTTTGTGTCCGCGCTTGCGAATATCAACTGTAAAAATGTCTGGGTCTGGAAGAATCCAACTTGTCATGCTGATTTTGGATTCTAAAAAAATCTGTATTGCATGAGCAGCAAAGACAGTCCCAGTTTTGCTACACGGAAAGAGCATTTGTCATGCTGTATAGGCATCAGGAGGCCCTCACAAAATCTGTGATGCTAGGGCATGCATCACAGACGTCAGGAGTCATGCAAAATGTGCATGACAAACCTGGCAATCTTCCAGACCCAGACATTTTTACATTTGATAGCGAACGTGTCGAGACAGTACCTCAACGTTGTCCCCATGGGCAACAGTTTTTCCACACGATCCAACTGCGACCGCAGCAACAGCCCACCAATCGCCCCAATCCCCGGCGTCGTCTTTTCCAACTGCCGTCCGTAGAACTGCGCCACCTGGTCGTCGATCCCTCGCCGTCGCTTCCAAGAATTCGATGAATTCGCGATGAAATTATTGGGTTTGTTCATCTTGCGCCCACTTCCCGGAAGGAGAAGTTTTAACCCCTGAAACTTCTGGTGCTCGTGGGTGCCGAGTCTTTTCTTCTTCTCCATAAAGAGGCTCTTCCAATTCAAAAAGCACGTCCTCCGTCTCTCCACGTCGTGCTTCGCCGCCATCTCGGAGAGTCGCTGCCAAGTGGCTTCCGGGAGGTCCGCGAGTTTGCGCTTCTTCGTAGTTCTCTGCTTTTTTGTGGTGGCGAACGCCGGCGGCTGTTGCTGACCAAATGGTGCAGCAGGAGCGCCAAAAGGACTGGGATTGTTTGCAGCGCCGAAGGGGCTGCTGGTCGTTTGGGGCAGGAAGGGCGACGGGTTGGTCGCGCCGGGCTGGAACAAGTTGGAACTAAATTGCTGCTGCTGGACAAACATTTTTGCGAAGGGGTTATTGACGACTTGTGGTGGCTTCTTCTCGCCCTGCTCGCTCGCGTCCGCGGCTTGGGTTGCAGAAGAAGCTGCTGCCGGAGCCGCGAAGATGTTCGTTGATGATGAGGTCGCTGTACCAAAGATGTTAGTGCTTGAAGACGAACTCCAACTCGCCTGGCCGAAGAGCCCACTTGCCGCCAATCCTGTACCGCTCGACGTCGCTAGAGCACTACTACCCTGTGGTCCACCCGCAGCGGATGTTGAACTACCTGGTGCTACTGTTGGGAACTCAAACGGAGCCGGTTTGGTTTCTTTCGGTCTATCGTTTTCCTCGTCCTCGTCCACAGAGGGTACGCTCATGGCGTCGTCCGCCACTCCGGCACGGGAGGAGGTCCGCTGGACAACTGAAGACTGTCTTCCATGATCTTCGTCTTCAGCCGGTGTGGAAGGCGCACTGCTGCTGCTGCTGCTGCTCTCACTGTCTTCGTCGTCGAGGTTCCTTGAGGACGCCGCTGCAACCGGTTGATTCATCCCGCCCGACAGAATAGACATCGTCCGTTGCTGCGCTAGTGAACTACCTGCTGGCACCACGATCGGCGAACTGCGCAGCGAAGCGGCCAGCGCGAGGTGTTGACTACTCTCGTGCTCTTGTCGGGACGACCTTCTGGACGTGACGATTGGAACCTCTTCGTCTTCTTCCGCTCGTCCTCGTTTTTCCCTGACAACGTCTTCTTTGTCCCACACTCCCTCCACAATCTCCTTTCTCGTCGCACCCTGCTCCAGGGCCTCCGCGAGCAACCGCCAGCAGTGCGCGTCTCGCCGCTGCGGAAAGGATATTTTGTTTTTCCACTCGCCCTGCGTGGGAAACTTCCCCGCGAGTAAATAGCTCAAGAACCGGTCCTCACAGCGCTGGTAGGCGTCTTCGTCCTCCCAGTCCTGCGGGCTGTAGGACTCCTTCGCCGGGAACCGGACAAAGGTACGGAACGCTTGCATATCGATAGTACCAGCGTTATTTCTGTCTGTATTTTCTTGCTGTTGCTCCATCAGATCTTTATCCAATTCCGACTCGAAGTCCGCGTAGATCAGCTCCAAGCCGAAGTGCTGCACGAAAAAGCAGCAGCTCTCAAAGTCGGGCAACACTAATTGCCGCATCAAATTCGCGATCGACACCTGCTCCCACATCCGCTCGTTGAAGCACTTGCAGAGCTGCATCAGCACCATCAGCCGCGCGTAGTTCGCGGGCTGGGAGAGCGCAACAGCGGTGAGCAAATCCGCCTGCCCGTAGTACTCCTGGAGGAACCCAGAATAGTCCCGGGTCTGGAATGAGGAAACGGTATGCATTGCAAAACTAACGTACTAAGTAAGTAGAAACTGCATTACAAATTTTCTCACGAAGAGAAATGCAATTTGTCATGCGTGTTCGTATAGAAACTTGGATTTGTCATGCACGGCTGCAATTACTACGAGTACGATACTTTTCCAGTGGATAAACGGCGGAAACCGCCCACTGAACGAGCGGGCTCTCCAACAGGCAGTCCTCCAGCTTCATCTCGTATTCGCAAACCTGATATAATTTTTGTGTTTATTGACAACGTTAATGACATTGTATTGTAACCTCCTCGTCCTACGCGTTCCGATACTAGTAGGCACATAGTAGCTCAATTGTATTTGCTCTGTTGCTGGTATATGATCCCGCCTGCAAAATAGTCGTGCTTCCGTTGATCATTGCATCAAGATGAAGATTCTAATTATTGCAGATAGATATAGCTTTCTAATACCTTTGTCGCGTCCCAACAGAGCCAGCATATCATCAGCCTGGTCATGAAGGGCATGGTACTTCTGCAGATCTCGCCGTCGCTCTGTTCCAGCCACTTTCGGTAGATCTGCGTCAGCGGGTCGGCGCACTGGGAGACACTCTCCAGAAACGGCCCGAGGTCCGCCTCGCCCAGCTTCGAGTCCTCGTGGTGGAGTAGGAGAAAGAACAGCAGTTCGGAACGTAGATTTTGCTCGTGGAAGAGCAAGCTCGAGGGTTGGTAAAAGGACAAAGGCTGCTGGGTCTGGTAGTCCACGCGAATCCCGCGACACCGGTTCCGCAAAAACCCGTACACTTCTTTCGTCGACGCATCGACGGCGAGGGAGGAGAAAATCGGTTTTGGGTTTTCGTCCGCGTCTAGCACGTATTCCCACATGAATTGCGCGGACATGTGCAGCGCGTCAAAAGTGCGCAAGTCCTCCGCTTCGTAGGTTCTTTCTGCCGCGGAACGCTGGTACTGTTTCACGCAAAGGTTGTAGTCCGCCGTCCCCTCCAACATGGAATTTGAGCCTTTCGTCACCTCGAATTTTGACAACTGCTTGGTCTCCGTCCGCAGCTCGGCTTCCTGTCGGGAGCACTTGGAGGTGAGTTCGCCGACCTTCGATTCGCCCTCGAGGTAGTCCGGGAGTTCCGGAGCCCAGTTCGCAACCTCGTATCGGTTGGAAATTTGTCCGGTTTTTCTCTTCACGTTTTTTCTCCGCTTCAGCGTTGCCGGAGAAATTGCGGAGGCGCGGTTGTGGTTGATGTAATTCTGTTGTTGAGCAGAAGGCGTCGTTTGGTTGACATTACTTCTCTGCTGCACGGCCTGCTGTTGGCTTATTTTTCGTCTGGCTTTCGCCGCCTGGAGTTTTGCCAAAAGCGATTCTTTCGTCATAGAAGTTGTGGTGGTACAGGTACTCGAAGAAGACACTGCTTGATGTCCACCGGCGCCGGGGGCGGTCCTCTGTAATTGCGACGCGGCTGGTGCACTGGCAGGAGGTCCAGCTGTTCTTTCTTCCCCCAGCCCCATCATCGCGTTCTGGTTCTTCTTCGGCTTGAGGTTCAGATTCTGACTCGCCTGCCCGACTGGAAGTTCCTTCGCGACGACGCTCTGTTTTTCTTGTTTCTGCAAGGACGGGCTGACCCATTCGACGTTTCTACCCGACGCAATCGTCGATCCGTAGGGGTGGTAGCCCCATTTGCCGCCGTTCATGTGGTTGCCACCTTTGGTCGTGGTCCCGTTTTTTGTACCTTTTGAGGAAGATGAAGCAGTAGACACGACCGTAGGATCATGACGAGATTGCTCGCCTGGAAGCAGATTGCGATTGGTACTAGCAGTACTTGGCAGGTTTGGAAAAAATGTACTCGAAGACCACGATTTATGTTGCGAACCTGCTGGAGTTAATCTTAATATCCTATTTCCCTTGCCTTTGCCTTTGTTCTGCTGCACATGCTGGTTCTCCTCTTCCTCCGGGGTAGACGACTCTACTTCGCCATTCCACTATCAAAATGAAAAATCCCCCCCACCCCATATCAAAACGAAGTTTGTGATGCTGGATTTGCGTACACAAATCAGATTTGTCTTGCTGGAGAGGACTGCAGGCCCATGCCAAGCCTGAGCAGAGAGGTTTTGGGCTAGGCTCTTAGCATGAGAAACGTCTGCGCTGTAGGCCCAACAGCATCACAAACCGCCTGCATAATACGGCGGTTGTCTGTGCAGTTGCCTTCTTGCAAGACAGAGATGATTTGTGGTCGCAAATCAGCATTGCAAATTTTCTGCTACGTACCTTTTCGATATGGGGAGGGGGGATTTTTCCTCACAATATCCACTCGCCGTTGTTCTCGTCCTCCTGCCATTCTCCGTTGTCACCGTCTATCAAATGTAAAAATGTCTGGGTCTGGAAGAATGCAACTTGTGATGCTAAATCTGCAGCATGCAAAAATCTGTGTTGCATGATTACCAAAAGTCGCCCAATTTTGACCAAGTCGGGAGGTAGTTTCCCATGCAGGATAGGCATTAGAAAGCTCTTGCAGAATCTGTCATGCTAGCTCCGGCATTCCAGACCTCATGGGTCATGGAAAAGCAGCATGACAAATCGCGCATTCTTCCAGACCCAGACATTTTTACACTTGATACCGTCCCACTCGTCGCCATTCCAGTCCTCATCCCACTCGCCCCAGGTTTGTTCGCCGTTGCCTTGCCAGTTCGCCATGATTTCAAAGGGAAAAAGACGGAGACGATGGCGACGTGAAGTGAATATGGGTCGTCGTCGTCGTGACGTGAAGAGAGTTGTAGGTCGACGAGTAGTAAGTACCCGGGATCAGGAACTTCTACGGGTTGCCTTTTGTTTGCGAAGCGACTGGAAATCTGCAGTCAATGCCATCTTCATCTCGACATCGTGTTCCTGTAACATCGCTATTTTAGTAACGTCCAATAAGAATCCCAAACGTAAAATGCGGTTTTAATAGAAATACTCTGCGTCTACTACCGGTAAATTTACATGATCTGGTGGTGCTGGAAAGAAAAAAAATAGTGAGACGGTGACGGTCGTGACACAAATACAATTTTCACAAGTAGGGACTTCCTTTCGGCGATCACATAATTCTGTAGCAACTACATTTGTCGCCCGTAACCTAAAAATGCTCAAGCTCTTCTCCTTTTCGTTTTCACATGGTCTTGCTTGTTCGCTGATAAGAAGAGAGAGTGGTGAGAAAATGGAAAGTGATATTTTCGTATTTTTGTTTTGTGTGAAAGTGGACTTCTAAATATAACATTTTCATCGGCGATATCGAGAAATTCGCAAAGAATATGGCGCCGGTGCGACAGTTCGAATTTCAAATACTCCCATGATTTCTATCACTTTGCGCGGAACTCGGGATAAGATCTATATCTGTCTGACTAGCAGAGCCAGGTCTTTTACATCGAGGTTGATGAGGAACATGAGTAGAGAAATAGTGAGTAGGTTTTTGTGCGTTCTTGTGAGATTTGAAGCAGCAGCTTTTTCTTTTAGAGAAATTCTTTCGGCAATTTTGCCGAATGGTTGACAACTTTCCTCGCTGATTTCTATTTCTGCTAGCTTTTATTCATCTTCTTCATCACGCTCTGTTTTCACTTGATAATGATACTGTGCAAAGCGGCTTTTTTCGATTCTAAAGTCAGCAATTTCGTCTTCTTTCTGTACAATGTTCGCGACAGCAACTGTACAAGAGTAAAACTGAAAATATCAAAGGCAATCAATCTCCTTCTGGCGTACTAGACGAGTAGACAAAGAATGGTCATCAAGTTCAAGAGGGCGTGTATGTTTGTCGAGGTTGTTTAAAGGTCCCAAATGATCGCAATCCCACTCGGTCCTACTGGGCCACTCAAAATAAAGGAATGATGTTAAGTACTTAAGTAATGCGTGAAGTCACATTAAGCTAGGACAAGAATAGGATGCGAACTATGCACCGCAATGCGCCGCTGCATCAACTGACAAAATTGTTGGTCGTGCGTGGTTTCTTTTTCTTTTTTTTACCTTTCGTTTCTTCTACTGATAAATAGCTGCGGAAAAAATTCTCCACCGACCGGGTCTTCCTCCATAGTGGAACAACAGTGCACGAAACGCTGCTAGCACCACTATGGACAAGCAAGACTGAAAGTTAACTTCGTCGCATGAAATGGTTGCGCTCTTGTTTTTCGTCTGAGCAGCAGTTGTTACTTAGCATCCATCGTGATCATAAATGAAATAAGTGCACATGAGTGATGAAATGTATGGCAGATGACAAAAGCTCTAGGAAAGACATGACATGTTGTTGCACCAGGGTGATATATGCATATTGGTTCGAACATTTCCTCTGTTCAGTCGTGTCTTTCATATTGATTTTGGTATTGGTTGCTGTTGCATTTGCTCGCATCTATCACGAAAAAATTAAAATGTGAGCACTAGTACCTCGTTGTGGAGTGCCAATATTTACTGGCAAATTTACAGACTACTAGTTTCTCCTTCCCTTTTCCCCCTAGTGTCTACTTGCACGATTGCAAGATTGGAAAATGTTTCTCATGCACAGCCCCAGGAGAGCCATTTTCTAAAAATGCTATCTGGAAGAAGTTTGGGATGTTGGAGTCAGAATGCTGAGCTACTCGGTTTGTGATGCGTCTGCACTAACTCAAAAATAGCACTGCGGCGGCGGCGGTGCGGTACGTATCTCAATGGGATCGGGCCCCAGTGCGCCCGCATGAAAAAAAATTAATTCCCAGAGAAGTAAATGGAAATCTTTTACGTCCAAAAACACTTCCGGCCGCTTGACAGCTGCCGGTCGTTTTGGATAAGACATGGCAAAAAGATCGCTAGATTAGAACGTTCGTGGTTCGTGACCTCACTACATATAAGATACAGTTGAACCTCCTCACTCCTGACGAGTTTCGGTTTTCGATTAGTTAAGTACATGGGTATAAAGTAGGTTTTTCTTCATCAGGGTTACATCTACACCTCCTCCGCGATCTTCTCGATGATCCCCGTCAGTTTGTCGTAGTGCACCCCTTGCACGCCGCACAAAGTGACCGCTTCGATCTCCCCTCCCGTCGTCGTCGCTGCGTCCGCTCCGCTGGTGTTCTCCGCCATCGTATCAAAAGGAAAAATCCCCCCTCCCCATATCGAAAAGGTATACTTCCGAAAATTTATGTTGCTGATTTGTGACCACAAATTGGATCTGTCTTGCAAGAAGGCACGCTCAGGGTGTCCGCCACGTTATGCGGGCGATTTGTAATGCTGTAAGGCCTACAGGGTGCCCGTCTACCATGCTAGGCGCCTACACCAAAAGGCCCCCGCCGAGGTTCAGCATCTCCGTGCATTCCTCTTCTGCAACACAGATTTGATTTGTGTACTCAAATCCGGCATCAGAAATGTCGTTTTGATATGGGGAGGGGGGATTTTTCCTTTTGATACATCGTAGCGACGTCCGCTGCCAACAGCTTCAAAGGCGTTTCCAGCGTGTACTCGATATACCGAATTAAGCGTCCCAGTTCGAAATAACGGATTTAAGCAGCCAGGGTTATGCTCATGCGTTCTAAAAACTCGACGAATTTTTGAACTTTTTTCTTTTCGTTCAGGCAACAGGATAGGCAGCGGGGGCCTTGTTGGTTTTATATATTAACGCAGGCCAGTGGGAAACGGGGTCTACGCATCAATTTAGGCGGTGAAAAGGCGACGCGACCGGGGAAGCTCTATCTTGGCGCGCTTCCCGCGCCATGTGCTCCCGCATACCGCAATCGCTCCCGAAGGGTGCCCACAACGTCGGTCCTTTCGAGAACAGAAAAAACGCCACTTCCCCTGAAAGAAAAAACGCCACTGGAGGCCCCCCGGAAGCCCCCCCCTGAGGCCCCCCCTGAGGCCCCCCCTGAGGCCCCCCCTGAGGCCCCTTCTGAGGCCCCTTCTGAGGCCCCCCCAAAGCCCCTCCCGGCGGCTCCTTTTCCGTTGCCGCGCGCAACAGCAAAACAAGCTCCCCCGGACGGGCCAAAGAGTCGCGCGAGTGAACATTGCCCCGCGCGAACGCCTCGGCGGGTAACTTCTGGAAGTGCTCGGCCCGGCTGCCCGGGATTGCACAACTCAAGACCTGACCCCGAAGTCAAAGAATTAAGGCCCACACAAGATGGCGCCCCGTCTTCTTCGGTTGGCTTCCAACTGCCTTATGTTCTTATGGGTGCGCTGCTGCGTGATGCGCCATGTTTTTTGAAGAGCCAACGCTACCCCTATCCCAGCCTCTTCGCTTCCTTCGCAGGGGGCCTAGCCCAACAGTCTTAGTGAGCATTTTGCCGTATACTCGCTATCTGCTTGCAAAAGGATCAAGCTCAAGAAAGGGTCGCCCATCAGGGCGACCCGTCTTCTTGTAAACATAAAGCATGTTTTTGCATCGGGTGAGGAGTAGTCGCGCCCCGCCCCCTTCTTGAAAGCCGAAACCAGTTGGCTTGTTATTCTAATTCATCATTCGCATTCATCATTTGAGTTCATCACTCGCTTTCCTCATTCGCATTCCTACTTAGGGCAGCAAGAAAAACACTCTGAAAACAAAAAAAAGCCTGCCAGACTCGCCTGCTTTGCCACCCCCTAACCTGTTTTATAGCATAACCGCAGTGCTTATTTCGAACTGGGACGCTTGAAGCTGCCAAAAGCTTCAACGGCGTTTCCAATTTGTAGGGTTCGCTCTGGATCACCTGCAACACCTTCGGAAGAACACCGCGCAACATATTCTGCTGCTCCTTGTCCTGCTTCAGGTACGTTTCGTACTCTTGGATCGCGTCTTCGACGGTGGCAGGACGTCTTCTAGCGAAGATGTTGGACCACGACGACTCCGCGGCTCCACCAGCTGTCAGCAGCGATTGTAACGACGGAAAGCCCCCCAACACGCCTGGTTCATCTTCTGTGGTGGACGAGAAAGCTCCCTTTGCCCACTGCAGATACACCAAATTCTCCATCTCCGGCAGTGACAGCGATCCTTTCTCGTCCGCGCTGTGGTCGTGGGTGCCTTTCACCAGCTCAAAGTCCGCCGTCCGCGCGATATCAAAATGAAAAATCCCCCCTCCCCATATCAAAAAGGAAATTTGTGATGCTGATTTGTGACCACAAATCAGCTTTGTATTGCAGAGAGGCACTGCGGCCAGATCCCCAGGCTAGCTAGGGGCGTATGGGTCTAGTAGTTCAGCATGGCAAGCGCCCCCCTTTAGGCCCAACAGCATGACAAACCGCTTCGATAATGGGGCGGAAGCTTCTGTCCTTGTCTTCTTGCAAGACAGACATGATTTGTGACCTCAAATCCGCAACAGAAATTTTTGGAAACATACCTTTTCAATATGGGGAGGGGGGATTTTTCCTCTCAATACGCGACTCGCTGCAACCACGGTGCCAAGAAGTAGCGCATCAGAACGACCTTGCGTTGCGGCGTGCCGTACTTCTGCTGGTACGCCTCCCACACCGAGGGCCACTTTGCGACGGGCTGCTTGGCCCCGTTCAGCGCTTCGTGAAAGAACGCAAAATTGGCCGTGGTTGCGATGTTGTACATCTTCTCCCTGGAAAAGGGCACTCCATCGATTTTTTCGATTCCGGTGATCACCTTGCCCGTGCCGATGTTTTTACCGCGGGTCGCGACACGTGGAGTGAATCTGAAATCCACGCGTGCCATGTCGAGGTCGAGATAAGCGCCGTCGTTGAACTTCGTATCCGACTGGAGCCTCAAAGCGTCCTCCAGCGCCCCGCCGGGCACGGCGAGAAAATACGTGATGAAGTTGGTATATCAAATGTATTAAAAATGTCTGGGTCTGGAAAGTTGGAACTTGTGATGCTAAGTTTGGACTCTAAAAAGATCTGTATTGCATGACCAGCAAGAGGAGCCACATTTGTGCTACGCGAGGAGGGCATTTGTCATGCGGAAATGGCATCAGGAAGCTTTCCAAAAATCTGTGATGCTGGGTCATGCATTACAAGCATCATGGGTCATGCCAGACGAGCATGACAAGCCTTCCATTCTTCCAGACCCAGACATTTTTACATTTGATATGGTATCGAAGGCGAACACGTCGGCGAGGAGCTTGCGCGTGATCGTCTGGTCGAGCGCGATGCTCTGGTCGGCGAAGGGGGGCGCCATGCCGCGCATAAAACCACTGTGCATCACGAGGAGGGTCGGGTAGGTTTGGAATGCTTTCTCCTCCTCCGAGCCTTGCGCGTAGAACGGACACTTTTTGCCCTTGTCGCCCTGCACGCCGCGCAAATACCACTCGCTGATCAGAGTCAAAAAGGCAATCTGGTCGATCCGCTCGTTCTTCTTGCTCCAAGAAGAGAAATAGCTCCAGACGGGGTCGGGGCACTTCGTTGTTAGCGAAGGCGTGCAGAGGTTCGGGTCCTTCGCCTCATTCCTCTTGTTCAAGTCGTCCAGGAGCGGACGGGTGGCTGCAGCGGGCATTAAGGCGTAATCGCTCGATTGCATCACCTTCATCAGATTGTCCGTGAGCCGCAGGATTTTCACCACGTCCTCTCGCGTGTCGGCGTCTTCGATGATCTTCGCCACGTTGTCTAGGTTCAAAGTTTCGCTCTGCTTCGGCTTGAACATGCTCTTCAGAGCGCAGTCGTTCTGCCACGCACCTGAAATAGAAAATTTAAATTCTTAGCTTGTTCCATATTGTTATTGTGCTGATGATGTTAATCGTGCGGCGGCAAACGCCTTCGGTTTTTGCCTTCTTCGACCAGCATCGGAATATCTTTATTCATGGGGTTCCTGTACTGATCTTGCGTAATATCTTTATTCATGGGGTTCCTGTAATCGGCGCACCCCGATGTTGTTGTTCTGATAGATACTGATTACGATTGGTCTACCTGTGTTGGGCTGCTTCTTCCTCGGACGGAGGACTCGAAAAAACTACTACAACTGCTTCACTAAATCATAGAAATCACAATATCACGCGGCTGCACCTTCTGTGAGCAATTCGATGTCGCACACGATCAGCTCCTTCGCGTCCATGCTGGTCTTTACCAGAATCTTAGCAGCCGTCTGCAAAAAGAGCGTCTCGTGCGAGTGTGCTGCCAGCGCTAAATCCGCTCCCATAACTCCGTACGGACAGTTACCCGCCTCCTGGTTCTTTGCAGAACAGAAAAACAGCTCGTCATCTTTGTCCGACTGGTGCGTGAGTGCCAACTGAAACATGTTTTTCTCGTTTTGTACCTTCTTCACTTGCCTCGTCAGCTCGGAAAAAAACAACAAATGTTGCTCGGCGCGCGGTTTGTCTTGAAACAAGCCCTTGTTCGTTTCGCCGCCCACCGCCACGAAGAACGGCCAGGCCGTGGCCGCTTGCGAATAGCCCGTCTCTGTGTAGCAGGCCGCGAGCAGGGTCATCGTGAAGTTATTTTGCGGGTAGAACGGCTGCAGAATTTGGACGGGCATACCCTGCGCGGCCATTCGTCCCCCGGCAAGCGGTCCTTCCGTAATCGGGATATTCTCCCACACAACGCCCGTTCTTTCCTTTTTTCCAAAAGCAGCAGGCTCGCTCAGCTTCGCGAAGGCTTCGACAGAGGCGAAGCTCGCCGCCGCAGGCCTCCCCAAAAGTGCCGCGTCTTCCTTATCCTGAGCAAAAACGTCCCCACCCCAGAGTCAAGATGGGGAATCCGCTAGACAAATCAGCCACCTCTGGTTGTTTCGCATTACAAGTTTATCCTCGTAGTGTAATCCTGTTTAGCTAGTTCCGAAGCATCACAAAACTAGCATATCATGCTGATTCTAGCATTACAAATTCCGAAACAGGATCAGAAAATGGTTCTCATGGGGCTCCGCATGAGAAACTTTTTTGGCATGCAGATTTGCATGACAACTCTGGTGTGGGGACATTTTTACTCAGGATATTCCTGGTACTTTTTCGCCCGGTCCAAATTGACGCCGAAATTGTTGTTCACGAAAATCCAGTATCCTGTGCAAAAGTATCGTACTCGTATGGCAATCATGCATTACAAATATTTTTTTAAAGGGAAACCCGCATTACAAATTTCACTTCTCATGGTGAGGAAATTTGTAATGCATTTATACGAGTACGATACTTTTGCAGTCCATATCCAGGGATAAGACGCGTCCTGCGTCAGTTTCTCCAGCCTCTCAACGAGGACTCTGAGGCCCGGGTCGAATTCGTGATTGCCTACAGACACCAGGCGGTAGTCCGCCTTCGAACCGAGGAGGAGGAGCTGCTCGACGAGCGTTGCGCCAGCGTCGAAGTTCACATGCGCACCGCCGCCGAGAAAGTCGCCCTGGATCTATCCTGAGTAAAAACGTACCCACACCAGAGTTGTAATGCAAATCAGCATGCTGAAAATGTTTCTCATGCGGAGACCCATGAGAGGCATTTTCTAGTCGTGCTTTGGAATTGGAATTTGTGATGCTATAATCAGCATGACAAGCTAGATCTGTGATGCTGCTGAACTACCTAAACAGGATCACACTACGCGGGCAAACTTGTCATGCGAAACAACCGAAGCTGGCTGATTTGTGTAGCAGATTTCCCATCTTGACTCTGGTGTGGGTACGTTTTTACACAGGATAGGATCGAGAAAATCACGATCGTGTCCGGGTTCTCACGACGAAAAGTGGACATTTCCGCCATCACGTAGGGCATGCCGAGGTCCAGCAAATACACATCGTTGATGGAAAAAATACGCACACGACGTCGGGCCGTCGCCGTCGCAGGTTTGTTCTCCGCCATCTTCATCTCTTGCTCCGCGCCACCAAATAAGACTTCGGGGGCATCAGCAGGACGAGGGTGCATCGTCAGAGCCTCCGTAGTGGGAAGGAGCCATCTTCCCAGGTGGAGAAGTGCCGTGGCGGTGATGCCGCGAAACATCATCATCACAAAGAAGTATAGTAGAAGAACGTCCGCAGTGATCAATAAATATTGCGGCCACTTCGTCTGAGATTTCTAGTCTTGACCTTGAGTAAGAGTATGTTGAGTTTCAGTCGCCCTCGCCGCAAGGACAACTATAAATCCTGAATTTGTACTTTAAGAAGAAGCAGTAGCAGAAGCAGGCTTGTAACGCCAGTTCGCTTCTAGCACTAACTTAAGTAGAAAGCCGATTCGCGAGTGGAGTGAACTGATGCCATCCAACACTGTTTGAAGTCGAATAAAGCCGCGCGGATAAAAACTTGGAGGAAGGTATAAAAGAGGGGGCAAATTGTACATCGCAAAAAAAAGGTTCCGATCACGACCTTGCTTCCAGTGCAACCGATCGACCGCATTTTTCACGCATCTTCGCAACTTCCGAATACCACCGAGTAAGTACAGCATCGAGGAAGACCGAAGACCGAGCATACCGATACCACCGAGTTTTTCGCGTTCTTCTTTCGACATTTGTTTAGAGCTTTAACACGCGTTAGCATGAGACGTGGCGAATCTCTAGTGAATTTTGCATGACAAATAGCAGAGGAGACTGCCGGGACATTGTCCCTCTCGCCCTTCTGGGAAGAGCGTTCTGCACACCGCAGAACTCGCCGGCTATGCGGCAGGCAGCTGGACATGGCCTGGGCGTCGTTCTTTGGCCTTGTCTTTTCGTCTTCCTGTGCTTGCAAAAGAGTAGGCACTGCAGCAGCCGTGGCAAAGACGCCAAAAACAAGAGCCGCGAAGCACATACAGTTTAGGCAAGATGAAGGCGCGAGAGCAAGGGTGAAAGGACCCGGCCGAGAGCTTTGACGCGTCTATCCGGCGGGCGCGTGAACTCTCCAGGCATTTTCGGCAGAATATAGAGGCGCTAAGGGCAACAGCGGGCGCCTGTCTTTTCCCCTCGGCCCCACTTCCCAGGGTCTACCTGTGCGTTTTTTTAAGCACTTTTCTGCGCTAAACTTTGCTTATAACGGTCGAAAAGTGGCGCTCGGTGAATTTTGGGGTGAATTTTGGAAAGGACGCCGGTGAATTTTGTCCTCCGCTTCCTGTTCAAAATGCGCTGGCGCCTGAGAAACTCCGGGTTTTGGGGCTTCCAGAAAGTGTCGCAAAAACAAAAAGCCTTAAAATTCACCAAGGGAATTCTTGACCTGGGGGTCACGTCGAATAAGACTTGCTCCGGAGGCAAAAAACAGCTGGGGAGTTGTAAGCCGAGTAAGTACAGCATCGAGGAAGACCGAGCAACCACGAGGAAGTTGCGTTTTTTCATTCATCTACTGAAGCCCAGTACGAGGACGCTTTTTGCTACACATGGAGACCGAGTATCTCTTTGCGCGGAACTCGGTATAAGATCTATAATCTTTCAGTACATTCGTAATTAGCAGAGCCAGGTCTTTCACATTGCGGTTGTGGTTGATGAGGAACATGAGTAGAGAAATAGCGAGTAGCTTTTTGTGCGTTTCGGCATTTGTGTGATTTTGAAGCAGCTGCCTTTGGACAAATTCTTCTGGCAATTTTGCCGAGTGGTTGACTTTCCTCGCTGATGGAGTCTATTTCTGTTTTTATTGATCTTCACGCTCTGTTTTCACTTTATACTGTGCATCTTTTTTCGATTAAGTCAGCAATTTCGTCTTCTTTCCGTACAATGTTAGAGACAACTTCTGGCTCTGACAACACGACTTTACAAGAGTAAAACTGAAAGTACTAAAGGCAATCAATCACCTCCTGGCGTACTAGACGAGTAGACAAAGAATGGTCAAGAAGCTTAAGAGGGCGTTTAAATGCCCCGAATAGCTGCATGACCTTCTCTGGAAAAGAAAACACTGCGGCCAGCTCCTGCCTCCCGCATACCGGATAAGGAGCATGATCTCGACAACCAAAAAGTAAGAAACATACAAGAAAAAGAATGTGGAAACTACGACCTCCACTGAAAACAAGGTGAAAAAACGGAAAAATAACGACTCGCTCCCCATCCTCCGTTGCTACTATCTTCATCATGTGAAGATTTTAGATTTAGTTATCTCCGATATTTTCCTGCGATTCGCCCTTCAAATTGCCTTTACTGACCGAGGTCAAGAGAAAATGCCGATACTGTCGCATCGCGGAATCGGCCTGCGAGACTAACAGATTGACGTTCTTCTGCTCGGCGTCGACTTTTTTTTTCACCGCCTTCTGCTTACTACTGGTCCTGGGCGTCATATCCAGGAAAAAAACTGTGTAAGTGTAACTTTGTAGGAAGAGCAGCATCACAAATTCGTTTTGCATTAAAGGGAAAACCTGTCATGCGCAACTAGTACGTGGAAACACGTATGAAAGTGGCCTATGACGCACATCCAGCATGACAACCGTAACAGTTTTGTATTTCCTGCATCACATATTTACGCTCACATCGTTTTTTTCTTGGATACGTCAAGTCTCTCATCCGCATCTCGTAGCTATCTTCGCGGGAGGCAAACAGTGCCTCCAGGAACGGACTGCCGTCGGCAAGCGTTTTTCGGCAACTATCCAACTTCCGCAACTCATCGACCAGCATGATCTCCTCGCGCGAACACATCATGATGCTTTTCCGTGCCTTCTTCTGCGCTCGCTCCGTCCGACCTTTGCTGTACGCCGCGGAAAATTCCAAGCCTAGCTGCGTGGTGGGAAGTGCAACGCAAAGGAGACCGGTGATCATGGCGAAAGCTGAATTTTGTATTTATCATGATCGTTGGTGGACTTCTACTTGAGTCGGGTGGATATTTATACATGAAGTCCGCGTGAACAAAAATTTCTTCGAGTTTCAAAATTCTTTCTTATTTTGAAAAATCATAACCACGCATGTAGAAAAATCATAATCATGTACAGTCCTAACCCTAAGTAAAGTCTCAATCAGCAAAAGTGATAAAAACAAAGACGCATCAAAAATACACGTGACGATTTTCCCGCTGACTGACAAGGGATAGGCATCCCCATACCCGACCGTCGTAATTGTGGTGATCCCCCACCAGAAACTCATGAATACGTTCTCAATCAACTGCAAAAATGTCTGGGTCTGGAAGATTGCCAGGTTTGTCATGCATATTTTGCATGACCAATGACGCCTGTAATGCATGCCCTAGCATCCCAGATTTTTAGAAGGCTTCCTGATGCTTATTCCGCATGAGAAATGCCCTCCCCGTGTAGCACAAACTGGACTCCTTTTGCTTGTCATGCAATACAGATTTTTTTGGAATCCAAAGACAGCATCACAAGTTACCACCTTCCAGACCCAGACATTTTTGCACTTGATATTCTCAAACGGGGAGCAATTCGTGTAGTGCGGCTCGTTTTCCCTGCGGTAGCAGTTACGTTAGGAAAAACTGTCCCCACTACCCCGGTTTTCCCCAAATCAAAAAAAAATTTTTGAACTGATGCAACAACACGGCCGCCGGCTGCGCAGCCCGACCGGATAGTGTCCGCTAGTGGATCTTCTTCAAGGATAATCTCTGATGCTGTTACATATGCAAAGGAGCAAGCGAGATGGCGGCGCTCAAAAGTCAGCGCATGAGCTGATGGGGCAGCAGGCTTTGTGGATGTGTGTGTGTATCTATTTCGGCCCGATCCGCGTGTAGACTACTGCAACGCGGCCCCGCCGCACTGCTCGCGCTTGCTTGGCTGCGGGCATGGTGCTGGAAAAGCGTGCTCTGCGTTGCTATCTCGGACGGGGCGCTGTTATTCTGTTAGCGATCCAACGCCCCGCCTGCCGTGCCGAGTGTTGATTTGTGGGCGTCGGCCTGGATTCGTCAGCCGCGCTGGCCCCTTGCCCGGGCCCACGTGGCCGCCGGACTTTGAAGGCCGCGCCCAACTTTTGAGGCCCCGGCCTCGCCGCTTCCCTGGAGGTCGTGCATGCGTCCACTTTCGGGACGTTTCTGGTGCCCGTTTTGGTGGCCGCAAGTGCGTAGATAGCCGCTTAGGGACGAAATCCCCAGCATACGTTTTTTTTCTCGCCAACGTGTCCGAGCATGCACTCAGGGAAACGGTGCCGGCCAGCCTCAAGTGGAGAACACAGGTCCACGGCAAGGGGCATCGCGTGGGAGCCTTAGGTGGCCGGGGGGCGGGTCTGGCACGGGCGCCTTGCCCCGGGCGCTGCCCCGCGGGGCTCGAGCTGCTTGCGCCCCAAAAAGCCGGGCGGGGCGTTGCGCTTTTCAGCCTGTAGGATAGAAAGAGAGGCACACTGGGGTCGGTCATGGAGAACATCAGCAAGCTGCTCTGCCCTGAAGGAGGGGCGGCCGGCTGCGTCTGGACTCCGAGCCGCAGAGGCCTTTCTCAAATTGCGCGCATACTTCTCGAGGAGCTACCAAAGCAGTTCGTTGGCGCCACTAGCTACGCAATCTCTTGGATTCCATAAAGCAACACACCCGGGGGGGCGCGCGCCTCGGTCTGGCCATTCGCGGCGCAAGTCGGTTGCAAAGGGCCCGCCCTGCTTACAATTGGATCGAAAAAAAAAAATTGTCTTTGGGGAAAACCGGGGTAGTGCGACTCGTTTTCCCTGCGGTAGCAGTTTTCCCGCTCATATCAAGTGTAAAAATGTCTGGGTCTGGAAGAGTCATGCTGTTTCTGCATGACACAGAAGGTCTGGCATGGAAGCTCTAGCATTACAGGTTTCGAGAAGCTTCCGCAATGTCGAATCCGCATGACAAATCCCCCACTTTGGTGACAGAAAGTGGGCAGCTTTTGCTACCCATGCATGAGAGCTTTTTCTGTGTTCTGAAATGTGCATCACAAGTTCGGACTCTTCCAGACCCAGACATTTTTACATATGATAGCTCATCCCACTCGCCCCGTTCCGTCGCCCAGGCCAGAAAGCTGAAGAAAATGAGCGCCAGTCCCAACATGGTAAACAGGAGGAGAAATGAAACTTTGCTCTGCGACAGACCCTCAAACACGAAGCCCAGTTGCTTGTTCCCGTGTCTCGCCAGCTTGAACACGCGCAGCAAACGAAACATCCGGAGAATGCGCATATCGGGCAGGGGGGCGGTGTCGGGGGTGCCGGTTTTGGAGTCGATGGCGCCGGTGGGAAACTCCAGCTCCACGGCGGCGCAGTAGAACGGAAGTAGCGCCAACACATCCAGCACCGTCCACATTTCGCTGAAAAACTCGCAGGTGGTTTGGTCCGTGATGGCGTAGCGGGCGACCAGCTCGAAAGTAAACACCACCACGAAAAAGATTTCCAGATGCGCCCAAAACGTATTGTAGTGGGTGAGCTCCGGAATCGTCTCGATACAGAAAGTGATCGAGGAGACGATGATGGTGCCGACGATCACTGTGTGCAGCCAGGCCGCAGCGGTGCTGGAGTCCGGACGCTGTTGAATTCAAATTTGGTTGTGATAAGATGCTACAAGTGGAAGAACTTGTTGGGGTTGCATTTGAAAATTCAGAACATTGATACCATTCAAAATTAACATACAAAGGCCCTCTGACAAAACGAAACGTCCCTTGCAGCTTCGCAGTGGTTTTATACCTCTATCAAGTTCTGCAGCCATGGCTTCGCTTTTACCCGCCACCACCCGCTCGCCGATGTTGTGCGTGCCCGGTTGGCGGACGCGCGAAACCGGTTCGCGGCCACATACATCTAGGTTGGTGATGGATTTACTCTGCCCTCTTTGTTTCGAACAACGACCAACAGCACACAACGCTCATGATTACCACCTTGTGTGAAGATCTACTTGTTCTCACTTTCATTCGATATCGGAACTCCCTCAGTTGCGCTCCTTAAGCCTCACTCGCATGCGACCGTAAGAACGACCTTCTAGCTTGCTCTAATTCTCAGCTGGTGGAAACAAAATGAAGGGCCAGGTAACGAGTCACTCACACTCACCCATGTTTCTCCCACCCATTTCCATGAATGTAAGTACATGTATTTGCGTGAACAGCTTGCGCACAGACCTTTTATGCACGGTCCCTGCAAAAGCTCAACACGGTTAAGTCCGTTCTGCTGCTGGTTGTTCATCATCTATCGCGTCCTGCTGAACAGAATATAATTACGCGTCTTCGTTGAGGTCTTCTACGCAAAAACTACTTCCTTGGGTTTTTTGGAGCTGATTTTGTGACTCACAAAAAGAACTTGGTTCGGTGGAAGGTACATAAACATGGGGGTTTCAAAAAGTCGTGTGGCTGTAGGTGTCGTCGTGGGGTGAATATTTACAATCAAACAATGTCGTCGTCGTCTTGCGAATGCGAAATTTCACAGTATACAAAAGTATTCATGGCGGACAAGTTACGTATGCCTGTAAGAAGTGTGATCCTCGCAAAAGCGGGATTTTTTACGCTTCCCCTAGAAGTAAGTACACATCACGGCTCTCCAGGGTCACGACCGCTCTTCGCTTCTGCATCAGCAACTATCAATTTTCCAATCAGCTCAGTACCCGCCCGGAAAATTGGACACGTAGTGGTAAGCCAAATACCCGAACAAACACGTCACACTCAAGATAATGCCGTCCAACACCAACACGGGCGATTTGTCGGGCAAGAGTTCCCTCAAAATGTTCCTTTGCGCGGCCACCGGCTGCTTCTTCTTTTTCTCCTCTTCCGCGGTTTGCTCATCGCGCTGACTCTTGATAAAGTCCCGGTATTCCTTCAGTTTCTCTTCGATTTCCTCCTCCGTTGGCATCTTGACCTTCGCCGCCTTCTCTTCCGAGACTCCGTGCCTTTTCGCCAATTCTGCCGCGGTCGGGGGGATGTATTTGGAGGAAAGGGGTGGTGGGCCGCTCTTGGAAATGCCCACTTTCGGGTTCTTGATTGTCGCTTTTGGTGTAGTAGAAGTACTAGCTGGTGCAGCTCCTGTGGTCGTCGTGCTGCTGGCGGGGGTGGGTTTGTTACTTTTATTTCCGAGTTGGGAGGACGAGGAAGAGCTACTATAATTCGGTGCAGATGTAATTGCGGCACCTTTTGGGGCAGCTCCTGCTGATGATGCCGCGGCCTTGGATTCTTGGGGTTTTGACTTCGCGAAAGAAGAAGGAAGACCCGGTGTGAAAGTAGTAGACCTCGTCGCCGCTGCGGGCGCACTACTGGCAGAAGGTGCTGGAGGGGCCGTCGACCCAGCAGGTGGTTGTTCCTTTCCGCCGCTTTTGTTCGGGGGTACTACTTCTCCGGAGGTCGTTGAGGGAGCCGAGAGGGCGGCCTTCGGACTACTTGTAGGTGCTTGCTTCAGCTCTTTCCGGTCGGGAAACACCGAGGGGCCGAAGGGAGAGGACTGCACCCCGTACGGCGAATTTCGGTTGTCGTCGGCAGGACTAACAAATTCGTCGTCCGTATCGGGCTCTGGGGCTTTATTCTGTCCAGTTGTATTTGCGGCTGTTGTAGTAGCTGCTGTCGGTGTCGCTTTGGGATGCACCAGATTTGATGCCGCAGTTTTCGCATTCGATGTTGACGTTTTCGTCGCCTCGTCTGCCTCTTCCGAACTGCCTGTTGTAGATTGGTCAGTTGCGGTCGTCGCGGCGGCGGGAGGAGCTGCTGGCTTTTTACTGCCGTCAGCTGGTATGCCGCTTGTTGGCTTTTCGCCTTCAGGTTTCTTGTTGTCCTCTTCGTCCCGCCCCTCTGCCTTGTTCACAGTTTCCTTATCCTTCTCCGCAGCAGGCTTCGATTCCACCTTCTCGTCCTTTTTTTCCGGGCTCGAAGCAGAAGTAGAGGAGCTACTTGATGCGGCCACTACTGGCTCCTCCTCCACTTCGTCGCAAAGTGGCAGAAGTTCCTCGTTTGTCTTCTCACACATATCCCACGAAAAAACTGTTTCACTGTGATGATTTTGCAAGTTTTGCATCACAAGTTTGTTACACATGACACAGAAAATTTTCCATGCGCGCTTCCCAAGGGAAAACACGCTTGACAATCCAACGTCTTGCAGGTGTAGCAAGACAAACACTTTGGTGTTTCGTTTTCTGCATCACAAGTTCACAGTGAAACAGTTTTTTCTTGCGATAACACACCTCGCAGCGCCACTGCCGGGTCTCCTTCTCCGCGATTCTGCGTCGAGTCTCGGACGGGTAGTTTAAAGCACCTGTATGGAGAGAAAAAAGTTTGTCATAGTCACTAACTTGGAGGCTTTGCATTACAAATTTTTTTAGCATCGCAGCTTTTCCTTGTATTGCAGAAACACTAAGGGAAATCCCGTATGAAGTTTAACTGTGATGCACTTTTACGCATGACAAGCATTTCTTGTATTGCAAAAATGCCCATGAGTGATCATGACGAACTTTTTTCTTTTGATAACCTGTATTGTAGTTGTAGTGTAAGACGTGCTGTGAGTGGCTTGGAATTGTAGTTTTGCTTTTATTGGTCGCGGCCAACGTCCATGCAAATTCGAATTGTTCGTTCTGAACTGGAGATCATGTGTAAGTAACTGTCACTCCACGACCTCCACATCAAATATGAACACTTAGCACGACAAAATTACTACGATACCAAGTGCGCCGTCCGGCGGACTGGGAAAAAAGCTCCGCAGTGCTTCAATCATGGTGCGCAGGCCCCAGGCGGGTTGCCACATATGGAAGCGTCAGGATTGAAATCGTCAAAGTTGAAATAATTTGCGATGCATAAAATCGATAACAGTTGGAAGCCCTATTTCTAAGCGGTGCATGGCAAATTTTCCGAGCACTGGAATCCGATTTGTCATGCTATTTGGGCACAGACGACTGCTCTGGTCATGCCACTTTAGCAGCTCTATTTCAAACCCTAAACAGGCTGACGATCGGCCTCACTTGCCATCCCGGCAAGACAGGCACTTTATGCCTTGCATTTTATGCATGACAAATCATTTCAACTTTGTCTATTTCAAACCTGACGCTTCCATACCACAGCTCCGGATGGTAATTGGAGATGGAGAGGCAAATCTTCTTGTTCGTCTGAAACCGCCCATTCGGGGTCAAAAGGTAGATCGCTGGGGGCGCGAAGGGGTAGTTCAGTGGGAGCACTATCCTGCCGTGGTAGATTCCCTTCTCAAAGTCGCTGCCTGTAGAGTAAAGCGAAAATTAATGCTCGATTACCATTTCAGCAGCCTCGGTTTCGTTTCAAATCAAGAAATATTGCGATCATGCAAAATCCAAGCAAAAATACAAGTTCAAGTACATCACACCTCCGCAGCCGGAGCGAACTACGCTTACGCAACTCGTCGAGAAGAAATTCACAAGTAGCTTTCTTTTCCTTTCACAAAAAAACAGTAGAAAAATCCAAATCAACAGGTAAGTACCTGCAGGACCCTTGAGCGTAAAATGCCACTCGAACAAATCGTCATTTGCAGGTTCGGCCGTCCAGAACTGTTTTTTTGTTTTTGGTAACCGGCTTCGTATACGTCAATTCGCATGACAAAGACAAGGCAACGGTGTGACAGACATCACAGGAAAAGAAATCAATAGAAAACAAACACTGCACTGAGAATATTAAAGCACGAGGAAGTACATAGATACTATACTAAATTCACATTAAGTACCTTTGATGGGTTCTGATTGATTTCTTTCAATTCGCGATTCAGTCGACGGATCGCACCAGCCGCACCACCTCCCCCAACAGCACCCTGAGACATGTCTGCCATCTTGCGTTTGCTTCTCTTTCTTTTCAGAACAGACAAAGAGAAAAATATTCCACTTGACAACAAATGGATACTCGCGTCCGCAAAATTCTAGACCACACTAGCACAAATGAAGCGGGTAATGCCTTTATCTGCCAGTAGTAGCTCTACGCGACATGCCAAACTTATCACCATCAGTCTTCGAGGTGAGAATGAGCGAAATGTAGGGGATTACATATGATATCGGTGTTTGTTTAGATGTTCGAGGTCGTCCTGGCTGGAAATTCAATCTCAAATACATTGACTAGCTAGTAAAAGTGATTTGTTTTTAGCTAGGTTAATAGCTTATCTATATAAGGCGTTTTTTACAACTTCCGGGACGCTACATCGCCGATATCCAGCTCCACGGATTCGCCGCAGAACCCTAGCAAAAAACCGAGGAAGAGCCCCATGGCGTAGCGTCTGTCTACTGCCCGCGCTTTCCATTGTGCGTGGCCTGTGGAAGGTTTGGCGCAGCTAGCCGCATCCAGGGGATGGCTGACGGCAAGCCGGCACGGTAGACACGCAAAGCCGCGCGCCCTGCTTATGAGAAAAGGCTGAGCAGCGTGCCATCTGCTGCCAGGGGGGGTTCGCCAAAAAGCACCCGCAAGCCAAGTGCAACATGGTCCGCAGGCCGCGGCCTGCAGGGCCGCAGGCGAGAGGCGGGGGCGCGAGGGGGGGTCCGCGGGAGGGGGTCCACACAGGGCCTCCCGCAGGGCATATTTTTACCCCTAGCCCCGACGCTGTGGTCGTTTTGTCCCTTGCCAAAAAGGGGGCATCTCGGAGGGGCATCGCGGACGGGGATCCCGGACTCTCGTGTTGTCCTGTGTGAAGTCAATCTGCCCAGGTAGGAACACAACGAAGCCGGGGCGCTTTGGATAGCCTCACAAAATGGCTCCCAAGCTCGGCGGAAAGCGGCCGCAAGGCACAAACAAAACACAGAAAAGGGCTTGCCCCTGCGAAGCTTCGTGCCCTATCTACGCCACGCCTTCGTGTGCAGTATCCCGGCGCCCCGGCGTGGAGACAACCGAGGCGAATCCGTGGAGCTGAATATCGGCGGAGTAGCGTCCTGAAACCCTTAAAAAACGCCTTTTCTAGCTACTTAAATTATATAACTAGTTCAACTGCCTATCTTATAGAAATATCTATATCATATATCTAAGACACACCGAAATTTTTTTTTTGATCCCCCATGGGTAAGTTGGGCGTTGGGCACGTTGCTGCCGTCATAGATATCGGTGTTTGTTTAGATGTTCGAGGTCGTCCTGGCAAGCGAATGGAGATTCAATCTCAACTACAAAATTGCGACTGTGATCGTGTACAACTTCTGAGTGCGAATTTGTATTTCAACTACCTAGCTAACTTCCTTCTACTGGTACTTACCATTGTTCCAATCTGCCGTTGGGAAAACCACATGCGGATCCGATTTCTTTTGTTCAATTCTTGCATAATATTGATCGAGGACTCACCGACGAGCGAAATCGAAATTTGTCAACTGACCTCAACACAGCTTGATGTACATGTATGTCGTACCGATTAGAATACCTGACTCTGATCCACCACCTCATTCGATTCGTTGTTGCATTCTGATAAATTGATAGGACCTTCCGAAGGTCTTTATCGCGGATGAACACAGTTTCGGATTTCGATTTTGCGAGAAGCTAGACCAAATGGACGAGGAAAGCTCGCTGGTCCTCGTCGACTGTGAGCCACATTGGTTTTGTGATTCGGTCACGGTACTATCATTGTAAAAATCCTTTCAGAAAAGTTGGTTTCTGCCGATATGAAATGGAAGGCCGTAATCAAAGAGAACGAAGTACTCAGGCGTGCAAATACCTTTTTTTCTGTCATGCATATCATGCGTTCATCGTGTAGTAATAGCTAAAGTGCTGTGTTTTTTCATCTCGGCGGTTCGCCCTTCGACTACACTCCTTGTTTTTCCGTCCAACTGATTTTTTACAGCATCAAAAAGTTGCAGACTTTTTCGTGCCTTCTATCAATCTAGGAAAAGACGCATCAATCATTATCTTCTGGGCCCCCAATGGCCCTGGTGACCCCTTGCTTCACCTACGAAAAGGGATGAAACAGGAGGGAGCCGATCTACTAATCTGCAGCTGCTAGGAGGTCTAGGAGTGCGCATACGAAAGAACTGCTACTGCTACAACGAACTGCATATATTATTTGGGTCGGTCGTCTTAAAACATTATTTTCGGAATTCTTTGTACCTCATTCTTTTTCTTACTTTTTTGTTCATCTTTTTATCAACAATTAATTTGACGGGTGCTTTTCTTTACTTCTAAAAAAAGATGCAAGATTGGGTCCGGTCGGCCTGCGAAGAAGCGCCATCAAAAAGATGCAGTTGTAGGGGCAGGGCGTAATTACAGAGTCGTGTTGCGTTCATCTTCATCTTGCGGGTGTATGATCAATGTTGTTCCATTAGCGTGGTTCGCCCGCGGCCACACGGAGCACATCTCCTGGTACTAGTTCTGCTGAAAATTAATGAGATATGCATATGACCGTGTGCTGCAGGTCTCTTCACAACTATATAGAATACCTATTAGTAATCCGAGACCGAGCCGTTCCCGTTGATGAGAGCTTCAGCAATAATCTATCGCAAGTGCGACGGCGGTAGAAACTGTGTATTCAACTGGAGAAGGTTCTGGCTTCACGTTTAATACGGTATTCGTATTCCTAGAGAGACTTTCTAACAAGTTCATACGTTCTGGTTCTCTTGCTCTTAGTTTCTCTACTTACCTTCGTTCATTCATCAAGCACAGGTATTAATTGCATGGTGAAGATTCTAGGCATTGGGTATAGGGGTAGTATTTCTATTTGTTACTGGTAGACACGACATATTGCGACTCGTCTGCAAAATATCTACTTATCAAGCGGGGGAGCTGTTCTGTGTAAAAACGTCCCCATACCAGAGTCAAGTTGGTAAATCTGCAACACAAATTTCCAAGCTTTGGGAGTTGTGCATGACAAGCTTCCACCTGCAGGGTAGTGCTGGTGAGCAAGGGCTGCCGCATGAGAAAGCTACTTTCTCATCGTGTTTACAGCATGACAGAGTCCAAAACACGATTGGAAATGCCTCTCATCTGGATGCGCATTACAAATTTTCCTGTGACTGCAAATCTGCATGACAACTGTGGGGTGGGGACGTTTTTACTCAGGATAGGGGAGGCCTATTAACAAACTTACGCAGCAGCCGGCAACTGCAGATGCCGCGAGGTTTGCTTGTAGCCTGGTATGTATCAAAAGTAAAAATGTCTGGGTCTGGAAACTTGTGATGCTGAGTGGCGTAGCATGAGAAGGCCACAAGTGCTGGCTCAGCATGACAAACTTCTGAGCTTGTAGGCGTTGCCTATTCTGCATGACAAATTGCGTCTCCGCATGACAGAAAAATGCGGCTCTTTGGCAACGTGCATGACAGATTTAAGAGTCATGCCAGACAAGCATGACAAACATGCATTCTTCCAGACCCAGACATTTTTACATTTGATAGTATGTGTCGGGAGTAAATGTCGCGGAGCATTCCCCTGGCCAAACCCCGCTGCGCAATCAATTGCACCTTTTCGTGCGGAACCTCCACAGCCACGTTGGAGAGACACTCGATCGTGTTATCCGTGAACCTCAGGTCGCCGAAAGAGAGCAAATGCCCCAGCGCTCCCAAAGTGTTCCACAGGATTTTAAAGACTTCTTTGTTTTTCCCCTTGTTCAGAAAGTTCGCAGCGGATCGCTGCTTCGACTTCCGCACCAGTTCAGCCTGGGTCTCCGCGCTGCTCGGACCCCATTCCAGGGCTTGCTTCACCACCTTGGGTATCTGCTCGGTGGGCGGTTTTAATTGTTCTTCTTCCGGGTTCAGAATAGATTTCGACTTGCTTGTCGTGGTCTTCCCGAAAGGCTTGTTCGGCTCTTCGTCTTCGGTCGTGCCGGCTTTGGTGTCAGACTTAATATTAGTACCTTTTTGCAGTTCTTCCTCGTACTCCTCTAGCAGTCCCGGGGGTGGTTGGATCAATTTCAACTTCAAAGACATTGTGTTTCGATCGTCGGAGGTTGCGCTGCTGGAAGACGAGGCGGATGATGATGAAGATGCTGCTATCGAAGCGGACGATCTTGGCTCCACCTCCGTGGCAGGACCAGGAGCATCCTTCTCTCGTTCTACTACTTTTGTATCTGTAGTACTGGTAGTTCCATAAGTTCCACCGATCAATCCCTCGGCACCTGCGCCACTGCCTAGTAGTCCCAGGCTGTCCATCTCTTTTTTCTCCCGCTCTATATGGAAGCGTCAGGATTGAAATCGTCAAAGTTGAAATAGTTTGTGATGCAAAAAATCGGATGCCAGTTGGAGCCTCAGTTTCCAAGTGGCGCATGACAAATTTCGGGAGCACCCAGATTCAGTCTGTCATGCTCTTTGGGCAAAGAAGACTGCTCCTGTCATTCTACTCTGGCAGCACATTGCATACCCCTAATCACGCTTACAATCGGTCTCATTTGCCTGCTCCCCAATACAGGCCTTCACTGCCCTACATTTCATGCATCACAAGTTTTTCGATTTCGGTCCTGACTACACATCCATACTCTAGCTCCTTTTTGTAGTCCCTGGTCAACTCGATTTGCGCCGCCGCAATCCGTTCGACGAAGTCCTCCTGGATCTTCTCCAGCAAGGCCGCCGCCTGTTCGCATTTGGGAAGGATGCAGCCCAGGTAACCAAGGCACCGCACAACGATCACGTGGTCCAGTTTTGGTCCTGCTACAAAAATCCTGTGCAAAAACGACGTCTCCACTCCGTATGTGATGTTATTCTATATTTCTGAATGAAATCTGCTCGCAGAAACTTTCTGTCTTGCGACTTTTTCCCATGCGATCCATGTTCTAGTCGTGCTTGGAAATAATTTGTGATGCGCGGATAGTCAGGGTCAGGCAAAAATGCTTCTAGTTCACCTTCACACTACACAGATTTATATGCAAGCATTTTCTGTCCTTCCTATGAGGTGGGGACGAGGTTTTTACAGAGGATGCCTGCGTCTTTATCTTTGCTATCCCCGACGGCAGCACGGGGAAGATTATCCTCTGGAGACAACTCGAGTTGTCCAGCCTGCATCTTTTCGCTGAATTCAAAAACTAATCGCACCGCGGCCAACCGCCAGTCTTCGTCTACTTCGGGTTGTTGTAGTTCACGATCTTGATGTGCGTCGATGTTTTCAGCAGGGGAAACTGCATGCTCTGAAACTCCTCCTCTTCCTGCACGCGGCTCCATTTCTACATCCGGCATGAAAAACGCACCTCGGTCCTCTTTCCCTCCAACGGTCGCGGCGAGCACCGCCGGTCCGGCTTTGCGCAGGTGATCCGCAATATCCCCCAACGCAATAATGCCCCCGCGGTCCGCGGTTTCCGTGATTTGTTCCCGGACAAGGTGGAGCAACTTCCGAAAGTCCTGCTTCAGTGTATCAAACGCAAACATGTCTGGGTCTGGGACTTTGCTCGACTTGTCATGCAGGTTTTCGATGACCCATATGATTTGTAATGGAGGACCTAGCATGACAGATTCCGTGAGATCACTATCATGCCTATCCTGCATGAGAAACTGCCTCTCAACTTGATCAAAAGTGGATAGCATTTGGTAAAAATCATCGCTCGTTCGTGTGGATCGGCTCTGCCGACCGGGTAACCCATCGCCTTGCATATAAATGACCGACATAGACGAACCCCGTTGCGGGACATACATATGGCCGCACGGAAGGGCCCTAAGCGCTACATACATAGTTCACCCTAGCGCCCACCACTTCGGTCGGGACTGAGTCAACCTGGTCCTGGGGGTTCACAGCGCACTAGCCATCTGCTAGCATAAACCGACTGGGTTCTACAAACTGATCTAACTTCTCATAACAGCGAGGCTATCATAAAGGTGCGCTAAAACGGGTTCGGGGCGCTCCGTACGGAAGGGAGCCTTTCGATGGTAATCATGCAACGCAGATTTTTGCATGATTCAGATTTAGCATGACAAGTTCCAACCTTCCAGACCCAGACATATTTGCATTTGATACAATGCGGAAAAGATCAACTCCGAGCCGGACACCGGGGACACTTCCTCTGCTTCATCTTCGAGGGCCGCTTGTGGTTCATCATCCGCATGAAGTTCTAGATCTTCCTTGTCTACTTTCTCCGCACCAGCAGTTCCTGTTGCGGAGGTACTAGTCGTACTACTAGCCAGTAACTGCACCTCGTCGGACAGAAAATCGATGACCCGGCAGCACAAGCGGGCGAGCATGACCGGGAAGCGGCGGCGCTTTGGGTTCTCAGCGACGCCGGAAGTGGTGAGAATGCGGAAAACGAGGTCGCGGTGCAGAAACCACACGCTCACGTTCAGGATCAGCTTCGGCAAGCACAGCGTGGCACTGGCGTGGTACTCCGTCATCCAGGTCTCGCTGCGGGCGGCGTCCACCAGCATGTCCTGCAGTGCGGTGATGCAGAACCTGGGCACGTTGTGGCGCTGCTGCACGGACTGAAAAGCTAAAACCGATTGCTCGGTCAAGACCCCTTTCAGCGGGACTGGTTTGGTGAAAAAGAGCGCAATCACGTGGGGAAGCAAGGCCACCGGCGCGAACCCGGGCACTTCTTCCAAGATTCGCAGGGCCCGCTGGTGGTGCAAGTAGATATTCACCACCTCCTTCTGCGATATTGATGTTGAAGCGGGGGTCAGCACTTCGTGTTGTTTCAACAGGTAGTTGTCTTTGCCGTGTTGACCACGTCCGTGCTGCTTTCCGTTCCCTTTCAACGTCCGCCTGGAGTTGGACGAGGACGGGTTGTTGACATTCAGTGTGCTACTACTATTTTGCTCCACCAGGAGCAGAACGTCGTCGGCACCTGCGGTCGCATGGTTCTCTAGCGCATCCACGTGCCCGCGCTCCTGGGTGCGTTCGCAGAGGAGATGAAAGCACAGTGTTTCCAGCAACCGGGTGAGTTGGCAGGATTCCCCCCCGAGTTGCATCGCCACCTCGGTCAGCGCACTCCACGCAGCATTGGTTTTGGGCTTCTTGTTGTTTTCAACTTCCGCGTCTTTGTTCAAAAGTGATCTACTTCCCGCTCCTTGGTCTTCGTCCTGCGCGAGGACGGCGGTGCTGCTGCCCTTTGAGCTGCTGATTCTTTTCACGGTACTGTAATCGTTGTTTTGTCCTCCCGCTTGTTCCTGCTCAACTTGTACTTTCTTCTCTGTTTTTTGCAGTGGTGCTGTTCCTGTGGTCTGCTCTTGATTTATTGCCCCAGCAGCACTGGTTGTAGTCGTTGTCGTGCCCGGAATCAATCTTGCCGCTTTCGCCAACAGGGCGTGATGGTGCTTCAGCATTTCCCATGGCGGCATCCGCTTTTTCCTGCGCATATTACCGCCGCCGAGCTTCTGGTCGCGAAGGTGCATGCACACGCCGTAGAGCAACGTGGACATGTGCTGGACGACGGCGAGGAAGTCCAGCACGAGGGACGCAAATTCATTGTCGTGCAGTAGAGAAAGCGTTAGCTGCATCAGCAACTCCGCCACACAGGTGTCGTGCGTGGTGACAAATGTATTACGCTGTTGCAGCTCCAGGCGCATTAACTGTTGGCGGTTCGTAGGGTGCTTGTTGCCGTTGAGCGAGGGCCACTTGGCTGTAGAAGTTGCCTTGCTGTCCGTCAAATTCGAACCAAAAGGCGGTCTCCCACCAGCATGATGTTGATTCGCGGTGGTCGACCTGATCCGGATGCGCTGCACCAAGGCACAGGCAATTTCCTTTGCGTGGCTGCTGTCACTGTTTTTGAAGCGCAGCATCTGGCTGAAAATGCTGACCAGCCAGTGCAGCCGCCGGGCGCGGTGCGTGTTCGCTGCCACGGACAAGTTCGCGATCTGCGGGCCCAGGTGCATCACCAGGTTGCCCAGCAGTCCCGCGCGGAACTTCGTGTAGGGCATGCAGGAAACCACTTGAGACAGGGCGTGGAGCGCAATGTCCACGTTGTGCGGTTCATTTAGGTGGGTAAACATCACCATGTGCGCCAGCCGGACGTCCAACGCGAGCTGCTCCGTCATACTGCTGTTCGCGGAGCCGAAGCTCGAAGAAACGCCCTGTGGACAAGGAATAAATTGGGTGATTGTATTCTCAACATCAGGTCCAGAACTTATTCCTTGCTGATATTTGCCCTATTTAAATTTAAATTTATTGCTGGACACGAAAAAGAAAATAACCCTTGACCTGTTGTGAGGACCACAACAACGTCCTTATACGTGGCCCCGTCGTGTGAGCAACATGCAGAAGAGAGCTCGTGTGGTGGAGATGAAACTGGTGATCGAAGCGCATCAATCGCAAGCAAGTAGATCGACATCTTCACACTCAACAACAGGATCCTCCTACCATTGACGCAATGCGAATAAAACAGTGCTAATATAACAAATACCACTTGGGCCGTCCTCTTCTGCACGGTCATCAACTCTTGCGTGGCCCCCGTCGCCCCCGGCTTGCCAGGAGAAGTGGCACTTCCAAAGCCCGCTTCCGCTTCTTCGTCGATGATGTTTGCCCCCGCGTCTTTGTCTTTATTCTCGGCGGGCGCAAGATTCTGCTTGTCCAGATCCTGCACGACGCGGAGACAGCTGTAAAAGCGGTCATTTTGGAGGTTTTCGAGCGGCAGCGGAAAGCTTTTCATCTCGGGCACAGTGAGGAGCTGGACGACGATGTTCAGCGCGACCTGGCGACAGTAGGGCACCTCGTCGAAGAGCGCCACGGCGAGCAGCGCGGAGAGCCGGGGGGGAGCGGCGTTACTGTCCTCGTTCGGGGAGGAATTGTTCAGTAAAAAAGGAAACACTCGGTGGATCAGCCGTCGCTTCGGTTTCATCATGTTGACCACGCCGGTGGTGGTCGTATTGGTAGTTGTTCCTAAGACGACGTCCACCTTCTGATGTTGAGCTCCTGCGGCTGCACCAGGTCCTCCTGCTGTGTTGAACGACAAGCTTTGAACAGCTCTACAGGAGGAACCACCTCCTTGCAGGTCTTTATTTGTGGTGGTGCTGCACGGGGTACTTTCGGACATAAGCGCGGACTCACCAATATCAAATGCAAAAATGTCTGGGTCTGGAAGATTTCGACATTTGTCATGCATTTTTTCCATGAGCCATGATGTCTGTGATGCATGCCGTAGCATCACAGATTTTTAGAGGGCTTTGTGATACCTCTACCGCATGAGAAATGCGCTCTCCGCGTAGCACAAAATGGAATCCTCTTGCTGGTCATGCAATACAAATTTTTTTAGAATCCAGAGACAGCATCACAAGTTCCGACCTTCCAGACCCAGACATTTTTGCATTTGATACCCAAAGTCGTCCGTGTACCGCCGGATCACATGGAAGCCGGGAAAATCCAGGACCAGAGACCAACGCCCAAAAAACACCTTCGGGTACAGAATACTCATCTGCTCCAGCACCTGCAACGCCTTCACGCGCACGCGCTGCGCGTCTCCGCGGAGCTGCGCCAGGACGAAATGCGGAACGCGGAACACCTTTTGCTTTGAATACAGAAAATAAAGGCACTTTAGCTTTACTCGTATTGATGTGTCGTGATCAACATCCTGATAGATTACCACCGTATAAGAGGACTGAAAAGTAGCGACATCTTCAAAAAGCATTCCAAGTAGAGCCATATGTTGCTTTAGCCTGTTTTATTTTGCACACGATGAAAACCAGAGTGGTCTTCAGACCCCGACTGTCTGTAGTACCTGCGAGGGCTC
Source organism: Amoebophrya sp. A120 (assembly GCA_905178155.1). Classification (NCBI taxonomy): domain Eukaryota; class Dinophyceae; order Syndiniales; family Amoebophryaceae; genus Amoebophrya; species Amoebophrya sp. A120. The sequence continues at coordinate 1,484,511 of CAJINV010000001.1, read as the reverse complement.
TATCAAATGTAAAAATGTCTGGGTCTGAAAGGTTACCAGGTTTGTCATGCATATTTTGCATGACTCAGGATGTCTGTAATGCATGATCTAGCATCATATATTTCTACAGGCCTTCCTGATGCCTATCCCGCATGACAAATGCCCTCCCCGCGTAGCACAAACTGGGCGCCTCTTGCTGGTCATGCAATACAGATTTTTTTAGAATCCAAAGTTAGCATCACAAGTTGCATTCTTCCAGACCCAGACATTTTTACATTTGATAGGCTCCGCATAGATCCACTCCTCGAGCGAGCACAGCTTGACCGCGTCCCGCTCTACCGTGGACGTCGGCGCCAGATATTCCGCCCCACTAGAGATGAACAGCTGCAAGCAGGCCAGCCAAGACAGTGCGTAGGGGGATGTGTTATTCGCAAAAGGGGCTCCAGTTACGGCGGAAGTACCAAATATAGCCGCCGGGGCGGAGGTAGTGAGGTCGTGGGCGTTTTCTTGCATGCCGGCCGACCGTCGCCTTGGCCGCGACTTTGCTTTTTCTTGGCTCGCCATACCGCCGTGAGTAACGTTAGGCCGCACGGTATGGCGGCCGCTCGATAAACGTCGCGAATTTTAGCACATCTCCGAAATTCCTTTCCGAAAGCCAGCTCCCATGCTATGGAGCCGATCCGGGTGCCACGGGGGGCGCCCAAAAAGCGAAGGGAAATCGGGCCCATAGCATGCGGATTGGCTTTGCGCGTCTGTGTCGCTTTTTCTTTTTCGCGTTTTTATTTTTCACGCCGGCGCTTTTTGCAAAGCTTCCCAGGCTCTGAAACCGGCGAAAAGGCGGCCGCTTTCGCGGCCGCCCAAAATGCTCCGAAATCGCGGCCGTGCCATGCTGTTTCGCTGTTCTGACTTTGGGCGCGTTTTTTGCGCGCCCCTTTTTGGGAGCCCCAAATCGCCAGAAACTAAGGCGGTGGGCGCCTCAGAAGGGCGCCCCTTTTGCCGGCTCCCCTGCGTCGTTTTATCAAGTGCGAATCGATAGTTTTCGACCGGGCTTGTTTGATATCAAAGCCCCGGCCGCTTGATAATTGGAAACTTTTTATGTCAAAAAACGCCTTCGGCCGCTTGAAAACTTCCGGTCGTTTTTCACGGTAGGTGTCAAAAAAACTCCCTGGTTAGAACCGTTCGGTGACCTCACTACATACCACTACCCGAATTGATGTTGATCCCGGTCGCGGCACCCACACTAGTGTTCTTCCCTAGTAGAGAGACACCACCGGCACCAATGCCTGCTTGCTTGTTCGCCTTTTTCCCAGCAGCAGCCGGTGTTTCCGAGGGCGACGGCGGGGCCCGCGAGGCGCGGCGGCACCGCTGCACGCGGGCACTCAGTTATCCAGGAAAAAAAGTGTGTAAGTGTAACTTTCTTTGAGGAACAACATCACAAATTTGCTCTACATGACCACAGAGAAAACCTGTCATGCATGGTTTGTAAGGGAAAACACAAATGAAAATAGGACTTCATGGCTGTCTGGCATGACGTGTGTAACTCTGTTGCATCTTCTGCAACACAAATTTACACTTACACAGTTTTTTTCTTGCATATCAGTGTGGAAGAAAGGTAACCCAGAATTCGCACCAGCTCGGAACTGAATTCCCTGGCGAGCAGCAACCGCCGCTTGAACAACCGTTGCGACTCGTTTTGGGCCGTCATCGAAGAAGTACTAGCCCCTGGAGCTGCTGCTCCCGCTTTAGACGCGGCTGATGTCCAGTCGGGCCGGGGTTTGTAGGTAAATTCGATGGGAAGCTTGTAAAAGTGCCCGTGCAGCACCTTGCAGCGCTCCAAAATCTTCGTCATCTGCTCGTCCCGCAAGTCCCTCCGCGCCGCCGAGCTCTGAATCCGCAACGCGCGTACCTCGCGCATCTCGTCGCCAAAATTGGCGTAGTACGTGTAATCCGACCGGACGGAATTGTTGTGGGCGGACGAGTCGTCCAGCGAGGAAGTAGAACCTAATTTCATCTTGGTGCCCTGGTGTAGTTCTACTCCGATCATGTCTGTCTCGTCATCAACTCGAGCTCCTTCTTGTTGCGGAGCTGGGCTAGTTGTACCACTGTAGTCTATTCCCGCCCGGTTATTTGTAGCAGAAGTTGTAGTTTTGCTCCCTCTCGACGTCGTTGTCCTCCCGTAAACTTCAGCTTCTCGTCCATCGTGCCCCTCCTGGAACTCGTCGCGCAAGTAGTGGTCTTCCTCGTGCTCGTGCATGGGCGGCATTCTGGACGTAGTCGCACTCGCACCTCCAGCAGTCTCTCTACTCAGTCCTCCTGCACCACCACCGCTGGTCATCGTGCTGTTGTAGCTTCCCGGACGAGACCCTCCCTGCTGGTTCGTCCCACCACGGCCGCCACGCCTGCTGTTCGTGGTCTCGGGGAACCCAACCGCGTCCGGCTGCCACACGGGGCCCAGGTCCGCCCAGTAGTCCGCGGCGTTGGACTCGTAGGTGCCGCGGATCCCGGCGAGCCAGAAGTCCTCGCCAAGCTGCTGATGCAGTTCCTCCGGCCCCTCCCCCTCGTTCTCGGACTCCGTGGACATCTCGCTCCGCCCGCTGCTGCGCCACGTACCCAACGAGCTTCCACCAACGCGCGTGCGCGGGGCGGGCGAGGGGCGGCTGGCGGACGACGCGCTCGTGGTCCCGTTGTAATTGTACACGCCGCCTTTGCTCCCGAGCGATGTCGAATGGTTCGCGGGAGTGGCCCGAACAACCCGTGCTGGAGGGGCACCTCCTTCGCCCGCGGCGTGGTTGTACATCAACTCGCGAGCAGCTGAATCATCTTGCCGGTGCGTCGCCGCCACGTCTGCCACACCGGCAACTCCTGCTCTTGCCTGTGGCTGAAACGGAGCACCAGGAGCTTTTGCTGTACCACGAAGATGCGCACCACCAGCGATTCTCTCCTCGTCGGACGACGCCGGGACGACACGTGATTCGTCCCCTGCTGCACCCGGCGGGGTCGTTATTTTACCATTCGTGGGCGGGTCGTCGAAAAACTTCGGTCCGTCGTACTGTGGAAAGCCTGTCACAGCGGACGCAGGGGTACAACCGTGGTCCCCGTCGGAGGTTATAATTTTCTCCACAGAAGTAGATGAAGTTGAAGAAGTTCCTGGTGCAGCATAATGATCCCCGGGCGGCGGCGGCGGGAGGTACTCGGGCCTTGGAAGCCTCGTGGAGTGTGGGAACTCGCGGTGCTGCAGGGTTTGCTGCTGGTTCTCGGCGTAGAAATTTTCCCGGTGGTCGCTGTGCTGCCAATTCCCGAAGGAGTCGTGCGCCGCCTCGGCAAACCGGGCGATGGTCCGGGAGATCTGCGGCGCGTCATCCTGAGTAAAAACGTCCCCGCACCAGAGTCAAGATGGGAAATGTGCTAGACAAATCAACCAGCTTTCGCTGTTTGGCATGACAAGTTTGCCCTCATAGTGTGATCCTGTTTCGCTAGTTCAGCAGCATCACAGATCTAGCACATCATGCTGATTCTAGCATCACAAACTCCAAAACACGACTAGAAAATGCTTCTCATGGGGCTCCGCATAGGAAACTTCTTTGGCATGCAGACTTGCATGACAACTCTGGGGTGGGGACGTTTTTACTCAGCATACTCGTGCACGCTTCTCTGCTCGCCGACCAGGTCCGTGTCCATGATGTATTCGAAGGCGCCGTCCCGCAAAATCCCCTCCCGCCCCGCGGCGCGCCCGAAGTTCGCCAGATTTGCCCGCTGCTCCTCGCTATCAAATGTAAAAATGTCTGAGTCTGGATGTAATGCTGTCTGCGGATTCTAAAAATATCTGTGTTGCATGAGCAGCAAGAGGAGTCAGTTCTTGGCACGTGGAGAGGGCATTTCTCATGCGTAATTAGCATCGAGAAGCTCTCAAAAAATCTGTGATGCTAGCACCAGCATCACAGACCTTACGGGTCATGCAAAATGTGCATGACAAGTCCCGACTCTTCCAGACCCGGACATTTTTGCATTTGATACTCGCGCCGCCGGTCGGATTCCGTGCGGTAATTCTGCAGCAGGCCGTAACTCGTATGAACTGCAAAAATGTCTGGGTCTGAAAGATTGCCAGGTTTGTCATGCATATTTTGAATGGCCCATGATGTCTGTGATGCATGCTCTTCTAGCATGACAGATTTTTAGAGGGCTTTGCGATGCCTCTACCGCATGAGAAATGCCCTCTCCGCGTAGCACAAACTGGAGTCCTCTTGCTGGTCATGCAATACAGATTTTCTTGGAATCCAAAGACAGCATCACAAGTTACCACCTTCCAGACCCAGACATTTTTGCACTTGGTAACTCGCCTCCTCCAGCAGCCTCCGCAGTTCGCTGGTGGGGTCCAGAGACCGTGCGGCAGACGACGAGGACGAATAAGAACCTGGCGGACGCTGATCATGTTGCACCTGGTGGCTCGTTCTAGTTGTACTGTAGCTGCCGGTGCCCCTGTTGTAAGAACTACCACCTGCATGATCAAATACACGACCCTGCACACCCAACGCTCCGGCACTGCCGCGACTCACAGTGCGACTCGTGATGGCCGCGTGAAGGTTTTCCACAACATCTCGCAATTTATTTTCATCCAGGTCGTCATAATATTGAGGTCCACCTCGCTGCGTATCGTCACGTGGTCCAGAAGCGGTACTACTAGATCCAGGCTTGCTGCCTGGTCGACCTTCGAGAGTTCCCTGTTGTTGCTTGTAGTTGTCTTGTCCTTGCAGCTCCCTCGTCCCGGGGTACTTGTAGTTGTCTTGCCCTCGTGGTTGTTCCTGTCTCCGCAGCAAAGCAGCCCGCCGGTCGGCCTCCGCGACCCGAGCGCTTTTCTCGAAGTTCTGGTCGTAATACAGCTCATGATCAAGGGCGTTAGTGTAGGCAGCTGTTGTAGGAGGACGACCAGCTATATAATTCTCGCCTTCAACATTATCGGGTCGTAAAAGTTCATGTTGATGCTCTTCGCTCATCTCGTCCCGCCCCTGAAATCGCTCCACCTCCACCTCCGAGGCCCGGTGTTCCACACCGGTATACGGCCGCGAGTTGTAGTCCGCGAATAGGACCGTGGAACTCGGGAACACCCTGGCATCCAGACCGTCGGACCAGATGTTCGCGTACCCATCGAGCTGCGCGGGCACGAAGTTCCGGTCCACACGGAAAAAGTTCTCCCGCTCGTCCTGTTCGAAATCCAAGTTGTGATAACTACTGCCTTGCTGGTGATGACTTTGAGCGTGAGCTTGACCCGTCCCGCCGCCCGTGATGGTGCGATTAGAAGTGCTTGATACATAGTGCGACGCGGACGACGGCGCACCTGCTCCGCGTGGTCCTCTTGATGTGCCAGCAGGGAGGTGGTTGGCAGAGGCGTAGAAGTACTCTTCATCCGAAGATCGTGGGTATTTCGACGTGCCGGCCCCGAAATATTGCAAGGAAAGATCCCCCCTCCCCATATTGGATACGCATCCGTCTGAAAATTTGTGACGCAGATTTGTGGCCACAGATCGCGTCTGTCTTGCAAGAAGGCAAGTGCAGGCTGTCCGCCACGTTATGCAGGCGGTTTGTAATGCTGTAAGGGCTACAGGGCAGCCGTCGACCATGCTAGGTGCCTACACCAAAAGGCCCCTGCCTAAGCTTACGATCTGCGTGCAGTCCTTTACTGCAACAAAGACTTGATTTGTGTATTCAAATCCAGCATCAGAAGTTTCGTTTTGATACGGGGAGGGGGGATTTGTCCTTTTGATACGGAATTAGAAGTTCTTTCCCGCCGTTCTTCAGCGCGCCAGTTCGTTGACTTGTTACTGGAGGTGTTAAAATTTTTGCGATCAGTCTGGTGATTGTGGCTCATTTGTGCGTTTGTTCTTCCGTGATGACTGTTATTAAACTGCTGCTGTTGTTGACTACGCTGATGTTGTTGAAAATTGCTTGTCCTGCTGTGCTGGTTATTTCCCCCGTGGAAATTATTTCTGCCACCGCGGGACTGATTTTGATTTTCCATTTGATGTTGCCCGGTTTTAATATCGCGCCAACCGCCCTCGGCAGCTTTTTGCGCCGGCGCGCCATCAGCACTGGTGACGTTGGGAGGAGCAGTGGTAGATGTTCTTGAGTCTCTAGGATTATTACCGTAAAAGTTTCCGTGGCCCGGTCCCACAGATGTCGTATTAAAACCGCCACCGGAACGGCGATTGTTGCTAGTATTCTGCTGGTGAGTAGAAGTAGATGTTGCAACTTTATTATTTCCGAAGGCTTTATTATTTTCACCAACGTGCTGCGAAGATTGATGCGGTGTGCTGGTTTGGTAGGTTCGCGCATCCCCCCGCGTCGCGTACTGTTTGGTGCCGCCTCCGTGCACGACCTGTTCTACTTTTGGCTGCCCGTGTGGATGCGGACGATCATTGTAGCCCGCAGGACCGCCAGGAGCGGCCTTTGGGTTGTAGGTTTTACCGCGTGAAGAGGACCACTCCTGCTGCTGGGCGTTGTGGTGCGTGGCAGAAGATGTTGTTGGGTATTGATTTTGATGATGCTGTTCTTTATGTGCCGACCGGTAGTGCTGCTGCTGCTCCTTCTGCGGCATCGGGTTACGGCCACGTTCATGGTACATTTCTGGTTGATGTTCTTGGTGCGCAAAAGTCGTTGCCGCACCCTCGTTGCAGCTGCCTCCTTTGGAAGAAGTATTTTTACCCGCTCCAGCCGCACCATAGTACGACGCCGACGAGGTGGGCCCATCGCAAGAACCTCCCTGTCCCTTACTGGGCCCGCCGCCACCTCCCTTCGTGGTGTTACTCGTCGTGGTCAACATCCCTTGACGAGGTTCATACGCGCCTCTGTATCTGTTCTCAACAGGCGCGTTGGAGTTCATATTTCCCGAGACGAAAGTAATTAAGTGGATACCGATTTATTTTCCAGCCAAAAAACGGTCCTCCGTTCGATTTCGTGCTGTTTGTAGTACAACACCATCTACTCTTTTATGTAGTTGATCAGCTTCACAACAGCAGCACAACCTGCGCAAGTAAGAACATCAGATTTAGATTTTGAAGTTTTCAAAAAGAAACGGTGTCATCTTGAAGATTCCTCGGCATCAGAAAAGCAACCCAGAAACCGAAGAAATTCAAATGATACCTGCTCAATAAACAAACGGCGCGTGGTCCTTGCGAACAAAGCTGTTCCAAAGGACGACGGCAGCTGCAATCCGAGGACCTCCAAACGACAACGTCAACAATCTGAATTTCGTGCGCCGCAGTAGCAATCAGAAAAATTTTGCGCAACACATCTTTTTCGTATTTTTTCTACCAAAGCTATGATACCTTTCTATTTCATCTATCTTGTATCCATTGCGTCTGCTAAGAAAAAGCATCAACACCACAAAATTCTATACTATTTCGTAGCTCGCCAAAATTCGAATCAATTCCGACACTAACGGACAAAAAAAACTTTCGTTCAAAATCCAAAGCGCAAAAAGGCATGCAGAAATCATAAAAAAGATAAAGATCTTTAGGCTATTTTCAGTTTCTCAATATATCTGCCCGAATACCAAATATTGTGGCTCTCTATCATTGGTCTTGAATTGAAAGGCTCTAGTAAAACAAAGAAAATTAGTGGTCAAGATGTCGGAAAACATTTAAACGAAGCCACTAAATGAAAAATGAACCTTCCACAAAAACCAGATTTCTTTCTTTCTGTGCCTATCAACCAGAAGCAATCCCTTCTAAGAGTAAGACACGGAACGCGCTTTGATGGAATGCCTAATTTAGTTTTAGAGTGAAGTTTAAAGCAATAATAAACATGCTAATGAGCCTCCCGGCTTCGCCTCCCGGCTTCGCCTCCCGGCTTCGCCTTCTGCCCTGCCACATTGATTGAGTTTGAATTTTCAGACAAGTTTCCGCGTGGAGAGGAAAACCTTAGCCTTCGCGCTGCTGCTATAAGATAATCGGACGACGCATTATATCAAGGATCTTCAGTGACAACGAGATCTTCAATCTGTCGCCAGTGTTGAGCACAAGCTCGATGAAAGGAAGTGGGAACCAATGGATGAAACAAAATGTGAGATGATTTCACAGATCTTCACTACGTGCTAGTGGCACGACTGTCGCGGCCAAATACTAGCTAGACCAGTTTTCTGAATTTTGCCGGGGAGAAGAACAACAGGGCAATTTGCCAGAATAACTGAATTTCTATACCATCATTCAGGCGGGTTTTGCACTTTAGTGTCCCTGCCAGGTGCAGCACAATCAAAATCTTGCTTGCAGCTTGGCGTAGGCCGAAGCGCAATGTCACCTTTTTTTACGGTACTTACTTGGAAACAAGCATTTCGGGTACAGTTTAATCATTATACAGAACGAAGAGAAATGCTTCTCGTCGGGAAACTACAAAAGATCGCATTCAAGAACAGGATACCACCATACTATATGCACATGCTCATAGAAAAATATGATTAGCGTTAATTTTTCTACGTAGTTTTGAAAATAAATGCGACTGTATTTAACGTCCGCACCTCTTTCTTACACATAGCCATGCAGTCAAGTTGTCGCAGTGACCACTTAATACTCGATGTTGAAGTAGTGATCATACGTACAACGGTCTAATTTTGATACACATTTCACGTACTTTCGTCAAGAGCTGGGCAATGAGGACAGCCACCGCACGCGCTAGCAAATGTTGAACCCCTCGCGTTCGTATTTAACTATTCCGAATCTTCCGAATCACAATCGAGACAACGCTTGTTGTGCTGTGGAGTTTATTTTATTCCCTGCGCTACTTCCGAAGGTCGTCGTTGGTTGTTCATTTTCTACATGGTTTTTTGTAATCGTCCCCGAGTTCTTACTCTGTCCCCTGCTCGTCCTGGCAGCTGCCCAGGCTTCCAAGTCGCAGCCAGAGAGTTCCGCAAGGTGGAAACTCAGCGGCGATGTCCAGACGCTTGCGGCAGTACTCGTTCCTACGAAATCTCGATTTGTCGATGTTGTTACAGTTTCAACACCTCCTGCAGCAGAGGACGAAATTGGTGCAATACGGACTTCCCGTTGCGCGAATTTGGAGAAGTCCAGCACTCGGTAAGGCGTGAAAACGAGCACGCGCTGGTGTTGACCCAATTGCGGAAAGCCACGACTACTACTTCTCGCGCTTTTCTTGCAGCTGGAGTTGCTAGAAGTTGTACTGGTGCAGTTCGACGCATTTGCTGTTCCAAGCAGTGCAAGCAGCTGCTCCACGACTTTCTCCACCAGAATTTGCTCCTCGCTCGCGCTTTCTATCGTCATCGTGGTTCCTGCACTACTACTAGTAGTACCGAGGAGAATCCACAAGCGGTCAAGAGTTGCGAGCGCGAGGCGAAACGTCGGCGCGCTTGTAGGTATTTGCTCGCCAGGAGTGAACAACAACGACCTGGATGTTGAAGATGCGACCGGCAGACTGCTAGTATTGCTCCCGCCCCCCGTCGGCGTCAACATCGACTCAGCCTCCCACACCCCGATAACCGGTATTTTTCTATCCGCCAGCTCGATGGACCGCTTCCCAAAATCCGCTGCGAGCAGCGCCAGCGAGCGGGATAAAACAGTTTGTCTTTCCTCTTCTGGAGGTTGTTGTAGTTCGCGGACCACAGGCATCAAATCGTCAAACAACACGATCACACTTGCGGCTTTATTCTCCAACGACGCGAGGATTGGGGATACTGATCTCCCAGTGTCCACTTGCTCCGTCTCTCCCGCTGGCAATGTGCTGCTACTCCTAGTCGCCAACGAGGATCGTGAGGCGCTGTTTGAGGCATGGCCTTTACTCGGATCAACAAGCAGTGAGGATGCAGCTGTGTAATCGACAATCTTGAACGAAGAGCTCCCATTTCTTGCTCCGTCTATTGCGGAAGTAGAGCAGTTTTGTTCTTTCAAAGCTTCGATGCCCCCTGTCTCCGCCTCGCCACGGGCGAAAACCGCGACCTCCCGATGTAATTCGGGACAGACGTCGTTCGCACAGAGCGGCAGTCGCCGGTCGCCCGCCAAGTTGCGCCACTGGTTTTGCACGAGCCACTGCTGCTCCACGTGCCAGCAAAACTGCATGGTGCGTTCGGGGTTGGGGCCGGAAAGCACGTTAAGGTAGTACAAATTGTAGCCCGGCGGCGTGACACAGGGGCCGTGGTACCCCTTCGGGACGAGGTACACGTCCTGCGGAAACACCGTCACCTCTCCTATGTAAAAACGTCCCCACCCCATAGTTTCTTGTCGTACAAATATGCATGGTAAGAAATGTCTCCCATACGGAGCTCCATGGCAAGCATTTCCATTTTCTAGCGATGTTTTGAAATTTGTGACGCTCGAATCCGCGCGATATGCTAGCGCTGTGATGCTGCTGGAGCTAGCTCAACAGGATTTATTACACTACGAGGCCAAACTTGTCACGCGAAACAACTAGAGCCGCTTGCTTTGTCTAGCAGATCATTTCCCATCTTGACTATAGAGTGGGGACATTTTTACACAGGATAGCACCGTGTCGCTAACCGTTCCGTCGCTCGTGAAGGTCCGGTGAAACGCGTACGGGGAACCCTTCGGTTCTTTATCGAAAGGAAAAATAAATCCCCCCTCCCCATATCAAAACGGAATTTCTGATGCTGGATTTGTGTACACAAATCAGCTTTGTATTGCAGAGAGGCATTGCGGCCAGATCCCCAGGCTAGGTAGGGGCGTATGGGCCTAGTTGCTCAGCATGGCAAACGGCTGACCTTTAGGCCCAACAGCATGACAAATCGCTTCCACAATGGGGCGGAAGCTTCTGCCCTTGTCTTCTTGCAAGACAGATGTGATTTGTGACCTCAAATCAGCAACACAAATTTTCGGAAACATACCTTTTCGATATGGGGAGGGGGGATTTTTCCTCTCAATATTCTTCGGTATAAGAACTTTGTTGTGAAGTGGATGATGAAGATGAAATAAAAGGGTCCGCATGAAGATCCGTGGCCACCGCGACCATATCCGGCACTTTCTCGATCTGAAAAAAGTAGATCTCCTCGTTGATCGCCCCATCTCCGGTTTCGTCGTGCTTGTGCGGCGGGTACGAAGACCAGTTACCATCCGGGGTAATCAGCTGGGAATAAAGCAAATATAGGAGTAGGAGATCGATACATACAGTATAATTCTGGATTTAGGTGATTTGAAAAGAAATTTTTGTCCTATTGTTAAACTTCTGGAGTTCTACTTGTCGCTTTACTTTACAAATCATGAAGGAAAGCAACAAAAAATCCTCGTCGCAACTTCGCCCTACAACTACACAGCAGCCTCTGAGAAGTACTACCTTAACTTGTACCTCGACGCAACACAGCTTGTCCGCGTGCTTCCAGGTCATCGGGGACATGAAGTTGTTGACTTGTCGGGAAGCTTGTCCCCTTCCCCGCAGCTCGATCGAAATCCCCGACACCGGTCCGTATTTCGCCGGCAGCACTTTGTCGCAAAACGCACGGCAGATGCAGACTGTTGGGGTCTCTGCATTCATCGCGGTCGGCAGTTTTGCGTTTGCCCTCGGCCCATTCTCGGTAGTACCAATTTTTGTGGTTGTGTGCAGATGATGCTGTTGGTGGTCCACTTGTATCGTGAACTCTGCACCCTTTCCGATGTAGAGAAAGTCAGTCAATTCCAAACAGTATCAACTGTAAAAATGTCTGGTGTTTTGTCTGGAAACAAGACCTTGGTACAGCACGGGGAAGAGAACGACTTGAACTTTTTGAAGAAAGAAAATAAAAGAGAACTACGTGAATGCACTATGTAGAGAGAGATTAAACATGCTGTAAAAATGTCTGGGTCTGGAAGATTGTGACACTTGTCATGCACGTTTTGCATGAGCCCTGATGTTGGTGATGCATGCCCTAGCATCACAGATGCTTTGAGAGCTTCTTGATGCCTATTCCGCATGACAAATGCCCTCTCCGCGTAGCAAAAATTGGATTCCTTTTGGTACTCATGCAATACAGATTCTTCTGGAATCCAAATGCAGCATCACAAGTTGACTTCTTCCAGACAGACCCAGACATTTTTACATTTGATAAACAGGGACTCCGGCGGCCGTGCAGAGTGAAGTGGGTCCGCGTTTTGCCGTCGGCTTCGGTGACGGACACCTGAGCACGTGAAAGAAGTAAAACTGAAAGCGCATGAATATGTTAAGATATACAACCTTGGTCGTCCACATCCACACCTCATCTGCAATAGGGAACAACATAGACTAGATTTGCTTTCGGATTCGGCGTGGTCGTGGACAAAATAATCCTGCGCAGAACATCAAATCTATCCCACGGTGGGTACCTTGACGCCCCGAACATTCTGCGGCACGATGCAGCATTCTTCTGTGAGAAAACAAAAAGATCGGCGTTCTTGCGTTTTCTCGAATCGCACGATGTCCATGCCGATGTACTCCATTTGCACACGGTCAGGTCGACGCTGCAACGCCCGGCACGCATCGTCTCCGGTCGTGGTTTTGGTCCCTGACTTATCGGACATTCTTTCGTTTCTCGATATCTTTCGATGGTCGCACTGTAGTTTCTACTCGTCGCCGTTGCGACACGAAGTCGTGAAATAAAATCTTTGACGCTGTTGCAAAGAGTTTTAGCACTTGTGTCGGTGCCCGAAGCTGCCTCGAGATCTTCGAAATATTCAAACACTAACCGATGCAGAGCTGTCTGTACCTTCTGTGAGACGCAGTTGCGCGGCTAGGGTTAGCAGGTCCAAAGTTCTTTAACATGACTAGACTTCGAATGCGAAACCAAAATCACAACAATTCTACAGAAAGACACGACGACGCAACTACCGAGGTTCTCGCTGGACTTGATCTAATACAGGACGAAGATCCTTGATTCTCCCGACAATCGACGATAATCACACGAAAATCACGATATTGGTATGAAAGACTTCCGACACCGAAGGTTGCTGTACGCCCAGAAAATCAAATCTTTCCTCGTTCTTCGTGTGTTTTGTACTGAAGGCCGCGAGGAGGAGCACCACCACCAGCGCAAACAATGCCGGTGCCGTTTGTAGTTTCAAGAGCTCTTCTGAAGATTTTTTTACATTATAATCGAAACGTCCTGCAAGTACTAAAAGGTCAACCCTCTAGCGAATTCGAATTCAATTCCTTCAACGGTGCGCACAGCCCGTTTTCCCATCGCGGGCCTTGAAGTATTTTCCCCTGTCAGAACTTGGGAGAAATAAACGACCCCGCGACGTCTGCGATTCAAAGGTTTGAGTAAAAAGTGTAGAAGTCAGATCCACGTGTCCGATTCTCGTCATAATTAGTAGATTCAAAGGTTTGTGTAGTAGTTTCTCCTAGATTTCTTGTTTGCGATTCTTTAGCGTCCTAAGGAACTTGAGTACAAATTTGTTCGGAATCAATTGGGTACTGCAACAGCGTGCCGCACTGTTCTGATTCGCTCCTTCGATGATGTGAATTATGTATCGCCCTTCTCAGATCATCGACGACAGGAATCAATTAGTTAAAATCCGGCACTACTTCTAGAATCCGAGACTTTCGATGAAAGTCTGCTGCTGTTTGCTCAGATCGTTTCCACGCCGCGCGAGAATCTCGAGAACGTCGGAAACCACATGACAAATAGTTTTCACGTCCTGCATTTCCTGCAACAGCAGCACTTTGACGGTCTCCGTTCTTCTGGCTAGCAGCGAGGAAATGTGCTGGACCTGTGGAACGATTTCGATATTGACTTGTAAAAATTATTCTCAATCTCACTTGTATGTTCAACCCTTACTAGATACAGGCACGACAGAACAAAGAGCAGACGCAAGCAGCATGAATTAACATGGATGCCACGTGGTCGTCATGAACGCGATATCGATGTGAGGAAATAAGGGTACAAAACACGAGGCGGCACCGAAAGTGCAATAATTATCGGATCGCCATTATAAGTAAAATCATTTGCAGAAACTCATACCGATTGCAATATCAACTCCGACTCCGTGACGCCACCCGTCGCCTGCTTCTTTTTTCGGAGCTTTGCCTTGCTGGAGGACAAGATGCCAATGTCAACCTCGGACTCGTCACTGTCCGACTGCCCGTCCTGCGATTTCCCCTCCAGCGGCATGGTCAAGGGGAGCGCGGTGCTCGACCCGATACCCGCAAAGCTCTCGTCGTCCTTCCCCTTTCGTTGCTTCGCGACCTTCACCCGGCCGGCGGTTGGACTTTCCGGACCGCCGTCATCTTCGCCATCATCGTAATTAGCGCTGCGCCCCAGCGCTATCCTCTTTCGCATGTCCAGTGCGTTTTTGCGCTCCTGGTTTTCAATTTATTGAGAAAATAAACTTTCTTCAAATAATATCCAGTCACAGCATAGGAAAGATAGATTCTCCTAATTTCTGCTTTCCACATTCTTACTTCCAGTCGGATTCATGTATCAAAGAATGGGTTTGGATACATGATATGTGGTGTCGCAAATTAAACTTGCGACCATCGGAAGGAATGCATGAGCATTGCTTCGTTCGAAGCCACTGCTACTGTAACAAAATCAAGTAGAACAATCTTCATTTTTCTGACACCCAGTTTTGGTAAAAAATATGGTTATATATCCTGTACCTGTCTTCTTCTGAGTAACTCATTCCTGCTCTGGGTCGCGAGTCTTCTTCGGTGATGCAACCCGGGAAGCCAATACTCGATGTGCTCGTCGAGTGATAAATGTTCCTTCAAGACCGAGCTCACGTTGGCTACCTTCTGTTTGTATTACAGTGAAAAATACCCCCTCCACATATCGAAACAAAGTTTCCGCTGCTGGATTTGCGTACACAAATCAGCTCTGTCTTGCAGAGGAGGACTGCAGGCACATACTAAGCCTCAGCAGAGAACTTTTGACGTAGGCGCCAAGCATGAGAAACGTCTACGCTTTAGGCCCAGCAGCATCACAAACCGCCTACAAAATGCGGCGGACTGCGCGGAGTTGCCCCCTTGCAAGACAGACACGATTTGTGGTCACAAATCAGCATCACAAATTTGCAGAGGCGCTCCTTTTCAATATGGGGAGGGGGGATTTTTCCTCGTGATAGTTTGAACTTGGTCCACGCGTCGTCGTCATCCTGCACGGCTTGGGATTTTGCCTCGGACAGAGCGACCTATAGACTGCAAATATGTCTGGGTCTCGGTCTGCAAACTTGTAATGCTAAAAATCAATGATGTTCGCACTGCAATACGCAGCCAAGCATGACAACTTTTTGGGCTGCTAGGTGTTGCGTATTCCGCATGGCAAACTGCGTTTTTGCATGACATGCAAGAGAGCCTCTTCGTGCTCACGCAACACAGATTTGAGAGTCATGCCAGACAAGCATGACAAACTTGCACTCTTCTAGACCCAGACATTTTTGCAGTTGATACGACTACCATGATCGCCATAAACAAGTTGAGCAGGATGAAGAAAATCAAAATGATATCATATTTAAAAACGTGGCACCCACCCCATAGTTGTAACGCAGATCTGCATGATGCTGAAAGTGTTTCAGTTTCTCATGCGGAGCCCCATGAGAAGCATTTTGCTCGTATCGTGTTTTAGAGTTTGTCACTCTTCAATCAGCATGATGCACTAGATCTGTGATGCTGCTGAACTACCTCAATAAACAACACTACAATACAAGGACAAACCTGCCATGCAAAACAACCAAAGCTGGCTGATTTGTCTAGCAGATTCCCCATCTTGACTCTGGTGTGGGGACGTTTTCACTCAGGATAAATGATGAACATCCCGATCAAAACGCCCGCCAAAATCGGTGACAGCTTGTACATCTCCCCGAAGGAAGCAGAGCCGACGAACGAGTATGAGAGCGCACAACTACCCCTCCTGCTGCTCCCCCTCATTTGTAATGGACGCTGGTCGTATCAGATTGCGTAAATTGTGGAATCAGATTACGAAATGCAATCAGGTTACTGAAATCAGATTTTTTGTGAGATCAGATTTGTTGAAGTTGACTCAACTAGAAGCGAAACAACTTAGGAAGGAAGCGAAGTGTCTACACCAACCTGAACGAACGCACGCCGGGCGGCCCTAACGGTCCGCCGGAATCAGTGACGCGCCCAGCCGACCAAGGAGCTGTCCGGCGGGGTCCGTCAGCGAGACCCCCGACGGGGCAAGAGCACAAGCAGAAGGGCGGGCGAGGCGCCGGGGCGCATTGGCGCAACAACGAGAAGACAGCGTCGTCGGCCAGGGCAGCCGCCGCCGGCCGGCCGGCCGGCCGGCGGCGGCTGCCCTGGCCGACGACCAGAAACCCCAAACCCTAGACCCCAAACCCTACCCAGACCCCTGATTTCAGTGATATTCTGAATTCAGTAACTTGATTGCACAACTAGCCTGATTGTAATAATCTGATTTCATTTTGATAATCTGATTTGAACCGAAGCCATTTGTAATGGTGCATACGCTACGCATGAGCAGCAAGAGAAGCATGGGCAAGCGAAGTTGTGCAGGTTTTATATTGGTTGTTATACAGGAATCTCAACGGTTTCATCTCAACAAGTGCATCTCAACGGCCTGATAGGCCTCAACGACTTTCCGATGAGCTCAACGACTGGTCTCAACGAAAAACACGCCCAAGAACTCACCGGCGCAAAAGACTGCAGCCCCATGGAAAAACCAGAGCAACAGACCGGGCGGGAAACGAAGGCCACACAATTAGAAAAGCACAAGGCGCAACGGGAGCACGCGCGCCGGGAAGGCACTGCACAAGGGCAGAAGAAGAGAATCGTCGGGCAGGGCAGCCGCCGCCGGCCGGCCGGCCGGCGGCGGCTGCCCTGCCCGACGACCCTAAACCCCAAGCCCTAAACCCGAAACCCTAGTGGAGCAGGCGGCATCGATTTCGTGAGCCGGCCGTTGAGATATATTTCTCAACGTTGAGCTGTGAGGTCTCAACGTTGAGATCTAAGAGTGCAGTTGAGATTCCTGTTATATTCATACATGACAAATCGCAACTCAGGATTGTAGCGCTGTTTGGGCTCCCGGAAGAAACCTGTCATGCAAACTGCGACATAAGGGGAAAAGGGTGAATACGTATATTGGGTTTTTGCATGACAGATGAGGGCCGCGGCGGAGAGGGGGAGAAGTTGTGCGTTCTCATAATGACTGCAGGAGAAACAAAGAGGCCTTCCCAAACGTGTTCACTTTTTCGAATTTGTCGCCGAACCTGGTTCGTTTGCAGATTTTTTTAGTACAAAAACAACATGCTAAGAAGGTTCCATCGTGAAGAACAACGGGCTACCAAGATGGAGGCGGCTCAGAAGAAGACAAGAGCTGCATTTCATCTTCTTAGAAGCATGATGTTTCTGTCGACAAATGCCGACGAGGGATTATTTTTTTTTAGATATGCCTTGCACCTAGTATGTACAACGAAGATGAAGAACTTCTTGTCAGCAAACTTATTCCAATTGTAGTTCAAGGCAAAGAATAAAAGAAACAATCGATCCCCTATCTAAACTATACCCTCCGACAAAGCCCACAGAGAAGCCGAGGAAGATCGACAAGAAGATGACGGCGAAGGAGATGAAGAACTTCCAGCTGTACTTCAGTGTGTGCATCATGATGGTCACGTAGGGGATGAAGGTAACATACTTCACCGTTTTCACCCAAATCAAGACGGCGTTGTAGGCGTTCCAACTCCGCATCTCCTTGATATAGTAGGCTATTTTGGTCAAGTCGAACAGCATCGCCTGATTGGCGATGTCCGTGCTCACCGACCCGCCCGCGGTGCTGAATGCCAGGACGCGCATGATCGCGTACACGATGAGCAGTATCAGGTTTGCCCAATCCATTATGTTCCAGCCGTCCTGTGTGTGTTTTTTTTCAAATGCGGTACATGGGGTACTTAAGTAATATCTTTCCTCGTCTCAGCGTGAGTTTTTGGAACAAAGCCAAGAACGGCTATCCCGCGTTCCAGATCAACGTGAGTCGTGAGGAATTCGTTCCATTTTCGCATCATTCACAGCATTATAACGAGAATAACTGTCGAGTAGCTAGCTATTTTCAAAATCATTCGCTAGCTATTAAAAATAGCTACTTGTTTGCATTGTATTTACGGTGCTATTAGCACGATGAACTAGCTAGCCTGAATGCTGTCACGGATGCGTCTCATAACGCTAAACCCTGGCGACGCCGTAGCCTATGGACCAGCCGAAGGTGGGACGACGGGAGTGGACCTGAGGAGCGAATGATGTTGAAGTGTTGTGGACATGAGTTTGTGTGAAAAATATGTGTGGAACGGATAAGTGCCTGACTAGAAATTGAATTCAGACGTGTGCAAGCCTTAATATTGTTTTGCATTGCATTACGAACAAGAATTCTCAAATGTTGTCAACACCAAATTCTAAAATGTTTTTCTGATTTGTCTGTTCTAGTGAAGTCGAGAAAGAAAACGAACTACCTGATCTGTTTCCGTATTGCAGCATCTCCTCCGTACTTTGCCTCCACAAAATAGATCCCCGTAAGTCAATGTTGTACTTCCGCTTTCCAAGTTTGAGTTGCGTGTGAGATCCCCGGGCGATTGAGTTGCTTTCCGTGTCAAGTAGTTGTGTCTTCTTACGTCTTCGAAATTTCATCACCATAGCGCATAGCACATGTTTTCATCCAACCTTCTTTTCAATTGGCCACTCAATGAAAAACCGTAGGGGAAATTCACGTGAGAGAGCAGTTTTTTTTCAGCATCGGCTATACGCTGACAGCTTGACAAACAAACACATAATGCCGCCGAAGAAGCAGCCTCAGTCAGCCCTTGAATTTATCAAGGCCCAGGTCGGAAAAATGAGTACCGCAGACATTGCGTTGCACAAAGCTGTGATGGAAGATCTGGAGGAGGAGCTGAGTGCTCAGGAGCACGGGTTTGTCATGATGAATCAGCTGTCGCGCCAAGCGTTTCCCGGCTCTCTCCAACGTAAGTGTAGACGTTGGCTTACACACCTTGTGTTGCATGCAGGAATTGTTTCGATGGAGGACTTGGGGCATGTGCCATGCCGTATAGAATATGCATGTTTTCCATCACACCTTTGCTGAGTGAGAGTGAGAGATTTTTTGTGCTTGTGAATTTTCCCCACATGATTATCATCTCATATAATTTTCTCCTCAAAAACACCTTCAGGCTATGGTGAGTTGCCCTTGGAAATCTGCCAGATCTTGTTGAGTACTTTGTGCCGGAAATCTGCTATGTGGGTGTGCCGGTGGATTTACCACGAGATCCAGTGGAAATGGCTGCTCATCGAGATGCGTGTGCCGCCCCACCTGGTATACATGCATTACAAGTTTGTGTTTGCGTCATGCTTTTTCATAGTACAAATACGCATGACACATATGGCGCTGTAAATCCTGTATTCCCACATAGAGTTTGCACGTGGATATCGTATTGCTAACTTTGATGAACAACATTATCCTCCTCGACACCAACAACAGCTGATCGAGAAGTGTCCGGTTGCCCGGTTCCGCAACCTGCAGACCACCGCCTTGGCCCTGTCGAAGTGCGGCAAGTCGCCCCAGTGGGTTTTGGCCGTCACCCGCTGCCCGACCCCCGATGAGATCGACTTGGCCAATTCCGCGAAGAACGGTGCCACCAACGTGGCCAACGCGCAGGTCGCCCAGGCCCAGTCGATGCAGTCCTGCATGGGTACCACCCCCGCGATGACCCAGGGTATGGGCATGACCCCCGGTATCGGCATGACCCCCGCTGTCGGGATGACCCCGCTCGGTTCGCAGAACATGGGCATGCAGCAGTCCCAGCAGATGGTCTTTCAGATGACCCCCGGACCCAACGGACAGGTAATGTAGTTGCTATCGTAGAACAGAAATAAGTCGGCTTTCCAAGCGGAGATGTTGTAGTTGGAGTTGATGCTGTCGTAAAGAAAAAAATCGGTTTTCATCTTTCGTATTGTCACCACCAAATCCGAATTTGTGATTGAACATCCAACACAGATGCTCATGCAGCCGGTCGTCACCTCCGCGTCCCAGCCGACCACCAACTCGCAGACCATGTCCCAGGGCGTGAACCCCACCGCCTTCAAGGCCGCCGACGACAAGGTGGCCTCCGCGATCAAGGAACAGAAGGCCTCCGTCGGTAAGGCCAAGACCCGCCTGGAGGAGATGCAGGCGTCCGTCGCGCCGGTCCCCCTGAAGCTGGACTTCCTGGACAACGAGGGCAAGCACTACGCGTTGTGAAAAGTGTCAGCTTCATGTGGAAAATTCGGTCAAAGTGTACTCGTTCGTGTGCTAGTTGTGTATGCAGATTCGGTATCTTCAAATAGGCTCGTATGTGACCACGCGCAACACGTGTTTACATGAAATACGACGTGCTGAAACTGCGCACGTTGTGGTATTTGTGTCGCGATAGCGACGCGCATGTTATGCCTAGAAGCCGCGTTCTTGTCTGTCATGCTGAATATCGAATTTTCCATATGAAACTGACACTTTTGCATAGCATATTGCAGCGCGCATTTCGATCCACGAGGGTGCCGACCCCATGGCGAAGACCCCGCAGGAGAAGATGCAGGACGCGCTGGAGGCCATCTTGGGCCCCAAGGACCAGAAGGCGATCGACGACTTCATGGCCTCTCCGCGCCAGCAGAAACAGGCGATCCAGAAGACCAAGGAGAACAAGCGCATCATGGCCGAGATCGCCAAGTTGTCGAAGGAGCAGTCCAAGGAGGACGCGCTGGACATCAAGAACGCGGAGAAGGCGTTGAAGGGGAAGATGAAGACCGCGATGAAGCGTGAGTCCCGCGCGTCGCACTCGCAGGTCCCGTCTTCTTCGTCGAAGGCCATGAAGAAAATGATGAAAAAGGCCTTGCCGTAGGTGACTGACACTTCGGCTCGATCTTCTGTTCCAGGACAGTGCGTCCTGGTTCTATGTTTCTGTGGGACCACCAGAGTATCATGTGAGAAAACATAGCCTCACACTGCACCAATACGACCTAGAAACTAGGTATGCAAATATGTATCACAAAGCACGTCGTCGTTGAAGAGCTGCTACGTGTGAGGCTGTGTTTTCCTTGCCATACTTGATGTCGTTTCAAGTCTCTATATAGCTGGTGGTCTCGCATTATGTTGTTTTTACAAATGAAAAAATGATATTTTGATAATATCAAATTATATTTTGAGCCACCATCAATCTCGGTGCCGATGGTGGCAGTTTTATCAATAACTGCACAGATATATTGTAAAAAATTAATTTTACTTTTACATTAAAAAATGAAAATAGTAGACTACCCAACACCACCGCATTCGTTACGAAGGCAGTTACGCGCGCCGTGGCTGTCTTTGTGACAAAAAATTATGTTTTTATGCGAAGCGCACGAACCTCCTGTGAGACAGAATACGTGATGACAATGCACAAGACTTCGCAACAGCTGAGCCGCATATTGAATTCACTATTCTGACGTGATGTTAATCAAAAATTGAAGTACCTGAAGCTGCGAAAGGCAGTGTTGATGCGTCTGTGGTGCGCCTTGATGTGATTGCTCGGTTTCTGGGTGAAGAATGTGTCGGTCAATGTGGATGTGCAATTTGGGTCGTACAAGTGGTCGCTGTCGCAGGGGCCGTGAGAGATGTGCAGTAGCGACGTCTTGATAACCAACCTTCCAGGTCCTCATCATATATCTGCCTCCATCTACGCCCGTAGTCTTGTGCTGATTGATACTACTGAGAGATGAGATAAAGTAGCATCACGCGATGATGCTTCCGCCAAAGCTGCCGCCTGCGCGGCTGCAGCTGGATCCCGATGAGCCGCCCGCTGACAAGGAGGGTCAGCGGATTATTCCGGTGGATTACTACGTCAGCCTGCATTTGGACCCGCCAATCAAGATGAAGAAGGATCACTGGCTTCTCGAAGAATTGCTCGGCGTCGAAGACGTGTCTTCGAGCGATGATTCCGCCGCGTCCGTCGTCATTTCGCCGAAGAAGAAACGGAAGTCGCGGGCGACCAGATGGGACGTTCCCATCCGCTGCCCGCACACGGGCCGTCCGCAGTACAAGACGAAGAGTCTTGCTCCGTCACCCGGAGGATACGACTTCTGGTTGAAAGTGACGGCTCCGAGGGATCTGTGGAAGCACGGGAAGATCACGTGGTGCCCGCAGATGACAGGCGACGAATGGGATCTGGTATGTGGAATTTTGGAGCCATGATGCCATGCAGTATAATGTTATTCCGCATGACACTACTGCTGCATAACAAATACTAATGCACGAATACTACAAGGCATTCATTTACCTGTGGCACCGCTTGACGCAGTCGAAGCAAGTGGTCTACGCCAAGTTCGGGAATTGCAACTTCCGCGACGAGCTGGCGGACCTGGACGTTCTGAACCTTTGGCTGTCCGTGGAGCACATCCGACGCAAGGCAATACAGCTGCTGGGCCGACCCGGCGCCGACGACAACAGCAAGCGAGCACAGGTGTTTTTCCTGCTTTTTGATATCGATCATACCACGCAGCATAAGATTATCCACGACGGCAGTATTTGTGGATACCAGTAAACGCAACAGCTCCACCGTGCATGATATTATCCCGCATGGCACGATGATGATAAGAAGCACGCATATAGTGCCATGCAGTATAATGCTATTCTGCATGGAGCAATCGATATCAAAAAACAGTGTGCTGCGCTGCGCCGCTACGGCGAATTCGTCATCCTGAACCGCGCATTTGCCGCCCAAGACGAGAACGATCCGGAATACAAATTGATTCGGGAAGTTTTTCGCGTCGACTGTGGTGCAAGAGAAGGTCCTGTTTGTCTGCTGGCGGATTCGTCCACGGTGCGATCACAGGGTGCGTGGGGATCAGCGGTACCTATAGATTTTCCACCGTGAGTAAAGTTATCCGCCATGCTATCACGTGCATGAAGATGTGCATACTTGCTGTTGATCAAGTAGCGTCATACCGTCGCGCATAATCTTATGCTGCATGGGAATACAATCATATAAAACATCAAATAACCAGTTCATTTACTATTCCGATGTGGATCCGAAGAATCCGGAGCACGGTATTCCGCCGAAGAAGCCGGGATTCTTGTCGCAGATTCTGCAGCCGAACGCAATACAGACTGGCGGCTTGGCGCAGCTGACGTCGAAGGCGCCGAACAAGAAATCCCAGTACATCGGACACCTCTACCTCGACCAGTGGAATATCGAATGCAAAAGTGACCACTTTTTGCTATTTTTGTCCTCTACAACACCATCGTGAATAATATTACTCTGCATGGAACTACGCAGCACAAAAATAGCAAATAAGTGGTCATCTTGGCACTGTATACTCTTTACCCAGTTCGGGTATGCCGCGCTGCAGGCCCGGTTTGTGCCGAAGGAGAGGAGCTGGCGCGACATGGATACGGAGTGGTTGATAAACTTCGACAAAACGACGAAGCCCTTGCTGGAGTTTCACACCATGAGCGACCAAGGCGGAGACGGTTCTCGTGCAGGTCAAAGTCAGGAGCTGTTCCTGCCGGGAACGACCCACTTTGGGCCGTTGCATCGCCACTCCAACAACTGCAAAAACTGCGTTCCGGGACTTGTCACCGCCAAAGACATGCTCGACCACTGGGCCACTGGTCCGCGTAACAAGGGAAACAACCAAGGCGAGTTTTTTCTCGCAAAGGACGAACTCGTGGAGGAGGAGGTGAAGGATAAGCCGGCGTCGTTGAAGCGAAAATACCGGAAGGAGCTGCTGAAAGAGCAGAATTCTTCCACGGTGAAGTCGGCGCTTGCGACACGTATTGTTGCACCTTTTTGTTATTTTCAGAATAGGCGAAATGGAACAATTATTATGAAGCATTATGACGGGGTATAGGCGACCCTATAGGGGGGGGGTCTCGGTACCCCTCCTGAGTCCATCATACCACGCGGCGAAGAAAAATGAAGGCGTTCTATAGAGGGGGGTTATAGGGGGGGGGTCTAGGCCCCCCTCCGGAGGCCCTCATCTGAGGTTACAGAATTGCATCGTTTTTATATGATAAAATCACATAATACCAGGCTATAGCACCTTCCACTGCGCGGCGTCGCGGTTCTTCGGTATGTGGTTGTGGTGCGACACGATGCAGGTATCGTACTGGCTCACCCGGTTTATCATCTGCGCGCTGGCGGATCGTGAGAAGGTTAAAGGCCGCATTATGCAGGTGAAATCGTGCATATGGAATCATCTGAAGAGTGTTGTTTCTGCATGACAAAAGTGGTTGCTTTGATTTATGATTTCAGGTAGATCTTCAGATGATTTGTCATGCACAGTTTCACCTGCATTCTACGGAACCTCACCAAGAAGCGCACTGACGCTATTCTCGTGGAGAATAATGAACCCATCTTCATCCAACCCGACGTCGCGCTGCGGAAGAAGCTGCAGAAGGAAGGCTGGCTCGGATACCATCCGGAAATGTACAAGGAGTTGAAGGAGTTGAACTACTACTTGTTCGGCGTCCACCAGGACGTCGTCCGCGGCCATTTCACGTACTACACCTTGCTCCTGCACTTGGAGAAGTGTGGCAAGTGCTATCCGAATTTGAGGACCAAGGAGCTGCACAACTCCTACAAGAGGTACATCGATCCCGACGCGAAGATGAACACTGCGCTTCCGACCGAAATCGTGCAGCGCAGTCGCAGTAAAAACCGCAACAGAACGTTCGTCAATTTGGTGGACGATTTCTGTTCTGCATACCACAAATCCAAGCTGCACGAGGGGCCGGCGTGGTTCTGCATGCAGCGGTGCGTGAGCCAGTGGTTTTACGAAGTCGGAGATCCCAGCTTCGGCCTCTTCGAGTCCTTCGGCTACGGACACACCACAATCACGCCGGAACAAGCCGAGAAACTAGGCGATCTCTGCATCTACGAGTTGGGCGTGTCGGCGAAAACGAACGTACTCGCGGTATTTTCTTTGCCGGAAGAACACGCGCGGAAGCTGCTGAACAGATGGTCCATCCGCGTGGTCCGCTGTCTCCCCATCACCGAGTTCTGGCAGGAAGGTCAGTTTCGCGAGATGAAAGTGACCCAGCGGAAAGGCCAGAAAGCAGACGGTCTGATGACGAGCAAGCAGGTGCACAGGATCGCGTATTCTGCCATGCACAACCGGATGTACGAACCGGAGCGGGTCGGCGATCCGAAGGCGCTGGAGCTGCTTACTCCCCGCGAAATATCCACACTGCTGAAGCTGCTGATGAAGCGCAAGGGAAGTACACCCACTGGCACAGACCTGTCGCACCTGCTATTCGACAACGCCCAGCAGCGCACGTTCGGCAAAGATTCCGGCACCGAGCTGACCAAGGCGTTCAAGGATTTGAAATTTTCCGCGCACAACGCCTGGAAACAGTACAAATCCCTTCCGAAACTCGTCCGGACCATACTGGACCACACGATCTCCGAGCAATTCACGTCTGTTGCTGCGCACCAGTACGGCTTCCGCGCCGCGAAAGCCGAAGTCATCATGAACGGCGATTTCATCAGTAAAGACCAGATCCGCGGCTACGAAGCGTTGGGTAACCGATTCGGCGCGGACCGCGACATCGAGGTGAAGATCAAGGACGTCGAGACCTGGGTTATCGCCCATCCCGTCGATCAACCCCAGGAAACCGCTACGCACTACCGCCTGTCGAACTGGATGGGCGGCTGGGTTCAGGCGGTCGAGCTCAGTCGGCTCGGACCGATGACTTTCCGCATTCCAACTACTACGGAACCGAAGAAGAAGAAGCCGTTTTTGTTCACGCAGTTGCGGACCTACGAGGGCGTTGTGCGCCGGCAGAAAACTGGCGATGAGCCAACGCAGGTGTTTTTAGCCTCGAACTTGTGGTCCACGCCCGCGATCTACATGCCGCTGATGTTTCCGACGATCCCCGACGCGCTGCAGCTCGGGCTACTGCAGGGAATCCAGACCAAATTTCCGTTCGTCAAGGATAAGCACCTGAACTTGCTCAGCAGCGAGAACAAGTTGTGCCTCTTCCAGTGCATGGCAAACGATATCTCCTCTAAAAACCACTGACCACGAAAAAACGCTATATGATAAAGCTCTGCTGTGGTTGTACGTAGTTCTAGCATGACAAATACCGAACATGTTCATGCAGTGGCAAACTTGTCTACTTTGTCATGCTACTTTTATTTCATAGAGCGTTTTTTGTGTGGTCAGGGTTTTCCAACTTCATATCGCGTGATCCGATTGACCACGAGTTCGCGACCCGGATCGTCACCCTGACTACTGCTGTGGATGAAGAAGAGCTTGGTGGTGCTGGAATCTTCGCGAAGAAGAAGAAGAAGAAAAACCCGCGTATTCTGGCACCGCAAGAACATCTCGGTCGTCCGAAGGGAGTCATCAGCACCATGATGGACGGGGTAAAACGGCTGCAGTCGGTGTACCAGTACTCGGTGGTTTCGCTCGCTGATCTGCTGCCAAAGGAAATCGCAACCATGAAGTCGCACCGCAATCAGCAAGGTCTGGTGAGCGACACCATCCGGTTGGGCTGGTGCGACACCTACATCCCGACCCACGTCAAGTACGGCCCGGAGTGCGGCGTGAGTGGCGACGTCACCAAAAACGTCGTGAGCGATTTGCTGCCGTTTGTCGTCGCGGAATTCGATCTGGAAAAAGATGAATTCGAGACTCGGCGGATCGACGACGGTGCAGGGCCGAACAAGAACAAGGCTATTCCGGTTCCGGATTCTGTGTTCGAAACTGCGCTAGCTGCTGACTGGATCAAGGCCGACGGACCGCGACGGAGGAAAGCAGGGGATGAAGAAGCCCAATCGCAGGCGGACGGGACGCAGATGGACTTGCTCGATCATGTCTCGCCGAGATCCGCAAGTGATCTTCCGGGCGACGAGGGGTTCTTGGAGGCGTACGGGAACCGCAAGTCCAACAAGCGGTCGTCGCAGCAAATCGCCGAACACAAGAATGCAATCGAGTCCTGGGACAAGCATCTCAAGAAGTGCACCATAGAGAAAAAAACAGGAAACAGCCTCTTGAGCTAATCATTTGATTTTTCTTTTTTCTGTTCTTCGTATCAGGTCGCAGCACTGGTCAATTTCACGACGTGAAGTGATTATTTTTACAGCATTATGCAACCAGACAACCTTTCCTATGCCCAACCAAAATTGCCAATCTGTCATGCGTGTAATCACTGCTTTGAGACATTTCCAAAAAGGCACAATCGCAAGGCTTTTATGCAAATAATTTTTGTCGATTTCCGTACGTTGTCACAGAAGGGCAATGCGCATGACAAATTCGACTGTTGATATTGCAAAACTGGTCTTCGGCAAGGTTGTGCGGACCATAGCAAGAATAGCACCTGACACTGGTGAGACGAAGGCAAGAGTATATGAATATAAAGTAATATAAAAATTATAATTATACGCTTTGTGAAAAGCTGCAGTGCACTTTTTCAGTACAAGAATAGCAGCAGAACTTTATTTGGTGCAGAAGTTGATTTTGACTGCACAGATTAATAGTTTCGTATTCAAAAAAAATACCTCTCGTCTATACCCCCGAAACTTCAGCGGTGAAACTTATGGAAAGAAAGCTGAGACGATGGCTAGGCTTGTGATGCGGCCGTTTGTATATATCCATAGTCCCTTTAGCATGACAAACTTCTCTGCCACCTCGTCTCAGATTTCACTTTCATAAACCATCTGCTGTTGACTAGAGATACGCACTCCGTAGAAGAGAATTCAAAAATTAAATGTTAATGATTTTCTATTTTTGTTAGTTCTTGTTTCATTTCGTAAAACCTGGATTTCGCATTACAACTTGTAGCAAGTGAGACTCAAAGTCACAACATAAAAATAATTATTTGTTTGCACTGGAACTCCCAATCGATGCAAACTACTTCTTAGCCGCTGCAGGAGCAACATCCTGCACGCGTTTCGCATGACAAAAATTCCTTCGTGTTGATTGTGTGTTCCTTCGTATGGGTTTTTCTATTGCACCACCATCATCGTCCTGTTTTTTGTTGTTGTTCATCGTCGTTTTGGTTCTGTTACTGCATAGAAGAAGATGAAGATTGGGACTCGTTCACGTGGTCGCTCAGAATCGACGTCAGCCTGGTGGCAAATGAGCTCTCGGTCGTAGCATGCACGTAGTACTGCTCAAGAACTCCCTCCAGTCTTGGTTTTTTTACTCCCGGTGCGTTCGGATACAGATCCAGCGTTTTCTTGCCCGCGCTGGATGATAATTGTTTTTTTATTGTGTTTTCATTCTGTTTGACTATCGCATTTCTATGAGTAGTTGCTATGCACTAAACAAGCATCAAGCTCACACTAATTTTTCAATGATAATATGCAATAATGGTAGTACCTCTCTTCGTCTCCAACGTGGCCTGTTTCGTGGAGGGTGCGGAACGGAATCAAGGCGCTGCCGTGCAGTTCGTTGAAGCTTCCAACGACCGGCTTCGTACGACAATGCACCAGCAGAAAATCAGCATCGTCAACCTTGTATGTTTTGCCGCGCGACCTGGCAGTTAATTGTCATGGAAATAGCAGGGAGCAGCAGTGCGTGGAAGCTCATGCAAGACTAAGTGAAAAACTGCGAACGCGCTAAGTGGTACCGCTTCAGCGAGCACCGGAGATTGAGGCTTTTCCCGTGCTCCTTCCGCCAATACAAAGTTTTTTCCTGTACCGCCCACTTCTGATCTGGATTGGATTTGTGATACAGCTGGCCATCGATGGCGTCGAATTCCGTCGTAGCAGGTTCGTACACCAAGTCCGTCTCTTCGATCTGCTTGATGAACAAGTCCCGCGCCGATTTCTCGACGAGAGTTTCTTGGCTGTAAGCATTTAACAGTGCTCCAACCATCATGTGGCGAACGACCATGTTGCACCCCCACAGACGACGCAAGCGGGCCGGCAGCTCTTCCTTCGTCACCACCGAACTTGTTACGTCAAAATCCGAATAGTCCACGACTCTGTGGACAACATCAACGAAGTACTTGTCCGTGTCGTCGAGGCTGGTGCCGACCAAAATAGTTCCATGAAGACGCTCCCCCTCGTTGCACAAAATGAACTTGATGCGGCGCTCGAAATCACCGCTCCACTGCTTCGTACTTTTCAGCTGTATCCCAGCATAGTGCTCCGCGTTGCTGGGATGATCAGGAAAAGCGTTCAGCTTCGGTCGGATAAATACGTCGCTTGTGGTTTCAAAGATAAATTTCAAATCAAACCATTCCAAAATGTCTGATGCAAATTCGCGACGTGCCTTTTTCTCAATCTCGTGCGGTTGTGTTCCCATTTTGTAAGTCGTAAAATAGATGATGTCGTACGACTGAGATGAGGAATTGAAATACGTTCAAGAGGTCGTAGAAGTGCACACAACAACATCGAAAGAACCACACGAAAGGGACCCTGTTTTTAGTTTCAAAATCCATCACATTCATGCTCCCTATAATATCACAGTTCTCCTCTCCCCATGCAAAACACATACTGCAAAATGCTTTTTATTAACCCGATTCAATTGTTATTTTTTCCAACCGAAGCTTAGGTTTATGTAGCAGACCGAGTAGCTGTAAGCCACCTGATATAGTGCCGCTGTCGTAGTCCTTCAAATAATGCAACACAAATCCAAAATCATGGCATTCGACGCAGTACCGTGCTGATTCTCCCTCGGCGTTACGAGACGCATCCGTGACAGCATTCCTACTAGCTAATTAAATATCTATTCCGCACCTGCAGAGGTGGTATTTACAACATGCTTTTTTGAAAGCTAGCTAACGATTTTGAAAATTCTTAGCTACTCGACAGTTATTCTTGTTATAAGCATCTAAATCTATTTCTACTTTTTATTTCATGATCTCCACTTCTACAATGATACAAGTACAAAAACTTCCCTTCTTACCTGCATATACTCCGTTTTGCTGATACTAAATTCGGACAGCTCCTGGGCTATGTAATAAGCCGCGAACAGTATGAGCACCATCTCAGCTATCATCTGGCCATCGAAGTTGGGCTCAATGTAGCGGTCCGTGACCACGGTGAAGTCAAGCCGGTTCTCCATTTTCCCGCTCGGTGTTATTTCGAACACCAGCTTCGTTGCCCCGTAATACCCGAGATTCACGTTGTAAACCTGTAAATCGAGTGTTGAACGAAATTATGCACAACAAGAACTTCAATCAAGTTTATTGGTGCTGCGATCATAATCATCAATCGAATCAACGAACTCTGAAGAAACAAATCTCAACTGGCGTAAACGGAAACAAAGGCAGCTGCCGGGGCAACAACATTGATTTCATACTAGCAAACGACCATGCACAAGTTTATTATCGAAATCGCAAAAATAGTAAGTACGTTGAAATCGATGAAAACCGCCCTCGTTGCTACGTCGAAATATGCGTCCTCTTTCCATTTATTCAATTTTTCCTGCGCTTCTGTGTGGTTCGTCCCTATCGTGTTCATGTATCCGTTGGGCGAGTACGTTGCCGCTATTCCGGAATAACTGAACCCCTCTATCCTGGGAAAAAACGCTTCCAGCCCATAATCAAGTTGGGAACTCTCCAGCAACACAAATCCAGAAGTTTTGGGTCGTGACAAGTTAGTCTCATCTCTCTATTGTAGTTGTGCAGGTTAATAGCAAGGACAACCGCATCACAAAGCCATCAGCTCATCCTGTTTACAGCATTACAAATGCCAAAACACGACTCAAAATGCCTCGCTCATGAGGATGCGCATTAGCATTTTACAAATCTTCCTGTAGTTGTAGATCCAAATCTGCATGATACAACTCTGGGGCGGGGACACGTTTTTGCTGAGGATACCCTCCTCTACGGAGTGCTCGAACTGATCCTCCGGGTCTTTCCCATACTCATCGACCGCTTCGACGTCCTCGGTGTAGCCCCCATAACACGTATGAGAGTGCACAACTCCCCCTCCTCTTCATTCGTCATGCAAAATACTCCAAGTTCGTACCTTACTCGAAAGCACTGCTAGCATGACAAGTTTTGGAGCCAGAATCTCGAATAGTACTACTTACAATATGCACGCAGATTTGTCATGCGAAAAACCCTATTCTGCTGTTGCTTGTGTTGCTGGTCATGCAATACGACTGCGGGGGAAGGGGAGTTTTGCACTCTCATAACACGGCTCGTACATCGAGTAGGCTGCGGAGAGCTGGTATGAACTGCAAAAGCATCGTGCTAGTAGTAATTGCAATACAAATTCGCTTAGCACGACAAATGGAATCTGTCATGCTGATTAGCCTTAGGAACGAGATTTGTAGTGCATGACTGCAATTACTACGAGTACGATACTTTTGCACAGGATAGCTGGCAGTTGCTCGCTTCCTGGACGCGGACCATATCAAATGTAAAAATGTCTGGGTCTGGAAGAACGCAACTTGTCATGCTAAACATGAAGCATGTAAAAATCTGTGTTGCATACATACCAAAAGTCGTCCAGTTTTGACCAAGTCTGGCGAGAGTTTCTCATGCAGGATAAGCATGATAGAGATCGCGCAGATTCTGTCATGCTAGGTCCTGCATTCCAGACCTCATGGGTCAAGAAAAAGCTGCATGACAAGTCGCGCATTCTTCCAGACCCAGACATTTTTGCATTTGATAGACCACCCGAAACCGCACTTTGCCGGTCAGGAGATTGTAACTGTAGATATAGTTGATGTGGAGCATCGATTTAGATTTCCGTATCTACAAGAATCCTTTCTGCAAGATAATTAAGAAGTGGTGCGCATGGTGTCCGGCAGAACAGATGTAAAGTAAACACAGCCGATAGTAATTAATAGGTGAACTGAGATCTTTCATCACAAGCGGCATGATTAGCTGCAAATCAAACAAAGCTTCGAAACGAATTTCTGTACTGGTTCTGGTCCAGCTTCAGAATCGAGTAAGTCGCATTTGGCGCCATGCTGTCATAATAGACATTGTCGTAAAAGGTCGTGTTCAGGTAGCGCCACAGGTCGTCGATCGCTTATGAAATGCAACAACTCGTGGTCCTTTCTTCCCTCATGTGAAGGAGCTGGTGCGCATGAAAGGCAATAGAAGACAGCTTTATTGGCATGAAGAATTCATTTTTGTCCGCACACGACGGCCTGCAATTCTCTTTGGACAACTTCAACAACATGCGGAACTTTATTTGATGTTATGCAGAACTGCATTCCCAAGAACGCCAACAACAGCCCGGGCACGGTAAACTAAGACTTGCGCTTTTAGCTTCAGAAAAATATTAAATTTCTCGCCGTCACACGACGACAACTGAGGCCGCACAGTAGAGGAAGACCGACGTCGAGTCGTTCAATCGGATATGGTCTCCACGTCGGACAGTTGTATCCTTTGCGCGTCCGACCCGGTCCCGGTTAGGTTGTCGAATTTGTCTCGTATCGATTTCTCGAAGGAGTAGAAGTTGGCAAACGACTCAATCATGATCAGGACCGTGAAAAGCGTGACAAACACGATGAAGCAGCACACGTGGCGGCATTCGCGCAGCGTCTCCCCCATGCCGCGGTTGCGGCGGCGGAGGTCCTTGATGAGCTATCCCACAGAAAAAAGCAGGCAGGTCATATTTGTAATGCAAAAAGAAATATACAAAAAAATCTGTATTGCATACCCTAACCAGCACGCTATGGGCTCACCTATGACAGATTTTTCTGCTTTTTATCTTTTGCATTACAACTATGCCTTGCCTGCTTTTTTCTGTCCGATATGAGCTCCGCATTCTCCAACAGATTGATGCTGTCCTTCGCTTTGGCAACCGTCGTCATCTTCTCGCCGGCGTCCTCTCGATGAGTTTTTTACAACAGCAAGCAGCTCTCCTAGACGAAATTATACGCGACCACACCTATGACTACGACCGATGGTAGAAGAAGTGAAGTGTTCTTACTTACGATGGCTCCTGCTATCCTTGTTCCTTGCAGAAGATCTTCGCCGGTACAGATTCTCCTGCTTATCGTGTTGTTCTTCGATAGAAATGTAGCTGCTCCACGGCGAGTCTCATCATTTTATTTTTCCCACCCCCGCCCCCGTCAGTTACTTGCGGGGCAGTGGGACGACACAGCATCTTTCACTGTTTCTGCTTTTTCAAGATCTAAATTATCTAAAAAGCTATACCGGGTTTGAATTTATCCGTGATAAAGAGACACAAGAACGTGAACGTGTCAATGTTGTGCAGAAAGTCTTCAAAGTACGTGCATATTATACGCGAGATAACATTGAACGAGAGGAAACTGGGGAGAAGAACGAGCCTCGAAACGACGGGAGGTGAAACGCGATCTGGTAGTTACAGATATTTACTTCTGTGATGGAAAATTCAAACTCGTCCATGACCATGCGGCCCGTACGTTTACGTACTTTCTCTCTCTGGTACTTCGATCGAAGATATAAACTGCGAGTTGTCATTACCACACGACACTCTAATACTCTCCGGTGAAAATAAATAAAGAACGATGAATACAACGCGGTCCAGAGTCTCATCTCTCCTGATACTTCCTGCGCCCTGTTCCACCGTGTGCGCAGTTTCCCTCGCTCTCTCCCCCTGCTCTCGGTCTCGAGTTCATCTTTTCACTCGCACATTAGAACTCTAACAGCTCCCTTAGTACTTTCTCGACCGTCCCTCGCATTCGATCTCGATGTTTGTTTTCAAGTAATTTTCTCTCCTCAAATAATGACGTCGCTTGTGTTATAACTTAAGACCGTGCGTAGTATCGAGATGCAGCAATCGTTGAAGTCGATTTGAGATCGGTTGTTGAACACAAAAAATACGCAAAACCGGAGTACCAACTAGTACTCCAAACATCGGCAAAGCGTTCCAGATTGTTGCGCCGTTGTCCGCTCTTTTGTCTCAAAGAAAAAGAAAACAGCTACTACACAATGCTCACGTCACAATCCAGAACATGAGGGGGCCTGAAAATGCTATCGCTCGAGGAATTCGAAGTTTTTCTTTTCACATGCGATGCACAACAGCGCCGTGGCCCAGCTCCAGAGCGCCGGCGGGAAGAACCTTCTAGTAGTTTTCACACTTCTGAGCAATGGTCGTCCATGCTTACGCAACTTACGGTTACAACCCTTCCTCTTGTTCATCCGCTTGTTCCAGCAGCACAAAGGTTTCCACTTTGTCGCACGCAGAGCACTCCACATCCTGCTCATTTGCTTCGGAGTAGCTGGCCTCGATATGGACTGCAAAAGTATCGCACTCGTACTGATTGCAATCATGCATTACAAATCTCTTTGCGCAGGTGAATCCGCATTACAAATTCCATTTTTCATGCTTAGAGAATTGTTTGTCATGCGATTTCTACTAGTACTTACCATGCTTTTGCAATGCATACTCGAGCACCTGCTGCAACACGTGGAAAGCAGCGCCCACCTCGGCGGGAAGATGCTGCGCAGAAACGCC
The DNA here is from genome assembly GCA_905178155.1 of Amoebophrya sp. A120. NCBI lineage: Eukaryota > Dinophyceae > Syndiniales > Amoebophryaceae > Amoebophrya > Amoebophrya sp. A120. The sequence goes on along the minus strand of CAJINV010000001.1, from coordinate 1,450,246 downwards.
GATCGTGCGGTCAATCAGCGTATTCAGTTTCTGTCGGATGGAAGCGAGCAGGTTCGCGATTTGCTCCTCTGAAGATGTGGCAGGGGACGATCCTCGTGGACCACTTTGATCATCTTGCACTTGTTTATTCCACGACCTGTCGTGGTCTTCTTCGTAAAAATCTTTCCACGACCCAGCATCATCGTCCCAATCCATGTGGTCGTCCTCCAGTCCTCCCCAGTCGTCGTAGAAGTTCTGTCCCCAGGAAGAAGCTTTTTCGTTGTTGTTCTTGTGCCAACTTTGCGCGCTCCTTCCGCCGTTGGTTTTGTTCATCCCGTGCTGGTGGCCCCGGCCCGCCCGCCCTGTATCAACAGCTAGAACCACGTCTGAGTCGTTGTCTGGACGGGGCACGCTGATGAGCAGATCCGTGCCCTTCACCTCAAAAACACAGGATGTTGATGAACTGTAGTTGTCTTTGTCAACGTCGTCTTCAATAGCTGCAGGAGCAACTTCTTGTCGCTGGGTCACTTCTGGGAGAAAGAGTACGAGGGGCAAAACATCTTGGATCAAGGTGTTGTCCCGTAAGTACACCTCGCTGGTCTTCATCCGCTCGAAGTAGGCCGCCAGGTGCAGCTTCGCGCCGTCACTGTTGTTCGCCCCTCGAGCAGTTCTCTTCGGTTTTTTCCCGGCACCGATGTTTTTGATCAGCGAACTTGGGTGCGGCTGGCAGGAGACCTTGTCGGTCAATCCCTTAAACACTTGCTCCGAAGGCAGCTGCACAGCCAAGTTCAGCGACGCCGCCAGCACGCAGTGCAGCAGCGCCTTCTTTCGAGGAGTTCTATCGAAAGTAAGAACTGTTTCACTGTCATGGTGATGCATAGCATGGAATATTACAAACTTAGTAGCTATTTGTCTTACAGCACATCGTGCATCATAAAGACATTGGAGTTATATATAGTGAAGGTGTTTTCAATTGGGAAGCGCGCATGGAAAATAATTCTCTGTGCCATTATGTGTAACCAACTTGTGAACAAGGTGCAGATCTTGCAATAAACTCATGACAGTGAAAGAACAGCCTTGTTTCCGTGGGATACGTCAGGGCGGCGTTGTAATCCATTTTTCCTTGGCGAGCAACACTACTACCATCGTCGAGATGCAGGTCCTTCAAGTAGCCCAACAGGTCCTTGCGACAGGTTTCCGTCATCTCCAGCGTTTTGCTGCTTAGGAAGTTTCTGTCGCACCAATCGTAGAACCCGCCGCCGTGGGGCTGGCAGTGAAACTTGTTCGCAAACTCGAAGTACACCTTTATCCTATGTAAAAACGTCCCCACCACATAGTTGTCATGCAATTCCGCATGCTCAAAGTGTTTCTTATGCGGACCCCCATGAAAAGCATTTTCTAGTCGTTTAGTGGGATTTGTAATGCTCCGCTCAGCATAATAGGCGAGGTCTGTGATGCTGCTGAACAAGCTAAGTCGAGGAGTCCACTACGAGGCCAAAGCTGTCATGCGCAACAACCAAAGCTGGCTAATTTGTCTAGCAGATTTACCCATCCTGACTGTGGGTTGGCGACGTTTCTGCTGCGGATAACCTTCGCAAACAGCAAGTGGTCGCTCCACAGCCCAAACCCGAAGTTAAGCTTCGCCGCGTCAGCCTCCTTTTCTTTGCCGAAGGGCAGGACAAAGGGCGTCTTGAAGGACAGGGTTGCACAGATGGACAGGAGGTCCGGGTGGATGTTGCTAGAAGTGTCTTGTTCTAGTAACCCTACTCCTCTTCTTGCTGATGAACTAGAACTACTGTTCGTGTTCGACGATTGATTCATCGGGTTCGTGGATGCTGAGGAGCCCGACAGCAGGCTTCCGAGCAGAAGCATTTTCCCGAGGCAGGGATGGCAGGGGATCATGGAGAGCTTCCACCCGAGTGGCGTGAGAGACTCCGGCTCCTCTTGCTGACGATCTACTTGTTCTACAGGGTTCGCCGCGCCGCGGCCCCTATTAAAACTACTTCTGTCGTTCACGACAAGCGCCCCCAAGGCCTGCAGCAGGGCCACCGCGTTTTGCACGGCCAGTCTCTCCGGCGGCACGATTGCTTTGCTCAGGGTCTCCTGGATCGACAGAAGCCCCGGGAGCTGCAGTGCCTTCACCTGCAAGCAGAGCTCCTCCACCGGCGTCCGCAGCATTTCCGGCACCTCGTGGTCCGCCATGCAGTTTTCCCACTCGTATTTGGAAAACAGCTTGAAGAACTGCCCCGGCCTGCTCCGCCCGGCGCGTCCACGCCGCTGCTGCACGTTGCTGCGCGCGCACTGGAGCGTCTCTAAGGCGGCGATGTTGGTCTCCGGGGTGTAGGTGGTTCCCTTATTCAGCCCGGTGTCGATCACATACACCACGTCTTCGATCTATCGCAGGAAAAAATTTTGTGAGTGTAAGTCTGTGATGCAGAAAGTGCAACACCGTTATACTTGTCATGCTGGACTGTGCGTGGTCACAGGCTGCTTTCATAGTACGTGTTTCCACGTACTAGCTGCGCATGACAGGTTTTCCCTGTAATGCAAAACGAATTTGTCATGCTGCTCATCCTACAAAGTTACACTTACACTGTTTTTTTCCAGGATACGATCGTCACGGACGTTTCCGCAATAATGTATGCACTGCAAACGCAAAAGCATCGCACTAGTATAAGTCGCATTACAAATTTTCGCAGCATGATGAGAAATGAAATTTCTGATGCGGATTTGACTTACAGAACAAACAAAGACATTTCTAATGCATGACTGCGATTAGAAGAAGCACGAGTACGATTGAGATTGACTTTTGCAAAATGCGTATGTTGGTGCTGATGATGATTTTTCGGACGTGCCTCTCCACCTTTTTGAACACCAAATTTTGCTCATTCGGCGGGACTATCAAATGCAAAAATGTCTGGGTCTGGAAGAATGCAAGATCTGTGATGCATATTTCTCATGACCCATGATGCCTGTAATGCATGACCTAGTATCGCAGACTTTTAGAGGGCTTCCAGATGCACGTTCTGCATGAGAAATGCCCTGTCCGTGTAACACAAATTGTACCCCTCTTGCTGGTCATGCAATGCAAATTTTTTTCGAGTCCAAAGACAGCATCACAAGTTGCAATCTTCCAGACCCAGACATTTTTGCAATCCATAGGGACCATGGAGTGGAGCGGCAGGAACCGCCACTCGATGCCGTTCTTGCTGAAGTCCGGGGTGGAAGATTTCAACTTTTTTAGCGCCTTCATGGTGTCGGTGATTTCCATCCACCCGGGCACGAAAATCAGGATGGCGCCGGCGGAAGGGGTGGAAGACGACGAGGATGCAGCTGTTGAAGGGTGACGATCGTGTTTGGTGTTGTCCCTATAATTGTTCCTTTGATGCGGATCATTCTTGTACGCAGCTCGCATCTCTTCCCGCTCGATGTACTGCACAACTTGCGCGATGAAATCCGTGTCCATGGTATTACAATGAGAAATGCCCCCACCCCGGAATGTGCGAAAGAGTTTCTCATGCAAAGTTTCCAACTGAAAGCCTTTTGTCTTGCAAGAAAGGACTACGAGCCTTTCTGATGCAGAATCTGGGCACGCAAGGCATCTTTTGCATAACAGATCCGACTGCTGTTGGTCTCCTTTGCAACACAGGTTTGAGCTATTCACTTTCAGCATGGAAAATTTGTGATGCTGATACATGCAAGACGGGGAAAATTTCCATAGGAAAGGTCTGCAACGCAAATGCTGCCAAGTTCTGGGGCGGAGGCATTTTTCACTGTAATACATGGCCAGGGGTCTGTGTAGGAGATTCGAGATGTTCATCACCATGCTCTTAGATACGTCGCCCTCTCGTCCACCATTCTGCTTTACTAAAACTCCACTTTTTACCTGTTCCTTCGCGTGGGAATCAAGAAAGGTCCACACGTCGTTTTCAGTGACATCGGGATTGCGCCAATCCTTACCCGCGGCCCCGCCACCCTATCAGAATGAAAAATCCCCCCTCCCCATATCAAAACGAAGCTTCTGCTGCTGGATGTGCGTACACAAATCAGATTTGTCTTGCTGGCGAGGACTGCAGGCACATACTGAGCCTGAGTCGGCAGGCTTTGGCCTAGGCGCTTAGCATGACAGACGTCTGCGCTGTAGCTAAAACAGCATGACAGACCGCCTGTAGAATGCGGCGGAGCTTGTGGCGTTGCCTTCATGCAACACAGAGACGATTTGTGACCTTAAATCAGCAACGCAAATTTTCGGCAACATACCTTTTCAATATGGGGAGGGGGGATTTTTCCTTTTGATACCGTCGTGGAGCTGCTTTGTTGGTTGTTCCAGTGGCCTCCACCTCCACCAGTATCAAATGCAAAAATGTCTGGGCCTGGGAGGATGGAACTTGTGATGCGTCCTGTGAGTCACACCAAAATCTGTGTTGCGTGATCATCAAGCGTTTTCCTTTTTTGACCAACATGAGCGGGAGTTTCTCACGCAGGATAGGCATGATAGAGACTTCGCAGAATCTGTCATGCTAGGCCCTGCATTTCAGACCCCATGGGGCATGGAAAATATGCATGACAAGGCTGCATTCTTCCAGACCCAGACATATTTGCATTTGATATCCAGGACCACGCCACAACTTTTTCTTCTCCCCGGGTCCTCGGGCGCCCTTGATGTGGAAATTTTGGTCCACAACCCCACGGAGGAACAGGTCTTCGGCGAAGAACTCCTCGATGGGATAGTTTGTTTTACCCGGTAGGTCGATGAAGTCCACGGTGAGCGGGTTCCGGGAGAACCGCGCTCCTTCGCTTTCGTTCAGGATCGACCCCGGCCCGGTGTTCTTCTCGCCAAAGTACTCCAAAAAGGAGCTGGCGTCGATGGTCGCGGACATCAGAATCAGCTTCAGCGGTCCGCTATCCCGTGCAAAAGTATCGGACTCGTACAAATGCAAGTCTTGCATTACAAATCTTGTTTCCAAGGGCAAGGCAAATCCGCATTACAAATTTGATTTGTAATGCTAAGTCAATTTGCCATGCAATTTATACTAGTACGATGCTTTTGCACTGCATATTCGCCCCTTCCCTCTTCCGCGAGTTTCTTCCTTTCCCGGACCAAATCGCGCAGGATGAGGAGAACAAAATCCGTGTGCAAACCGCGCTCATGCACCTCGTCCACGATAACGAAATCGACGCCATTCAGCTTCGGATTGCCGACCAGGAAGCGAAGCAGTATCCCGACCGTGCAGTACAGAAGCTCGCAGTCCGCATTTTGCACCTTCCGCTCGAATCGGATCTGGTACCCGACGCGGTCACCAACCGTCTCGCCCCGCTCGTAGCACACTATCGCAAGAAAAAAGTGTTACAATTACACATTGTGTTGCAGGCCAAGCAAGACAGAAAAGCTCTGTCATGCCGGATATGCATACTAGGAGCCTCGTTTTATAGGTGTTTTCTCGTAGGATTTCTGCATTACAAGTTTTCTCTCTCATGCAGAAAAATTTGTGTTGCTGAATTCACTACAAATGTGTAACTGTAACACTTTTTTCGTAGGATACACACCCGCTCGCAGACACTGGTCGCGGATATTCGGCGCGGCTGGGTGCAAATGATGCGGCGGCAGATGTCCTCGCTGGTAGCTGCAGAGTCGGTGTCGTTGCAGTACTCCATGAGAATTTGCGGTAGCTGTGTGGTCTTCCCGCACCCCGTCGCGCCGCAGAGGACCACAACATCGTGGGAAAAAACGCTTCTCACGAACTGCCGTCCGGCCTTGTAGGCGGGGAGCCATTTCCGGAGGTGCACGCGCTCCTGATACACTTTGCACGGGTTGCGGGTGACCGTCGGGAGCGCGAAACCAGCAGGAGTTGGCTTAACTTTTATATTTGCATCGGACGATAGATCTGCGTGTGGTCCACCTCGTCGTGTTACCATCTCCTCGTCGTCATCTTCCGCCACACTGTCTTCATCAGGCCCTCTCGCGTCGACCTGAAGATCCTCTCCGCTGGACGAGAGCTGTTCGACCACAGGATCCATTTCGTAATCTTCATCCCTCTCGCCGCTGCTGTCGGTTTTTTGCTTTTTGCTCGCGGCGGCATGATCGCTCGGCGCGGCCGGGGCAGCTCGTCTTTTCTTTTTCCCAAAATTGCTGCTCAAAAACTCATCCTTGTCGAAAGTGTGCCCGCCGCCCGCGTGCCCTGCGAATTTCCGCGTCTTGTTCAGCGCAGTGGCGAGGTTGTCGTCTAGCTCCCGCAACTTCGCCACGTCGCGGTAGTAAACCGGCTTGCAGTATTCCGTCTTCCGGATCTTCTTCACCCCGTCGAGCATATGGATGTGTCAGGATTGAAATCGACAAAATCGAAAAATTTGTGATGCAAAAAATGTAGGGCACTGAAGGCCTGTATTGGCGAGCAGGCAAATGAGACCGATTGCAAGCCTGTTTAGGCGGGATATGCAATGTGCTGCCGCAGTAGCATGACAGGAGCAGTCTAATCTTCTTTGCCCAAACAAAGTGACGGGCTGGATTTGGGTGCTCCCGAAATTTGTCATGCGCCACTTGGAAACTGAGGCTTCAACTGGTATCGATTCTATGCATCGCAAATTTTTTTTCGATTTTGTCAATTTCGATTCTGACACTTCCATAGAGCAGCGGCCTCAGATAGTCGTACCCGTCCGCGGCTGGGGGTAGTTCAAAGTAGCGCTTGAACACTGCCAAGTCCTCGCTCTTCAGATTCCGGATGTCCTTGTCGCCGGCACTGGCAAAGTTGTGGAAGGCGCACAGCTCCTCCCACAGCGGTTTTTCGTTTTGCCGGACGTCCCGAAGCAGCTGTCGGGTCTTGACCCAAGCGCCGTTTGCGGTGCTGGCGTCCTCAGCCTGCGCGGCTTCCAGCCCGACGATCTCCACGCAAATGTCGCGAAGGCGGGCGAAGGGATGTAGTTCGTGTTGGGAGGTGGACGACGTAACTCCTGCTGCGGACTCGTTCTTGTTTCCGTCCTCTCCGTTGTTCGTGTTTCCCGTAAGATGACCCCCGTACTTCATCGTCCCGTCTCTCCTTGCGATCTTCTTCAGCGTCGGCGCCCCGCGGTACTTGCCCCCCGGCTCGAAGTGAATCCCCGGAAACTCTTTCACCATCTGCTTGTAGGTATTCTGCTCCCGACCACGCACTTGCCAGGAGTCGAGCTCAAGTTCCTGCGCAGCGGGGTTCTTGGAAAAATTATCAATCGTCATCCAGACGCGGTTTCGCACTTGCGGATCGCTTGACGCCTCGACGTGCTGCCGCCAATCGTAGCCGCCCCCGCCCTTTCCGCCACCTCCGCGGCCCTTTCCTCCTCCACGACCCATTTTTCTTTTTATTTCTTTTCGCCCGTGGACCACGCACATGAAAAATCCGAAGTCATTTCTGGACACTACGACTACACGAAAAAAATCGATCGCATTTCTACTTGCAACTACTGAAAAGAAGGAGAATGTAATTATAGTATTTTTATTAAGTACATCTACATGACCTAGTTCCCTGAACGCGAATACACGACACTAGCTTTACCAACGAAAATGTTTATGACAACTACGACACATAGCAAGTACTTACCTTTATACCGTGGTGAGTCGAGACGAACCACGCGTGAGGATCTTTTGGGCAACTAAGTGCGGGACCACTGATCGTCATTGTGATAGTAATTATCTCGCAACCTTGAATAATATGAAAAACAAATGCAGAAGCGGCGTCAACTAACGCCTGCCGCAGAATCAATTCGGGTAGTTGCCAGTGTCGACAGGAGACCACGACGAGCCTCGTGCTGTAGTAGTTGCAGCCGCTACCGTGTTCGAAGATATAGCATTTTTATGATGAAGCGACGAGATTGCTGCGTAAATCGATTTCACCAGGTTGGAACTCCCTTGTCATCTTCATGTGATCTCGGGCAGTCGAGATCATCGATTTCCAAAAACTTGCGATTTTTGTCGTCACAGTAGCAATCTATCCGCACTGGAAAGATGATCACAAGCAACCGGCCAGAACGAGGACGACACACACACACACAAACACTAACACACAGAACGACAACCCACACTACGCGAGGAGCTAATGCCAAAATAAAGAAACAAAAAAACCAAGCCAGAACATTTCTTGGCACCATCATCACACAACCAAGAACCGCGATGATGCGAAGTCAGACAGTCCCGGTGTCTGACTCTGATCGAGGCCGAAAGAAGGAGAAGCCAGAGCCTGGCTGTTTATTTGTCAGGAAAAACAGAAGCGGAGAAGATGAATCAATATAAACCTCCTTTACTACAAGCTTGCGTATATCATTTATCTACCTTAATGTCAGCAGTGGTCTGTCTCCAGTCAGCCCCGCTTTCTGTTGTTCAAAATGAATCACCAATCGCCGACGAGCCTGCTTCGTGTGAGTACTTACACCCCTCAGACGACGAGCGCGCTGCTCTGCACGGAAAAGAAGTTTGCAGTCCGGCCGTCGGTGCCATTGAAGCAGGAGGTATGCAGCCTAAGTGCGTCCAGGTCGTGGATCACATCGGCGTGACTTGTACCAAAATTTTTCAACACAGACACTCTATACCTGATAGATGCGTCCTATTACTGACGACCACATAGTAGTATTTTTTCACAATGTGCTCTATACAGGAGCTAGACTTTACTTGACCTGCTGCAGTTGATGCAAGACTAACGGCAAGACAGACCCTTGCAGCCGAGGCCGCCTACCTTTTCAGAATCTAGAATCAGATTCAGAAGCGATCCGCGTTACAACAGTATTTTTATAGAAGACACACTAGTCAAAAAAAGCATCTAATATGCTGCGGTACAGCTTTTTTTGATTGGCGTCTTCCGTCTTCCAATGAGTCCGACCATAAGCCTGAAAAATTTGCACTCGATACGGCCCGCCATCGTAATCCCCGCTCACACAAGCGTCGAACCAAATCATATGAATTGCAAAAGTATCGCACTTGTCGTGTAAAAAATGCATACACAAATTTCCTCAGCATGAGAAACAAGATTTGTAGTGCGGATTTACCTATAAGAAAAAGATTAAGATTTGTAATGCATAGTTGCGATTAGTACGAATACGATACTTGTTTTGCACAGGATAAAATACTTCCCCGTACGACTGCCGGTCGTCGTCCCAGTTCTGAACTGCAAAAGTATCGTACTCGTAGTAATTGCTGCTATGCATGACAAATCTCTCTCTTAAGGGAAAACAGCATTACCAGTTTCATTTGTAATGCTGAGCGAATTTGTAATGCAATTTTCTTATACTAGTACGATGCTTTTGCGTTCGATACCAGTCCACCTCCGTTTATCCCGTGTAAAAACGCCCCCAAACCCCGAGCTGTGATGCAAATCTGCATGCGTAAAATGTTTCAAATGCGGAGACCTATCAGATCCACCTTTGTGATGCTCGTATCTTCAGGATGCTATTTGCTAGCTCCGCGTCGATGTTGCTGCTGCACTAGCTAAAGACGACTACACTGCGAGCCCAGATTTGTCATGCGCACCAACCAAAGCCTATTGATTTGTCTAGCAGATGTCCCGCCTTGACTATGGGGTGGGGACGAGTTTCCACATAGGATACTGCTCCGTCCAGTTTCACGCTCTCCAGGCAGAGCCCGTTATCGCCACTGTGGGACAACTGCAACGAGGCGACCCGCGACCCCCGCAAGGACCCGGTATTGAAGGTGTGCTCCTGGCCCTTGTACGCAAAAACCTTTTCCGTCTGAAACGTAACCCCTAGGTCGGTGGCGAGCTTGACAACCAAGGGCGCGGGGGACTCGCTCTTGTCTCTGCTACTGCAGGCTCGGATGGAAAGCGAGGACGAAATGTACCCTGCTGCGCTGGTCCCCGGGGGCGCCGTCGTGACCCCCGGCTTCGAAGTGTGGTCCGGCGGTGGCGTATGGGGAACGATATCCCCATCCACGGGGTCCTCGTCCTCGGCCAAAAAAAGCGGCGCAGCCTATCAAGGAAAAAAAAACCCCTTCCCATATCAAAACGAAGTTTCTGATGCCGAATTTGCGGATACTATGGCTGATGCCGAAGTTGCGTACGCAAATGCGCTCTGTCTTGCTGTAAGGAATTGCGGCCATAGTACTATCCCCGCCTCGATAGGGGCGTCTGGGTCTAGTTGTTTAGCATGGCAACCGGCTGCCCTCTAGGCCACCCAACAGCATGCCAAATCGGTTCCACAATGGCAGGGAAGCCTCTGCGCTTGTCTTCTTGCAAGACAAACCTGATTTGTGGCCACAAATCAGCAACACAAATTTTGTTCGAGGGAAGCATACCTTTTCAATATGGGGAGGGGGGATTTTTCCTCTCAATACAGCCACTTCGTTGTTTTCTCCGGTCGGACAACAGGACGAGTCATCTTTCTCGGCATTTGCACCGAGGGACGACGTCGTGTCGGCTGCGTTCATTTCATCTCGTCCACTAGAGACAGTGCCCGCGGACGAACCGAACAACATATCACCGGCGCTAGAAGCGCTGCTTGAGGACTGCGGTGCGGCGTCGCTTCCCGATGCAGCTCCTGTTCTTGCGCTGTCACGCGTACGCCGCGGCGCGTCCTCTGCAAACACGATGGTGGCGGTTGTTGAGCCTTCGTCAGACGAGTCTGCTCCGTGGCTCCCGCGATGTGTGGTCTCGAGCGTAGTTTCCTTTCCACTCTGCGTCTGAGCCCGATTCTGCTCCAAGAAGGAAGCAAACGCGGCTCGCGCTCGGCTACGACGACCGCGCGATGAAGTAACCCGATCTCGCCCACCATCGCGCCGTCGCTGCATCACCGTCGCCTTTGTTCGCATCGTCTTTGTTCACAGAGAGAGAGAGAGAGAGAGAGAGAGAGAGAGAGAGAGAGAGAGAGAGAGAGAGAACCTACATTCGCTGAAAGTCGCTGAAAGCGCCCCGCGGACGTGACCACCGGCGGCAGGGACGACCATAAGGGTCAGGAGACTCCNGAGAGAGAGAGAGAACCTACATAGTCCGATCAGATCAGATCAGAGTGGCGACGCGCACGCTACCACCGGCGGCAGGGACGACCATAAGGGTTAGGAGACTCCCCTTTTTTCGAGGGGGTAAGAAAGCTAAATCCGCACGCAAAATTTCGGCGGGCTTCAAACTACTGAAAGATCCTGGCTGTGCGTGAGGGATGCAAAAGGATCAAAACGCAGCAAGCAGTCGAATACTAAATAGCTCTCAAACACCGACGTCCTTATGTTCTCATGTTGTTACACTCCCGACGGTGATCGCAGCACCAGGAGCCCACACGAACTTGAAGAGTAACGCGCGGCTAGCAGAGCAGAGCAGGCGCGAATCGCCGACCTTCCACAAGCGGAGGCCAAGCTGTAAAATATTTTTTCCAAGCAGAGCTGTAGCGAGCGCAATAGCGCTGAGGAACAGGTAAGCTGTTTAGAGCCCCGGCGCCCCATGAAACTACTTGCCAGGATTAGCAGACCTGACCCAAAACTATCTACATGCAGACGCCATGACGGAGCTCCGCAGACAACAAACCAGCCTCCGACAAACATATAAATGTCACTCATATCAACTGCGGAACCCGAGTGAGAAAGAACGAAAAGATGAGGCCGCGGGCACCGCGTTCGTGGCACATTTTCACCACCACCAGATAGCGCGCGCATGTAAACAAGCTCTGGCAGACTGACGAGCACCAAGGGGTGTTCGCCGGAAAGACAGCAGCAGGAAAAAGCGCCCATCTGGGTCCGGGAAAATCAACACGAAGTTGGTCGTCGGACCGCAGGGGTGTAGTACGAAAAGTTGTGCAACGTCCCGCCGGCAACACGTTGGTGAACGTCAAGTGCCAGAATCCCCAAAGACTGTCGCGCCCCCCCGGGCAAACCCGCTGGCAAGGCGGAAAAAACAAACCCCTGCGAGAGCGCGGGATCCGCAACTAGCGCTACAAAGGTTGCAAAAGTAAAGAGAACAGACTTAGAGGGGAGAAGCAGGATAAAAGGGTAGAGTTCAAAGTCTACAGGGGCGCATGCAAGAGGGGGCAAAAGGAACGGGCAGTCCAGTAGTAAGCAATAGCGAGTAAGAAAACAACATAACATAAACGACAGAAGGAAAGTAAAAGGGTATAGACCTAACTCTACAGGGGCGGATACAAGGGGAAGCGAAGCAGGGAAGATCAGATTTAGGCATGCAACGGCATGGAAGGAGCATACGAATTTGCGATCAGGCTCCAGGAAAACGAGACACAAATGTCTCCTGCCTAGTGAACTAGGCAGGACAATACACGACGAACGTCACACAGTTGAACGCTGGCCTTCCTCTCGTTCCACTGCACGCGTGATGCCTCTCCGCCCACCTCGCAACGTCTTCTAAAAATGGTCCGGCTGACTACACTCGGGTCGGATGCCGCTCCTGTTGTACAAAGCCTGGGACTTGCGTTCTTCGAATGGTAGCGGAGACGATCTAGACCGTAGACTAGACCGCCCCCTATCTACCGTCGCGGTTTTTTGTAGTCAGTTTCGTAAAGGCCGACCGGAAGACGCAGGGGTGATTTACCTGTGGCCTTGTAGCCCGATTCCGATCATGTATCACTCTAAGGCCTGCGCTTGTACTAGCCGTTCTCCGCCTTGGCAGCAGCTTATTGTGCTTACTCGCGCGGATCTTCAAAGAGCAAGGCGGACCGGAGTGAATTCACCAGAGACTTTTGAAAAAGATCGACTTGGTTCAAGTCTGCTAGGTTGTTCTTCTGCAGTGGGTGGAGGGCAGACGAACACGAACATAAGGAAACTCCCCACCGGGCGGGCTCTCGGCCGTCGTTCAGCGGGTCCCCTGGGTTGAGTGCGGCGCGCGGCTATTCTACTGCTCTACCACATAAGCATTAGTAGTAGCTTAGGCGCCTTGTCTTGTTTTTTCTTCTTGCTGTTAGGAGACTAGTGTAGCGGACGAGCGACAGCCTCTGTATCACAAACGCCGCTTGCTACATTCACCCGCCCCCGTTCGAGGACGGGTCGAGCCTCGCAGTGTCGTGTTCTCTAACTTCTTAACTATGCGCGGTGGCTTCACGCTTTTAACTACTTTTTCGCCTCAGCAAGCGCCTCAACAAGTTCTCTACTCTGTCTCCGTTCCCATCTCCCCCACCTTCCTCTTGGCGCACCCTCATTGCCCTAAACCCACCTGCTTCGATGTGCTCTGGCCGACGCAGCTGGTCACCGGTTCCGCTCCTCCCACGCTAACACCCCGGGACTGCTCCTGCAGCCAGAGGTGTCATGTACTCCAGAAAGGCCTAAAGCGAGGGGGGAGGGGTGGGGGGATTTTTCTGGGTGCTGGTTTTTCGGAAAAGTTGCCCGGCTGGGCGTAGTCCCCTCCTGCTGTGGTGTTGCAGGGCTGGGCTTGCTTTTCTGTTTGTCGGCCTTGTTCGTTTTCGTATCGGCAGTTTCTCGCCTATAGTCGCCCTATCCAGCTCGCTATTTTGTTCAGGTCCCTCTCGTGGACCTTGCTCTGCTTTTTCTCCGGTTGCCACTCCGCCACGTCGTTGTAGTCCACCTCGTCAAAAACCGCTTGCCCTCCTCTGATCGCGTTCGCTAGCCCCGTGGGCAAAATTCCGCCATACGTCTGCGAGGCCTTCTCGTAGAAGTTCAGGATGCCCTTCACGCTTTTTCTCTCCCGGACAATACTTATGCAAGATTCCATGTCTTTTTTGCATGGCGCGCCTAAGTGTTCTTTTCGCAATTGCACTAGTTTGGGGTCTTCGCACCGAAAAAGCAGGTGGTCTGTGCTTGGCGCTACTTTCTTCTGACAGACTGGGCAGGTCATGAAGCTCTTTTTTGGCTCCTGTGCGTTGTGCGTCGTTCTTCCCATGCCTAACTGACCTGGGTGGCCCACCCCTAGCCACACTGTAACCATGACGTTGTCTACAAACCTCGGCCTTTTCTCCTCACTTTGGTACTCTCCTAGCTGACTTGACCTCCTTAGTAGGTCGGGGTGGGCGCTGTTACTGCTCTGGGGGCTGCTTTTCACTATCTGGCTCACGATCCGCCTGAGCAACTTTTCAGTGATAACTTTTTCATAGGTTTTACGTCCCTCCGACGAGTCTCCAACGTAACGCAGCCCCCTTGTTGCAAGTGCATCTGCAAAGTCGTTAAAGTAGTTTCCCAGGTGCGACGGCACCCAATTGAAGTGGATTTCGCATCCCGGCGCTGATAGCTCTTCCAGTTTTTCCAGTTCCTTCACGATGTCGATCACCATTGCGTTGGACTTGTCCCGCAGTGCTTCGAGCGCCATCAGGAGGCCGTTGGAATCGATGTAGAAGACGTGCCGCGTGATGGATTTTAGTATCTGCTCCGGTACCTTATTTATTAACTGGTTTGAGCAATTCAAATTATCGCGATCATGGCCAAAGAACAAGCGGCGGCTGTTCCAAGTGCAAAAACAAGCATAGTCTAAGCAATACGAACAATCATCTCTTGAGGCCGAATAAAGACAACTACCCTAGTAGTAGGCTCTTGTCGTGGTGCAGATTGGTGGACATCAACTTGATGTCCAACTTCATCAAGATAAGTAGTTGGCGGATCTGTGGCAGGAGATATTGCCAAGTTGAAAGGTCATGGGGTCGTCCGATGAAACAAGACCGGGGATGATGTGAATTGATTCCTCAAATACGACGGCGACCATCTCCTAGCTGAAAACACTTTTCCACAAATTATACGTGTGCATCTGCATAATTCTCGAGAATAATACCACTCAATCTCGACGACGACGAGAGCCCACCACGAATGGAGCAGCGTTACAGGATGTGATAACATGATCAAAACGATGGACGATAGGAACGAACACGATGGATATCGCTGCGAATCGAGTCAAACACTTGCGGATCGAGTAGAACACTATCGCGAAAGGGCGGGGCCGGCCACTCATACCACAAGCCATGATGCTGTAAAAATATGAAACAACATACGAAAAACTCCACGATAAGTACACTGGTGCCGTGGCGTCTTCCTTATTTTGCTGAGTGCTGGTGCCTACGAGTATGTCTTGCTTTAGTATCAATTCGCAGAGTGAGAAGTTAGGAGTTGTCATCTCGCAGTTTTATACGAAAACTGAGTTTCACTCAATATCATATACATATCTACTCTGGCGCGTTCTCTTTATTTATTGCGCTAGCGCAAAAGGCTGACTGCATCGTCGACATTCATCAACGCCGAAGTTGCACTGAGACCGTCCGGCGGGACCAATCTTAGTACTTCTTAATAGCCGATAGTTTTTTTCTACGAAAAACTGACGCTACGCCAACGCCTCAGAAATAGAGCCGCAACAGCTTTCCCGTTTTGGAAGCGATCTTCAGGGTAAGGGCTCAAAAGGTGAAGGGAATTTTTTGCGACATCTACTTTATTTGTATCAAATCCGTTTCGTGAATTTCGAGAATCGACACGGCGTTCGTAAGAAGTGCCAGTGACGAAATTGGACGCTGTTCCCCGTACACAATTTAGGGTTTCGGGTTTAGGGTAATAATTCTATATCATATAGAATTATTACCCTAAACCCGAAACCCTATATGCGCACGATCTTCCTTGCTTTACTAGTACCGTACAAGTGCCTGCATACGAAGGAATAGCGCCGAACCGTCACGGTCGAACATGATACGAACGTGATACAGCATCCGTTTTTCTACCAACGTGAACGGCTACGCTTGAGGTGCGACTACAGGTTCAACATAAGTGGGACTGTAAACAGCTGCTTGAGTAAAACGCTATGGTCGTGATTAGTGCTAAATTTTTTCGACGCGTGCTTATCATTTTTGTACGAGCAGAAACATATTTTATTTACATAAAAATATAGTGGGCACACAAGAGCTTTCTGCTAATCGAGAAAATCGACGTACATCTACATTCTGAATTCAGTGCAGCGATGTGGCTATTTATTTCTATAGATACAGCAGACACAATAATTCATTTAAATTTTTTTCGTAATTGAAAATAGCAAGCTTGCGGATGCTTCTGCACTTGTCCCGTGCTTTCAAGAGCACACGTCGCACCATGTTGATTCAGTTTCAGTAGATTGTCACGTTATATTACGCCGCGACGGTGCAGAAAATGCATTTCCGGAAAGTTACCACGTAAATCATCAAAAGCGGAAAAGTCTCACACCGTAGGCCAAATGCTTTCTGTGCAATGCTTTAGCTTTTCTGGGGTAGGGTATATGGTATCTCTAGTACTAGTTTGGACTGTTTCCTTGCAATGCCCTGCCGATTCTCTGAAGGTTTGCCATCAAGGTGAAAAATGTCCTGCAAAATTCTCTGCGGTGTATTTTCCTCAGGGGGGCTTCGGCTTCTTTTCCTCGGGGTGCTGACCGCTATGGTGGCGGCCGTCTTTACTCGTGGTTCCTTGGTGTTTCTTGTGCTGGGCGCCCTGGCCCCCACCACTACTTGGTAGATGTTGATGAAGCTGGTTCTGGAACGCGATTCCTGTTGCGGCAATCTTTTGCTGTACGTGTTTCTGTCCTGTTTGCAGCTCGGCCTGTACGTGTTGCCCGAAGTTGGTTACGGCACCGCTTACCAGCTGCTGGACTTTTTTCGCGACGGTGTGAACCGTGTTAACGACCTGCACCTGCACCCAGTCCCGAAGGGAACAAATCTTCTCGCCACATTCTTTCACCGCGCCACCAAGTTCGCCTGGCGGAAAAACCGGTAGGTGGAAGAGCGTCACTAACGCCGGCGCGATAGCAGAGCTGAAGATCGCGGGGATGGGGGTTTGCCGAATAAATGGAATGAGGACTACCACCTGGCTCAGGACTCCCCCCACAGCGGAGGCCAACATGAGCAACAGACCCTCGGTGACGGAAGACGTGAGGAAAACCTGAATCCAGCTCCACACCTGCGCTGCGCCCTTGGAAAGCTTCTTTGCGATATTTTTAATGGCCTGTACCACATTCTCCGAAATGCTTTTCACCTTCTCCACGACAGTATAGCTTTCTCAATCGGTGCACTCTCAAGTAGTGTGAACGGGAAAACAAGAAAAGCGTGCGGATTCTGATTCTGTATTTTCTGTTTTTTAACAATGAGGCCGCATTTTTCTGCCGTCACGCGAAGCACAAGCCCCGTGCATTTCTCTTGTTTCTCCGCTCGTTCCTCTGAGACCGCACCATTTGAGCGGACCATAGACTTGAGACAAAACCCCGGCTCCGGACTCCGCCGAGTGCGTCGCCCCTCGCAATATGGGACTCTCAAGCGTTACACTCTCAGCTTTTTCATGATGTGTCACGGAAAATAAATGAATTACCATAAATAACCACCTCCAGACGATCAAGCTCCTTCGTGGAAGCACTAAAAAGCATTGAAATCTGTGCCAAATTTCTGAGCTTCTCCTGCATTACAAATTAATGTAAACAGCTGAGAGCGTAACAATAAATTGAGAACGTAACGTCCGCCAGCTGCACGACTGTTGTGCCGGAAGCGTCACGAGCTTGCGCAGGGGCTTCAAGCTCCGGAACCAATTTGAGTCGACTGCCAACATCTGCGTCCGCGCGCGTGCGCTCGGCTGTGGAAAAGCCGCTGCCGTGGCGCAGTTTTTTACGCGGGCCATTCGCTGTGAGCTTCACTGAGCCCGCCGCCCTCTGGCCCGTCCTCGAAGTCGGGGGCCTGGCCGCTCTCGGCTGGTGATGTGGATCAGTTTCTGCCGTTGCCGGGCTCCGTCTCCCCCTGGCTTCCCGGTAGGCAGCTGCATTCCCTCCGCTTTCAAGAAACCCAGAGGCCCCCACCCTTGCTTGTCTCCCACCGTGTCTGCCCGCGTGGCCCTTCGAACCTCCATGTCCCTCGTTGTGGCCCTTGTCTTCCTCCGCGTCGGTGCTGTCGTCCTTGTGTTCCGCCGAGGAAGCCGACGCGTCGACCTTGGTAGTCATGCCCTCCTCAGCTGTTACGCTGTTAACCGTTGTATACGATACTATGTATTTTACCTCGGCCATCGGATAGCCGAGAACGCATTATATGCAGATTCTTCGAGTCGAAACTACGGCCTACAAGTTTTATTTTAAAAATCTTATCGTATATATAATGCGAGGCCACGACGTAGAGAAAATCAAAATGAGAAAGGCTAAGGCGACCATGACGAAGATTTTTCATGACAAAAGTGGTGGCTATGTATCATGCTCTTTCATGCAAGAACAGTTAAAAATGTAACACCTGAGGGCGCCATAGCAGCACGTTGCTCATCTCGATACCATCTCGATCCCGCTACCAAGTGGTCCTTGAACCAAGTAGCCAGACTTCCAATGAAATTTCCATTTTTCAGAACATTGTCGAAAGGCAGTTCTCCCAGGAGCGTTCCGGCCATCTCGATCACAACGCCGCGCAAGCCTTGCAACAAGGGCTGCAAAACAACGTCCATCTTAAGGATTGTCTTGAAGATGTACGAAAACACCAGACGGAACGCAGAGAGGGGAAGAACGTTGAAGCCCGGGAAAGTGGTCACCACACTCGCTAGCGGGGTAGCGATGTTCTCGGCCAGCAAATCCAGCACGTGGCCCACATTGCTTTCCGCCAAATTCTCCAGCACGTCCACGCCAGTGCCAAGGACCATCGTTTTAGCAGCTTCCTTCATCGTTTCCACCACACTGCCCATATTCCCCAGCGCCCGGCGGAACTCGACACCCATTTCGTGAAGCACCGAACGCGCTTGCGTTTCACTCAGCATCGTTCTGCGCTTCATCTGCAGGAACGAGAAACGGCTCTGCGGTATTATATCCCGTCCAGGATGCAGCTCCTCATGTGCTTGCAGAGCATTGGAATGCTGCGTGTTTTCATCTTCAGCTTGCCCCCAGGCGTCTGCGGTTGCGTGTGCCTGCTGTGTGCTCTCTGTCTCTCCGCCAGGAGCGGGAAACATCTCGAAATACAGCTCTTCAATGCTCAGCAGCTTGGGCGGCTGTGATGGACTAACGCGTACACTCGAGGACCCGTCCGCGCTGCTGGTGAAGCCGCTGCCAACTGGTGCGCGCTGCTGCGCCGATGAGCATGCAGCTCCTTGGCTTTGCTTGTGAAATTTCGGAGCAAAAAACTCGAGAAAGCTCAGCTTCCTCGGCACCGCAGCTGGTTTCTGAGGTCGTAGCTTCTGTGATGGCGTACTGGGGCTCGATGACACAAAAGGCGGCGTAGCGATGCCCTCGTCGATTCGTTGGCGCGACACTTGACGTAAAGAGCGCTGGTGTTGGGTGTCGTGCACGTGCGAAGAATCGTGTGCCGCCACGGGCCGCAGCTCGTCTGCATCGCCGGTCGTGGCCGAGAACTTCATCTGCCCACTACGTGCAGCTACCAGCGGCGGAGCGAACCCTTGCTGAGGCCGCTCCAGCGCCGACCACCCACCGGGCGGTCGCTGCTTCCCGCTGCGGCCCGCGGGGACCAGAGCCCTGCGGTCGACCTTGTCCTCCAGTAAACGAATTTCTAAATTACTGCCGGCGGCCGCATTCGCCCCACCAGTCCTGGCCACGATTGGGTCCTGGCCGTTTGCGGACATCTGTTCGGCGATACCGACAGCCAAACGAGCAGCGGGGTCCCCAACATCACCGGTTTTGATTTGTTCTTCGTCCAGGATCTTTTGTGTCTCGCTCGCGGCGCCGGCCGTGGACCCCTCCTTTACATCTTGTATCACTTTGGCGACTGAATCCGCGGCGACCTGTAGTGCCTCACCGGCATTCCCGTGTGCGGTCGGCTTGGATTTGTCGTGGAATACATGGAACAGAGCGGTGAGGCCATTGTGGAGCAGCGACTTCAGCTGTGAGTCCACGGCCACCTTTATACCCGACATGATTCTCAGTCTGAACTCTCGGGTGTTGGTCGCTGGTAGTGTTCGTGTTTGGATCCCAGCATTGGCAGAACTGAGCTCCATAAACGAGGACCGGCCCGCGACCTCCATCGTTGTTGCGTCTGTGGCTGCACGCAAATGACGAGCCTTGCTCTGCCCCAGAATGCGCGCACGTTCACCGGCCCGCTGCCGGTTGCGCCGTCGCGCAAACTCGGCAAGCAGACGCGAGACCCGGGCTGTGTAGGCATATGGCGCGGACCTGCTCGTCGTGTTTTCAGAATCTAGGAGCCGGCCGCCTCCTAGTAAGGGCTCAGCAGAATCCCCATCCAGTGGCTGTGCCCAGCGTTGCAGCGCGCTCGACTTTTCCTTTCGGTGCCAGTCCGCGTGCTCCACGTGGCTCTTGTGCGCTTTATTCGCTCTTTTGCGCTGCCGCTGCAGCATTTCGTAGTCGTCGAGCGCTTCCGGCGTGCTGTCCTCTTCAGCCTTAGGCAAGTCGAAGGCCTTTGCAACGAAGCCGGTCATCTTCTTTTTGAAAAACGATGACAGCTTCTGCGAGAGGATCGGAACCACACCGACAAGGAAGGTCTGCACGAAAAGCTGCAGCGGCAGACCGGCCACGCCCGGTGAGAGTTTGAAAACGGGGTCAAGGACCAGGTACAAGACGTCGCCAAGCCGGGCCACGACCCTGATGACCAGGGAATTACAAAGCAAAAGACAAAAAAACTCCACTGCCTTGTGTACGAACACCGAATTGAACAGCTTGTGAACGATTCCGAACCAAATTTTCTGGAATTCCTTCGTGATCGCATCGAGACTCGGTATCACCAAGCCCCCTTCTACGTTATGATGCCAATCTTGCACCGAATGGACAACACCCGTCCACCACTCAGAGATCTGCTCTCCTTTAGTGGAGATCACGTCGCGCACTGTTTGCACCACATCACTCGTCTGTATTGCCAGCGTATCGCTCGGGCTTGCTTGGGCCGCTGTGCTGGTGTAGTGCTGTTCATCGAGACTCACTTTGCGCTGTTGAAGGTGGGCGGCTATGCCGTTCTTTATCTCAGTAGCAGCTGCTGTCGCGTCCGTTTGAGTCTCTTCGCGTTCGTCTTTGGCGAGTTGGTTGCTCACGAGCTGTTCGAGGGTTTGCGTTTGGGTTGGTTTCTTCTCCCCCTCTGGTTTCTCTTCTTTGTGCGAATGCGAGAGTGCATTCCACCATCCTTCCCCTTTTTTTGTGACGTAATCAGCCAGCTCGTTCGCCATGTTTGTCAGCTTATGGTGAATGACTTCCGCGGCCTCGTGGCTCAAGTACTTCAGTGCTCTTTCAAAGAGCGGATTCAACACCTTGAAGCGCAGCACGTCAACGATTACGTTCAGCGCGGGGTCGATTAGCTCTTTGTATAGAATGCAAATATGTCTTGGTCTGGATGAGGCGGGGCTTGATGTCATGCACATTTTGCATGACCCGTGAGGTCTGTGACGCTGGTGCCAGCATCACAGATTTTGATTTTCTGAGAGCTTCTTGATTCTAATTACGCATGAGAAATGCCCTCTCCGCGTGCCAAGAACTGGACCCCTCTTGCTGCTCATGCAACGCAGATCCTTTTAGAATCTGAATCCGCCGAGAGCATTACAAGTTCCACTCTTTGTCCAGACCCAGACATATTTGCAGTTGATACCTCGAGTTGCATTTTGCCAAAGCCCCAGTAGTATCGCGAGAAAAAACTGTGTCACTGTGAACATGTTACGCATGCAATGGAGCACAGAATTATAATTATTTGTCTTGTTACAGCTGCAAGACACTGGATTTTTATAAACGTGTTTTCCTTTGGAAAGCGCGCATGGCAGATTTTCCGTGTCATGTGTGACAAACTTGTGGTACAAAATTTGCAAAATCATCACAGTGAAACACTTTTTTCTTGGGATAAGTAGAGCAGCTTGCCCAATACAGTCGTAAGCCCGGGCACAAACTGCACGACACTCTCGGCCACCGTGGCAATAATCGTCGACAATTGCTGCCTATCAAATCCAAATATGTCTGGGTCTGGGACTCTGCCACTCGTCACACTAATAAATCGGAATCATGCAAAAATCTAATGTAGTGGTGCATCTTTACCATATGATATGCTGTCCACTTTTGATCAAGCTGCGAGGCAGTTTCTGATGCAGAATCAATAGCAGTCATGGTAGGAATCTCGCGGAATCTGCCGAGCTAGGTCCTCCATTGCAGATCATATGCGTCATGGAAAACCTGCAACATGACAGACAAGTCCAACAATCTTCCAGACCCAGCCATATGTGGGTTTGCGGTTGATACTGCCTCAGATATATTGCAAGGAAACATCCTCCCTCCCCATCTTGAGACAGAGCGCATCCTTTGACGCAGATTGCTTTGTGGCCACGAATCGGGTCGGTCTTGCAAGAAGGCACATTCAGGCTGTCCGCCACGTTAACGCTATGCAGGCGCCTTATAATGCTGCAAGGCCTACAGGGTAGCCGTCTACCATGCTAGGCGCTTACACCAAAAGACCCTTTCCTAGGCTTAGGGTCTGCGTGCAGTCCTCTACTGCAACACAAATCTGATTTGTGTATCCAAATCCAGCGTCAAAGTTTTGTTTTGATAAGGGGAGGGGAGATTTTCCCTTTGATAAGATATTCCGTGACGGCTTTTTTCCACTGTTTCACCTGCCTGTTTGGTATGCATTGCAAATGTATCGTCATCGTACTGGTAGTAACCTTCCCATTTAAGTATACATTTACAAGTCATATTCTAAAGGTAAAGCTAAAGGTCAATCCGCATTACAAATTCCATCCCTCGTGCTAAGCAAATCTGTCGTTTATACTAGTGCGATACTCTTGCGATGCATAATTGGAACAAAATACTTCATGAGAAAGGACAGCGTGCCTTCCCACGCTTCCTTGGCCTTTTTCTTCATCACTTCCGTCCACTCCGAGACCCCCCTCTTCTCCATCCGCGCGACCGTCGTTAAGTGTCCCACCAGTATTCCAATGAAAAATGCCCCCCGCGCAGCAGAACGTAGAAGCATTGGCATTGTTGTAAAACTTTCCAATGGAGGAAACATTCCCCATCTTGCATCTCTCACCAGCATCACAAACATAAATTTTCAATGGGGAACAGTTACTAGAGTTTGTGTTGCATCGAAGCGCCAGGCCCCAGCCGGATCTGTTATGTTGTCAAAGATCATGCCCTTCTCGCCTGGATTCCGCATCAGTAAGACTCAGCTCAGTCCTTTCATGCCGCACAAAAACCTTCCGGATTTGGATGAAACTTTGCATCACAAATTTATTTTGCAACTTCCAGGGTGGAGGGGGCACTTTTCATGGTAATAAACCGCTGCTGCTGTTCGTGTTCCATTTCCTCCTGCTGGAATTTCCCGAATTTCGCTGTGGAGGTTCCCGTCGACGTCTCGGTCCCAAATTTTTCCAAAAAAAATTTCGCTGTGGAGGTTCCCGTCGACGTCTCGGTCCCAAATTTTTCCAACAGACTCGTTGTCTCGTTTTTTGGTCCCCCTACTAGCGGCAGGTCGGCACGCTCCTGGTTGATGTTCATCGCCAAACTGATTTGTTCCGGGCCCGGCAAGAAGTTGCGGGCCTCGGCCCCGGCCGCGTCCTCGTATGCATTGCAAAACAAGCATCGCAATCATCATTTATGCAAAAATCGCACTAGTTGTATACACTGCATCACAAATTACCTATATTCAAGTTGAATAATGCTGATTTACCTTTATGAAAGGGAGACTTGTGGTCACGCAGGACTGTGAGTGGTAGGAGTACGAGCACGATACGATGCTTGTTTTGCACAGGATACGACCACCTCGTCGGTGTTTTATAATGAAGAGGCAATAATATTGCCTCTTCATCGTCTAGAACGCCGTGGCCACTGTCGCGCAGATCTACTTCATTGAAAGCCGTGAAGCTGCCTCCTCGCGACGTCCTGCTTGCTGTAGCTTTCGTGGGAAGTTCTTGTACACGTGCTGGTGCGTCAACGTCATAAGTCATTTCGAGCAGAGACGAGACGTCGGTCTCGGTGTCGACATCCTCTTCATAGACCGGCTCGGCGTGCTCGGTAACTACGACGCCGACTGTTTGTTCTGTCGTTCCGTTCCAGCGGCCAGAGAGAGTGGTTGGCGCGAATGGGGCACGACCGTGTTGTAGTTGTGGCTGCTGCAGTATCAAAATGAAAAATCCCCTCACCAGATAGTACTCAAACTGGATTTTTGTGATGCTGATTTGTGACCACAAATCATGTTGTCACGCAAGAAGGGAACAAGAGATGCGGACTGTAGTGCTGGTTGGCGTGGAAAGGCCTTGCATCTTCAGCATGAAACGAGGCTTCTGGAAGTGGGAAACAGCATGACAAATCTTCTGCAAATAAGGCCACAACTGCGTCTCTTGCCCTTCTAGCAGTACAAACCGATTTGTGTACTTACGCAAATCCAACATCACAAATTTCCTGTCCGATATGGTGGAGAGGGGGAATTTTTCCTCACAATATGGAGGTTGTACTTCTTCTCATTTTCAACGAGTCGCTGCTCCTCTTGCTCTGTCGTACTTGAAGTTGTACCGCCGGAACAGACTATCGAGTGCAAATATGTCTGGGTCTGGAAGGATGTTGCCAGATCAATATCTACATTGCTTGGCTCCTTCCGGGCTCTGGTAACGCATACCCCCGGCGACAGGTGGCCACGACGGACAGGTGGCCACGACGGACAGGTGGCCGCGACAAGTGAACACCCCTCCCCCACTAGCGCCTCGCGCACTGAGCCACCACGCGCGCGCCTGGTGTGAGGCGAGGGGCGCGCGCTGTCTGTCCCGATGCCGAACACCCTCCCCCCACTAGTGCTTCGCGCACTAAGCCACTATGCGCGCGCCTGGTGTGAGGCGAGGAGCGGACGCTCTCCGCCCCGATGCCGAACACCCTTCCCCTACCTAGCGCGGCCACTGGGGATGGGCACAAGGCCCCAGCGCGGGGACCCTGTCCCCACGCGTGGACCTTGTTTGTCATGCAGGTTTTCGATGACCCATGAGGTCCGCGTCCGGAATTATGCAGCGAAAGCCTACTAGCACGACAAATTCTGCGAGATCTCTATCATGCCTATCCTGCATGAGAAATTCCCTCTCAACTTGGTAAAAAAGGACGGCTGTTGGTAGTCGCGCAACACAGATTTTTTGCATCCTTCAGATCTAGCATGACAAGTTTGCATCCCTCCAGACCCCGACATAGTTTTTGCATTTGATAGAGACGTAGCAGTCGCTAAACAGCCAACCCGTCATGATGCAGAAATAAAAACGCTGCCGCGGGCAGCAGCTATTTCGTAGCGGCCCACCACGGTGCGGCGGCCGGGAGTTCTTGTCAGGCCCGATCTTCCCCGTCGTACGAACACGAGGTTTGTCAGCTTGATGCTTTTTTCCGCATGATGGGAAGATCGACGGAAAGATGACGAAGAACGAGATGAAGAGCTTGTTGCTATCCTGTGCAAAAGTATCGCACTCGTATAAATGCAAGGCTTGCATTACAAATCTTGTTCCCAAGGCAAATCTGCATTACAGTTTTTTTCTCTCATGCTGAGGAAATCTGTAATGCATTTATACGAGTACGATGCTTTTGCAATTCATAGTTGCCCCGGTTGTACAACTTCAGTGTCGTGTTCATCGCGATGGTCTATCCTGTGTAAAAACGTCCCCACACCATAGTTGTCATGCAACTCTGCATGCTTAAAATGTTTCTCATGCGGAGCCCCATGATAAGCATTTTCTAATGCGGTTTTGAAATTTGTCATGCTCCAATCAGCATGAGCTACTAGATCTGTAATGCTGCTGAACTAGCTCAAACAGCACTACACTACGCGTCCAAATTTGTCATGCCAAACAACCAAAGCTCTGGGATTTGTTTAGCAGATTTCCCATGTGGAACTCTGGTGTGGGGACGTTTTTACACAGGATATGGTCACATGTTTCTTCACCGCTTTCAGCCACCAAACCAACACGGCGCTGGAAGCGTTCCAACTCCGCTGCATCTCCTTGACATAGTAGGCTATTTTTGATGTCGTGGAGTCGCACAGAATCGCCTGAAGATTGGCGCTGTCCGTGCTCACCGACCCGCCGGCTGCGCTGAAGGCCCGGACGCGCGTCGTGATTGCGTAATAAACGAGGAGCAATATCAACAAATTCGGGCAATCCATTATGATCCAGCCGTCCTGTTTTTTTTTTCACATGGACATGGGGTGCCTTTCCTTAGTTACCCCATGCTGAAAGGCTTTCAGCATGAGTTTTTGGAACAGAGCCAAGAATCAACATCCCGTGGTCAAGGTCGACGTGGGTGGGGAAAGGGAATTGGTTCTATTGTGGGGAATTGGTTCTATTTTCATCACACAGCATTTTTTTTCGCTTTTTCTTTGCTTTTCAACATCACACAGCATCTATAATTTTACCACACAAGAGTAAAAGAACTCCCCTCCTTACCTGCATACACTTCTCCGTTTTTCTGATACTAGTAAACTCGGACAGCTCCTGGGCTATGTAATAGGCCGCGAACAGTATGAGCACCACCTCGGCTATCATCTGTCCATGTATGCATGATTTTTTTACCCAATAACTTGTATGTTTCGCATTACAAATTTTCTCAAGAGGAAAGTTGCAATTTCTTATGCAGATTCCAGTAGGAAACCAGATTTGTCTTGCATGATTGCAATTTGTACGAGTGCGATAGTACCTTTGCAGTACATAAGCGGTCCGTGACCACGGTGAACAAGTCAAGCCGGTTTTCCATTTTCTAATATGCATTGCGAATATGTCTGGGTCTGGAAAGTTGCAATGCTAAAAATGATATATGAATGATAGGCACGCTGCAACGCGCAGCCAAACATGACAAATTTTTGAGCTCCTGGGTTGCGTATTCCGAATGACAGACAGGCTTTGCTTCTTTGGAATGACAGATAGAAGTACATCTTCGCGCCCATGCATCACAGATTGATTCTCGAGTCATGTTAGACATGCATGCAGTAATCTGAGTTGTCCTATGCTGAGTTGCTTTTTTGACTTTTTTTTGCGCAGTTCCTGGCGCGATCTGAATTGTTACAATATAGCTCATGCGTTCGACTTTCGTCTTTGCTCCGTTTTCTTCGTGAATCCTTACTGTTTCGCCGCTTTGGGTTTGACGTATGACGGGGGGCGCGTCATATCTTGCAACTTTAGCAGTCGCCTTTCCGGGGTTGTCATCGCGTGATAGTCATGTGATTATCACGTGATGAAAACAACTCAAGATGGCTTATGGACCGCAAAAATCATGTGATTATCACGTGACTACGGACGTGATTATCATGTGATCCGCGCAGGCTTGATTGTTCGGGGCCCAAAGCATGGCGCAACGGGTAAAAAGCTGCACGTGCTGCGTTCTACCGCAGCCAGTTCGCGGGGGTCCTGCCGAGGAATGCTCTCCCGGGCCCTGGGCATGGACCATGCCCATGGTTGCGCGTGTGACGGGGCAGCGTTCCGAGCAAATTGCCGCAAGCCTCCCGGTCTAACTACTTCGGCACGCCTCGCGCCTGGCGTAACCCATAACGCTTGCGCGCGGCCTCCCCCCCCCGCCCCCCCCCCGGGCCCTTTTTCGCATGCTGCCGTGCCTGCGAAATTAGGGCGCGCGCGCTGCCTATTTTCGGTTTTGCTTTAAAGCAGTGCTACTGCTATGCGGAAAACCTCGGCACGCACGCACACGGCCCGTCGCGCCACAGGCCTAGCGCCCGCGCAGGCGCAGGCTTCCCGCGTTACCGGCCTTGGTAGGCGAGCGCTTCTATCGAAGGCGCCTGTAAAACTTGTCAATGGCTTTTGCCGGGAAATACGCCGTATATGCCCGATCGACCGAGATAGGCTGCTTTGTCTTTCTGCGCTGAATTGCTTCGCTTTGTGACAATTCAGCTGCTCTGCTATTGCCTCCGTTTTTGCGCAAATACGGCACAAGGTCCGCCGTTTTCGCTTTTGAAGAAATTAGCTGCTGAAATGCTTTCCTCGCTTTTTTCGTGGTTTCGTAATACGATACGATGTAAGGTCTGCTGGATTCTTAATACGTATTTGGGTGCAATTCATCCTATACGACAACTCATCTACCTGCATGCATGACAAATGTAGCGATCTTCCAGAAAAAGAGGCCACATAATTCGCAATACATATTTTCCCGCTCGGTGTTATCTCGAAAACCAACTTCTTTGCGCCGTAACACCCCAGAAGATTCACGTTTGAGACGAACCTGCAGATCGAGAACGAAATGTACTTTAAGCGAGTTTGCTGCGATATCCTCGACAATCTATCTCTAAAGAAACAAATCTGAACTGGCGCAAACGGACACGAAGGCTGCACGGCGGGCACCAGCAACAACATCCATTATATAAATATTTTTACAGATACCAAAAACAAATAGTACGTGAAAATTGACGGATGTCTGTGGTTGGGCCTACCACAGTTGTAGATGATCGTCGCCGTAGAAGTTGATGTACTGTTTTTATTTTTTGTAATATACGTACACAACTCTGCATTTTTCTTTTTCATGTACTTATGTATCTCGTCCAACGGCTAGTAGAACGGGTGTCTTCATTCTCAGTCTCACAACCACATCGGAATTGAAAATCAAGAGAGACAACATCACGAATCCATCAGCAATTCTGGACCTGTTCTTTTCCATATGAGAGCGCACAACTGAACTGCCCCACCCACTCATTTGAAGGGAATGAGTACTGCAACACAAGCAACGGCAGCAATGCAGCTTCCGCATGACACAGTTGGTGCAGCACATGGACGATTGTAGTACTGTTTGAGGATCCACCGACGCTTGTTATATATAATGCAGAGAGTCCTTCAACGCAAGAAGTGCTGGGTCTAGTTGTATTTTGCATAATACAAATGAGGGGGAGGAGGAGCTATGATGTGCATCCTCATATTCCAGCTGCGGCGGTCGCGTCCGTTGTAGACACCCAACCTGCTGGCAGGTACAGGCTTATGCATTGCAAATATGTGGTCTGGGATCGGAAGAATGCGCGATTTGTCATGCAGGTTTTCCATGACCCATCGTGAAGTCTGGATGAGTTATGCAGGACCTAGCGCGACAGAGTCTGTGCGATCTCTAACTCTATCGTGGTGCCTATCCTGCATGAGAAACCTCCTCGCCGTAACTTGGTCGAAAATGGAACGCTTTGGGTAATCATGCAACACAGATTTTTGCATGGTTCGGATTTTCCATGACAAGTTGCTGTGTTCCAGACATGATGATCCAGGGTGGATATTTGCAGTGGATAAGATTCCCGTTCGACCAAATCTATTTCAGCTACGAAGTAGCTCCAGCTGCTGCGGTTGTGAAAGGTATTAGTATTACTTCTTGATGTATGTATTAACGCTGGCCCAGCATCAAACTGCACCTCCAGGCTGCACTGCTGGTCTTCTTGCCAGAACCGGTCGCGTCAGTTTTTTGCTTGAGACGCGGATACGGATGACGCCCTTAGAGGATCAGGACCTGCTGGTGACCGTCGTGCATGACCGTACGATTTCTTGGAAAAAGCCTCGTTCTTGTTCAAACTCCGCAACATCATACATTCTGGTCACAGCTCCGCAACTGCGCGCGTGCCTGTATGTATGTTTATTTTTTACAGTTTTCGTGCAGTAATGAGTTCTTCTGCTATTATACTTCTAGCGCAAGAACTAACTTTATTTGAAAAGTATTAGGTGGCTGCAACATATGCATAACTGAGTCTGAGGAGGTGGACGCTATCATATTTCAGTTTCATCGTCCAGGTATGTATGTATGTATGTATGTATGTATATGATCCGCTCTTGTTTCAAACAGATGCGGCGCTCGCTCTTTGACCAGGCTATACTTGCGATGATCCGTCTGACAGCACGGCTGTGGGAGCAGGACGTGCGAAAACCCTGCAACGCGACACACGGCCTCAAGTCGTGGAAGCAGAAGGAGAGCAGCGTGCATGAAGGGAAATGGGCGCGCTGTGCTGCCCTGCTTCGACGAGCACTGGCTCCTTATAGCAGCATTATTCAGAGGGTGCACACCGGGCGCACTGACACAGAATAATTACGCTACGTGCGTAGGGAGTTGCGCTTCCGGAGCGGCTCCACGGACATCCGGCAATTGCCGGACGGGCAGAACGTAGGGCGCAAGCTGTGGCGGCGGCGGGTCACGCAGGCGGAGCCTCCGCCGCCTCTTGCGCCGCCTCCCGCAAACGTTCTTGCGGCCCCGCCAGGGGGTTGAGGGCGCCAGCCCAGGCTAGGCTTTCCAGAATAGCGCAGGCCCCACCGTTTTCGCCAATCTTCGGCAAGTGCCGCCGGCTGCGTGCTGCGCACTACGTGAGGCGGTAAGGCTTACGACGGTGCGCCTCCTCCACCAATACGGCACAAGGCCGCCGGGAGGGGCGCGCCATGCCGGGCCTATTTGCACACGACGCGGCAGCACACTAAAGGGCCCGCCTCGGACTGGTCGGGCGCGGTGTGGTGCTGTGCTGCTCAGGTCAAGCACGCGGACGGCCCTCCGCCGTCTCACTCGCCAGGAGCATAGTGCAGTGCGCTCCAGCTTCCAGAGCTGGGATCGTCCTCAAGAAGAGAACACCCACCAGGGGCGAGGGGTCGCGCGCTGGATTGCAGGCGCCGCCCTACATTACTCACCAGGAGCAGCGGCGTTTTGCCGCTTAGTTTGCGAGAATTGATGCGTCTACCTCTGGTAGCGCATCTGGGCGCCAGGCCCTTATCACGACTTCCCTTCCCTCCAGGGGCGGGAAGTTTCATCGTACAGGTCTGATTATTTCGAATTGGCCGCATAGAACGAAGGCACGGCACTACCTTGGCGCCCAGGGCGAACGTGACTCATGCACCGGACGAGGCGGAGTAGCCGTAGCTCGTACACCTTGAACTTGCTCGTCGGCATAAACAACATCTTTGCAGTTTTTTTTTCTTCGATGTGAACATGATACATGGTTCCACACAACTAACTTGCTTTCTCCTTTCCTACATTTTTGTTTCATCAGGTTTTTTAAGTACAAGACACAGACCCCCAAACAGAAATATGAATGCCAGGGTTCCAACGCAAGATTATATCAATTGCGAAGATGTAGATGAAATTAAAAACGGTGACGAAGATGCAAGTTGAACTTAAAATTATAATGGAAAGCACGACTACTACTTACCCTCTGCGACACATCCTACGACCCCAACAAGTTTTCACTCTCATCTCCACGGACGACGATGATATATGAAGGTTCTGGGGCTACTAGCTCGAGCTGACGAATAGCGAAGTACTACAAATGCGATGAATAAAGTACAGCTGCAAAGCGGACCGAGTCGACCAGACGAACACGGACGCACGGAATTCTTCCTCATCGCCTTGCGGTAGCCAGGCTCTCACCGGATTATTTATTTTCGATGAAAACCAGAGCGAAGACGCAGGACAACTGCACGCACGCTGCGTTTGTGTGCTGAGGCTGACGCTGAGCATAATCAATTATGGAACATAATCTTCGCACGCCTGCAGCCTACAGACTGGAGTTCTTGTCGTGAAGCTTTTTGAAGAGTTTCATGATTTGGTGGAAAAAAAATTCGGATCTCCTCAGGACGACAAAAGTTAAAGTTGTGTGCTCATCTTTCTTCTTTTCGCAATCTGGCACACGTCGACTACGACTAGGAAAGAGAAGTGCGGTCGCCTCTCTGACGTGAAAATAACTACACGTCTTTACCCTGCTCAAACACCCTGAGCTAGATTTTACCAGTTTCTACAAGAACTATAATCCGTAAAGATGTTCTTCGCACCCGCAAGCCTTAGCCAGGCTGTTCCAAACAGATAATCCCGTCGCCGTCACGGCCTCCGCCAGATTTTCCTTCGGCCGCTTAGCATGCTTGCGCTTTTTCTATGCATTGCAAAGGTATCGCACTCGTATAAGTGCATCACAAATTCCCTCAGCATAAGAAAGAAAATTTACCTTTGGAAAAAAATTTGCAATGCATGGCTGCAATTACTACGAGTACGATACTTTTGCACAGGATATTTTCAACGCGATCCCAAACTGCCATATCCTATGTAAAAACGTCCCCACACCATATTTCTAATGCAAGGCTGCATGATGAAAATGTTTCTGATGCGAACCCCTATGGCAAGCGTTTATTTCTCGTCGTGTTTTCAGATTTCTATTGCTCCAATCAGCATAATGCGCGAGATCTGTGATGCCGCTGAGCAAGCTGATCAGGATTACACCACGAGGCCAGACTTGTCATGAGCAACAGCCAAAGTTGGCTGATTTGTCTAGCAGATTTCCCATCTTGACTCTGGGGTGGGGACGTTTTTACACAGGATACGCCACGCGTCTTCGTCTTCCACGTCGCTGGATGTCGTCTCTTCGTCCTGCGTATCAACTGCAAATATGTTGTCTGGGTCTGGAAGATTGCAGCTCGTCATTTTGCTAAATCTGAATCATGCAAAAATCTGTGTTGCATGAGTCTTTGAACCCCTCGTCAACCACTATCGCTGCCTTGGGGGATGAAATCCCGCTGCCTTGGGGGATGAAATCTCTGTTGCATGAGTGCCAAAAGCTGTCCACTTTCGACTAAGTTGGGAGGGAGTTTCTCGTGCAGGGTAGGCATGATAGAGAGCTCACAGAGCCTGGCACGCTAGGTCCCGCACTCCAGACCTCGTGGGTCATGGAAAACCTGCATTACAAGTTTGCACTCTAGTTCCAGACCCAGACATATTTGCAATTGATACCACGGTCGGTCGAAGAGTGCAGACTTGTCCTCGCCCGACGTCGTCGTGGTCTGGTACGCGGTATCAAACGCAAATATGTCTGGGTCTGGAAGATTGCACCTTGTGATACTGTCTCTGCATTCTATCTGCATGATCAGCAAGAGGGGTCAAGTTTGTACTATATGGAGAGGGCGTTTCTCATGCGGGATAGGCATCAGAAAGGCTGGTAAAAATCTGTGATGCCAGGTTATGCATTACAGGCGTCATGGGTCATGGAAAATCTGCGTGACAAGTCTGGCACTCTTCCAGACGCAGACATTTTTGCATTTGATACGCGGCCGAACAGCAGGTTCCGAAGCAGGACGGGGTCACACCCACACCCGCCTCCGCGAGCTCCGTCGAGTTGAACATGCTTTGCCAGGCAGCGGGCAGCTCGGCCTTCGTCAGCAGCAAATCCGGCGTGTGGTCGGACTCCACGAACTTCAACACAAGCTTTGGGGGCATGTCTGGGGCGGCCGCCATGGTGGCCTTGATGTGCTCCCACTTGGTGGCGTTCGCCACCTGCGTCGACAGGCGCTGCTCGTACTTGGTGTAGTTGCTCAGATCCTCGACAAATTGCGGATCATCGAAAGTGACCTTGACGTCCTTCCAGTGGGTGGCGTTCGCCACCTGCGTCGACAGGCGCCGTTCGTACTGTGCGTAGATGCCCAGATCCTCGACAAATTGCGTATCATCGTCCTTTGCGGCCGCCGTGGTGGCCTGCTTGATGTGCCCCCACTTGGTGGCGTTCGCCACCTGCGTCGACAGGCGCCGTTCGTACTGTCCGTACATGCCCAGATCCTCGACAAATTGCGGATCATCGCCCGGCGCGGACAGCTGAAAAAAGCCCACTGGCGGCACCGAGGGGCGATGTTTGGTATTTTTCGAGGGAACAGAAACAGCGGAGGAGGTAGTAGTTTTCATCTCATCATCTGCTGCAATCGCTTGCTTTTGCTTCACCTGGAACGCGGAGGGAGTTGCGGTTTCGAACGTATTTTTGCTTCGGCCCAGTGCGGCCGCGGCCTCGTCGGTGTAGTCCACGTCGGTAGCGGCGGCATCCTCTTCGCACTCCGGCGTCGTATCAAATGTAAAAATGTCTGGGTCTGGAAGAATGCAACTTGTCATGCTAAATCTGAAGCAAGCACGAATCTGTGTTGCATGATTACCAAAAGTCGTCCAGTTTTGACCAAGTCGGGAGGGAGTTTCTCATGCAGGATAAGCATGAGAGAGATCGCGCAGAATCTGTCATGCTAGGTCCTGCATTCCAGACCTCATGGGTCATGGAAAAGCTGCGTGACAAATCGCTCACTCTTCCAGACCCAGACATTTTTACATTTGATACGTCGTGTTTCACCACCACGTTCTCGAGTCCCGTGACCAGTGGCGCGACAAGGAAATCCTGCGCGAAGATGAGAAAGAAAGCACCGAGCGACGCAAAACCGGCGAAAATTTGCAGCAGCAGCAGCTTCGCCAGGATAGAAGAATACCCGAGGACGGAAGCGACTATCGTCCTCGTGCTGGTGGGTCGTGATCCCCCACCTCGTAGTCCTTCGTGCTGAAGATCGATTATGCCGCGGCCGGCGTCCCCGGAGGTACAGCTCGTCGAGGCTCGCGAATCAGGTTCGCGATGGCATTCTTTATTTTCCACCAATAAATTTTCTAACTATATACTTCCCTCCTTTGGTATTCTTTTTCTTCCCCCCTTGGTACTCTAGATAAAAAGAAGCTAAGTATCTACCCCCTGAATTCATCTCTGCTCTCCTCGTTGCTCACACACCACTTCATGTGATAACATCCAAGCGATGGACGATATGAACGAAATAGATATCGCTGCGAATCGAGTCAAACACTCGCGGATGGAGTCGAACATTTTTGACGTGAAGACGAACACGGACGCACGGAATTCTTCAAGTGGAGGGGAAGACGCGAAGACGTCGAAGCTTAATTTCTAATACTTAAAAATCAATAAATCAATGGCGTCCTAGCCGGCAGGCAGACATAGTCAGACTTATTATTCTCATTCTCAACAAGATTCATACATAGCACATCCACATACACAATGAATTATTCACAAATTGACCACCCACTCAATCAGCTGAAGCTCGATGATGTAGATGTTTTATGCAGACACAAGATAAAAATGATGATGATGATGAATGTTACCCAGTAAATGTAAAGGGTTGTAAAGAGAAAGGGTTTAGTTGTTGGGTTCAACAGCAACTAGTGCTGCTTCTTCGGCGTTGGCGCCTTCCTGGACAACTTCCTCGCTCTCTTCCGGTCGGGAATACATAAGAACATTACTTCTCCACCTTGGTCGTGGAGCCACCAATGCCCCGCTAGCGCTTCGGAAACTGAGTGCACTCCTGGATCTTCTTGTTGACCGGTGCTTTTTATCAAATGCAAAAATGTCTGGGTCTGGAAGAATGGAAGGCTTGTCATGCTTGTCTGGCATGACCCATGATGCTTGTAATGCATGACCCAGCATCACAGATTTTTGGAAAGCTTCCTGATGCCATTTCCGCATGACAAATGCCCTCCTCGCGTAGCACAAATGTGGCTCCTCTTGCTGGTCATGCAATACAGATTTTTTTAGAGTCCAAAGTTAGCATCACAAGTTCTAACTTCCCAGACCCAGACATTTTTGCATTTGATACTTTTACTACCTCGATGGTTCCGTCCACCTTCACGAGTCCGAAGTTTACGCCGCCTATGCATTGCAAATATGTCTGGGTCTGGAAACTTGTGATGCGGGTAGGACAATCGAGATGACGCCTCAACTTGCAGCTCAGCATGAAAAGTTTCTGAGTGCCTACGGTCTTGTGTATTCTGCATGACAAATCGCGTTTCTGCATGACAGAAAAATGGGCGGGCTTTCGGGTAATGAGCATGACAGCCTTTCGAGTCATGCTAGCAGAGCATGACAAACCTTGGATTCTTCCAGAAGACATATTTGCAATGCATACCGCCCCAGCCACGACCACATTGATCCGAGCAGTACCCTCCCGCCCCCCCGCTGATGTAGTGCTGCACATCCCAATGGGGGTTAAAGTTTTTCGGCTGATTTATGGTGTTCTCAAACGTTTTACATTCTCAACTGTTGCATGAAATTTGTATATGCAAGAATGACAAAAGTTAAAGGGAAAAGGTTGCGCCTTTTGCGTTACAGGTTTGGAGCAGATTAACATGCTATCTAGCGCGTCGAGAACTTGTCATGCGAAGCAGCTTGGTCCTGTAGATGCATGTTGGCTCCAATTTTGCATCTGCATGACAAATTCGCGCAACAGTTGAGAATGTGACGTTTGAGAGTCCCGTATGATTCGTGTCGTGCGTGTGTCCGGCGAAGAAAAACACGCTCTTCCCCTGCTCCCGGATATGAAATGCAAAAACGTCTGGGTCTGGAAGGATCCGAACTTGTGATGCGCATTTTAGAACATAGAAAAATCTCTCACGCATAGGTAGCAAAAGCTGCCGACTTTCTGTCACCAAAGTGGGGAATTTCTCATGCGGGTTCGGCATTGCGGAAGCTTCTCGAAACCTGTGATGCTAGAGCTTCCATGCCAGACCTTCTGTGTCCTGCAAAAACAGCAAATCATGCTGTCAGCATGACTCTTCCAGACCCAGACACTTTTACATTTGATACCGGACCGCGTATTCCAAGTCTTGCTGGTACAACCTGCGCGAGTCACCCGCGCCGTAGTAGGGGTAGTATCAAATGCAAAAGTGTCTGGGTCTGGAAACTTGTGATGCTGAGTGGCGTAGCATGAGGAGGCCACAAGTGCTGGCTCAGCATGACAAATTTCTGAGCTCCTTGTAGGTGTTACCCATTCTGCATGACAAACTGCGTCTCCGCATGAGAGAAAAAAGCGGCTCTTCCTCTTGGGCAACGTGCATGACAGCTTTAAGAGTCATGCCAGACAAGCATGACAAACATGCACTCTTCCAGACCCAGACATTTTTGCATTTGGTAGGTAGTGATTCAACACCACTATGTTCTTCGCGGTGGGCTGCCGTAACCGGCTCCGCAGCTCGTTTTCTCCCTCCTGACGCAGAATTGCCAACGGGCCGGCCGTCTCGCGGTGCCCCCACGTGTTAAAAGGATACCCATTCTTCCACAACTCGTTTCCGTCCGTGACTATTATGGTCAAGTTCAACTCTTCTTCCCAGGCTGTCACGCTGTACGACGCTTTCGGCATGGCCCAGCAGTCAGGGACGGTCTCTCGGCTCCCAAACGGTCGGCTCCGTGTGCAGTCTTTCGAGGTACGGACGAATTCCACGTCCCCGTTGACCTGCCCGCAATTGGACGCGTCCGGGTAGGGCCAGCAGGTTTTATGATTCTGGCCGCCCATGTCGTGGTTCCCGAGCACTGCATACCAGGGCACGCACGTCAGCTCTGTGTCGTATCGGGAGAGAAAACTCTCGTAGAATCGGTTCCTGTCTTCGAGGATGCCATCGTAAATGTTGTCGCCGCCAGCAAGCACAAACTTCTATGCATTGCAAAAATGTCTGGTGTTTTGTCTGGAAACAAGACCTTGTTACAGCACAGGGAAGAGAACGACTTGAACTTTTTTGAAGAAAGAAAATAAAAGAGAACTACGTGTATTCACTATGTATAGAGAGATTAAACATGCTAATACGTCCACCGGTGGAACTAACTATTACTACTTTTACTATCACTTGCGCAACATACAAATTGGGTGCAATGAACTTCTGCCCACGGGGTCCCGCAGGCTCTACCGAGGTGCAACGCTGGCCAAAGCGCTAGGCACCTGGGAGCCTGTGGGTGCTCGCGCAGTAGTGTCATGGCCGTGCGAATAGCACACCGTGGGTGCATGCTCACTACTATTCGCTGACACTACTACTGTTCATGACCCTTACCCCAAATGCGCATCCAAAATTATAGTTAACAACTATCACCGCATTCGAGTAAGGATCTTCACCATGGGAACTAAATTTGATCAACGATTTTG
The DNA here is from genome assembly GCA_905178155.1 of Amoebophrya sp. A120. NCBI lineage: Eukaryota > Dinophyceae > Syndiniales > Amoebophryaceae > Amoebophrya > Amoebophrya sp. A120. Next base: position 1,412,787 of record CAJINV010000001.1, on the reverse strand, counting down.
AATGGAAAGATTTTATGACATGGAACATGGAAGGAACTATGTGCAGGAATTTAGACAGAGTGTGCGAGATCATGAATTTGTAATGCAAATTTCGAACTATCTGAGATCATGAGAAAAACTTCTATGCTTGTAATTTTATCTTTATCGCAGAGAATTGCTTGTATATGATTTGAGCTCTTTAAACAGCTAAAGCCTATGTAAATGTCTGGGTCTGGAAACTTGTGATGCAAGAAAGGAAAGAGTGAGCGCACTGTAATGCGCTGCCCAGCATGACAAGTTTTTTCGCCGGTCAGAGTTGCGTCCTCTGCATGAGAAACTGCGTTTTTGCATGACAGGGAGGAGGAGCTCTTCGCTGCCATGCAATACAGAGTTCGGAGTCATGGCAGACTAGCATGACAAGTTCGCATCCTTCCAGACCCAGACGTATTTTCCGTTGATAACTTCAAAAGATGCACCATGCCCCGGTCCCGAAGGTAACCGATCGCTTCCCGCGCAATGGCCTTTTGGCACTCCGCAGACGACGCTTCCCGGTACCCCGTCCATCCCCAGTCGGCAATGCTCATGAACACGCCCTTTACCCCGTCCACGTATTCTTCAGCCGTCGCGTATCACACAGAAAAAAGCTGCCAGGGCATGTAATGCAAAAATAAATACACAAAAAAATCTGCATTGCATATCCGAAGCAGCATGCTATGCTATGGGGCCACCCATGGCAAGTTTTTGCGTGTATTTCTTTTTACACTACAAATATGCCCTGCCAGCTTTTTTTTTTGGGATATCGCGGGCGTCCCCGGCCGGACCTGCGCAGCTTGACAGCGAGCTGGGATGTACTGCCCACTCGGACCGGGAGTCGTCGAGGCTGGAGCACTGGTCGTCGTCCGTTGTACTTCTACTACGTTTGCGACCCGGCCGGCGGGTCCCGAAAAGCACGGCCCACCTTCGTACATCGAGCTGGTGCATGGCTCATCGAACCAGAAATTTTGTCCGTCAAACGCCTCGCGGCCGTCAATTTTCACTTCCGCCATGCACAGTCCGTTGGACCCCGAGTGGGACAGTCGCAGCGTGCCCAGTTGAGACCCGTCCAGCACAGGCGAACGGAAGCGCTCCTGCTGCCCCGCTTGCCGAAACACCTTCTGCGTTTGCCAAGTCGCCCCCGTGTCGGTTTCGACCGTGATTACCAAAGCCCCGGTCGAGTCACTGTTCCCGCCGCCGCAGGCGCGCAGAAAAAACTCAAAGGATATTGTTGCTGGCTGGGGTGGAACAGTGGTGGAGCTGCTACTGCTAGAAGATATGGGTTTAGGTTTGGACGAAGCTAGTACCGGCGTCTGCGTCGTGGTCGGGTCCGTGTCGCCGCTTCCCGCCCAAGATGGGGGGGTAAGCGGCGCCGGCGTTGATGTGGAGAAGTTTAATAAGTCCTCTTCTGCTGACGTAGAAAGAACTACGTTTGCATCGTCTACCACTGAAGATGTGTTTTTGTTCAATACGGCAACGCGCGCGACGCTCTCGATTCCGGTCTCTTCACCACAGCACGCACTGACTCTTTCCGCGGGTTGGTCGGGACGCGACGAGGCTAACTTGCTGGGCAAGTCGCTCGGGGCCGGGGCAGGAGGTGCGCGACCGCCTCCAGCGCGCGAGGTGAAATCCAGCATCGCAGGATATCAAATGTAAAAATGTCTGGGTCTGGAAGATTGCAACTTGTCATGCTAAATCTGCAGCATGCAAAAAGCTGTGCTGCATGATTACCAAAAGTCGCCCAATTTTGACCAAGTCGGGAGGTAGTTTGTCATGCAGGATAGGCATTAGAAAGGTCTCGCGGAGTCTGTCATGCTAGCTCCGGCATTCCAGACCCCATGGGTCATGGAAAAGCAGCATGACAAGTCGCGCATTCTTCCAGACCCAGACATTTTTACACTTGATACAGGATCGGGCGGCGCCACTCCGGCGGACGCGAAGCCGCCCAACACTATCCTGAGTAAAAACGTACCCACGCCAGAGTTGTAGCGCAGATTTGCAAAGACAGGAAGACTTGTAATGCGCATCCCCATGAGAGCCATTTCCAATCGTGCTTTGGAATTTGTGATGCTGTGAACAGGATGAGCAGCTGGATTTGTGATGCGGCTGCACTTGCTAACCTGCACTACACTGCAGAGTGCAACTTGTCATGCGTGACTCACAAAACTCCTACGGTTTGTGTTGCAAAATCCCCATCCTGACTCTGGTGTGGGTACGTTTTTACTCAGGATAAACACTGCAAGATCTTCATCCGATGACGCCTGGACAGGCGGAGGCTGTTCGTGCTCGGCACGTGACCGGCGGGATTCTAAATTTGTACTATGCGCTCTCCAAGAACCCGCTTTCAATTTTCGCGTTAGCAATGACGTCGAGCTAGAAGGAGGTCTTGCTCCGTGGTCTTCACTAGAGGCCCGGTCGTGTCGTCTGCGGGACCCCTTCGCCAGTAGAGATTTCTCGCCCGGGACGAGAGCCTCGAGCTCCAGTGCAAAGACAGGGCGCAGATGCGGTGAGTAAAGCTGCAGGTCAAATATTTCTGCCAGCAACACAGCACAGACAGAGAGCGACAGTCTTTGCATTTTTTTTTGTCAAAAGCGACCCTCTTCGGACCTAAGCAAATAAGGAGAACTCTGCCTCAAAGAAGTGGCTACAAGCAAAGTGAGGTTGCTGCAATTTCTAGATTTTCAATGCTACTTGAACTTGCGATCCTAATCCTGCGTGGTTAGATACAAGAAAAGCATCACGACCCTTTAAAAGCAGTAAAAGAGCAGAAATTTCTCCTGAGCGAGAAAGTTGCGGTGAAGTTATTTTAGCTCACGATCAGATCACGACCAAGCTACGATGGAATTTCATTTTGATTTTACGCATACGCAATGCGTGCAAGTATATTTTTGTATCTACTATATTTATGTATCAATTCCCACCCAGGTTGCCAACGAGCAGAAACGATTCGTCAACTTCTACGAGCAGAACGAATACCACAGACACAGTGCGGCGAATTTTTCTGGGGAAATCGCATAAAACTACAGTAGCACTAGCGCACAATCAGAAAAGAGGCTAAAAATGCTGTGAAAATCGTCTAAGAGGCCCAGATGATATGCGAAAATAAAAATTCACGTATGAACCAAATAAAACTTGTCGCTTGAGATACAGCACTCACGAAGAGGTGCGAGGCCGGTTGCCACGAAGACGAAAGAACTGCCGAAGCTCATTAATATTTCAGCCAGGAGCCCCCTAATGTCAGTATTTCCGAACAATGAGAGTAGAACAGGTGCAGCTCTCATGCGGATTCATTCATGTTTGTGTTGCATCTTCATCTGCCGCGGCAGCGACAAAATTTGTTGTGTGTGTAGTGCATAAGCTGGTAGGAGTAAAAAGCCGTCCCTCCCACACGACGATCTGCCGAAAAAGATCTTTAGCAGGTCTTCTACATGATGCCTCTAGAAGTACTTCATCAGACAATCGCGAGATATTTTTTCGCGATGCTTTCCGCCTGCTGCAGATTGCCGGCGTGGCAGAAGAGCAGGCGTAAGTTGTGTGCGCAGGACCTCTGCAGCGCGAGCAAGTCGACGCGAGACTCCGGGATCACGGGACCGAGCGAATCCAAACACTCCAGGCACTTCCGATACGCGCGCTATGCGAGAAAAAACTGTGTAACGAGTGTAAGTTTGTGCTGTTGCGGATGTATGTAAAACAAGAATCACGGCTTGTCATGCTGGATGTGCGTCTTAACAGGCTCAGCGGACCATACGTCGTCGTGTTTTCCCGTACAACTACATGCGCATGACGAGGACAGGTTTTTTCTCCTGTATAATTATGCAAAGCGAATTTGTGAAGATAGATGCTTCTACTCATCCTACAAAGTTAAGTCCATCACTTACACACTTTTTTTCCTGGATAAGTGCATGGCAAACTTCAATATCCCCAGCAGGTGGTGCCCACGGCCGACGTTGTACCACGTCTCTGCTTATGCATTGCAAATCTCCAGGCTGCTTCTCTGGAAACCTGTAGAAATGCTGAATGGTCACGATTGAGTGCGCCTTGAAGTAGCGTGGTCAAGCGTGCCAGGGTTTTCTTTCTCATGCGTAGAAGTGCGCATAATTCCAATAAACAGCTGTGGCATTGCATATACATCGTGCTTGTTTTGCTGCCTTACGAAATACAGATTTTTCACGAATAAAATGTAAGACACGCAATACAACCTACGTACACCAGGTTCAAGAACCTTTCCAGACGCAGATCTCCGATATTTCGAATGCATAGTGCTTCGTGCGTGGATCTCCGCAGCTCTTGGTATTTCCGCAGCGCGAGCCAGCCGCGCAATACCTCGGCGTGCCTGCGGTTCGTCGTGCGCGACATCGCGGTGGAAAGCAGATTGGCGCCGAGGCACAGGTGCTATTACAATGAAAAATGCCGCCACCCCCGAACTTGGGAGCATTTGTATTGCAAACCTTTCCAAATGAAACATTCGCCCTCTTGCATCTATCAGCATCACAGGTTTTCCATCGTGAACAATAGCAAAAATTTGTATTGCAAAAGACCCCAGCAAAAGCGGCGCTTGTTATGCAAGCGATGCGATACACGCCTAGACTCTGCATCAGAAAGATTCATACTCCTTTCATGCATGACAAAAAGTTTTCATTTGGAGACTTCGCATCACAAATTTTTGCAATTTCAGGGGTGGGGGGCACTTTTCGCTGTAATAGGTGCGTCAACGGGTTCAGCGGGCACTCCGCGGCCGCCCGCGCGTACTCCTTGGCCGCGTACCGACTCCGGCCCGACATGCAGCTGCAGTGGCCGACCAGCATCATGAGGCCCCAGGACTTCGGGTTCGCGCACAGGTGCCGCGACGTATCCTGAGTAAAAACGTCCCCACACCAGAGTCAGGAGGGGGATTTTGCAACACAAACCTAGGAGTTTTGGGAGTCACGCATGACAAATTGCACCCCGCAGTGTAGTGCTGGTTAGCAAGTGCAGCCGCGTCACAGATTCATCTGCTCATGCTGTTCACAGCATGACAAATTCCAAAACACGATTGGAAATGGCTCTCATGGGGATGCGCATTACATGTCTTCCTGTCTTTGCAAATCTGCATTACAACTCTGGTGTGGGTACGTTTTTACTCAGGATACGACGCCCACTTCTGGTAGTCGGAAATGCACGCATTCCGCTCGCGGTCCGTCAACGCGCCGGGCTTCCGGGACTGCTTGCTCGTCGTCCCGTCTGCGGTCGTCGTGGCACCACCATGATCTCTGTTTGCACTATGGTGTAGTCCACCTTGTGCGCCGCCGCTGGAAGATGAGACAGTAGAAGCAGCTTGCTTCATCTGTTTCACCTCCGCGCCGTGTTTTTCCTTCCGTTTCTTCGCAGCCGTCTCTCCGCGGTCGCGCCCGAGCGAGGACGAAAGTTCGCGGCGCGCGTCGAATGCCAGCTCGGAACTGGCCAACAGCCGGCCCAGGAGCGCGATCACGCGCTCGTTCACCGTTCCGACTTGTGTGTCCACCGCGAGCTTGCGAATGTAGCGAAACGCGATCTTGGAACGCTGCGCCAGCAAGGCTAATTGCATCGACGTCCGCTCCAGCTCCGGTATCCCCCGGGCTGCGGCCTTGCTGCGGCCGAGAAATATGGAGTTCTCAAATGTTACATTCCCAACTGTTACATGAATTTGTAATGCAAGACTGGCAAAATTGGAAGGAGGAAGATTGCGCCTTTTGCATTACAAGTTTGGCGCAGATTTAGATGCTGTCTAGCCCTCCCGAAATTTGTCATGCGAAGCAGCTCGATCATCTGCCGCCCGGCTTAAGGTGCTTTTGCATGGCAAATTCATGTAACAGTTGAGAATGTAACGTTTGAGAGCGCCATAAGAAACGCGCGGCGGTTGTGGATCACGGTTTCCAGCTATTGTGAGGAAAATCCCCCAGCTCCATATTGAGCACGAAATCGAAATTTGTGTTGCTGTATTTGAGTACACAAGTTGTAGTCGACCTGTATTGCTAGAAGGCAAAGAGACAAAGTTGCTCCCTCGTTTGCAGGAAATTTGTCATGCTGTTTCCCGTTTCCAGTTGCTTCCTGTCATGCTGAACAAGACGCAAGGCGTTCCTACGCCAGCCAGCACTGCATTCCGCACATTTTGCCTTCTACCTAGCATGACGACATGATTTTCTGCCACAAATCAGCATCACAAATTTTCAGCTTGAGTATTGGGCACTAGGGGGATCATTTCTCATTTTGATACCAGCAGGTCCACCCCGAGATCGGGCCGGCCGAAGATTTCCGAAACGGCAAACTCGCACCCGAAGCGGACAAACTCCAGCCAGATGCCCATGCCGTAGATGTCCTCGATTCCCTCTAAAGCGAGCAGCTTCCGCTTCTCCTGGATCGACAACACCCGCCGCCGGGCCGTCGTCGCGCCGGATTCTTGCAGCTTCTGTTGTTCCGCGGCCTTCTTGTTGTCCCGCTTCCGCTTTCGGGTCCGCCACACCGGGAGCACGGCCGCTATCAAGAGGAAAAATCCCCCCGCCCCATATCAAAACGAAACTTCTGATGCTGGATTTGGATACACAAATCAGATTTGCGCTGCAGTAGAGGACTGCACGCAGATCCTAAGCCTAGGTAGGGCCTTTTGGTGTAGGCGCCTAGCATGGTAGACGGCTACGCTACCCTGTAGGCATTGCAGCATTACAAATCGCCTACTCATATAGCGTGGCGGAAAGCCTGAGCGTGCATCTTTGCAAGACAGACCCGACTTGTGGCCACAAATCTGCATCACAAATTTTCAGAAGGATGCGCTTTCAATATGGGGAGGGGGGATTTCTCCTTGCAGTAGCCGCGTCCTCCTCCTCTTCGACCAGAGCGCTGACCGCATTGTGTCCTATGTAAAAACGTCCCCACATTATAGTCAAGTTGGCAAATGATCTGCAACACAAGTCTCCAAGTTTTGGGAGCTATGCATGCCTCGTAGTGTAATCCTGTTTAGCTAGTTCAGCAGCATCACAGATCTAGCACATCATGCTTATTGGAGCATGACAAATTTGTTCGACACACGACTAGTGCATGCTTCTCATGGAGGGGGTCCGCATGAGAAACACTTTCAGCGTGTGCGTGCAGATGTGCATTACAGCTATGGGGTGTTTATGTACTATGGGGTGGCGACGTTTTTACTCAGGATGCGTTGGTAGTTTGAGTTTGCGCCCGGTCGTTGTCCAGCTCGCAGTCGTTTACCAGGTACACAAACCGGGATAGCCAAGACTGGGGCAGCAGATTGGAGGTGGAGATGGAGTCGGCGGTAGAAAATTCTTCCTCGTTCGGCTGGTTCAAAACGTCGCGATCTACTTCAAAAAAATCACGATCATGATCTGCGAATGCTTTTCTATTAACCTGTATTTTGTCGTTTTTTCTCCTATTCTGGTCGTGCACCGCGGCCCCGGCAGACGACGAGGAGCCCGCTCTGGCTGCAGGAGTTTTTTTGGTCGTTGTACTAGAAGATAATTCGCCAAAACCTTCATGAAGAACCTCATGATCGTCCCCTGTATTCTTCTCTTGTTCCACCCTTGTAGTAGTTGCAGCCTTAGCTGCCAACTGCCCCTTGTGGAGCTCCCAAGCTTTTTGCAACGCCTCCCACAGCTCCCGAAAACTCTGGTCTCGGTCTATCAAAGGGAAAAATCCCCCCTCCCCATATCGAAACGAAGTTTCTGATGCTGGATTTGCGTACACAAATCAGGTCTGTCTTGCTGGAGAGGACTGCAGGCATATGCCAAGCCTGGGTCGAAGGGTTTTGACGTAGGGAACTAGCATGACAGATGTCGGCTCTGTAAGCCTTTCAGCATCACAAACCGCCGGCATAGCGCGGCGGACTCTCTGGCTTTGCCTTCTTGCAAGACAGACAGGATTTGTGACCTCAAATCTGCATCACAAATTTTCAGACGAATGCGTTGTCAATATGGCGAGGGGGGATTTTTCCTCTCAATACGGTCCCCCCGGCTCATCGCCGCCGGGAGCTTTTTCAGACTCTTCAGGTTCGTATCAACTGTAAAAGTGTCTGGGTCTGGAAGAATGCATGTTTGTCATGCTTGTCTGGCATGACCTTCAAATCTGTCATGCATGTTGCCCAAGAGCGCCACTTTTCTGTCATGTAGAAACGCAGTTTGTCATGCAGAATAGGCAACACCTAGAAGCTCAGAAACTTGTCATGCTGAGCCAGCACTTGTGGCCTCCTCATGATACGCCATCCAGCATCACAAGTTTCCAGACCCAGACATTTTTGCGTTTGATAGTTCGCGTAGGTCAGGTCGGAGGAAAGCACTTTGCCGAACCGTTCCGAATTCCTCTATCCTGTGCAAAAGTACAACTCTCGCACTCGTAGCAAAATTGGCGGTTGTTCTGCATGTTGAAAATAAGTGTGCTTCTTTTCAGTAAGTACCTCGAAATACAAAATCCCCATGAGAAATTCCATAAAAGTGCCTTGCGATAAAGTTTGTGAAGATCTTCATGCAATTTTTGCTTTACAGTCCGATACTTATACTTTTGTCTAATGCATAGCTTCGTCAAAACGTAGATTTCCGCCAGCTGCACCCGCAAGGCCATCTCATTTTCGATCACCACGCCGGTTTCCTCCGAGCGGCTGACCTCGTCCAGAAGTTGCTCAAAATGCTTCAGCGCGTTTTCATAGTCCTTCTCGAGGTAGCAGCACTGCCCCAGCCGTTCCCTCGTTTTCGCCGACACGCGGTCGGCGACCACGAACTTTTGGAGCAGGCGATGCGCGGCTTCCACCTTCTCCTGCCCCAAGAGTGCTATGGCGTTCTCAACTGTTACATTCTCGACTGCTTTTGCATCACAGATTTGGCACAGATTTAGATGCTGTTTAGCCTCTCGGAGATTTGTCATGCGAAGCAGCTTGATCATCGATCTGGCGGCTTAAGGTCGTCTTGCATGACAAATTTATGTAACAGTTGAGAATGTAACGTTTGAGAACTCCATAAGTGCGTCGACCACGTTGTGCAGGATGGACTCCCCGGCGATGTCTTCCACGGAGGTCCGGTCCACGATGCTGTTCACCGCCTCCACACAAATGGCGCACTCGGCTTCGGTGCTACCGCGGTGGTACTGCTGCGTTTCGTCCACTATCAAAAGGAAACATCCCCCCACCCCATATCAAAACGGAGATTTGTGTAGCATGATTTGTAGTCACAAGTTACGTTATCATTCTAGAAGGGAAGAGATGCGGCCCGTAGTACCGGCTGGTGTTGGAAAGCCTTGCGCCTTCAGCATGACAGGAGGCAACTGGAAGCGAAAAACAGCATGACAGATACAGATTACCTGCAAGGGAGGCCGCAACTGCGTCTCTTGGCTTTTTAGCAATACAACTCGATTTGTGTACGCAAATACAGCATCACAAATTTCCCTTTCGATATGGGGAGAGGGGATTTTTCCTCGCGATATCCACCTCGTCGTACCGACCCAGTTCGATCAAGGCGATCGCCAGCCAGCTGAGGCGGACCAGTATCAAATGCAAAAATGTCTGGGTCTGGAAGGCTCTGATGCATGTTAGTGAATAGTAGGTATACGACTGTAAAAATGCGCCGCCAAGCATGACAGATTTTTCCGTGCTGGCCTTGTGTTGCTTATTCCGCATGAGAAACAGCGTTTTTGCAGGACAGACCAGAGGACCTCTACTTGCTGACCACGCAATACAGGGCTCAGTGTCATGCCAGACTAGCATGACAAATCTCGCACTCTTCCAGACCCAGACACATTTGCAATCCATAACCAGGTCCTTCTGCCCAAACACTCGGCGGATGACCCGGCCCGGGCCAATCATCACCGCGTCCGTCTGCGAGTCGCCGGTGCGCGCGAGGCCCCACGCGCGAAAGAAAAGGGAGACGCAACGGCGGAAGTCCCGGAGGTGGAGACACAAAACCTCGCCGAACAGCAGGAGGATGTTATCCGAGATTTTGCCGCCGACTTCCAACGATCGTTCCGCGGTAAGTTCCAGAATCCGCACGCAGTCATCCCACCTCCCGAGGGAAAATAAAACGCGAGCCGCGTCCGTTCCCGCAGCGTCAACGGACTGCTTTGATGATGTTGTTGTTGACAATTTTGTCGTGGTTGCACTACTAGTTGTACTAGCGCTTGCTGCAGTAGTTGCCGACTTTGCTGCAGCGGCAGCGGCCTTTTTGTCGTTTGTCGCTCTATTGTTCTTTCCGCCTGCCAATGCCAAATTTTGGCCAGCTGCGGCCGACGAGGACGGAGCAGGAGCCCGCCCATGATCAGTACTAGTAGAACCACTCCCCCGGTTGGTGCCACTGTACGCGACAGCAAACGCCCGGAGGTAGCCCTGGTTGCTATGCATTGCATAAGTATCGCACTCGTATGAATGCATTACAAATTTCCTCAGCATGAGAAATAAAATTTCTAATGCTAATTAGCGTTCGGAAAAAAATTTGTAATGCATGATTGCAATACGAGCACGATACTTTTGCACATGATAGTTGCAAGCGGAATGCAAGTCCTTTTGCTTCTCGAACAGGTTGATCAAATGCAAAAATGTCTGGATCTGGAAGATTAAAACTTGTCATGCTAAATCTGAATGATGTAAAAATCTGTGTTGCGTGAGTACCAAAAGCTGTCCGCTTTTGACCAAGTTGAGAGGGAGTCTCTCCTGCAGGAAAGGCATGAGAGAGACCTCAGAGAATCTGTCATGCTGGGTCTCGCATTCCAGACCTCATGGGCCATGGAAAACCTGCATGACAAACCTTGCATCCTTCCAGACCCAGACATTTTTACATTTGATAAGGTTCCCGATGGTGGTATACACCTCCGCGTCGGCGAGCCGGCTAGCCACACACTTCTTGCACAAGGTCAAGATTTCCTTCTTTTTCTCGTCGTAAAACTTCTTGTTCTTCATCATGGCCGCGATCACAGTCTTGTAGTCCTCCAGGTTGATCCCGCCGAGTCGGGTCAAACAGTAGTACTTGGTGGTCAACTATCGTGAGAAAAAAGTGTTACAGTTACGCATTGTGTTGCAAGCCCAGCATGAAAGACAACCTCTGTCATGCCAGAAGTGCTTCCGAGCTTCATTTCCTACGTGTTTATTTCCCTTATGTTCTGTGCATTGCAAATTTTCCCTCTCATGCAGAGAAAATTTGTGTTGCTGAAGTTACAACAAATGTGTAACTGTAACACTTTTTTCTTGTGATATCAACGCCTTCTCCTCCTGCCCTTCCTTCTCGTGCACGTTCGCCAGCAGCATGTACACGTCGCGTGACACAATCCCGGCGCCCATCTGCGTCGTGATTTCCTTGATCGTTTGCTTGCACTCCGCGTACTGTCCGCCGAAGTACTCCTTGTTGGCCTTTTTCATCATGGCCTGCATCTCGGGGGATTCGACCACCTGTTTCGAAACGTATCCTCTGCAAAAGTATCACACTCGTAGCAATTGCAGTTATGCATTACTAAAGGCAAATCCGCATTACAAATTTGATTTGTAATGCTGAGCCAATTTGTATATGCAATTTATACAACTAGTACGATACTTTTGCAATTCATAAGACGTACCCCCCGGCGATAAACTGCCCGTGACCCAGCCCCCGCAGCCGGCTCCGCCGGTTCGCGGCCACGTCGTTAGGACCACGACGACCGAGCAGCATGTGGTCCTCTGGGCGGGGTCGACTGCTGGACGACGATGCCGCACCCGTAGTTCCGGGGACGACGCGGAAACCACCTATGGGAGTGTCAGGATTGAAATCGTCAAAGTTGAAATGATTTCTTTGTCATGCATGAAATGCGACACAGAAAGTGACTCTATTGCAGAGGACACACGGGAGGCAGATTATAGTCCTGGTAATGGTCAAAAGTTGGACTGCTGACTAGCATGTAAAAAGGCAGCTCTTTTGCCCTAAACCGCATGACAGACTCGCTTCCAGGACCGGGAAAATTTGTCATGCACCGACTACACGCTGTAGGTCTCACTGGTATCCGTTTTATGCATGACAAACTGTTTCAACTTTGACGATTTCAAACCTGACACATCCATACCACCGAGGGGTAGAGTCGTGCCCTTTTTCCGCTTCGCCATGTCGTCCAGTTTCTGCCGCTTCGCCGCGTTGCTCACCTTGACGCCACCGAGAAAGTGGTCATCTTCGAAGTCCTGCCCAACCTCCAAGTCCACGAAGGTTTGCTGGCCTTCCGCCTCCGACGAAAAGTCCTCCTCGTCCTCGTCGAGGAGACGGTGCAGGGTGTCGTCCACCGAGTTTTCATCCTCTTGGCCAACATCGTCGGAATTGTTTATCGCGAGAAAAAACTGTTTCTAATGCAGAAAGTGCATTGCAAAAAGGTTTGTCTTGTTACTTACATCACATGCAAGAAAATGCATCTTATTTTAGGCGTGTTGTCCCTTAGAAGGTCGCTCGCATGACAAACTTACTTTGTGGAGATGCCGAACAAACTTGTGATGCAAAACTTGCAAAATCATCACAGTGAAACAGATTTTTCGTGGGATATTGCCCTCTCCGCCAGCACTGTCCTCGTCCGATGCCGAGGGCGATTCATCGTGGTCAACCTCGCCATTATTTTGATGTTCATCTCGCAGCGCGGCTGCATCCTCGGCGGGTGAGGCCACCGCTGTGTAGTTGCCCACCAAGTCATAGTCGGCGATCAGGTTGGCGTCGGTGAGAAACAAGTCGGGCGCTTGGTCTTCCGGGTTGTTTTCCTCCATGCCATCCATTTTCTCTTAGTTTGATGTCGAATTTTCATAATATGTGTAAAGGAAATGAAAAAGGAAATCTCAGCAGAAAGGTCAATGTGATAATGTTTGACAAGGGGATAAAATAGATACTACTTACACTGGTGACTCACTTACTTGAACGAAAAGCCATCTCTCATCAACGACCTTCAATAGCAAAACAGTGAGTACTTACAGAGATCCGGACCGTTACCCACGGTCTCCTGGTCGCTGCGCGTCGTTAATAGAGGCAAAAAGGCAGCTGTTTGGAAATGCTCGATCATAAACGGATCGCTCTCGTCGTCCTAACTTGTCCGTGATCCATAGTCCAAAGAGCGGATCTTTATCACGGATCAAATCCATGCTCGTTCGCGCGGAACAAGTGAACCCTTGTCCTCGTGTGAGGGCACGACAGCAGGTCGAAGCCGCACAGTGCTGGAGCTGACACTTTTGCTTTTGGTTGATTATGTTTGTTTTGTTAATCTATCACGATGCAGTTTAAGTGGGTTCTGTATTTGTCTGCAACTGCATATCGTTGTCATTCTGCATGCGATGTCAATCGCATGGCAGCGCTCTGCATATTCTTGCCATCAACCGGTGTGGTCTTCATATCGAAGGAAAAAACTGTGTTAGTGTAACTATCTTTGGCTGACAGCATCACTAATTTGCTCTACATGACAGCCAAAACCTGTCATGCGTGGCTTGTAAGGGAAAACACACACGAATAGAGGACTTCATGGCTGTCTGGCATGACAGGTGTATACTCTGTTGCATGTTCTGCATCACAGATTTGCACTTACACAGTTTTTTTCCTGGATACTTCACTCCGACGAAATATTGTTCGCAGGGACTCTTAATATCACAGCTCACGGCCACACGAACAGGCCCTTCGACGGACACCACATGAAAAAAAGAACTTTACTACTTCTCCTCCTGGTTCAATTTCTAGTATTAAACCACTGACTACAACATATCAGCCATGCCTTCGCATGGCATTGGAGTCAAATAAATTTTGACACGGAGAAAAGGAAAAAACCGCTCGCGTTGCGATGTAACGAGCACGCGACGAGTCATCTGGTTGTTTACAGGCGGTAAAACAGTTCACTGGTAGTGGCACAGATTGCAAATGATCTGTTGTTCCATCGTATTATCATAATATGCGGGTGCGTTCATCACCATCCTGTGCAGTACGTTGCGTCATCAATAGTCTCTTTTGCTTTCATCTTTGGAAAGACACGGAAGGAGCACGATTTTCATCTTTGTAAAATCGCAATGACGCAACAATTACTCCTTGGGCGCGCAAGAAGTTGAATAAGAGGAAAGATACGCGCTCATCTTCATCCTGCGATAGACGAATCTATTTGGCGTATAGTACATTCTTGGCATAATTAGCATTTCATTCATCATAAGATTTTGCGTATAGATTCTACTTTTTACTTTTTTCCCGACATAATTCTTGCTCTTTCTCCGGAAACGACGGCCTCCACGACTCCTGTGATTTATTTACAAGTCGGGGTTCTTCCACGGGCTATCGTTCGCGAAAACGAAGTCTTGCGTTGACTTCAGGTCACCATGCTGCCAGGTACCAGACAAAATGTGTCCGTTGGAAAACTTCAGCAAGCCACGCCCTTCTTTCCGCCCACTTGCGAACTCACCGTCGTAGCTGTTTTCGGTAAGGGTTCTTCTTCTTTATACTTGTTAGGGTGGACCATTTTTAAAACTACTCCTATCATGAAAGATGAGAAACTGACTACCTACTGAAGAAAAAACACTTTCTCTTTCAACGCAGCATCATCTTCAAAAGCCGATTTTAATACGTGGCTCCGTCCTGCGCACAAACGAACTGCCCTCTTCCGTGCCTTTTGTCGTCTATCCATTGACCTTCATAGCGGTTACCGTTCGCGTACCTGCGATCAAGATCAATACATAAGTTTTTTCATGCAATTTTATCATCTGGCGGCCTGCAACGAGGAAATAACTTATGCGCAGGAGCCAACTGCAGTTGTTTTTACCACTTGTAAAAACCGGGATCGGATCGATCATGCTGCAAAAATCAAAAAAGAACACAATACGCAAAGACGCCAAAGTATACAAGGAAAAAGCTGTGTTAGTGTAGGTGTCTTGGAGAGACAGCATGACAAATTTGCTCTACATGACAAAGAAAACCTGTCATGCTCAGGCTGTACGTAAAAACACATACGAAAACAGGAGTTGATGGCTGACCAGCATGACAGGTGTATATTGTGTTGTGTGTTTTGCATCACAGATTTACACTCACATAGTTTTTTTCTTGCATACAAAGCCGCAAGCTCGGTCGTCCACCCACTGTCCTCGGAAGCGATCGCCGTTTGAGTAGATCAACTCACCCTCGCCGTTATCAACTGCAAACATGTCTGGGTCTGGAAGAGTGCCATACTTGTCATGCAGGTTTTCCATGAGCCATGAGACCTGAAATGTAGGACATAGCATGACAGATAGAAGATTCTGTGAGAGTTCTGCCATGCCTATCCTGCATGAGAAACTGCCTCTCGATTAGGTCGAAAGTGGACAGCTTTTGGTAATCATGCAACGCAGACTTTTAAGTGATTCAGCTTTAGCATGACAAGTTGCTTTGTTCCAGACCCAGACATATTTGCATTTGATAGCCGTGCTTCTTTGCGTCGACCCAGTCGCCGATAAATTGGTCGCCGTACCTGTTTTATTTTCTTTGCGAAGCAGTTTAGTACTCCCCGTCCCTTCGTTCATCTAGTACAGAGATAGTGAAAATAAAGACAGGGCTTGAAGATGACCGTCCGAGGCACAATTACGCACTTCTGCAATGAGAGAGAGGCAACGTCGTTTTCTTGGCCTTGTGCGGAAAAAATAATAAAAGCAAAGACCATTATACGTGTAGACAAGCGTTCCCTTTCCGTGCACTTTGTCGGCTTTCCAGTAACCCTCGTATCGCTCCCCATTTTTGTAGGTGAGAATGCCGTAGCCTTCTTTCATGTCGTTTGCCCACTCACCGTCGTACTCGTTGCCATTAGGGAAGACATATCTGATTTTGTTTTTTCATATTGGAATGCCAGTGGATGGAATCAGTCAGAGCAGGGATGTATCGTGCAGCAGAAAAGTTGTATCACTCCGTGGGAGAGGACATTGAACTACTTCACAGCTGAACAGATTCGGAAGTAGTAGATTGGCCGACAGCGACAACCAAATTTCAAGAGCGATATTATCGCTCGAAGCAAGTAGTACATGCCCTTTCCGTGCATTTTTCCGTCAATCCAATTCCCCTCGTAGATTCCGCCGTCGGCATATGAGAGCGCACAACTCCCCTTCCCCCTCATTTGTATAGTAGGAGCAGCAGCACAAGTGCCAGCAAGAATGCAGGTTTTGCATGACAAAATTGCACAGGAGTGTCGTGCTATTTGGGCTGCCAGAATTTGTCATGCGAACAGGGCCAAGATGCAAAGTCAAAGTGTGGATTTGGTATTTTGCATGACAAATGAGGGGGAGGGGGAGTTGTGCACTCTACTCATACGGCATACTGATACCTCCCGTGGCCGTGCATCTTTCCATTTACCCAGTCCCCCTCGTATTTCTCGACAACGGAGCCCTGAAGAAAGAGTTGTTGCACAAAAGTGATGACTCCTTGCATCCGCTGTCAACAAGATCACAGGAAAATAGAAATACCAGGATGTAAGTCCGGCAAATACAGACTCATAGAAGTAGTTGTAGAGAGCTAGGGTGACTAGGTACAGTAGACGTTGCAAAAGTGTTGATACCTTGCTGCTCACGTACGTGACTGTTCCCTTCCCGTGTCTCTTGTCTTCCCTCCATTCCCCGCTGTAGACGTCGCCTTCTGCGTAGCGGTACACACCACGGCCGTGCATCTTTCCGTCCTGCCATTCTCCCTCATATTCGTCTCCGTTGCTGTACGTTAGCTTTCCGTAACCGTTGATGCGTCCGTTGTCCCAGCTACCCTCGTACCTGAGAAAGAAAGGGAAAGTACAGTTGTGAATTGTCGCGCAAATCGCCACGACATTACTTTTGTGCCGTGGCAGCAGGCCAGCGCACAGCAATGTTGGCCCGACATGCGCGCGACGCACATGTCCACAAATGCGGTCTCTGCATTGTCTTGCATGCTGTCGAATTTTTTGTCATTATTTTTCGCAGTTTTTTTTACTTCATCTCGAAGGAACAGGCGAAAAAAGGCCGCAAAGCGCTAGCAAATTGGCGCTAACTTCGTCAAACTTCTTTCCGCGGGCCTGTGTTTAGCAAGGAAATTCTGACTACCCTGCCGCGCCTCCGCCATGCAATATTTAATCTGTGCCGCGCGCCTGAGGGCGCCGACGGGTCTGGTTGCTGCCGTTTCCTTCCATACAACGCTACGCCCGCGATCGATTCCCGTTCCGCAGGCAGAGCGAGCCGGCGCAGAAGCCGGCGCGCGGAATCGGTCCCCATTGCAAGAAAATTGCAAATCAATCCCGTTCCGACAAATTCCAGAAGCTATGAAGAAGATGAAAAAAATGAAAAAAGAAAAGAAAAAAAGGATCCCCATCCGCGGGCGACTATCCAGCACAAACAGAAAGTAGCAACCAGACACGGCGGCCCCTCAGGCTCTGGGGCTCGGGATGCCAAGTCCCGAGCAACCCGGCCAATATTTTCTCATGCAGCAAGCAGACGCGCCGAACCAGAGTACAAAACGAGAGACATGATTTTGATTTCTCTTGTAATCACGATCGACGGCATCGCCTCCGTCGAACAAGGAGTTTGCTCCGACAAAACATAACTCGAAACGCGAGAATTGCAAGTTTTTGCAAAGTACAACTACTTCTTTCCTGCAACAATTATGGTACCTGTTCCCACTTGCGAATAGCGATGTTCCGTGGCCGTGTATTCTGTCATCCTGCCACTGCCCCTCAAATATTGCACCGTCGGCATACCTGTGGACGATGGTTTTAAGTAAATCACATTTCAGAGCTTTGTGTGTCATGCACTGACATTCTGCCGTCTCCCCGTCGCGTAGAGTACCATGTACTGAACAAGCGAGTGTGTGTAGTATCACGAGAACGAACAGGTGCGTGCCTGCACTGCAGGTTTCTTTTTGAAAAAAGTTATGGGCTGACTCTGCTGCACTAAAAAATAAAACATTATCGTACGTGAATCTGCCTGTTCCCTCTCGCTTTCCGAAGACCCAGTCCCCTTCGTACTTTTCGTTTCCCTGGTACACGAGGGTACCCTTGCCGTGGAACAGACCGTCCTTGATCTGACCATTGTACGCGTTTGCGGCGTCCATGATTAAAGATGAAACTCAGGAGTACTAGAGGCTCGTCCTGTGGTGAACTATTTGCTGCTCTCCCTTGGCAGTTTCCCGATCCGCACAACGGGACTTGTTCTGCACTTTCTACTGCAAAAGGAGAACGAGAAGCGGTTTCTTTTCGGCTTCCCGCGGGGGCTTCTAAAAGTGCAACTTCTCTCCGCCTCACACGTCGCCAAGCGGTCAGCCCGTCCGCCGAGGTCCGACCTGCGTCATCGTTCCTTGTTCTTTTTGCGGCAATGATGAAACGACGCAGGCTAAAAAAGCTGAATAGACGCACGTGGTAGGTCAAGCTCAAGGTCGACGTTTTGGAGTAAGATTAATAAATGCCTTTCAACTACATTGAATACCAACTGCTATCCGTCTTCGACGCAAACATACTTGCCATCTTCAGGTGCAGTAGTTAGTATTCGCAAGTAATCTACCTCAAAAATCTTCATCAGTGCGCCTCCAATAACAGTATCTACAAATGCTTCCATACTTCCGACGAACGTGTACCGATAAAAATGCGAGACGTGTAGTTTGGTGCTCGTAACCTTACAGAAGCTCAGCATCACGTGACGTGCTGTGGCCGTGTAGAACTACCACTTCTGAGCCTGCTGAAAATTATCTCTCACACTGTTTTCGTTTTTTCGTAAAAGTCAAATAAGTATAAATATACAACCACAAATTCTTCGTTAGCTGCTGAAAGAAAACTCGATTCCTGTACACAGAAAATGAGCAAGAGGCCTTGTTCTCCCCGTGCTCGTCTTTGTTACTTGCGAAGAGTTGCATAATGAAAGTTCCTGAACATCGTACATCGTTGTCGCAGAGGGGAAATAACTAAGGCGCTTCTGCGCTTTGCGCCGCTCAGGCCAGCGCGCGCCGGCCTACCCCTCGGTTTGGAAATTTCAAATCTATTTGGATTCTGCTAGTTATTCTGCTAGGTTCAACATTTGTTTGCGGATTCCGATGAAGAATCTACACATAATGATCAAATGCGGGAAAAAATAAGAGTCAGTCAGTCATCTTCACCTTTGTCTCAACGTCGCACACCGAGACCCCTAAGATCAGGTTGCTCGTTCGTCTTTCTCATTCTCCCTACTTCCTACGAACTGCATTCAAAAGTTTCGCCACTTTCGCTTGTTTCGCCTTTCTACTTCCCTTCGTCACGGCTTCATCGGCACCTTTCCGCGGCAGCTGCAGTAGCAATTGCAGGGCGCTACGTCGGGACAGCCTTCCGGCCCGCACTCCGCTCCGACGCAGGGTTTCGTGTTCGCTTTCGCATTTTTCGCCGTCGTAGCTTTTTCTTCGAGAAAACTGGTTTGGCGGATGGCGTTCGGCGGGGGCACGTACACCAGTTCCGGGCACACACAGGTGCAGCCGCAGGCCCGCGGTTGCGGGCAGGCTTTTTTCAAGAAATAATTGGCTCCCGCAGCCGCACCGGCCATGCTGATCGCATTTTTCGCGACGACGAGGCTTCTGCTGCTAGGACTAGTATCTTGTTGTTCGCGAGATTTATTGTTTTGGCGGAAAAACCTTCGAAAGTTCGCCTTGCTTATCGTCCTCACCGTTCTTGGCGCGGGTGAGGAAATGCTGGCGGACTTCTCTTGCAACATCAGAGTTGTTGTAGACGCGCCGTGACTACTCGCAAAACCAGTTCGTTGTCTGGTTGCCCCATCTTCACACTGCGCCTGATTCTCTGCCACCGCACAGCGTGTCGCACAGCTGCGGTCCCCGGCAAAATCCGGACTAGCAGTGTGGTAGGTCCTCGCTCCGTATCAAACGAAAATATGTCCCTCTGGTTCTCGATGGTATTGCGGGTTTTTGTCGTGTTGTCTCTCTATGGCCCAAAAAATCTGGCATTCGAGCTCTAGCGCTACAGGTTTTGAACAGGTGACTCAATGCAGGTCATCCCCTCTCGCTGGCATCAAGAAATGGAGGTGCCCCCCTTACTGTGCCGTCTATGCATGAGAAATTTTTGTGTGATGTTGAGTTTATTGCATGCATCCACCAAGAGGACCCAGATGAAGACATATTTGCGATGCATACCCCGCATTTCACAGCCGCGGGCTCGGTCTTGGTCCGGACGTATGAACTGCAAAAGTATCGCACTCGTATAAATGCATTACAAATTTCCTCAGCATGAGAAATAAAATTTGTAATGCGGATTTGCCTTAAAAAGAAGATTTGTAATGCATGATGGCAATACGAGTACGATACTTTTGCACAGGATAGGACGAAGTTCTTGTTGAAATACCGGTGCTCGTATGAGAGTCCACAATTCCCGCTTCCCCCTCATTTGTAATGCAAAGTACCAAACTCACACCTTGCTCGTAAGCACTGCTAGCATCACAAATTTTAGAACCTCCTCAAATAGAAATACAACCCGCACGCAGATTTGGCATGCGAAAGCCCGCTCTCTGCTGTTGCTTGTGTTGCTGTTCAATCATGCCATACAAATGACAATGAGGGGGAGGGGGAGTTGTGCACTCTGTCTCATAGCTCGGGAGTGACCGTGGGTGTGCAATCGCGAAGGCAGTCGAACGAAAAACTAGTCGATGATGAAGTTACCGAGGAAGGTATCATTTGTAAAAACGTCCCCACACCAGAGTCAAGTTGTTGGGAGCTTAGCGACACAAACCCAGAAGCCTTGGGAGCAACGCATGACAAATTCCAGTCCGTAGCGTAGTGCAGTTTAGCAAGTGCAGCCGCATCGCAACTCCATCTGCTCACCCTTTTTCCGGCATTACAAATTCCAAAACGCGATTGGATTTGGAAATGCCTCTCGTGGAGATGCGCATTACAAATCTTCCTGTAATCGCAAATCTGCATGACAGCTATGGGGTGGGGACGTTTTTACTCAGGATAGAGGAAGAGAAATGACCTCGACCGCACTCGAAGAGGAGCAGGTATCCCACGAAAAGACTGCTTCACTGTGATGGTTTTGCAGAATCCGCATCACAAGTTTGCTACGCATGACACCGAAAATTTGCCATGCGCGCTTCCCAAGGGAAAACACGCTTAGAAATCCAATGTCTTGCAGGTGTAGCAAGACAAATAGTTCTGCGTTCCATTCTATGCATCACAAATTCACAGTGAAACAGTTTTTTCTTACGATAGCAGGTACAGAGACCGCATTGTGGTGAAAAAAGGAAGATATCCTAGTATGTTTTCGAAAAATTACAAGTCGGTCTTTGTTGCACACGCACACGACGGAAAAAGAAAACGTAAAACGTCGCTCGGGGAGTGCTGGCCGTGCACCTCTATTTCTCCTCTCTCTCTTCGCCGGTGGTCTACTGCGCCAAATTATAATGCAAAGTCTGTGTGCGGTCTATCGCTATTCTCGGAAACAAATAATTGGTCGATCTCATCATCATCATCATCGTGGAGTCAGTGGTAACCCGCACCCAGCTCCAACCCGCTCAGTAACAAATGCCGCTGAACGCGTTTATAGTGATCAAAGATGAACATCAAAAGCGTTTAGTGATCAAAGATGTTCCTCGAGCCGCATTCGTGTTCCTCGAGACGCACACGACAAAAAAAAACTTCGCCGATATCAACTTATCTTCACGTCAGGTCACCGTCGATAGAGGGAACAATCACGGAACGTGGTTCTATCCTGTAAGTACCTGCTACCGTCGCAAAGAACATCGACAAACCGCATCGCAGGTATCGCATCGCTCCTCTTGTTTCTTACCTCTTGGAGGCTGTAGTCCCTGGTAATTCCCGGGTAACAATCTCGATGTACACAATTTTCGGGACATCCACAACCTTGTCGACGTACTTGATCTCCAGTACCTGCGATTGTGGAGATCAACATGTGTGTGTCGTGTGTCTTCGTTTCATGCATGATAAGTAACACCACCGTATGTCTGTGTGCCAAGCGGTACTACCTGCAAGACAAATATAAAAATATCTGTACCTCGACGATCTTCTGGACATTGCGGACGTTTGGCATCTCGACGATTTTGTCGACATACTCGATTTTCGGATTCTCTATGATCTGCTACTGGCTCAGTGGCACATGCTTGTCGACGTATCTGTTTTGTTCGTTGTTGTGTACGGTGCGGGACGTTGCGGCGGTATGGGTACGCATGCATAAACAGTAGGAACTACAAGCACAGATTTTGCGTCACTCTGTCTCCCGATGTAGGGCATGCAAGACAATTCATAACGTGTCTCTACCCCTACACGACACGTGTAGCAGCGCACCGTCGCGAGATGTAGGCCACGTTAGCAGTTAGAAACACCAACACGAAAGCCTTTCGACGTAAACCTAAACTGCCCTGGACATTAGATGAACTATGTAAATGCAAGGAATCAAAATCAATTGAAATACCTTGCGACTTTCTCGATTTGCGGCACCGTGAAAAACTTTTGGATTTTTTTCACGGTTGGGATCTCGACGACCTTGTCGACAAAATTGAACACCTCGATAGTCTGTCCCACAATCCGCTACGTGGGCACGTCGACGTACTTCCGTCGCTTCTCGACTGTGGAGACAAGCAAATCGCATCACAATTATCTTCGCATCGCTCGTCCTCTTTGCCATTATTCACCAAAACAGTTCTTGCGGGCTCCTCCTAAACGAAAGCGTGCTGCTCGTGGCAGCTCTGGTCCCTGGTAAAAATCTCGATCACTTTCTGAAGTTACATACAGTGTAACTTTCGGCACATCATTCGACGAACTTGATCTCCGGCACAACCTGGTCCACGTAGTTGATCTCCGGTACTTACTACCTCATTGTGGATCCGATGCCGATCGTGTGTCATGCTCATGCATCTCAAGTCAGAACACCGTATGGGTGTGATGATGGGAGAAGTACTACCTGCACCACAGGGGGCGCAAAAAACCAGCCTTCCAACTACAAAGCCTACGACGAGTGACCTACGCCTTGCCGACATAGTCTAGTCGGGTCGGCAACCTGACTAGGGCTAAGGACGTGGTGATATCAGGCAACGACACCAAAAAGGGGAGGACGGAAAAAATACCCCCTGGCGCGGCGAGCAAGCACGCAGCCACATACCTAACCCACCTGCACGACGCCACCACCAAAAGGAGTATCTACCGAGAAAGGACAGGGATCTACACCCGGCCGCATAGTCGTTCAGGGCCGGCAACCCTGATCGGGCCGCGGGCAGTAGTGATTTTCAGGCGGATTGACCCCTTTGGCACACCGGTGGTCTGACGAGGTGGACAGCCACCAAGCACACCGATGGACTGGCTACCGCGCGGGGTGATAGAGGTTATCCTGGAGGCGCGCAAAGGTCGCAAAGCAGTACAGTGCTACGTCGAAGCCCAATAGAAGTCAGCTCTTCTTTTTCGGCAAGCAGTAAAAACTCACGTTTCAAATTTTTTTTTTTTTCAGCAAGCAGTAAAAACTCACTTTCAACTTCAGGAAAGCTAGTAAGCGTAAGACAGGCCCGCGAGGCACTGCAGCGTAAGAAAAGCAAGAGGTGGAAAGCAACAAAAAGTACAGAAACACACAAAAAAAAAAACAGTTCCTACAAGGTAGCGGATCACTTTTTTAAACAACCCAAGCAGACGTTTTAACTTTTTCGGACAGGCAGCAACTTTTAGAAAACCAGGTAGCTTTTGACAACAAAAAGACTGTAGATTAAGGCTTTCTTTCCTCGGAGTCAACTTTTCTGAAAAACTCGTTTTTGACTTACGACGCACTTTTTAACTTTTCAACAGCAACTTTTTACTTGCAGCAACAGACTTTTAGCTTTCGACACTTCTAACTTTTTCAGTTTTACAGCAGGTTATCAAGTTAAGCTCTCGCTCCAAGCAACAGCTCCTTTTTCTGAGGCAGAGGCCAAAGCAGCTCTGCCAAGTTGTCCTTTTTCTTGAAATAGCGCTAATCATGTGAGGGGAAACACAAATTTCCAAACGGTTCCACATGACCTTCAACTACAAACAAACAAACACCGTATGGGTGTGATGATGGGAGAAGTACTACCTGCACCACAAAGACTTCTTCTAGTAAACTATCTAGAACGGGCGGTCGCTCCGCGCCCGCCGGCCCGGCGACGAGGGGGTGCAAGGGGGAGCGAGGGAGAAAGAGACTACAGGGTAGCGCCTAGCGCTACAGCCTCAAACCATGCTGGTGCGACAGGCGAAAAAAAGAAACGGCCGCGCCCCTGGCCTTCCTTCCTCGGTCAGCGGGAGCGAAAGAAGTGTAGGTAGAGAGAAGGCCGCGAGGCGCGAGGGGGCGGTAGGGAGCGCACAATGCGGTCCCTGTCCAAGCCTCCACAAACAGGCCCGGCGGAAAGCGTTCGCAGACCCTTTGCGACGGCTCGGGGGGCTAGCCACACAAAGCAGAACGAAAAGAGCGCGCCGACGGCCGAAAGACAAGAAACAAACCGGGCCAGCGCCAAGCAAAAATAAAGTACAGCAGGCAGGGCCGCGGTGGAAAGGCAGGGGGGGGGCGCTGCGTGTGGCTCTTGCTAGAAGCGACGCAGACCAAAAGAAAAGAACAAGCAGGCCAAAGCAAAAGCCCACCCACTGCCGGAGACGAGGCAAAAAGCGTTGGAAGCGAAAGGAGAAGGACGCGGGCCGCAAGCAAACCTCATGCATCTCAAGTCAGAACACCGTATGGGTGTGATGATGGGAGAAGTACTACCTGCACCACAAAGACTTCTTCTAGTAAACTATCTAGAACGGGCGGTCGCTCCGCGCCCGCCGGCCCGGCGACGAGGGGGTGCAAGGGGGAGCGAGGGAGAAAGAGACTACAGGGTAGCGCCTAGCGCTACAGCCTCAAACCATGCTGGTGCGACAGGCGAAAAAAAGAAACGGCCGCGCCCCTGGCCTTCCTTCCTCGGTCAGCGGGAGCGAAAGAAGTGTAGGTAGAGAGAAGGCCGCGAGGCGCGAGGGGGCGGTAGGGAGCGCACAATGCGGTCCCTGTCCAAGCCTCCACAAACAGGCCCGGCGGAAAGCGTTCGCAGACCCTTTGCGACGGCTCGGGGGGCTAGCCACACAAAGCAGAACGAAAAGAGCGCGCCGACGGCCGAAAGACAAGAAACAAACCGGGCCAGCGCCAAGCAAAAATAAAGTACAGCAGGCAGGGCCGCGGTGGAAAGGCAGGGGGGGGGCGCTGCGTGTGGCTCTTGCTAGAAGCGACGCAGACCAAAAGAAAAGAACAAGCAGGCCAAAGCAAAAGCCCACCCACTGCCGGAGACGAGGCAAAAAGCGTTGGAAGCGAAAGGAGAAGGACGCGGGCCGCAAGCAAACCTCATGCATCTCAAGTCAGAACACCGTATGGGTGTGATGATGGGAGAAGTACTACCTGCACCACAAAGACTTCCGGCACGGTCGGGCGAAAGTGATGGCCAAGAGCTCCCTGGCCGTCATTTTCGGCCATCACTCAGCCACTTTCTTTCTTCCCGCGCGGGCAAAAGTGTTGGCCAAGAGCTCCGCGGCCACCACTTTAGTGTCGTTACCGGTTTTAGACGCAGAACTTCGGTTTCTGTGACAATTCTCGAAGACAGTCGGTCAGCGGGTACCTCTGCCGCAGCTCTTGTTCCGCCATGACCAATAGAATAATCCAGTCCCTCTTCTGATTTTTGTTCTGGAGGACCAGTACTCGTGCTCGCTCGACCTTGTTGGTGGTGGTGATCACCAGCAGCTCGACGTTGCTCGACGTTGTAATCACTCGACTCGGGATCAGGCCGCGTTTCCAGATACGTGCTCGCGTGCCACTCCGGGGGCGCCAGGAGGTGGTCGTCTTCCGTTGTCGAGTCGTCGTTGTGCGCGAAGGCGCGGCTTCCGAAGTGGTAAGTACTCGAGCCAATCCAGCGCATCTGCCTGGCCGCTGCGGAAAACTTCTGCCCGCAGCAAGTTCTGGCAGGGGGATCCGGATCCGCTCCTCGCCTCCATCTATCAGAGTGTAAGTACCTCCCCCCCTCGTGTTCCCTCTCGGATCATGTATCACATCACGACAAACAGCAATACAAACTTCGGCAAGTAGAAAAAGAATCAATGCGGGGCTACTACTTATTTGCATGACAAATTCGCCCAGGATAGTACGTGCTGTTTGGGCTGCCAAAAGTGCCATCATCATCATGTAGTGGACACCCGCAGCCAGCGCCACAGGTCAAGGATCCCCTCCCCGGGGGGTGGGCGAGGAAGTGCCAACAGGCAGAGGGTGGATTTTGTATTTTGGATGACACACGCGGGGGAGGGGGAGTTGTGCACAGTCGTCATACGATCTCTGCCTTGTCCAGAAGGAGGTTCCCGTTGGCGTCCAGGAGCTCGAACGCTGGGAGCAGGCCCGTTGCGTAGACATCAACATGAAAAATCCCCCCTCGTCCCCATGTTAAAGTGGAAACTTCTGATGCTGATTTGTGGCCACAGATCATGTTTGTCTTGCCTATAGGGTAAGTAATCATAGGAGCCATGTGGCGCATTCGACAGCCAGTCTGTCGCGCGCTTTCGACTACTACAAGAAGATGAAATCTGTTTATTGCCATGCGTAATTGCTAGCCTTCTGCATACGCAAAACGGCCAAGAAAATCCCGCCAAGCACTTTCTGCAAGACAAATCTGATTTGTGTACGCAAATCCAGCATCAGAAACTTCCTTTTGATATGGGGAGGGGGGATCATCTTCCCTTCTGATAGTAGAGGACCAGAAAGCTGCGCCACGAGCACGACCGCGTACGGTCCCACATTTGAAGCGCGATCCGCATGCCGTGGGGTGTTATTTGGTACTCACGCAGGAAGTGCCGCCGTAAAAATCCACCCTGCCACCGCAGGCTCCGCAGGGCGTCTTGGTTGTTGCCTCGCACGGAAATGTCGCAGATATTCAGTGCAAAAGCATCGCACTCGTACTAATTCAGTGCTTTTATACAATTTTCCTTTTTAAGGCGAATCCACACGACAAATGTATATTTTTTGTAAATCAACAATGCGAAGCCAATTATTCGTAATGCATTGTATGCTAGTGCGATTATACTTTTGCAATGCATAGCGGATCATCATTCGCAAATTTTTACCGGTCAGACTACTAGCATCGCTCGACCGTGGGAGAAAGTCGGCCAGCTTCCCGTGGAAACTTATCCAGTGCAAATATGTCTGGGTCTGGAAGACTCTGAGATTTGTCATGCAGTTTTTCCAAGCGGCCCCGCCAAGTTTCGTTTGGAATGCAGGGCTTAGCGTCACAGGATCTGCAGCCCCTTTGTGATGCCAGTTCTGCATGAGAGATGCCCTCTCAGCATGACCAGAAGTGAGCACCTTTTGCAAGTCACGCAACACAGATTTTTGTATAATCCCGCCGCAACGTGCATCACAAGTTCGCATCCTTTTAGACCCAGACATATTTGCAATGCATAAAACTGTCGTCCAACCCAAACGCGAATCGAGTGATGGCGTCCAGCAGGCCGTATCCTGAGCAACAACGTCCCCACCCTATAGTCAAGTTGCTGGCAAATCTGCAATACAAATCTCCAAGTTTCAGCTGCCGAACATGACAAGCTTGGGCTTGTAGTCTAATAGTTAGTTTAGCTAGTGCAAAAGCATGAAGACAAATTGACTATCTTATCCTGATTCCAGCATTACAAGAAACTCCGCGGTAGCATTAGATAGCAAATGGCTGTCATGGGGCTGCGCATCATCATCATGATCATCATCATGAGAGACATTTGATTTTAGGCTTGCGGATTTGCATGACACCTATGGGGTGGGCATGTTTTTCTTCAGGATAAACCGCTGTCGGTGTTCTCGTCGTAGTTCACATCATAATCACGACGGCTCCCGCGTGTAGCAGTGGTATTTGGTGTAGCCTGTGAAGCAATAGAACTTCCCGGTATAGTTGCAGCAACGTCGTGGTCCTTCGCTGGCCCACTTCCCTTTATTTCGTTTTCCCGGTCGCAGTGCTTCCCCCATTCGATACCGTCCAGAAACCCATCCTTGTTGGTGTCCGCCGAAACGGGGCACCCCCACTC
Organism: Amoebophrya sp. A120; assembly: GCA_905178155.1. Classification (NCBI taxonomy): domain Eukaryota; class Dinophyceae; order Syndiniales; family Amoebophryaceae; genus Amoebophrya; species Amoebophrya sp. A120. Next base: position 1,384,834 of record CAJINV010000001.1, on the reverse strand, counting down.
GACCTGCTCCGCCTTGTCCAGCAACAAGTCCTGATTGCGATCGCGGTCTTGGAACGCTTGCAACCGACCAGGTGGGCAGTAAAGGTTTTTCAAAAATGGGGCCCAGCGCCCGGTCACTCGTCGCGTGCGCAGCGCTAGATCGGCATCGTACGCGGTCAGGCCCCATCTCTCCGGAAGTAACAACGCCAGCGTCTCGCTTTGCTGGTCCAGGTTACTTTTTCCGATCTCCGTGTGGACGAACGCATCCAGATTGTCCACCAGCCCTTGCAGCCTCAAACTGTGCTGGACCAGTATTTTCCACGGGGGAACGACGAAGGACGGGGTGGAGATGTCGGTGACATTGCCGCTACAGGAGACGCATCCACTGCAAAAGCAAATCGCACTCGTCGTACTAATTGCAGCTCTGCATGATAATGACGTAGGTATCCATTGCTTCCTAAGGTAAGAACAAGTCCGCATTCATTTACAAGTTTTGTTTTTCCTGCTAAAAAAGTAAAAGATTGTATGTCTGTACTTAAAATATCGAAGAAAAAAACACCATCACAATCACAAAATTCAAATTTTCAAAATTTTGCAGGAGCTGAACAAAAAATTATTTTGATTTTCAGGTAAGAAAATACTTTTCAATTCTCGAATGCGAATGTATTTATTTTTGTGTTAGCTATTTGGTTATGTCAAAAATGGCGGTTTGAATAAGCTAGTTAAGAGAGAGTTCTGAAGACAAACGATCAGCTTCCAGCAGACGAAGCTTGGTAGATGGGGTTGTCGCCCTCTGGCCCCACCTCGTAAGTCAAAACGTCGATTTCGGACATCCACAGCTCGAGCTCGCAAAACGTCTAAGTATGGGTGTGATGATGGGAGAAGTACTACCTGCACCACAAAGACTTCAGTTGTGTCCTCTGCAACGGTGGGAAAACGGCAACCAAGCACGTGGTAGAGACGTGCCCGGTTACGAGCGTGTTTTTGAGGTGGTGGGGGGTCGAAACGACCGACGACTGTAAACTAAAGCCCAACCAAACGGCCAGCGCGCTACTGGAGGCCAACACACTACTGGCGCCGTTGATCGGATCCTTCCCCGCAGTCCGCCACCTATGGTGGGCGAGCGACCCCGGCAGCTACTACGCTGCGTAGCGGCCAGGCACGAAAACACCACGCCACAGAAAGCCCGCGCGCCACAGGGGGCGCAAAAAACCAGCCTTCCAACTACAAAGCCTACGACGAGTGACCTACGCCTTGCCGACATAGTCTAGTCGGGTCGGCAACCTGACTAGGGCTAAGGACGTGGTGATATCAGGCAACGACACCAAAAAGGGGAGGACGGAAAAAATACCCCCTGGCGCGGCGAGCAAGCACGCAGCCACATACCTAACCCACCTGCACGACGCCACCACCAAAAGGAGTATCTACCGAGAAAGGACAGGGATCTACACCCGGCCGCATAGTCGTTCAGGGCCGGCAACCCTGATCGGGCCGCGGGCAGTAGTGATTTTCAGGCGGATTGACCCCTTTGGCACACCGGTGGTCTGACGAGGTGGACAGCCACCAAGCACACCGATGGACTGGCTACCGCGCGGGGTGATAGAGGTTATCCTGGAGGCGCGCAAAGGTCGCAAAGCAGTACAGTGCTACGTCGAAGCCCAATAGAAGTCAGCTCTTCTTTTTCGGCAAGCAGTAAAAACTCACGTTTCAAATTTTTTTTTTTTTCAGCAAGCAGTAAAAACTCACTTTCAACTTCAGGAAAGCTAGTAAGCGTAAGACAGGCCCGCGAGGCACTGCAGCGTAAGAAAAGCAAGAGGTGGAAAGCAACAAAAAGTACAGAAACACACAAAAAAAAAAACAGTTCCTACAAGGTAGCGGATCACTTTTTTAAACAACCCAAGCAGACGTTTTAACTTTTTCGGACAGGCAGCAACTTTTAGAAAACCAGGTAGCTTTTGACAACAAAAAGACTGTAGATTAAGGCTTTCTTTCCTCGGAGTCAACTTTTCTGAAAAACTCGTTTTTGACTTACGACGCACTTTTTAACTTTTCAACAGCAACTTTTTACTTGCAGCAACAGACTTTTAGCTTTCGACACTTCTAACTTTTTCAGTTTTACAGCAGGTTATCAAGTTAAGCTCTCGCTCCAAGCAACAGCTCCTTTTTCTGAGGCAGAGGCCAAAGCAGCTCTGCCAAGTTGTCCTTTTTCTTGAAATAGCGCTAATCATGTGAGGGGAAACACAAATTTCCAAACGGTTCCACATGACCTTCAACTACAAACAAACAAACACCGTATGGGTGTGATGATGGGAGAAGTACTACCTGCACCACAAAGACTTGCGTGGCCCATCAGTCGCATGGCCTCCTCATATTGCTCGTCTGGGTCTAGGTCATGATCGCCCTCGTCCGCACAGGAAGACGACACTGCAGTTGCTGAGGACAAGTTGTTACCAGGATAGAAATTTTGGTTGAAATCATTATTGCTCCAGTACGTGTTGTACGTCGACTCTTGCAACATCAGACCACCTCCCTGCTTTGGTGTCCCCAACATCTTCGCAGCTGCAGTACTACTATTTCCGGCGGTAACGGCAGTCAAATGGAGTGGTAACGTGGGAGGCTTTTGGTTTTGATTTTTCTTCTCCTCGTCCTCGCCGGCGCAAGTAGTTGCACTACCAACATTCCGCCATTTCTCAATAGCCTCTCGCCAGTCGTCTCGTTCCTTCTCAGATTTGGTTTTCTGCAGATCGACTTCTCCTTCAATTCATGCAGATTTGGTTTTCTGCAGATCTACATGGGGTAGTAAAGCTTCTCCTTCAATTCAAAGGACTCGTAGGCGTCGGGGCGTTTGTTTATGCAGTGGAGAAGCATCGCACTTCTAGTGGTAATTGAAATACAAAGTAGTAGCTCCTGCTTAGCGTGGCAAATATGATTTGTGTTGCTGTTTCAGGTACAAGGAGGAGGTTTGTCACGCATATCTGTAATTAGAAGTACGATTACGATGCTTTTGCTGAATGCATATTGTTCGCTGCTCTTCGGTTCTGCCGGAGTCGTTGCGAGTGAGAGTACTTGGAGTTTGGTTGCGGGAAGAGTTTGATCTTATCATTATCTCGAACGGGTTTAGTACTATCTGTAGTCATGGTTGTGTCGGTTGTGGCTCTGGCCTGGTGCGCTTCGGCCTGCTGGCCTGTTGTATTTAGCTCTTCACCGGTGATCATGCTAGTATCGCCTGCGATGCTGCTGGAAGTGCTTGCAAGAATACTGTCGCCAAGAATTACACCTCCCCCGTCTTCCTGATCCTCAAAACAAAAATCTTGGCTCTCTTCCTCCACGTAGTCATCCCTCATTTCTTTCGGAAACTCGGGCATAGTCGTGATTTCCCTTTTCAGCATGATGTTGACCTCCTTGCTCGACGTTGTAATCACTCGACTCGGGATCAGGCCGCGTTTCCAGATACGTGCAGGCCTAAGCCCTGGGGCTTTGCACGCTAGCCATGCGCTTCACCTAGCTGATCCAAACAGTTCGAAGCCTTTCGCTATTTTTGCGGTTGCTTTGCTGTCGCTATCGCTGCCCTTTTGCCTGCTTTCATCGACTGCAAGAATTTCCAAAGCCCTAAATCCCTAAGATTCTAGGCGCTTCCGATTCATCTTCGCAAGCTGAAAGCCAAGCAAGTTTTGTTGATCCTTGCTGCTGATCTTGAGTCATCTGCTCTATCTAGTTTAGCATCAGGAATTTTTGCGACTTTGAATTTTCGGAATTGGAAAAGAAAATTTTGAAAGTTTTGAAACAAAGACTGCTATCGGCCGGCGCTCTTGTCTGGGTACCTGAGAACTTTTTGAGATGAAATGAATGATCTAGCTGTCTACGCGTCTTGCTGCGCTCAATTCTATTTCTAAGCCTAGTAAGCGAAATGACAAATGAGTTGAAATCCAAATACGAGTGAGGGAGAGTAAAAATGCGAATGATAGGAGATGAAGCCTAGTACTAGATGAATGCGTGGAAACAAAAACTGTAAGTAGTAAAATTTGTCTTCCAGTAAGAGTGTGAGCTTCGATCTTGTCGCAGGGTGCTCCAAGCATCGCTGATCATCATGAGAAGTACTACCTGCACCACAAAGACTTCTTCTAGTAAACTAGTACTACTGTACTAGGTCTTCTTGTTTTTCACACCCTAAATCGAGGCCTAAATGAAAATTATCTGATGTACCTCGTGTGCTGTAATAACGTGCCTTAGCTGGTGGACCTGCGGCCGCGTCCAGTACAGCAAAAAGCCATGGCGTCTTTCATCTTCTTCAGAGCTGTCTCGACGAACTTCTCGACGGTAGTGCTGTGCATGAATAGCTTAAACATTTGAAATGTTTCCCCCATGTGCGTGTGTTTGTTCTCGTGCACCATGTGCTGCAGGAAGGAATGCTTATGCTCCCCGTCCCCGACCATGTGGTGTACGAATTTCACTAGTAATTTATACGTTTCCTCTGCCAGATCCTATGGATTGCAAATATGTCTGGGTCTGGAAACTTGTAATGCTAAGAGTGAATGACTGACGCACTGCAATACGCAGCTATGCATTACAAATTTCTTGGCTGCCATGTCTATACGCATTCCGAATGGCAAAACTGCGTTTTTGTATGACAGGTAAGAGGGCCTTTTCGTTCCTAGGCAACGCAGATTGATTCTCGAGTCATGCCAGACAAGCATAACAAACTTGCATTCTTCCAGACCCACACATTTTTGCATTTGATAGACCCTCCGCCTCAACGATTTCTTTTGCGACGAGTCCGCCAATGGATGACAAAGCCGCGTCCTGGAGCGCAGTCTTGTGAACGTGGTCGAGTTTCTTCGTGTCTTCGTCGGTCAGCTTCTCGCCCTTCAGCAGTTTTTTGAGCACGTCCATTAGGGGCTTCTTGTGGTCGTGGTGCAAATTGTTTAGGTGTTTGAGACACTCATGGCGGTGCATTTTGGCACAGAGCAAGCCCCAGAAGACTTTGACGAAAGCCTCTGTCGCCGTTAAGCCCAATTCTGCCCCAATTATTCGCGCGTATCAACTGCAAATACGTCTGGGTCTGGAAGAGTGGAGCGTTTGTCTTGCACATTTTGCCTGACCCATGATGTCTGTGATGCATGCCCTAGCATCACAGGTTTTTTGACGGCTTCCTGATGCCTATTCCGCATGAGAAATGCCGTCTCGTCCGTATGGCAACAGCTGGAGTCCTCTTCCTCTTGCTCTTCATCATGCTATACAATTTTTTTTAGAATCTAAAGACAACATGACAAGTTGGGACCCTTCCAGACCCAGACATATTTGCAATGCATAGCGCGTAGGCAGTGACAATATTCGCGTCCAAGCCCCCCAAGCCGAGCTTCATCACGGCTCCCGCTGCGGACCGTGCCACACATTCGCCACCCTTTTCCAGTAAGTCAGCCAGCTGCATGATGTAGAAATCTCCAAATTCGGCTTTTAGGTGGTCCTCGCTGGTGCGCGCAGCCATGCGCGTCTCGGTCCAGAGGCGCGGTACAAGACCAGTACCGCTATTCCTCGTGTGGTCCCTGCGCGGCGCTGTGTCGGCGGGGTTGTGTAATCGCGGTTGAAGACCAGTACTCGTGCTCGCTCGACCTTGTTGGTGGTGGTGATCACCAGCAGCATGATGTTGACCATGACCTCCACCTTGCTCGACGTTGTAATCACTCGACTCCTACAATGTTTTTTTTTCTTGGATATGACATGGACTTTTTTCAGTGGCTGCTTGAAAACCAAGAGCGGGTGATCGTTGATGGAGGCCTCGGCCTCGGTTGAATGTTGCTCCCCGATATATCCTGGGTAAAAACGTCCCCACCTGCCCAGAGTTGTCATGCACATGCGCAATGACAGGAATCGATTTGTTGTAATGCGCAGCTCCACGAGAGGCATTGCCAATCGTGTTTTGGAATTTGTAATGCTGTAAACAGAATGACAAATAAATGGCTTTCTCATGCGGCTTCCCTTGCCAACCAAAAGTGTACTGCAGAGGGAAACTTGTCATTCACAGCAACCAAAACTTGGAGATTTGTGTGGTCGTAGTAAGTTTACAGTTTACACGTAAATCGGAACACAATGCTGCAAAGCAGCACGCAGGCTTTCGGTTCTCCTGAACACTGAAACCATTGCAGCTGTATAACCCTGCACTATACATCATCCAGTCGCTATTACTGGGCGAAGAGGTCGTGCTAATATTGCCTTGAGTTTTTTCGTGCACTGCTTCTGCTCCTGATAGTCGTCCGGCACCATGGTTTATTTGTTCGCCCGCGTACGCAAAGCTTTCTCCGCTAGAAGATGCTCCGCCGTTCTTGTTGTTCATGCTGGTGGGGTACGCGGACGTGCCGTAGTTAGAAGTAGTGCTACTAGCGCCGCAATACAATTGCTGCTGATTCATGATTGCAAGACCCGGGGAAGAAGAGGAAGGTCCGGAAGAAGATGCTGCGTTGACGAAAGTTGATGCATTTTGCTGCTGGTTTATATTTTGTCCGTCCTTGTTTTGTCCAGCCGCGAGCATCATCGCCTGCTGTTTATGCAATACAAATCTGCCACCGTACATCAGCTTGTGCAACACGACGCATGAACAAATGCAGAGCACGTGAATTGTTTACTTATAAAGACTTCCCCACAGAACTGAACAAGCATGCAAGTTGTGTTGAGGCTAAAGGGAATCCCTGTAGTTTATCGAGACCAGTTGATATACGTCAAGGTCGTGCAGAAGTACAATATACGCGGCTAAATTTGCTGTGTAGTTCTCATTTCATACTCTGCTGCCTGTTGATATCCCCTTTCAAACGCAGAAATCGCAGCCTGGTGGTAGTACTCTTGATTGTTGGCGGAGCGGGCCACACCTGGTTGCGCCAACGGGGACGGCGCGATAAAATTTGCGTCAACCGCCGGACTGCTCGAAAGAGCGTTCACTCTAGTCATCGATCCTGAAGTCGTCGTGCTGAATGCAGCTCCCGGGAGTGTTCCTTCCTGTGCTGGTGGTCTTGCAAATGCCATGACACTACTCTCAACAGCATCTTCAGTGGTCGCAGTAGAAGCAGATGAATTGTTGTTGATCAGAACATGCGGCGCAACGTCAGGCGGCAGCGGTGCGTGGCCCATCAGTCGCATGGCCTCCTCATATTGCTCGTCTGGGTCTAGGTCATGATCGCCCTCGTCCGCACAGGAAGACGACACTCACTGCAGTTGCTGAGGACAAGTTGTTACCAGGATAGAAATTTTGGTTGAAATCATTATTGCTCCAGTACGTGTTGTACGTCGACTCTTGCAACATCAGACCACCTCCCTGCTTTGGTGTCCCCAACATCTTCGCAGCTGCAGTACTACTATTTCCGGCGGTAACGGCAGTCAAATGGAGTGGTAACGTGGGAGGCTTTTGGTTTTGATTTTTCTTCTCCTCGTCCTCGCCGGCGCAAGTAGTTGCACTACCAACATTCCGCCATTTCTCAATAGCCTCTCGCCAGTCGTCTCGTTCCTTCTCAGATTTGGTTTTCTGCAGATCGACTTCTCCTTCAATTCATGCAGATTTGGTTTTCTGCAGATCTACATGGGGTAGTAAAGCTTCTCCTTCAATTCAAAGGACTCGTAGGCGTCGGGGCGTTTGTTTATGCAGTGGAGAAGCATCGCACTTCTAGTGGTAATTGAAATACAAAGTAGTAGCTCCTGCTTAGCGTGGCAAATATGATTTGTGTTGCTGTTTCAGGTACAAGGAGGAGGTTTGTCACGCATATCTGTAATTAGAAGTACGATTACGATGCTTTTGCTGAATGCATATTGTTCGCTGCTCTTCGGTTCTGCCGGAGTCGTTGCGAGTGAGAGTACTTGGAGTTTGGTTGCGGGAAGAGTTTGATCTTATCATTATCTCGAACGGGTTTAGTACTATCTGTAGTCATGGTTGTGTCGGTTGTGGCTCTGGCCTNTGCGTGGCCCATCAGTCGCATGGCCTCCTCATATTGCTCGTCTGGGTCTAGGTCATGATCGCCCTCGTCCGCACAGGAAGACGACACTGCAGTTGCTGAGGACAAGTTGTTACCAGGATAGAAATTTTGGTTGAAATCATTATTGCTCCAGTACGTGTTGTACGTCGACTCTTGCAACATCAGACCACCTCCCTGCTTTGGTGTCCCCAACATCTTCGCAGCTGCAGTACTACTATTTCCGGCGGTAACGGCAGTCAAATGGAGTGGTAACGTGGGAGGCTTTTGGTTTTGATTTTTCTTCTCCTCGTCCTCGCCGGCGCAAGTAGTTGCACTACCAACATTCCGCCATTTCTCAATAGCCTCTCGCCAGTCGTCTCGTTCCTTCTCAGATTTGGTTTTCTGCAGATCGACTTCTCCTTCAATTCATGCAGATTTGGTTTTCTGCAGATCTACATGGGGTAGTAAAGCTTCTCCTTCAATTCAAAGGACTCGTAGGCGTCGGGGCGTTTGTTTATGCAGTGGAGAAGCATCGCACTTCTAGTGGTAATTGAAATACAAAGTAGTAGCTCCTGCTTAGCGTGGCAAATATGATTTGTGTTGCTGTTTCAGGTACAAGGAGGAGGTTTGTCACGCATATCTGTAATTAGAAGTACGATTACGATGCTTTTGCTGAATGCATATTGTTCGCTGCTCTTCGGTTCTGCCGGAGTCGTTGCGAGTGAGAGTACTTGGAGTTTGGTTGCGGGAAGAGTTTGATCTTATCATTATCTCGAACGGGTTTAGTACTATCTGTAGTCATGGTTGTGTCGGTTGTGGCTCTGGCCTGGTGCGCTTCGGCCTGCTGGCCTGTTGTATTTAGCTCTTCACCGGTGATCATGCTAGTATCGCCTGCGATGCTGCTGGAAGTGCTTGCAAGAATACTGTCGCCAAGAATTACACCTCCCCCGTCTTCCTGATCCTCAAAACAAAAATCTTGGCTCTCTTCCTCCACGTAGTCATCCCTCATTTCTTTCGGAAACTCGGGCATAGTCGTGATTTCCCTTTTCAGCATGATGTTGACCTCCTTGCTCGACGTTGTAATCACTCGACTCGGGATCAGGCCGCGTTTCCAGATACGTCTATCTATGTATTTATTTTTGCATTACAAATATGACCTGCCAGCTTTTTTCTCTGGGATAATAGGTAGAAGTGGTTGACGGTCCAGGAAGGTTCTGGTGGTTGCTGAGCTTCATCTCCGACACTCCCGTTCTCATCTTGCTGCTCTTCTTCTTGATCTTGTTCAACAGGGGCCACAACTATTTCTTTTCTTCTGTCGTTCCTTGCTCCCTTCATCTGCGTCGTGCTGGTTACTTTCACTTCACGCTTCTGCGTTGTTCCTTGTCCTGCGAAGGCGGGGCCAACATCTGCAGTAGAGACAGAAAAAACCCCAGCGCCGGGGCCGTGAGAGCGGTCGTGCTCGTGTGGTGTGGTGGGTGAAGATACTGTAGCAGAAGGGGTCGAATTGGTCAACACCACGAGCCGGCTTTCATCAACTGCAGCTCCTGCAGCTCCGCGCAAGTTCGACTTCTTCCGTCGTGGAAGATTTTTCGGGTCTGCTTTTGCTGGTGTTGCACCTCCTTGTGCTGCAGCACCTCGTGTTGCAGCATCTCGTGTTGCAGTTGCACCACTTATTTGATGATGCATTGTCCTCTCACCTCGGCCTGGATCAACATCTTCGCCTGCGGCGAAGGAGAGATCTTCTTTGTTTGTTGATGTCGTAGAAGTTCTAGTTCCAACGTCGTCCACAACTGGTGGAGAACGCTGATCTCGAAGTCCTGGAGCTACTGTTCCTGCCCGTCGTCCTGCATCAAGTAGAACATCCTGCGCAGCAACATCGGATTCAGATTCCCCAGTGGATTCTGCGTCATTATCTTCTTGCGACTGGTCGTCGTTGTCGTGTAGTGGTGGTTCAGGTTCTTCTTCTTCTAGTTCTTCCCCTGGTCGTTCTACTGCTTCTTCCGCTTGTTCATCCTCCTCGGACCCAGTCTCGACTGAATCCTCCCCCTGGAGGCCCTGGTCGTGGTCGAGGCCGTCTTCGTCCAGATCCTCGTCCAGAAAGTCCTCCTGCTCTTGTTGTGACCCCGGTATTTTTGTCGTTGTTGTTCCACCACCTGTGGACAACGCTTTCTTCGCACCGCCTCGCAAGTTGAACTTCTTCTTGTTTTCCACTGGTTGTACTAACTGATTTTCATTCTTGACGTGCTCTTGCTCTTGACGTGATCTTTCTCGTTCATCTCGTTTGTTCATTTTCTCATCTTGCTCCGTTCTTGGTCGTGTCGCAGCATCTTCCAGGAACGCAACTCTGCTGGTGCCAGTCACGGCAGTTTGAGCTTGCCTCGCGCTACCTCGCAAGTTCGATTTCTTTGATGTGCGCGTGCTGCGAGAAGTAGCGCCGTCCACGTTCGTTATTGTTCTCGATGTAGAAGTTTCGTGAGGGGATGCTCTAGTCGACGAGGCGGAGATGACGTCCTCCGTGAAGATGCTGTCGTTCTTCTTCTCGTTCTGGGCAGCTGAAGATGGTCCTCCAGGAGCTTCCTCCACCGTCGCCGCTCCAGTGGAGGAAAAGGTGGTCAGCAAAAAACTGGTGGCAGGTGTCAAGTCTTCTTCAACAGGAACAGCCTCTTCTCGTTTCGCATCTACTTGTACGTGTGCAGTTTCAGCTTGTCGTTGTTGTACCACATGACCTCCTTGTTCGACGTTGTAATCACTCGACTCGGGATCAGGCCGCGTTTCCAGATACGTGCTCGCGTGCCACTCCGGGGGCGCCAGGAGGTGGTCGTCTTCCGTTGTCGAGTCGTCGTTGTGCGCGAAGGCGCGGCTTCCGAAGTGGTAAGTACTCGAGCCAATCCAGCGCATCTGCCTGGCCGCTGCGGAAAACTTCTGCCCGCAGCAAGTTCTGGCAGGGGGATCCGGATCCGCTCCTCGCCTCCATCTATCAGAGTGTAAGTACCTCCCCCCCTCGTGTTCCCTCTCGGATCATGTATCACATCACGACAAACAGCAATACAAACTTCGGCAAGTAGAAAAAGAATCAATGCGGGGCTACTACTTATTTGCATGACAAATTCGCCCAGGATAGTACGTGCTGTTTGGGCTGCCAAAAGTGCCATCATCATCATGTAGTGGACACCCGCAGCCAGCGCCACAGGTCAAGGATCCCCTCCCCGGGGGGTGGGCGAGGAAGTGCCAACAGGCAGAGGGTGGATTTTGTATTTTGGATGACACACGCGGGGGAGGGGGAGTTGTGCACAGTCGTCATACGATCTCTGCCTTGTCCAGAAGGAGGTTCCCGTTGGCGTCCAGGAGCTCGAACGCTGGGAGCAGGCCCGTTGCGTAGACATCAACATGAAAAATCCCCCCTCGTCCCCATGTTAAAGTGGAAACTTCTGATGCTGATTTGTGGCCACAGATCATGTTTGTCTTGCCTATAGGGTAAGTAATCATAGGAGCCATGTGGCGCATTCGACAGCCAGTCTGTCGCGCGCTTTCGACTACTACAAGAAGATGAAATCTGTTTATTGCCATGCGTAATTGCTAGCCTTCTGCATACGCAAAACGGCCAAGAAAATCCCGCCAAGCACTTTCTGCAAGACAAATCTGATTTGTGTACGCAAATCCAGCATCAGAAACTTCCTTTTGATATGGGGAGGGGGGATCATCTTCCCTTCTGATAGTAGAGGACCAGAAAGCTGCGCCACGAGCACGACCGCGTACGGTCCCACATTTGAAGCGCGATCCGCATGCCGTGGGGTGTTATTTGGTACTCACGCAGGAAGTGCCGCCGTAAAAATCCACCCTGCCACCGCAGGCTCCGCAGGGCGTCTTGGTTGTTGCCTCGCACGGAAATGTCGCAGATATTCAGTGCAAAAGCATCGCACTCGTACTAATTCAGTGCTTTTATACAATTTTCCTTTTTAAGGCGAATCCACACGACAAATGTATATTTTTTGTAAATCAACAATGCGAAGCCAATTATTCGTAATGCATTGTATGCTAGTGCGATTATACTTTTGCAATGCATAGCGGATCATCATTCGCAAATTTTTACCGGTCAGACTACTAGCATCGCTCGACCGTGGGAGAAAGTCGGCCAGCTTCCCGTGGAAACTTATCCAGTGCAAATATGTCTGGGTCTGGAAGACTCTGAGATTTGTCATGCAGTTTTTCCAAGCGGCCCCGCCAAGTTTCGTTTGGAATGCAGGGCTTAGCGTCACAGGATCTGCAGCCCCTTTGTGATGCCAGTTCTGCATGAGAGATGCCCTCTCAGCATGACCAGAAGTGAGCACCTTTTGCAAGTCACGCAACACAGATTTTTGTATAATCCCGCCGCAACGTGCATCACAAGTTCGCATCCTTTTAGACCCAGACATATTTGCAATGCATAAAACTGTCGTCCAACCCAAACGCGAATCGAGTGATGGCGTCCAGCAGGCCGTATCCTGAGCAACAACGTCCCCACCCTATAGTCAAGTTGCTGGCAAATCTGCAATACAAATCTCCAAGTTTCAGCTGCCGAACATGACAAGCTTGGGCTTGTAGTCTAATAGTTAGTTTAGCTAGTGCAAAAGCATGAAGACAAATTGACTATCTTATCCTGATTCCAGCATTACAAGAAACTCCGCGGTAGCATTAGATAGCAAATGGCTGTCATGGGGCTGCGCATCATCATCATGATCATCATCATGAGAGACATTTGATTTTAGGCTTGCGGATTTGCATGACACCTATGGGGTGGGCATGTTTTTCTTCAGGATAAACCGCTGTCGGTGTTCTCGTCGTAGTTCACATCATAATCACGACGGCTCCCGCGTGTAGCAGTGGTATTTGGTGTAGCCTGTGAAGCAATAGAACTTCCCGGTATAGTTGCAGCAACGTCGTGGTCCTTCGCTGGCCCACTTCCCTTTATTTCGTTTTCCCGGTCGCAGTGCTTCCCCCATTCGATACCGTCCAGAAACCCATCCTTGTTGGTGTCCGCCGAAACGGGGCACCCCCACTCGACCTGCTCCGCCTTGTCCAGCAACAAGTCCTGATTGCGATCGCGGTCTTGGAACGCTTGCAACCGACCAGGTGGGCAGTAAAGGTTTTTCAAAAAAGGGGCCCAGCGCCCGGTCACTCGTCGCGTGCGCAGCGCTAGATCGGCATCGTACGCGGTCAGGCCCCATCTCTCCGGAAGTAACAACGCCAGCGTCTCGCTTTGCTGGTCCAGGTTACTTTTTCCGATCTCCGTGTGGACGAACGCATCCAGATTGTCCACCAGCCCTTGCAGCCTCAAACTGTGCTGGACCAGTATTTTCCACGGGGGAACGACGAAGGACGGGGTGGAGATGTCGGTGACATTGCCGCTACAGGAGACGCATCCACTGCAAAAGCAAATCGCACTCGTCGTACTAATTGCAGCTCTGCATGATAACGACGTAGGTATCCATTGCTTCCTAAGGTAAGAACAAGTCCGCATTCATTTACAAGTTTTGTTTTTCCTGCTAAAAAAGTAAAAGATTGTATGTCTGTACTTAAAAT
>CAJINV010000001.1:1104605-1369766 GCA_905178155.1 Amoebophrya sp. A120 | reverse complement strand
ATCATCATCATGAGAGACATTTGATTTTAGGCTTGCGGATTTGCATGACACCTATGGGGTGGGCATGTTTTTCTTCAGGATAAACCGCTGTCGGTGTTCTCGTCGTAGTTCACATCATAATCACGACGGCTCCCGCGTGTAGCAGTGGTATTTGGTGTAGCCTGTGAAGCAATAGAACTTCCCGGTATAGTTGCAGCAACGTCGTGGTCCTTCGCTGGCCCACTCTCTATACTGAAATAAGCGGCAATCCTGCTTTCTTTGCGGAAATCCCGGTCTCGTCCATTGCGCTTCCTTAATCTGGCATAGGGCCTGAACTAAAATTGGCAAAGCATGCGCATTTTGGGCCGCGTCTTCTCCAGCCAATGGCTGTAGAAAATAAAACTTCGTGGCCATAGAATCAGCCTCTGCTTCCAGGAGGTCGATTCTATGCCTCCGGAAATTTCGCGACCATAAAATCAACCTCTGCTTCCAAAAGGTTGACTCTGTGTCTGCGAAAATTTCGGAGCAATCAAATCAACCTCTCCCATATCCTGGATTCTAGATTTGCAAAAGATCAACCTATTCCCGGGCATAGGTCGTTTTTATGTGCGACGAAATTCAGGATCTTGCACTGTGGCCGTGATTCTAAATTTCTCCACACATAAAAACAACCTCCCCCCCGGAATAGGTTGTTTTTATTTAAATCTAGAATCCAAGATATGCAACGGAACGTCGCCCCCATCCCGGGCCAGCGACCGCCTCGCCGTGTCACGCAGCGCGTGTTCGACATGCAACGGAACGTCGCGCCAGCCCCCGGCCCACCGCGTCGCCCTGTCACGCAGCGCGTGTGCGACAACACGCGCGCCGGAGCGCAGGAGAGGCTGGGTCTAAGGTCTCGAGCCGTGAGTATAAGTAGGATCCCTGAGTGTAGGACAAGGACAGTTTTAAAAAAATAGTGTAGGACTCCCATGCACCTAAAACGGCCGAAATAAAGCTAGGGCGACACGGCGGCCGCTAGGTAGCCCGGTCCGGAAACTCGTTGGCGGAAGGACGTTGCGACGGGCGCAGCCTCTTGCTTGGCAGGGCTACTGGGGTGGCCCATGGCCTTTCCTACTTACTTGTGGCCTTTCTTGGTCTTGCCTCTTTCGCAGCGCTTTCGCGAGCGGTTTCGACTTTGCAGCTGCCAGCTTTTGGCTATGGTGCGTAGTGAAAGGCGGTCAGCTTACAAAGGAAAGGACTTCTCCTCTCCAAATACCGAGGCCCTGCTCCCCAAATGCACTCACAGTGCTGCGGCGGCCCTTTGTAGTAAATATTTTCCGCTCTGTCCCAGGCCAACAGAGGCGCAAGTTCGCGGGGCATGGATTTCGCAGGACTTTGCGGCATTGCCGCTTATTTGCAATAGAACTTCCCGGTATAGTTGCAGCAACGTCGTGGTCCTTCGCTGGCCCACTNGCATGGATTTCGCAGGACTTTGCGGCATTGCCGCTTATTTGCAATAGAACTTCCCGGTATAGTTGCAGCAACGTCGTGGTCCTTCGCTGGCCCACTTCCCCTGTGTATCAGGTAGTAGAAGCAGATACTTCAATAATTTAAGCAGATTGCCCGGCGCCAGAGAAGCTGCGGCTGCCTTGGCGAGGGCAGGGGAGAGTGCGTCGCCGATCCATCGCACAAGGCGGCCGGCTGCTTGTAAGAAAACCGGGCGCCACTACTGCAGAGTTAACTCCATCCAACGAAGGTCGACCCCTACACCGCCAGGGGCAAAAAGTTGCCGCGTGACCATGAGTTTTGATTTTCCAGAAACAACACAACGAAAAAATGTAGGGCGAAACGTGGCGCGCCTCAATCAAATTCTTCGGCGCGCGCCGAAAATAAGAAATCGACCCCTCCGCGCGGAGGGGTCGATTTCTTATTTTCGGTTTCTTCGCCCGCCGCTGGCGGCCCAGAAAGAAACAGACCCCTCCGCGCGGAGGGGGCGGTTTGTTTGATAGCCGGACCGCTACCTTTTACCCAGAAAACAACGAAAGTTGGCACTTTCGGAACCTCCGGGTCCTAAAGAAGCCGCCCCCTCCGGGCGGAGGGGCCGGTTTCTTTGTGGGCCGCTAGCGACGCAAGAAGAAGCCGAGCTTTCCTGTCCAACGAAGCACGACAGTTTCACTCAACCCTCCACACGGAGGGCCTAACTTATTGGCTTTGCGAATTGTTTCCGCGACCTGCGCGCGGAACATTTGTTCGCTTTTAATGCTTTCGCGAAGTGGCGCCGCGTCTCGTGCAGTGGCTCCGCGCCGCGGCCGCCAGCTGTTTTTTTTTTATTCCCGGCCACCCTATGAAACGCGCAACACCCCTGCGCCGAAACCTTTGGCGCGCGCGAGTAAAAACGTCGCGGCGGGCTGCTTTGCTTCCGAGCGGCCGCGTGTGCCTCTACGAATGTGCCGTAAAGACTGAAAACGCGACGCCACATCGTAAAACAGGGGCAAGGCAACGCAGGCGCACGAGGTGAGGCTGCATAGCGCAAAAATGAAGATGGAGCACCATCATGGTGAGGCTAAAGAATGCGCCTGCTCCAACAAAAATACTAGAAGCAGGTCAGAGGGCAACTGGGGCAGCAATGCCGAATTTTGTTGGCTGGAGGGGCCGACCGCCCTTCTCAGTCGCCCTCTCTAATATCCCTATCGGCCCAAGCGAGTGCGTAACCCTCGCGCAAGCGGATTCAGCGGTAAGCTTCTCCAGCATGCAGCCAGGACGTCATGGGGAGTGCCACCTGGACCTGCTACCTTGACGACCAAGGCTTGACCTTCGTCCTCACAATGCCAAATAAAATGATAAAAAGCGGCAACTTTTGGATCTGCTTAAATTCGCGAAGTATCTGCTACAATTTCCTTCTGGTGAGTAGTTGCAGCAACGTCGTGGTCCTTCGCTGGCCCACTTCCCTTTACTAGCAATCGAACACCGAGAACACAGCCCCACTAGATAGCAACTGCCAACAGAAACAACTACAGGAAAAAGCGAGACAAAAGCAATGAAGCCAACAACTATCAGGCGAGAGCGGGAACGTCCCACCGTGGTTAACCACCGCAAGCCCCAAGTGCGCCTTTGGCGCCTGTCGTGTGGGCGTAGTGTGGCGTGGGCATTATATTGCTTCGCATGGGGGAGCAGCCAACCCGGACGCAGCACTGCCGGGAAGGTCTAGCGGTTGCGCAAGGCGCCCGCCTGAGGCCCCACTTCAGGACCGGAGCCGCCCGGCGGCCCCACTCCGACCTCCTGGCCCGGTCCTCCGACCTCCTGGCCCCGTCCTCTGACCTCCTGGCCCGGCCCTCCGAGCTCCCTCCTTTCGTCCCCCGACCTCCACCTCCTGTCCTCCGACCTCCTCCTCCTGTCCTCCAGCCTCCTCCTCCTGTCCTCCGACCTTCTCCTCCTGTCCTCCGACCTCCTCCTCCTGTCCTCCGACCTCCTCCTCCTGTCCTCCGACCTCCTCCTCCTGTCCTCCGCCCTCCTCCTCCTGTCCTCCGACCTCCTCCTCCTGTCCTCCGACCTCTTCCTCCTGTCCTCCGACCTCCCCCTCCTGTCCTCCGGCCTCCTCCTCCAGCCCCCCCTCCGACCTCCCCCGCGTGTGCCCGCCCCGGGGAGGATGGAAGGCCCCGGGGAGGAGGATGGGAGGCCCCGGAAGAGGATGGGAGGCCCGAGAGAAGGATGGACGGACCCGGAGGAGGATAGGAGGTCCGGGAGGAGGATGGAAGGCCCCGGAGGAGGATGGAAGGCAGCGGAGGAGGATCGCAGGTCTGGGAGGAGGAAGGGGGTCCCGGAGGAGGAAGGAAGGCCCGGGAGGAAGATAGATGGAAGGTCCCCGAGAAGGATGGAAGGGTGGGTGGGGAGGAGGATGAGCGGCCTCGGAGGAGGATTGAGCGAGGGCCCCGGAGGAGGCTGGGAGGTCCGGGAGAAGGATGGAAGTCTCCGACGGGAGGACCAAAGGCCGGGGAGGAGGATGGGGGATCCGGGAGGAGGCTGGAAGGTTCCGGAGGGAGGACCAAAGGCCGGGGAGGAGGATGGGTGGTCCGGGAGGAGGATGGGAGGGCCGGGAGGAGGATGGAAGGTTCCGGCGGGAGGAGGAAAGGCCGGGGAGGAGGATGGAAGGAAGGTCCGGGAGGAGGATGGTGGGTGTCGTCGGAGGAGGATGCGCGCTCTTTATGTTGGCAGGTGCTTGTTGTTTGGGGTGGCTGTTTTTTGTTCTCTATTGCAGCAACGTCGTGGTCCTTCGCTGGCCCACTTCCCTTTATTTCGTTTTCCCGGTCGCTATCAAATGTAAAAATGTCTGGGTCTGGAAGAGTGCCAGACTTGTCATGCAGATTTTACATGACATATGACGTCTGTAATGCATCGCCTGGCATCACAGATTTTTAGCGGGCTTTCTGATGCCTATCCCGCATGAGAAATACCCTCTCCATGTAGCACAAACTGGACCCTTCTTGCTGGTCGTGCAATACAGATTTTTTTAGAATGCAGAGACAGCATGACAAGTTGCATTCTTCCAGACCCAGACATTTTTACATTTGATAGTCGCAGTGCTGCCCCCATTCGATACCGTCCAGAAACCCATCCTTGTTGGTGTCCGCCGAAACGGGGCACCCCCACTCGACCTGCTCCGCCTTGTCCAGCAACAAGTCCTGATTGCGATCGCGGTCTTGGAACGCTTGCAACCGACCAGGTGGGCAGTAAAGGTTTTTCAAAAAAGGGGCCCAGCGCCCGGTCACTCGTCGCGTGCGCAGCGCTAGATCGGCATCGTACGCGGTCAGGCCCCATCTCTCCGGAAGTAACAACGCCAGCGTCTCGCTTTGCTGGTCCAGGTTACTTTTTCCGATCTCCGTGTGGACGAACGCATCCAGATTGTCCACCAGCCCTTGCAGCCTCAAACTGTGCTGGACCAGTATTTTCCACGGGGGAACGACGAAGGACGGGGTGGAGATGTCGGTGACATTGCCGCTACAGGAGACGCATCCACTGCAAAAGCAAATCGCACTCGTCGTACTAATTGCAGCTCTGCATGATAATGACGTAGGTATCCATTGCTTCCTAAGGTAAGAACAAGTCCGCATTCATTTACAAGTTTTGTTTTTCCTGCTAAAAAAGTAAAAGATTGTATGTCTGTACTTAAAATGCAATACTTTTAGTACGAAGATGGCGATTATTTCGTTTATTTGCAATGCATAAGAAGTCGAGTAGCTCCGCCGTGGTTGGTCTTCTTGCAGAGTAGAAGTCTTGCGGATAATTTTCCTCGACGGGAAGATACTGTTTGTAGTAGTTGTACTGCATCCATTGTTTTGTCTCGTCGAACGTGGCCGGCACCACCTGTCCTTGCTCGCCGACAGCTTGCATCCAAGAAAAAAACGCTGTTGGTGTAAATTTGTGATGCGCAACATGCAAGATAATTGCGTCTGTCATGCTTGGCATGCATCGTAGGGCCCATGAAAGGGCGTTTTCACGTACTATTTGCGCATGACACGTTTTTGCTGTCATGCCAGACAAATTTGTAATGCTGTTCCTCCAAAAAAGTTACACCTACAATATTTTTTTCTTGGATAGCTTGTTGCTCCAATTCACTCGCTGCTGGAGAAAACGCGTCTTCTAGTACTTGATCCGCGTTACTTTCTATCCTGTGTAAGAACTACGTCGCTCGCACCCCAGAGTTGAGTTGGAAATTCAGCAACAGAAGTTTTGGGAGTTGTCCTCACGCGGGGCGGTTTATTCCTGTGTATTCTGTATTGCAGTGCAGTTTGGCAGGGACAGACGCATCTTCACAAAGCCATATTTTATTTTTATCATAAATCCTATATATATCCACTTGCTCTTCACAGTGAAGACTTCACTTCCGGTATTTTATTTACAAATGCTGAAACTAGACGATAACGACATGGAAAAAATGCCTCTCATGGGGTGCGCACTGCAGGCGTTCCACTCCATTTTTCCTGTAAGTGCAAATCTGCATGACAACTCTGGAGTAGACGCGTTTTTCTGGACGATATTTTCGCTCGTTTCGGCGTCACGACTTGTCGACAAAGCAGCCTCGTGGTCCACCACGAAGATGCGGTTTTGGTTTTGCTGCTGCTTCTTGCTGTGCACAAGGTTCTTCACTATGCACCATCCTGTGTTGGAAAATAAATTTCCGCCACCAGACACCACCAGGACCACGGAGCAGAAAGAACTTCTCGCTTTATTGACTCGCATTTTATTTTTGCGCGGAGAGGAGTGCTGTTGATTCAGGAGGACGAGGTTGCTGGTAGAAGTTATGCAGTACGAGGATTAATATCCCCGCGACATAAGTTCTTAAGGTAGCAGCCGGCACCGGCCACCAGAACAAAGAACTTGGATATGGAGTCGTAGGATGTTGTAGCTGTAGCCCTAGTAGCCGCTTTTTAGTTGTTTCGCGGTTGAGAGCGAGTCACCGAAAAATTGGTCACCGTACCTGTTTTTTGAAGCCGTTGATGCACTTCGAAGCAATCGTTCACAGAGACTGATACTGTAAACTACAGGGTCTGACCGAAGCAATGAATATGCAATGACAGTTGTAGAGAGGCATAATCGTCTTGTGTGTCTGGTTTTGCCAGAAAAGCGGCACAAAAAGCGAAAGTACGTGTAGACAAGGGCTCATGTTGCCCGCGGTTTGCTTGCCGGAGTCAGGTTTGGAGACGGGAAATCAGGCCTGCTCGGATCTTGTGTTCTTGGGTCATCTTTGCTTTCCCCGACCGGGTGGACCCGCATCTTCTTGGCCGAAACAATTCTTATCCATTCCTCAACATCCGCACGATAGATCAGTTTCGTACTAAGTAGTGTGCCGCACACTCATCGCTTTCGTAAATACGTAAACGAAAAACGACAAGAAGCAGGGAATGAAGCTGCTCGACGAGGACCCTGAATAAATAAATAGTCGCTTCTCTCGTAACGTAACAACACCGGTCAGCTATTCTTGTCGTGGTAACTAAGCACACACTCTCACACACACTCAGAGTCACACACACGAAGAACGCAACCCGAAATAAATCCGCAACGATCTCGGCCCTGCTCACCAATGTCGGGTAAGATAAATTCAGGAATGCGTATCTGTGCGAGTGAGAATTTGATTCCTTCTTGATGACACAAATTCTTTGTGACATAAACAATTGATTCCTGTCTGTGAACCTGCTCATTGACCAAATGCGACGTAGTAGTTGCTCCTTTAGCTGCAGCTCCCCGACCGCGGTAAATTGCTTTAGCTGTAGCTCTATGAAATGCAAAAGTGTCTGGGTCTGGAAACTTGTGATGCTGCAATGTGCATAATAAAAACACTTCCGAATGCAGTCCGGCATGACAACTTCCCAAAACGCTTTCTCATAGGCAATCCGCATGAGAAACTGCGTTTTTGCATGACAAAGGAGGCTGCGACTTTTCCTTTTGTTAGTGACGCAATACAGATTTTCTAGGTATGGAAAGCTAGCATTACAAGTTCCAACCTTCCAGACCCAGACATTTTTACAATCCATAAGCTCCCCTACATATCCCCGAAGTTGTAGTGATCGTCGTCGATGGTTGCAAACAAGTCGCACTCGTCGATGAGATTCTCCCATAGCTTCTTGATTTCCTCGGTATGCATTACAAAAGTACTGCATCGTCCTAGTATAATCAGCATGACATCATCAAATTCTTTCAGTCAAGAACTAGATATTTTTTCATGCAGATTCAGGTGGCCAACCAAATTTGTCATGCATTGTTGATGCGACTAGTAGTACTAAAGGTACGATACTTTTGCAGTGGATATTCGGGACTGTATTGCGATTTGCAGTATGCTTCCACCTCCGCATAAGTTCCACCCGTTTCGCCCTTAGCCTTCAAGCACCTGATGGTAAGTTGTTTCATTCGAATCTAATGAATATTAGAACCAAAAATTAAAATTGTAGAAGTTCGAGTTCCATCACGAAATATAAAGTAGAAGTTCCATCCTGCTTGCTAAGCGGAAAACAACAACAAACAACAAGGAGTATGCTGAATGCAAAATAATACTCTTGCATCAGGGCTTTCAGCTCCTTTGTTGGGGCGGCTGGTGGTGGCGCCGCAACGGCCGTGCTAGGAGCGGCAGCCGTGCTGGGTGCCGCTGGCGTTGCGTCTGTCATGGTGACATCCCCAGTTGCGGTTGGTGGCACAGCAGTGGGTGCCGTTGGACTCGGTCCCGGCTGCGACTGCGAAGCGGGCGCGCTGGTACTATCGGATTTAGCTTTACCTGGAGTTGTTTTGTTCCGAAATCTTCACAGCATCAAAGCGATTCGTCCAGAGCTGATCGGTATCGAATTCCATTCTCACGGATGCGAGACGAACGGGGAGGAGGAGGAGAGGTTGTAAGTACTGGTCAGGGCCTAGATGAAGATACTTAAAAATATGAATTCTTACCTTTTATGTAGGTCAACGCGGTGTATGCGACGTCAGCAAAGTGGTGGGCAATGTCGTCGCCCTTTGCTACATTGATGTGCTGTGCAGAAAGTTGTACCTCGTCCTTCCTTATGCATTGCAAATATGTACTAGTCTGGGTCTGTAAAGTAAGTGGATGCAAACTTGTGATGCACGAACTGAATCACGCAAAATGAATTATTTGTGTTGCATGCGCGGCGCCAGAAGTTGCTGCCCATCTCTTGCAACCCAAATATCGAATTTATTCTCATGCAATTGCAATTCAGGCATCAAGAGGCTTGCGCAATAAAGGCAAAAATTGAAATGCTTTTGCGTACAATCCGGACCATCTACGTGAAGATCGAAACGCTGCACAAAAATCCATCGTGCAGACCAAGAAGTTGACATCTTTGCATTCGATATTTCTTGTGCGCAGCGAGCAAGCCACTCGAATGTACATTTTCTCCTTAATCTATCGACTGAAAATATTGAAACTGCTACAGGCTCAACTTGTGTCCTCGCGGAACTTCATCTCTGAGAATGAACGTCTTGATGTTTTGTCATGCTCAAGAACATCTACAAACAGATGCAAGGAGGGGAAAGATCTTCTCTTTGTTCAATGCTTCTGACATCAAGTCGCAGCTTTTCCTAGTAGGGAGCGGAATGCTAAGTCCTCTGCAACGGTTCCTGTTTAAGACGGATGCCAGTTACAGTAACAGTTTTTTTTTTTGGGGATATAATATCGCCGATTACCGAATAGTCTGCGGGTTGCCCGAACCTTAAGAAAAACAAGTTCGTGTTTGATGTCATATTAGGTCGTCACTAAATAAAACACAAACAAGAAAAAGCCAGAAAGTATCTATTAATTGAACATATTTAGAAGTACATAATTCCTATTGCAATGTTGACAAGAAACGCAGCATTCGCAACACTGTAGTAAGTACCATGTTGCCGTTATTGTGTCCGTATCAAATGTAAAAAAGTCTGGGTCTGGAAGATTCTGAGACTTGTCATGCACGTTTTGCATGAGCCATGATATCTGTGATGCATGCCATAGCATAACAGATTTTTTGAGGGCTTCTTGATGCCTATCCGCATGACAAATGCCGAAGCCGATGCCCTCGCCGCGTAGCAAGAATTACATTCCCATTGCTGCTCATGCAATACAGATTTTTTTGGAATCCAAATGCAGCATCACAAGTTGCAATCTTCCAGGCCTAGACATTTTTACATTTCATAGTCCGTTGAGTCATCGAGCACCATCTCCGTCATTTGGCCGCCACGCTATCCGGAGTAAAAACGTCCCCACCGCAGAGTTGTCATGAAAATCTGCATGCTCAAAGCGTTTCTCATGCGGACGAGACCCATGCTGAGAAGCGTTTATTTCTAGTGGTGTCTTGAGCTTTGTGGTGCTCGAATCAGCACGACGCGCAAGAAGCTCTGCGATGCTGCTGCACTAGCTCAACACGACTACACTGCACTAGCTTAAATTTGTCATGCGCAACAACTACCACGGCTTGTTGATTTGTCTAGCAGATTTCCCATCTTTACTATGGGGTCGGGACGTTCTTACTCAGGATACACGCTTCAGCGTAACGATTTGGGCCACCAGCATCACTGATTTGGCGTTCACGACGCCGTACACTTTGTACTCTTTGTCATCAACTGTAGTAGTTTCGTATGAATTCAATTTCTGCTGCTCCCTCTCACGCCGCGACGTGCATATTGATTCCTTGCTCGATGAAAGGTAAGGAAAAACATTGAAGCAAAAACGCAGACACTCCAACACATAATTCAGATTCACTTTATTTTACACATTGAAATATTTAAGTGAAAGTTCCCCTAGAAAAATAATTCATCACATTCATTTACCTCGCTCCCCGTTTTTCAGTGCCTTGATTGTGACAGGAAGTGCGAAGTTTTTTTGCCTGGGCGCGTTGCCTATCAACTGTAAAAATGTCTGGGTCTGGAAGATTCTGACACTTGTCATGCACGTTTTGCATTAGCCCTGATGTCTGTGATGCATACCCTAGCAATACAGATTTCCTGAGGGCTTCTTGATGCCTATTCCGCATGACAAATGTCTTCTCAGCGTAGCAGAAATTGCACTCCCTTTGCTACTCATGCAATACAGATTTTTTTGGAATCCAAATGTAGCATCACAAGTTGCATTCTTCCAGACCCAGACATTTTTACATTTGATATTGCCGCCAGCAGCAGAGCTCTGGGACAGTGGCATCATGCCCCCGACTATCGCAAGAAAAAAGTGTTACAGTTACGCATTGTCATGCAAGACCGGCAACACAGACAACCTTTTTCATGCAGGAAATGCTTGGGAACCTCGTTTCCTTCTTGTTTTCCCTTATGATCTTCGCATTACATGTTTACTCTGCCATTAAGAGAAAATTTGTGATGCAGAAACTCCAACAAATGTGTATCTGTAACACTTTTTTCTCATGATACCGACGCCGAACGGAGAGGCGCCGCCGCCCGGAGTACCTGAATTCGAATCAAAGAACGCTTGTATTTGATCATGGCTTTTTTTATATTGCGCAAGGTCGTACCAACTTCAATCTGTATCTGGCCCTCCTGTTTCATGATCACGTGTGGCCCAGCCGTGCCTCTACTGCGTCCACCTCTGTACTATCAACATAAACCCCGGTACCGTCTCCGTTTGGCGAGGCAGCTGGGAGGGCCGCTCCGAACATGCCACCTCCTCCCATTCCGCCCATGGCGACACCACTCAACGGATTCACAAACATTTTGTCTATTTGTTGTCGCTTCAAGTACAAGATCAAACGACAGATATGAAAATTGTCTATCGTGGTCGACGTTGTAAACACACAATTTTCATATTCATGCGCTATGCTACTTACAACTTCCTTTGCTTATTTTCACCTACTGATACAGATACTGGTGATACTGGAATTTTTACTTCTACACAAATTCTGAAGTTCTTTTCGCACTCTATCTTCAGTGCTCTACAACGTGTAGGTGGTAGAAATTACCTGCTCCAGTTCTTGAGCAGTTCAGGTTGAAACGCCGCAGCAGTCTCTATTTGTCCTCACATCGTCATTGTTCTACTTGTTTCATCATGCTCCATTCTATTGGTACACAGCTTTGTCTGACACCATAATTCACACGACTTGCACTTTCTTCCAACCATGCGGTGGTCACGAGTTGAACGACACAGAAGTTTTTTGCGCGAACACTACGTCTATATTTTTGCTTTAACTACATCAAAATCTGTTGAGCAAAACAAGATCCTTTGAAACATGCTTCTTGCCATGAAAAATCTTCATGCTAGTCGTTTGACAACTAGGTAAAGCATCAACATCAACTCAAAAACGCGCGCTCTTTGTGTAGTGCTGCGAGGACCTCCACCGTGTGTTTCTCTTTTATCTTCTTGTAATATCCATGGTCGTGAAAAATAACCTAGTATGTTCGTCGTCTGTCGCATGCCAGCATGCTACTCCTAGAAATAGCTAGATGCGGTTAGTATAAAACGCGCATACGATGATCCTTCACACGCATGATCTTCAGGATGCTGCGAACTGCAACAGTTCTGAAAAACCCGCGTTCACGGGAGCCTTCACCTCGCCAGAGTCAGCAGCTTATGCATTGCAACAGATAATATCGTACAACTGCTCGTACCAATGCCAATAGCACTAGCCATGCATGACAACTACCAATTTTCTTTGTGAGAAAATTTGTCATGCGATTCAACATAGATACTTCCTCGGACGAAGACGATACACTTTTGCACTGTATACAGCTGTCTTTTCATTTACTCCTTTCTCCAGTGGTGGCGGTGGGGGTGGTGAAGCCATCTGTTCCTCCACAGTTCTGGAAGCGGAGGATGATGAAGAAGATGAACTAAGAATGGTCGCACCATTTATTTTTTTCGGGTCGTTCTTTTCCCCGTTCATCCAGAGTAGATCTCCTGACGAAGGGGACGAAGATATCGTATTTAAAAACGTCCCCATCCCACAGTTGTAATGCAAATCTGCATGCTGAGAATGTTTCTCATGCAGAGCCCCATAGAGAAGCGTTTTCTATTCGTGTTTTGGAATTTGTCATGCTCCAATCAGAATGGTATACTAGATCTGTTATGCTGCTGAACTACCTCCAACAGCACTACACTACGAGTCCAAATTTGTCATGCAAAACAGCCAAAACTTGTCGATTTGTCTAGCCGATTCCCCATCTTGACTCTGGGGTGCGGACGTTTCTACATAGGATAGAAGAATTTGAACTGTTTTCGACGTCCCCATTCAGGATTTTTCCCCCGCTGAAGCCGCAGGACCTCCCGCTAGTACTGTTTGTATTCAACATCAACTCGGCGGTAGAACTACAAGTAGCGGTTTTAATTATTTCCTTTGTAGCATCAGTCTTCACAACCAAGACTGCTCCTTCTTTATGCTCCCGCAGCACCGCCTGCACGTCGACGCTCGGCGCGGCCTGTTGATCCAGAGTCACACTGCGCAGCAACGTCGCAAACCGTTTCTGCCGTTCGCTTTCCGCGGCGAGCTTCAGTTTCTGTTCGCGGTCGGGATCGAACCAGAGGGCGGGCCTGCGCGCGTGGTCTTCGTCGTAGAAAGTCATTTGCTGTCGGATGCTCAAGGACAGGTGCAGATCAGTGCCGGAGAGCACATGAGCTGCAGGGGCTTGTAGTTCTTTCATCTTCGTGGAAGGCAGTTTAATACTATTTTGTTGGCCTCTACTGTGGACGTCGTGGTCAGCAATTTTTGGCGTCGTGGTCTCGGTTTGTCGCGGCATCTTCCCAAATGAACCAGAAGTACTGCTTGTTCTGTTCACGACCGCTACTGCATTCAGAATCTCCTGAACTTGAATCTTCAAGTCTTCAAAAGTCGTCTGCTGTCCGCTAGAAAGACGATGATGATGATGACGATGATAATGTCCTCTTGACGTCGTGTCCTCTACTGCCACAGAATTCATCATCATCTCGGTCGTTGTACTACTGCCCCGCCCTCCTCCACTACTTAGCAAGCTCGAGCTGCCCCCGGGCAGCTCTACAACTTCCGCAAATGGGTTTCGGCTCTTTCCAGGCAGCGTGGAAGTCGCGTCGTTATTTGCGGAACGACTACTACCCAGATTGAGCCGCAGTGCACGACCCGCAGTACCCGGCTTCGCTACCTGCAGGGCTGTCTCTATTTGCGTCTCCTGGTTGGTGGTGGCATATAGGGGTTTTGTTCCAACAAAATCTTCCACCTCGTCGTCCAGCCAGTGTGCCTCCCCGTCGCTGCTGTCGTCGTTGATGCGACCGAGGAAACTTTCCCACTGTAGTCCCGCAGAGTTGTTCTTTCCGGACAACTGTAACTGTCCAGAGGGGCCGAGGAACTTTTGAGCGGCTCTTTCGTCCTCCTCATCTTCACTGAGGATCACACTCGACGTCCAGGGATCATCGTCGTTCCAAAGTCGCTTCGGCTTGATCTCCAAATCTTTCCGCACAACTGTAGTACTTCTAGAGGCCGTCTGGTTCGGCTCTCGTTGCTCCACGATCGTTCTTGGAACGATCGTCTCGCTTGTTGGAGGAGCTGCAGCAGGAGCATGTAGTTCTTGACCAGGAAAGATCTTCACCGACATTGGTTGGGCCGCGGCCCTTCCCCTCCCGGCTTGGTGTTGGTGCGAAGCGGGAATATGATCAAAATGGAGCGCACTCGTGGGAAGGTCTCCCTGCGCCACGAACCCCGGGCCGTGCAAGGACAAAAACTGCGATGGAGCGGGGGCCCACGGTGGACCGGCGTATGGGTCTGCTGGCATCACGAAGGACGACAAACCTCCCTGCGAGTAGTGCGAGGAAAAATTCGTCGCGGAGGTGGCGCCAGACGGAATCAAATTCGGTACCCCTGCAGGAGGATGTCGTGCGTGTCCGTAGTTGTCGCTGGTATAATCATTTTGCGCGTTGATGTTGTTCATGTTCCCATTAAAGAACCTCTCTTGTCCTGCCACTCGACCCACGACACCCGGCGGGTTGTAGAACGGTCCGTGCGCCCCTGTCGCCGTCGCAGCAGCTCCTGGCCGCTCTACTTGCGAGTCGGCAATTTCTGCTGCTGGTGGGCGGCCAGAATGATGATTATACACAGAAGTGTCAACATGATCTTCGGGCTGCAAGTTGTAAATATGTTGCCCTTGATGTGGCGCTTGTTGAAAAGAACCGCCCCCGGGCCCGGCATCGGCATGAAGATTTCCATAGCCGTAAAGCGGAGGCTGCACAACGTGCTCTTTCGAGGACATGTAGTTTACCGGCGGTCGCGGGGCGGTGTGAAGATTATTATAGCCCCTACTTGTTCCGGTTCCCCCGGTAGCTGCATTGATTATTCCCACGCGGCCCTCCGGCGGCAGTGTGGACGAAAACGGAGAGTACGCAAAGCCAGGGCCGGGTACGCGCGAAAACGGGGATCCGCCCGAGGAACTGGAAGAGAAGGACTCTTGGTCTGTCTTCGGGGCCATCATCTGCCCGTGTCCGTAAGAACCAATCCACGCGGCGTGCGCCGCGTGGGAAAAAATGCGACAACTCTTCAGAATAGAACTAAGATTGGCCCGCATCTCTGTCACATTCTGTGTCTGTCTTGAAAAAATCTTTTTCGCCCCTAATAAAGTAGCCCCGTCTGGTTTCTCTCAGGGTGGCCAAATTTGGAAAAGCCAAAGGCGGCCGGCTTCTAGCCCCCATCTTTGAGGGCCGCTGCCGCGTCTCGCTTTACAAAAGTGGCCGGGTTTATTGGCAACTCTTCAGAGGGCCGGTCAGATCAGGAAGAAGCCAGGAAAAAGCTCGCCTGGTGCGTCTCGTGGCGTAACTCATGAACCCAGGAAAAAGCTGCGCACCAGATCAGGAAAGGCGAAGCGTTGCAGTTTTTTTACGTAGTCAGATCCTGAATCCTTTTGCCCTTTTTGATGGCTTCAACTTTTGTCAGACCCCTGGCCCAGCCGAGAAATTGGCCTTACTAGCTTCCAGAGACTGAGCGCCCTAGCTTACTAGCTTCCGGCGGCGTACCGCCCGCAAGAGTCAATGAACGCAGGGCAGCATCGCTCGCATTGGCCTTGCTGCGGATCCGGTGAAGCGGAGATCTGATTCTGCAACAAGACACTTTGCATCTTGTTGCAGAATCAGATCCGGAATCGTTGCGCTTTGGCAAAGCTTTCACTTTTGCACTTTTTTCGCGCCACTGTCGCGGCGTTTTCGTTGCGCAATTTGTTTCTCATCGCGGAGAACGCTCGGCAAACCTTCAGGAGAAACCTTCTGAAGAAACTTTCAGAAGAGCCGACATTTCTTCAGAAGAATTCTTCAGAAGGTTTTCAGCCTCCAACCTTCAGAAGACCTTCTTGAAGGTTTTTCGACCTTCAGAAGGTCAAAAAAGGTTGGCCCTTTTTTTTTGCATTTTTTGGAAAAAAGCGACCCTTTTCATTTTTAACCTTCAGGAAGGTTTTGAAAAACTAACCTTCAGAAGGTCAAAACCTTCAAGAAGGTCCAAAGCCAACGCGTGCCAAACCTTCAGAAGATTTTTTTGATCAAAAACCTTCTGAAGGTCAAAGTCAGACCTTCTGAAGGTAATTACCTTCTGAAGGTTCACAAAAAAAAATAAATTTTCGCGGCGCAGGATCTGACTCCCTTTCAACTTTGGTCGTTTTTTGAACTGCTCTTTTTAGAACCTTCAGAAGGTTCGTCGACTCTTCTGAAGAGTCTTCTGAAGAATTTTCTTCTGAAGGTAGTTTTGATTTTTTCCCTTATAGTCCTTCAATTAACTGGGTCTGTCTTCGGGGCCATCATCTGCCCGTGTCCGTAAGAACCAATCCACGCGACTGCGTCGCGGGGCAAGCCTCGTACTTGCTCTTCCCGTCGATTATGAAAGAAAAAAAATATTTGCGCGTCAAGTATTTTCATGTTTGTTGTTGAGGATTGCCTAAGGATAGAGTGCCGAGGTGCTCGTTCAGTTTTGGTTGTCCAGTTTGCGCCTGATCTCTGCTTCTCGCAGCGTCCGCCATAAACTTGTCCTCCTCGTAGCGTCATGTCGTAAATCCACTCGTAGCACAAAAAAAAAATGAGCTTGAGGCGGAGCAGCAACTTCGATCTCATTGCGTTCTGCCGTCCACCGCTTGGAAAAAATCCTCAACAAGAAAACAGAAATACTTGACAGACCCATTCATAATATTTCTTGCATTTAGGAAAAAACAGGTGGCAGTAAAGTGCTTTTGGCGCTCGAACAACAAATCGGCGGCGCAACAGAAAAAGCTCCGAAGCTTCTGAAGATCTTTCTGAAGGTTTTTTGCGCACGTTTTTACAAAAAATCGAGTTTTTAGTTGGGTGCGCGCAACAAAAACACCAAATTGTGTTGGACCTTCTGAAGGTTCTTCAGAAGATGTACCTTCAGAAGACTCAAAAATCAAAGTCTTCTGAAGGTGTGTTTTTTTTATTTTTTTCATTTTTGTCAAAGTGCGACAATTTTCGAAAAACCTTCAGAAGAAATTTTAGTCTTCTGAAGGTTTTTCTTAGTTTTTTTTGATTGTCCTGATTTTGCGTCATTTTTTGAGTTTAAAAAATGGCAGTCTTCTGAAGGTTTCGGACGTCGGCATAAAACGCACTTCTTCAGAAGAATGCCTGCCTTCTGAAGGTTTCAAAAAGTCGTTTTTTTAGTCTTCTGAAGAATTTTTTGTCAAAAAATCGAAAAAATTCTTCAGAAGGTGAAAAAAAACCTTCAGAAGACTGAACCTTCTGAAGGTTGCAAAAAATGAGCGATGATTTCGTTTGCGCGAGCTCATGCTGCGCTTTTTACACTGAAAAATAGCCGGCCAGTTTTTTTGACCTTCTGAAGGTTGAAAATCAAGTTTTTTCCTTCAGAAGCTCTTCAGAAGGTCAAACCTTCAGAAGCTTTGGGAGGAGCAAGTACATTTCTTGCCCCTATAGTATATAGATTAACTGCTTGGTCTGTCTTCGGGGCCATCATCTGCCCGTGTCCGTAAACTGCGTCGTTGTAGGGATTGTTGTATATATGACTGTAGTGAATCGAGGGAATAGGGAGAGCGGAATAGGGAGAATAGGTCAATAGGGAGAGCCGTGGTAAACCTAATTCCCCTTGAATCGCGATGGTATGCTCCGTTTTGGTAAGCCGTAGAACCAAAAAAAATTTCGCGCGCGCATTCATGCACGCGCGCGCGTTGCATCGATTCGAAGGCGAACGAGCACCGCGCGCCCGTTGAATCATCGAAGGAAATTTGAAGTGGCCACTTCAACTTTCCCTCATCGAAGGAAAATCGAGTTGCCCATTTCAACTTTCCCCATCGAGGAAAATTTGAAATGGCCACTTCAACTTTCCCTCATCGAAGGAAATTTGAAATGGCCACTTTACCTTTCCGCCTTCGCCAGCTGATGAGCAAGACCTGAGCCTTACGGGCCCGCAAGAGGATAAATCCCCTCAGGGAAGGTTCCGCGCCTCCCCGACCCCGGGAGGAGCCGCCGAGGAGGGGGGTACTCGGAAGCATTTCCACCCCAGATTTCGAAAGATGTTGTCGTGGCCGTGCCATGCTGTTTGCGATCAGTTTGGTTTTGTTTTTGCTGCCCCCTTTTAGGGGGACTCTCCCTATCTCCCTACTCTCCCTATCTCTCCCTATTCCCTATTCCATAAAGCGTTCTGTCTTCGGGGCCATCATCTGCCCGTGTCCGTAAACTGCGTCGTTGTAGGGATTGTTGGCAGCAGGTCCTGCAACAGGACCACGAGTGCTCGTACTGTTCCTCTTCGTATGGATATCCAAGAAAAAAAAACATTGTAACTTTTTTGGAGGAACAGCATATCTGTCTGGCATGACAGCAAAAACCTGTCATGCGCAGATAGTACGTCGTGAAAACGCCCTTTGATGGACCCTACAATGGATGCCAAGCATGACGGACGCAATCATCTTGCATGTTGCGAATCACAAATTTACACTAACAACGTTCTTTTCGTGGATAATGGAGGAATTTGCGCAAGCGCTCGCCCTTCTCGCTCGGCACCTCAAAGTCAAACGGATCGCGAGCACCAGTTGTTGCTGGTGCCGTTGAAACCACTGCGGGAGGAG
Organism: Amoebophrya sp. A120; assembly: GCA_905178155.1. Lineage (NCBI taxonomy): Eukaryota > Dinophyceae > Syndiniales > Amoebophryaceae > Amoebophrya > Amoebophrya sp. A120. Next base: position 1,351,310 of record CAJINV010000001.1, on the reverse strand, counting down.
GGGTGGTGGCGGACGCAGCTGACGCTTTACTTCTTGGTAGCCCAGATGATGATGAAGCCGTGGCGGGGGCGCTGGCTTGTTTCGAAGCGGCCGACCTAAATTGATGTGTTGTTCCTGTTGCAGTTTCGTCGTCCGGTGCGGGCTGTTGTTGCGGTTCTTTCGCTCCATCACCACCAGCAGCTTCGCTGTTTTTCTTGTTCACCCCAGCACTGCTCGCTTTCATATTCGGATCAATACTCGACGCGGCCTTCGCCGGCGTCGTCGCACCCCCGGCCGCAGCGCTGGGACTGCCAGATGCGGACACGTCGGGACTACTTACGTCTTTCCCGGACGGGCTTGCGGTCACCGATGATGACGCGGCCCCCACTGTGTCCGGGCTGCGCACCTTCTCTACGATGACCCGCCGCTGCACCGGGGACACTGGTGACGGTGACTTCGTCGCGGGCGACGGAGACGAGGTGTCGCTCATGGCCCGCACTTTCGCCAGCTGGCTCGCCCTGGCTTGCATTTTGATCTCCTTCCTCTTCTCCTCCAGCTCTTTTTCTCGCTTCGCTTATGCAGGGCAAATCATCAATCTGGGCGGTCTGGAAATACTTGTGATGCTAAAATGTGAACGATGGTGGAAACGCTTCCGAATGAAGCCAAGCATGACCACTTTCGTCCTCGAGAACGCTTTCGCATACGCAGCTCGCATGAGAAACACAAACAGAAAGTGCGTTTTTGCATGACAAAAGAGGCTGCGGCTTTTGTTATGCAATACAGATTTCGCAGGAAAGTAAGACCAGCATCACAAGTTCGAAGTCGAACTTTCCAAACCCCGACATTATAAATATTTGCGGAGTGCATATCGCTTCCTCCGGGTCAATCTCCGGCTCCGGCGGTGGCGGCGCGGCTTTCTTCTTCGTATCCTGTGCAAAAGTATCGCGTAAAAATCACAATCATGCATTTACAAATTTCGATCGCCTTCTTGAGGTGAGTTCGCGTGACAAATTTCGTTTCTCATACTGAGCCAATTTGTCATGCGATCTTTACTGAGTACGATGCGGATGCTTTTGCAATTCATACTTCGGCGGCGGCTGCGATTGATGGTTATCATTTGACTTCGCACCCGCCGAGGCACTTGTAGGGCCACCACCGGTGCTCTTCGGGCGGGGGTCGGGTCTTGGGTCCGTCGCGCGCCTCGTCGCACCCGCGGGGGCGCTTGCTGATGCAGTGTTGGGTGGTCTGCCTTTAGAAGCTGCTGCCGCACTAGAAGTTGTACTCGTGGCGCCTTGTGGTCTACTAGTTGTACTATAATTCGTGTGCGCGTTGCTAGTACTGCTGCTGCCATAGTTGCTCGGCGGCGGTTCTCCTCGCCGGCCGGAAGTCGAAGAGGACTGCTGATCATGACGGCTACTTCCATTCGGTTGCACACGACCACCAGCCGACGGCGGTACGGGCGAGCTACCAGCGCTGCTGAAGCCCGGACCGCGAAAGGGACTGTCCGGTGGCGTTGGCGGGGGCTCGTGGACATAGTGCACGCGGGATGAGGACGAGGTGCTCTTAGGACCACTTGCCGCTACATCACGCGGTGGTGGCCCTCGTGGCCTGGCTCTTTGTTCGACATTTGTTCCCATTTGCGGACTCATCGCCGGGCTGGTGGTGCCGGGCGAACTGCCTCCGGGGCTGGACGCCGGCGAGCCCCTACCATGACTGCTGGGACTGGAGGCATGGTAGGAGGCGGAGGGCGAGGAGGCTTGCTTCCGCTGCTCAAACTGGTTCAGCATCGCTGCCTGCGCGCTCAAATCTCCGCCGTCCGCGCGCAAAGCCTTCTCGATTTCCCGCCGGGTCGCCTCCTCCTCGGAGAGAACCCTCCCGTCCGCACGAGGCGCATAAGTTGTGCCAGCGCGCGGCGGGGCTGCCATTGATGTAGATGCTCCGACTCTGGATGTAGTAGTTGTTCTTGCACTCGCATACGCTGCTCCTCCTGTCGGGCGCTCGATCCGCGGCGCCTGCCCGTTCCGCGAGAGGTAGCTGTAGGAAATCCGCACCTGTAGCGACCCAGCGAACCGCATTTTGTGCTCCAACGCGACGGTGAAAAGCTTCGCCGTCGACACGCTCTTCTCGACGGGCGCGGCTAGCTTCACGAACGCCTCGCCACACCGCTTGTGGTCGGAAAACATGCGTTTGTGAATCAAAGTGAAGTAGACAAACCGGTCCATCTGTTGCAGATACACGACGTTGTTGAACTGCATGCAGCCATGGGGACCGCTGCTGAGAAACCGTTTTCCGGTTCTTCCGCCGGAAAAGAACGCGTAATCATCGTCCGTCGCCCACTCGGTCCTCTGCGGCGGAAAGCCATCGACTCTGGCCTCCACCATGTGCGAGCCCTCGTGTTTAAACCCCGACCCCTCGAGAATCTCAACCTCGAGCAGGGCAGGGATCGCCATCTTGTGATTGGACTTGCGAAGGTGGGAGGTGCAGGTCCCGTGCTAAGGTGGCTCTGCGAAGTCCGCTGCGAGTAGATTCATTGCCTTCAAAAGTAGATCGCTGCGCGGTTCTTTCTTTTTGTCCCCATAAGATTTTCTCCATCAACGTTCTCTAAATTATTTCCTTCCGCTCCCTACTGGTCAGCAGCCCTTTGACTTTTCTTCACCAAGAGCCTGAATGCCTCACGTTCACGCTCCCAGAAGAGCCAATACATACGAGTATTACACAAACTCCGCCATTTCCTTTGCTTGTTGCACTTGATTTCGCGACGACTTCTTACAGCGCTCGTGGAAGAATTTGTAGTTGTTAAAAAGTAGAGCAGAACATAGAAGATTCTCGACACACTGCTTGAGAGCAGATGAAAGATGAGTTCGTGACCACCCACATTCGCACAAGTTCCAGCCTTCATTGACGAAAATCGCCTCCATCTAATTGTATACTTATGGTGGTGTACATTGTGTGTGTAGAAAGAAAGTTTGCGTACATTTCCATGAAACGAAGATCTTCGTCTCCAACTTACAGTTGTCACAGTTCATTAATTTTCGTCCACCGGGATGAAGCAGCTCTAGGTCGTGAATAAGGAAGCCTCTCGCGGCTCCGTATTAAAGGGGAAAGTAAGGACAAGAATAGAAAAGGCAGCCCGAGCCCGCCAAATGCAGCTAGCGGAACTTATTTCATACCAATTGTTCTACTCATTCGATATGCCGCATGTCTTCATCCTGGAGATTGTAATAGTCTATTGCCCGCCGCAAGTTTTCCGGATCTCCCCGGTTGTGCTCGGATGGCCGCGGCGTCGGTGGTGCAGCTTGTCGTGGTACTACAAATCGAGGTGATATAGCAGGAGCTCCTCGACTATTCAGAGCTTCGGAATTTTTCATCGGTCTCGAAGGACTATCCCGTCCTGATTGGTGTGGATTTTTACGGGCCCCGGGAGGTGGATCGGATGGCTGTTCGTGTGCCGGGGATTCATCCGCGACTCGACCTGCTGCCGTTTTCAACATCGTCGACCTAGATACTACTGGAGCTGCAGGTGCCTCCACGTTAATAATATCATGCTTCCCAGCAACACCTTCAAAGACGTCTTCTGGACCACTGACCTCGTCTTCTAGTTCAGAACTAGTACAAGAGGGTCCCTCTTCTGGTGAGCTGGCAGGCGAAAGTTGCCTCCTCATTTGAGAGCTGGGCGTCGCTGCACCTCCTGCTTTCGACGCTTGTTTATTTACAACTTGGCGTACAACAGGCAGGTCAGATGAGCGCAACCGCAAAGCTTCTGCGACTGCATGATCCCTGGCGCTGGCCTGTTCCGCTTCTTTAGCCTGCTCCTCTCGCATTGAGCCAGGAACTGAAGCTCCTTGAAGATGAACGCGAGGGGGTTGATAAGCAGTTGTAGGAGTACTGCAATCTATCATGCCTGGCCCTTCTGGTGCTGTCGGTCCTACGGTGGAACTGCCACGCTCATCTGACTCAGCTTTGCTTGCACACCCTGCACCATCTCCAAGTGCTCGCAGCTCTGCCTCACTTTGCCGCCGTGCTTCCGAAGGCAGTGCTTCCGAAGTAGATTCCGCAGGGACAGGAGCAGGCGCCTCAACCAACCGAGAAACCACGATCGCAGGAATTCCTTGGTCATCGTTACTATCGTTATCGACGGTTCTCTGGCTGATCATGTGCCACCTGGCCTGCGGTGCGTTGAAAAACTCATTAAACAAAAGCGGATCATTCTCCGATGCGCCTTCTTGTTGGCCACCTGTAACCGCATTTTGCCGATCATTCTGCGCCGTTACTTTCGACAGCAACTCCATGAACCGCTCTCGCACTAAATGCCCCAGCTCCTGCGGCGTGGTGTACCCGATCTCTGGGTCGCCTCCATCCGAGATATTAACAGCGCAAGAACCTCCTCCCGAAGATGTCGATCCTGTTGCTGCTGTGCCATGCACTTGGGCTTGTGGAAGCACGCCACTGGAAGTGGTAGATTGCGCTCGCTGTTGTAAGCCATGCTCTGGAACAGCGTCCAAGGTGGAGGTCGCTGGGTGCTGCAGCGGATCAACATCGTCCGCAAATTCCTCCTCATCGTCGCGCACACAGCTTTCGCGAATGGACATTTTTGTCTTTCCCTGTGCGAGGTAAAAGTGCGTTTTGTCGTGAAGATCCCCGCCGAGAAGGAGTAATCTGTCTGCGATCGACGTGCGAAAAAAGTCGGCCACCAGTTTCGCGAATCGCAGACCTGCCGGGTTCGGGGTGTTAGGATCGGACGTGGCTGTGGTCGTCGCCGTTTTTAGTACAGCCCTGCTTTGAAGATCGTGCGGGTTATTCGAGGGCATGGAAGTAGCTTGAGGACCTGGCTGCACAACAGCCGAGGCTCCTGCTACCCTCGGCCCTGCAGCTCTAGATGCGCGGCTGTTTTGGTCAAGCACCTGTCCGGCGAGCGCGTTTAGTGTCGTTACCGGTTTTAGACGCAGAACTTCGGTTTCTGTGACAATTCTCGAAGACAGTCGGTCAGCGGGTACCTCTGCCGCAGCTCTTGTTCCGCCATGACCAATAGAATAATCCAGTCCCTCTTCTGATTTTTGTTCTGGAGGATGCCTTTTCTCTGCAAGAGCCTCGCGTGGTTCTCCCGTTGATTCACCGAGTCGTGCTGACGTTGTTCCCGAGGCTTCTGCACCTACAACCGCACCGGAGCATGATAAGGTCGCATTCGATTTGACGCTGTCGGGGCCAGCTGTTTTTGCGGAATGTTGTTGTAGACGAAGATCATCTGCAGGAGAATGTGAGTGATCGGGTGGCACTACAAGAACGGAGTTCGACCCGCTAGTACCTCCTGTCATCGACGATTGCAAGAACACAGCAGCTGCGTGGTTCTCTCGTCCCCCTACTACTTCCACAGCCTGTTTCGCCTTATCGTTTTTTGCAGCCTCACAAACGGTCCTGTTTGATGCCTCTAACTGGGACAATCTCACGCTGTTCTGCAAATGGCGCGAGAGCGTGAACGGATGCAGGGGGCCCCAGGCGAAGAAGGGGTGGTGAAAGGGTAGTGGTGGTGCAACAGGGGCCGGCGGAGGTTGCTCCTCGACAATGGACTCCAGAGCCGCGGGTGCAGCAGCCTGTGGTCCTCCCACCGGATCGTCATGATCTTCGCCCCTTTCATTTTTGACGTCAGAAGATAAGTGCAGTCCCGAGCGCGAGGAGCGGGTAGTTCTTGTCCTATCTTCTCTTGCATGGTCCTCCTCTGTAATTGTACCAGCCCTGGACGACGAGACTGTCCCCGCGCTCTCCCGGTGATCGCCGACGGAAGTAGAACAAAATTCTTCGCTTTTAGTTCCACCCGCACGATCTTCGTGTGCAGTCACGGACGAAGATGGTCTAGCAGCGCCGTTTTGATGTGCACGACAACTTTTTTCACTCGCGGCCGCTGAGGGGTCGTTTTGTCGTTCGCGGTTTCCTGCAGCCGAAGAGGAGCGTCGCCTCCGCTTCAATTTTGACACGTTCGTTGTACTATCGCCAGCTGACGTACTCTCAACAGCAGCAGGAACTACGCGTCCATTCCCTTTACTCTTGTCCCCGGCTCCTGGGAAAAACTGCACGTGCTCTGCATCAGGCGTGGTTCCATAGAAAAAGAGCGGGTTGTGCGAGACGAGCTTCTCCAAGCCCATCTCGAACGTCGCCAACTCCGGTTCGGTGAGCACGGGGTGGGGCGAAAACTCCGTCTTCAGCCGTGCGAGAATCAAAACGCAGCCCATGTCGCGGAAAACATTTTCCGTTGTAGTACTAGAGGCAACAACTTCTCCGGGTTGTAGTTCAACATCGACGTCTTGTGGTTGCTGATGCGTCAACAGTACCCGGTCCTCAAACCCGCAGTACATCATGGGTGCCCACTGACGCTTTAATATTTCGCCCCCTTCATGTTCCGATGCGTGCTCAACATCAAGTTTTTCGTCGACCACCGGCTGCGCCTTGTTTGTACCACTCACAACTTCCTCCGCGCTCTCTTCCAGTCTTTCGACGAGCAGCTTCTCGATCCGGCTCCCCAACTCGAAGGAGAACACCCGTGCCGCGGGGGGCGCTGAAGTGGATGCTGACGACTCGCTGTTTGACGCTGACCCTGCGTCGCGGTCCAGATGAGCCGTTTGTTGTTCCTCTTCCCTTGATGCTGCTTGCTCCGAAGTGAAGACGGCACTTCTTGCACTGCTCTCTTCCTCGTCTTCGTCTTCAACCGGAGATTGCAGGTAGTGCCACTGCACAGTGAACTGAAAGAGAGGCTGTTCGACCGACGAGTACGGACGGCCACCTGCTGCACGGGGAATAGAATTTGACACTGGAGCAGCTGAAGCTGGATTCTTGCCAACACCGCCCGAATCAAGATTGTCGCCTGGATCACTGGTTCTTCGCGGAGGGACAACATCAAGCACAGTTGCTCTGCGGGGAAGGTAAGGCGCGACCCCGGTCGTGTTGTTGGTACTGGTATTCCTGTTCCCAAGCGAATCCGGCGGGGGTAGCAGACTTCTTCTCGGCAAAGCCGGCGAGCGCGTGCGGTCCAAATGGCGCCACGCGGGTGCCCCCGCGGGTTGTTGTTGTGGTACCATCACCCTGGCCGTCGTTGGCGCGCTCCACCTGCCTCGACGAGCTATCAAATGCAAATATGTCTGGGTCTGAAAGATTGCGAGATTTGTCATGCTGATCTGGCATGGTCCTTAGTTCTATATTGCGTGGCCACAAATAGCTGCCTCTCTCGCCTGTGATGCAAAAACGCAGTTTCTCATGCGGAATACGCAGCACAGAAGCACGAAGCAACTTGTCATGCTTGGTGGCGCATTAGAGTGCGTTTGTTATTGACTGACTTGCATCACAAGTTTCCAGACCCAGACATTTTTGCATTTCATACGAACCACGCTGGTCGCACTCGACGCCGCGCTGGACTCGCGGTAGTTGGCAGCACCTGCAGGTTATCAAATGCAAAAACATCTAGGTCTGGAAGATTGGGAGATTTGTCATGCATATTTTCCATGAGCCATGATGTCTGTAATACATGCCGTAGCATCACAGATTTTTAGAGGGCTTTGTGATACCTCTACCGCATGAGAAATGCCCTCTCCGCGTAGGACAAACCCGACACCTCTTGCAGGTCATGCAATACAAATTTTTTTAGAATCCACAGACAACATCACAAGTTGTGACCTTCCAGACCCAGACATTTTTGCATTTGATACAGCTACAGTCATGGTCGTCCCCGTCCCACGCCGTTCGCGGCTGCGCGCTGGGAGCTGCAGGTCAGGAAACTCATCCATTGGTTGGTCTTGGTTTGGATTGTTTGCATGATACCGTCGTGGAGGTTTTTTCGAAGGAGTGCGAAGATGTTGGTCTTGTTGCTGTGCACCAGCAATCGGCTCTGCATCTTTTACCACCGACATTTCCGCTTGTTTTATTATTTGCCCGCGACGTTGTTCAACATTTTCTATCTCGCTGTAAAAATCACGGCGCTGTTGCTCTTCAGTAGCGGTCCGTACGAAAAAATCCGACCTGGGCAGGAGCGACGTCGTGACGGGCAACATCGGAATAGTTGTACTCCGTCGTAGTATTCCCAGTGGGCCCTTTGAAAGCAGAAGCTCCTTGACCTTGTCCATTCCCAGTTGGGCGAGCCAATCGCGCTTCGTGCGCGCGGGCGTTTTCACGGTGAAGCTGCGGAGAAGAAAGCGAATCTTCTTCTCCTTGGGTGATGCTGCACGTTGTAGCACGACGGTCGTTGTACTCATCTTGTTCCCACCGAAAGTTTTCTTCCACACGAATGACAGAAGGTCGGACAGTTTCTCTGCAGTTCTCCGCACAAGACCATGGCCAGGAAACGCCTGCGCACGCGGTTCTTCGGTCCTCTCGTTTCTGCGTTCATTGCTCAAATTAATGTTGCTGCCCAGAAGCGCACCAGAACTTGAAATGGTTCTATCCCTGCTCTCTGTACTAGCAAATTTTGTGGAGGTCATCGTGATCTCTTCAGGTACTAGTTCTACAACCGCTTCTCCGAAAAACTGCTCCGAATAAACGTCCCCGTCGAGAAAGAACAGCCGGTCCAGATACAGGCCAAAATACGCGGACAACACCATCGAAACACCCCCCAAAACATACCCGATGACCACCCTGGGGCAGCACTTGTGCGGCTTCGTTTTGACCCAGCGCATGTTTTTTTTCATCTTCAGCTTAACGGGCCGCGCCGACGTCCCTCCGGGGAGGTCGACGACGTAATTCGCGATGTATTCCGCGGGCTTGCTGATAAACGATTTTTGCTTGTCGAGAAGCGCAAACTCCAGGGAGGCGTCGCTATCGTAACTTTCCAGATCGTCCGAGTCCTCAGAAGAGGACCACATAATTTGCTGCTGCTGCTCTTGAAAGGCGTAATTGTTCCAGTCTGTCGCGTCAAAGTCCTCCTCCTCCTCGTCTTCGTCGTTCAGGTAGCTGTCCTTCCCAACGACGCTGCTGGCCGAGGATTGCGGTCCACCAGGTGCAGCTCCCGCGAGCAGCGTGTTTCTGTTCATCCCAAAATTCATGGTAATATCCTCCTCATCAGAGTTGTCCCCACCAAGCAGCCGCTCGGGCCGCGAGCGGGAGGTGAACCTTGCATGCTGGTGCGGTTCTTCTTGTCGCTCGTTGCCGTGCTCGTCGTCCGCAGGAAGTGGCAGCCTGGATGTTGAGGAGGAGGAGGAACTGGAAGGCTGATGCAAAGATGAACTCATTCTAGTTGGTTCGTTGTGTGTGAATCTTCGTTCCCGGGTCTGCGGTCTCGTCAAAGGCTTGCTCTTCAAAACGACAAAAAATTGAAGTTCTGTGATCGGTGATTTAGAAGAACTTTCGTTTATTCCAGCCGGGTCTATTTCTTCTGAATACGACATTAACGACCGCTTGTCATTCTATCTTGGTGATCGTAAGGCACGACAAGAGACATTGGACCGAGTCTTACCGAAGAGGACTAAAAGGGGACACACAGTCATAGCCTAGTTGCAAGATAGATTTATTTCCAATGCGAAGAGTACTTTAACACTGTGACGATAGTTGAAAGTCCTGCAGGATCCAGCAGGTGAAGCTAGCTTACCGGCGGCACCGCGTTCATGGAAAGAATTTCTATGTGGCTTACTTCTTCTTGGAAATGGTAACGTAAATTTTTCTATGATTTATGTGTGAAGACGGCTGCAGCTGGCAGCACTAAGTGACGTTGCAAAGACCACAAAAAAATGACGTGACTGTTCATGCGCATGCAGAAGTGCATTGATTTTTCAAAATACAAGCAAATGTCGAAACAAAATGAGCATCAATCATACACGAAAAGAAGATGTGGCAAGGTGCATAAAATTCATTCCATCAAGTTTGTTCTGCCAAAAGAAACGCAAATCCATGCTACGAGAGCAACTCGCAAATTGTTGTTGTGCAGGTGCGCAGCTAGAGTAGCACTATCACCGTTGGGGTTAGTTTTAGCACGTACAATTTCTCAACATTTTACAAAAAAACTCAAACTTCAGTGACCGGTCGGGGAAAATCGTCCGGCTCGGAATTCCTCCGGCCCGGCAGCAAGTAGTCTGAGGAGTGCAGGTACGCGTTTGCAAAAAAATCATCCGTCCTCGAAGCGTCCGACGGGCGGCCGCCATATCAAATGCAAATGCGTCTGGGTCTGGAACAAAGCAGGTTGTCATGCTAACTCTGAATCATGTAAAAATCTGTGTTGCATCATTACCAAAAGCTGTCCACTTTTGACCTAATCGAGAGGCAGTTTCTCATGCAGGATAGGCATCATAGAACTCTCACAGAATCTGTCATGCTATGTCCTACATACCAGACCTCATGGGTCATGGAAGACCTGCATGACAAGTCTGGCATTCTTCCAGACCCAGACATTTTTGCATTTGATACGCCAAAGTCGATCGCGATATTGGACGGCCGATCATACTGGGAACTGACGAAACTCGCCCGATACAGGTCCTCGGCGGGAGATGTATTATGCAGTGGTTGTCCTCCTTCTTCATGCCGTTCCTCCGGCTCTACCGGGTCCTCCGTTTTCGTTACTCTCGCCCAGGTATGGATTGCAAAAATGTCTGGGGCTGGAAGAATGCAGGAGTTTGTCATGCAGATTTTGCATGACCCATGAGGTCTGTGATGCATGCCCTAGCATCAGAGATTTAGCGAGGGCTTTCTGATGCTCATACCGCATGAGAAATGCCCTCTCGGCGTGGCAAAAACTGGACCTCTTTTCTTTGCTTTTCATGCAATACAGATTTTTGTAGAATCCAGACGCAGCATCACAAGTTGCATCCTTCCAGACATCCAGGGATATTTGCATTTGATACCAGGAAGCCGGAAAAGCCTGCTTTTCCTCCTCCCAAAACCACTTCTCCTCGAAAATTGGCGGCTGGTGGACGAGGTAGTGAAGATCTTTACTGGTCCTGTTCATCGCAATGTTGCCTCCTACTTCGCGTCTTGTTTTCAATTTCATCTGCACTTCCGCGTCACTCTTCGTCAGAGACACATGATTACCGTTTGGTGAAGTGAGAGTGAACTGCTCAGGTGTTGTGGGCAAATTCTGCAGCTTCTGCTGGGCGGCGGCTTCTCGCGACGGCGTCGAGGGCGACAAAGAGAGTCGGTCACTATCTTGATTGATGCTTGTTCCAGTAGTCCCAGAAGATGCTCGACCAGCGTGGTCTTTCTGGTCTGCATTTTCGCCATTTTTAGCGTTCATCATCCCGCCGACGCTAGTTTTACTATTTCCACTCGGGCTCCAGATGGAAACATCCATTTCTGGGGAGTAGTGCGACAGAAGCATCGGGTGGTTCTTCCCCGAGAATCTCGCGGCGCTCATGCTAACGCGGGGTCTGGGTTTCCGGAGCAACGGTGGCGTGGAGGAAATATTACCGGAGGAGGACCAAGTATTTGATGCGGTTGGAGAACCAGTACCAGTAACATCTCCAGCCACCTTTTTCTCTTCCATGTGTTCGCAGTAGAGACTCCAAAACGCGAAGACCCGCTCCCAGTTGGCGGGCGCCAGGTAGTAGTACCAGTCGCACAGCTGCTCGTAGGAGGTGACGACCACTTTCCCGTGCTCGATAAACTCGGCCAGCGCGTCCACCGCGTCAAAGCTGATGTCCAGCGCGTGCCGCCAAACATCCGTCGAAGCGGTCGGTAAACAGTACGTCTCGTGGTACAGTTCGCCCGGGCAATTGTAGTAGTCCTGCAGCAACGTCGCGATCTCCGAAAACCCGAGGTGCTCGGCAACGCGCAGGGGGCTCTCGCCTGTCATCGATCGTAGTCATCACACTCGATGATGATAATGGTGAACATACGAGAAGTCACATACTGACTCATACGCGAGCAACTTATGACTCACTGCAAGTAGCAACAGAGAAAAATTTTCTACTGCTCAATGCATCTTCCTATAGATACCTTTTGAATTTTCCTTCGGCACGCATCCGCACTGCAACAACGCCCGCACCACTTCCGTGCGACCGTACTGAATGGCGATCCAGAGGGGCGACTCGTGGCGGTGCGCAATTCCGGCGCCGAAACCGGTGCTACAGACGCTGCGGGACGAGTTCGGATAGTTATTTCTCGCGGAAGAAGAGTTGGAGGTGGTATCCAAAGACCCGGGTCTTCCGCTATTGTTCGCGTTGTTTGCCGGACCATTTTGCTCATCTATGTTTTGTTCCCTCTTCGACGTCGGTAAGCCCCCGAGCTGCAATTGCTGGCGCATCAATTTGTTGTGGATCATACTGACCCCGCTCGCGGACGACTGGTGCGAGGCCGACCTGCCGCGCCGGACGGCACTGGCAAAAAAGTTGCTGGACGTAGTGCTTCCGTTCGGGGAAAATTGCTGGCAGCTGTCGAGATCTTCGCTCTGCGACGCTTTCAGCAGTGGCTTATTGTACAAACCTCCCGCTGCGGCAGCAAGACCATGACCACCTTTCGGCGTAGGCATAAATTCCTGTTGGTTCGCACTGCACGAGTAGTTTACGTCGAAGCCGAGGAGATGAAACAAAACGACCGCCTTTGCATTCCCCTTCAGTGCGGCAGAGTGAAGCGCGGTAAACCAGGAGAGCTGGCCGGTGTGCTTGTTGAAGGGAACTTGGCGCAAAATCGGCGCCGCCGCACCGCTTTGCATCATCTCGAGCAACCCCGGAATGGTGGTACCAGCTAGTGAACAACCGGAAGTAGATGCAGTAGACACGACCTGTGGTGCTACTTCTCCCCCTGCAGTTCGACTTGGGTGTAATTTTTCTGTTGCGGCGAGGTAGTTCTTCTTCAGCGCGGACAGCAGTTTCGTTTGCTGCTGCATCTTGGCCCGACGCTGCTGTAAGGAAGGGAAAGCCGATGAGGCTGAGTCATTATTTCCCGATCCTTTTTCAGCCTGTAGTTCTTCGCCATTATTCATCGCGTACAGCGGACAGGCGATCAAGTGCTGGCGGCACCAGGTCTCGCCGAGCTCGGTGCGCAGCAAAGCACGGGTGAACAGCAGCGAATACATTTCCAAGCCGGCGAGCAGCGGCGCTGCACCCAAGGAGTCTACCGCGCAGCGGTTGTCGCTCCCGCGTTTATCGTAAGGAAAAACTCCCCCTCCCCATATTGAAAACGTATCCGTCTGAAAATTTGTGATGCGCATTTGTGACCTCAAATCCTGTCTGTCTTGCAAGAAGGCAAGTCCAGAGAGCGCCCCGCATTTTCCGGGCGGTTTGTGATGCTGTTGGGCTTAGAGCATACACGTTTGTCATGCTAGGCGCCTACGTCAAAACCTCTCGACTGAGGCTTGACATATGCCTGCAGTCCTCTACTGCAAGACAAATCTGATTTGTGTACGGAAATCCAGCATCAGAAACTTCGTTTCGATATGGGGAGGGGGGATTTTTCCTCACGATAGCGTTTCCGCAGAGTTTTCACCCGGTCCAGGAACCAGTTGTCCGTAACACCGGGTCGGTCCGCATAACGGGCCTATAACAGTGCACAACTCCCCCGTCCCGCCCTCATTTGTCATGCAAAATCTCAAATCCAGACGCTGCCTTGTAGCACTGTTTGCATGACAAATTCCGGATGCTGCCCAAACAGAACTATACTAGGTTCACAAATTTGTCATGCGTAGCCTCCACCCGTGCTGATGTTTGTATTGCTGGTGTTCATGCTATACAAATGAGGGGGAAGGGGAGTTGTGCACTCTCATAGGGCCAACAGGTGGATCAAAGCGTGACCTGATCGTTTGTCATGTTCGCCTCCTGCGTCTACTTACTTTCGCGGCACATCATGAAAATGTAAATGGACACTAGTGAACCAGTTTCTACATTATAACAGGATCAGTACTATCAGTCGCTGTCGCTCCATCAGCAAAACTACTTAGAAAAGCAGCCTAAAAAAAGTACCTCCCACACAATCCCTCGCCTGTACATTCGCACCCACCGAGCGCAGCGCCTGTTCGAAGCGGTACGCGTCTTGTAGATCCGCGTCGAAGAGCAAGCTGTCGTAGCAAGAAGAACCGAGGAGCGGGCGGACAATCTGCGGATTCTCGGGCTCGTGGTACATCCGCGTCGCGTGCATGGCCTGGTAGGCGGTACTGGCCGCCATCTGGGCCGTCCTTTCGTCGTCCACGATCGCTTCCGCCAGCTGCTTCATCTCCGTCGCATCCGAGGTCAAGTCGATTGCGAGCCCGTTGCCCTGCGGCACACCTCCTGGTAGGGTGGTGGATTAAACTATGATTCTTCATTTTTGTCTGCTGCGCAGACCAGTGCATTTTTTTGTATGGGCGTATATTACTTCTTGCTCAAAAACAGGCAAAGCTTACGTCGTCGCGTTTGTGCGATGAGGGCTCGGGAACGTTCCCGAGTGCTTCCTGCGGGCAGGTCCGGAACGGTGCCGTAAACGCTTGGATTTGCATTCCTTTCTCGAGCGAACGTGATTTGTATGGTGGTGCTGCGACGGGGCTTTGGCTCCCACGGCTTTATCGCGTTTCGCGCTGGACTTGTGTCAGGGGAGTCCCGACACACAGACTTGGCGCCGGTGCTGTCGCAGGAACCCTTGCGCTCCGCCGTATCCACGAAAGTCACACGGGTCATGGTTGATATTGCTGTGCAGGGAGGCAAAGGCTTAGGCTTTTGCAGTCTGAAATAAAACACCAGCTTTTGCAAATAAACACCGCAATGCGCTTCAGCATGATCCTTGAGTTGTGCCCGTGGAAGGAAGGCGTAAGCAATCCATCGCTCTCCCCTTATTCTCACGTCCTCGAAGACGAAGTAGGGAAAGAACGCGTGGCTCTGAGAAGTGGGATCGCGGTTGACAACACACGCGTTGCTTTAGTCTTCTCCACTCCGCAAAAGAAGCCGTAACGCTTGAGAGGGTCGATACTTACTAATTAGCTACGCCAGGCCTGTCTGCAGAACATTCGCCTCAGGGGCGGTGGATGGCGAACAATGGAAAATAAAAATATGCCGCGAACACGGCCATCATTTTGGGACGCAGCCAGGCAACGAAGTGCCCGCATGGTGCGCGTGCTGCGAGCGCGCTTTACCACTTGGCAGAGAGCGCGACGCCCGGCGGGCCGAAGCCGACCAAGGGAGGCGCAATCAGGTCAGAGTAAGAGGGGGCCGCCGCCTGCAAAGGCGAGCGCCCAGCCACCCAGGTTGGGGCCGGAGACGCGCCGTGCGCTGAGATGCGTCGCCGGGCATGCACCACCAAAAAGCGCGCCCGCTGGCGCCTTCCTTCGCAAGAGAGACCGGAACAACGGAAAACACCCGGGCCGACGGGGCCCGCCCGACCTGGATGGCTTGCGAACCTCAGGCCATCCAAGGATGGCCCGCGGTTAGGTCCTGGCCGAACTGCTGGCCCAGGGTGGTGCATGGCCCGCCCGGCCTGGCTAGCGAGGTCCGTCCCAAAAGAAACAAAGGCCCGCTACTGCTCGCCGTCCTTTGAAAGTTCTTGCGGGATCGATGGCCTAGCCGAAGCGGCTGGCTCGGGGGTTCCGGCTTCGCCATAGATGTGGATGATGCAGCCGCCGCGCCGGGCCGCCCGGAAACTGTCTGTGGCGGCGGGCAACATTCGGCGCTGGCCCAAGCCCCGCCTGAGCTCGCACGCTGCCTGCCGACTTGGCAGAAGCCCCACGCGCCCAAGCACTGCACTGGCCCGCGCCACAAGTACGCGGCCCGCCCTGCCTTCCGCGCTTCACATGCCTCCACCTCTGCGGGGGCTTCTTTTATTCCTACCGCGCCCGCCTTCCCGCTATGTAGTCGCAGAGGATGGGACATCTGGGCGCGCATGTTCTCTCTGGGAAGCTTTCTTTTTGGCGCCCGGCCGCGGGCCCTTCCCAATGAGCCAGCGCGCACATGTGGTCGGCGCAAACCTTGCGCTCCGGGGCTGCAGGCTTCCTTGGCATGATTGGCCTCCCCCCTACCGGCCTTGCGGCGCTTCGGAGTTTCCCCGCGGGGCTGTTTGCCGTGCGGCCTGCAAGCAACGCCCCCGCCTCCGGTACCCCGCTGGGCGCCCCCCGGGCGGCTCCCATCGATCCCCGGGGCCACCGAGCGGCGGTGGCCCGGGCGAACGTAGCAAGCTAGCTAGCAGGCCCCCCGGCCGGGGCGCAACAAGGATGGGCGGGCGAGCGTGCGACCGTTGGGGGCGAGGGCGCCCGCCCCCCCGGCCGCGGCAAGAAGCAGACAAAGAAACGGGGCCCGCCAGGGGCAGAGGGGCAGCGGCGGGCCGAACGCCCAAACATCGGCCCGAGCCCCCGCGACACCGGTCTCGCCCCGCCGCCCATCAGGTCCCCACCGGAAAACGCCGGCGGCGGCGCCGTTCTTCGCTTCGCCGGCGGCCGCGACGGGCCGACCGAGAGGGCGGGCGGCCACCAAGCGGGCGGCCACCAAGCGGGCGGCAATAGAGCAACGCCGCCGACCGCCCTCGCCGGCCCAGGCAATAGAGCAACACCGACGAGCTGCAGCCTTTTGGCGCAGTCGATCCAAAAGGGCCCGCAGAGAGCAGGAGAGGCTGACGCCCGCTAGGCTTTGGATTCAGTTAGCCACGGCACTCCGTGAGCGCTTGGCTGTACTTAGACATTAGGACTCTTTTTGTGGCGCCTCAGCGAGCGCCCTCATTGCTCGGCCATTTGCATTCCCTACATTTGTGCTCTCTCTCGTGTGGTCTTCTGAGACCAACCAGTAGAGGCGAACACTGACTTACTCAGCCGCTAAAAAAGAGACAACGGCGGAACTGGCCGGTCGGCTTCGTAGGACTTCCTGTTCCTATTTGTACTAAGTAAGTAAATAGCTCGTGGCATCTCACGGAGCCCAGCCGCATTCCATATCATACAGGTTCACTTCGGTGCAAATCACCACCGTAAAAATCATCTTTCGAAAGCTCACGACACTGTTTGCAGGTGCACGCACCTCTTGCGACATCCGTCTGTCAATTTCCGTTTCTGGGCTTTCCCTATTCCGATGAAAATTCGCGTTTTTGGTTTTTTACATTAAGAGAGCAGTGGGTAGCAGTGCTACACTGTATCGAAAGTGATTTCAAATTGCGCTATACTTAATATAATCAAGAGGTGAAACAAGGGTTTCTTTCTCGCATTCAACATTTGGCTTGCGTAAGACTACATTCATTGCTATTTCAGGCTACATCAATTTCTCTATTGATATCGACATTCTGTGACAATCGACGCTCTCAGTAGACACGCTGACGACCACTGCTCGCACAAAGCACCGCAGCAAGAACCACGACCCCGCCAGCCACTTTACGAAAATGCGCCGAGAGACCCGGAAAACGCGATGACCTTCCGCTCCGCAGGCAAGGCTGGGTGCGGTAAACGCACCTTCCCGGGCGGAGCAGCTGCATGGTCGTTTCGGATCAAAATCAATAAATCAGTCTCATCTGCGGAACAGCTGCGTGAAGCGTGAAGACGCATGCAAGGACCATTTCTACTCATCAACACCAAAAAAAAAATCTACCGCTATCCATCTCCGTCATGCATCTTGTCATTCGCTGTGCCTGTGCTCGTGTTCCCAAAACGAAGCCCACCGTCTGTTCGCTGCGCTTGTCGCCGCGGACTTGTGGCCCAAACGCCGATAGGTTCATGTGCACGTTGGGACCTGGTTGATGCAGTTATAAAAATCATATACAAACATATAAATTCAATCAGCGCACTTCAATCCTGTTTGATGACCACATGCGCTTGATACTACTTTAGCAAAAAATTCAAAACCATAACTCCCCTACCTTCCTCCTGACTCTTTATTGCGCGGCCAAATTTCGGCGCTTTGGGAAACAAATTTGTCGTGGCGTTGCCGCACTGTGAGAGTATTTGGTTGCCGAGGGACGTCCTTGGCGGGTAGGAGCTGGGTCCGTATCAAATTGAAAAAAGCCCCCACCCCATATCGGAAACGGAAGACGCGCGAATTTGTGATGCTGTATTTGAGTACACAAATCGACTTGTATTGCTAGAAGGCCAAGTGACGAAGCTGCGGCCTAAATTGCAGGCAATCTGTCATGCTGTTTCCCACTTCCAGTTGCCTCCTGTCATCTTGGAGCTGCAAGGCTTTCCCACGCTAGGCAGCACTACAGTCCGCATATTTTGCCTTCTAGCATCACAAAGCTGATTTGTGGCCACAAATCTGCATCACAGATTTCCGTTTTGATATGGGGAGGGGGCATTTTTCATTGCAATAGTCCGATGTCGGGATTTATGCTCCGATCGCCGGCGTACATCGACCCCACGTTGGTTTTCACGCCGAACGGCATTATGGCGTTCTCAAACGTTACATTCTCAACTGTTACATGAATTTGTAATGCAAGACTAGCACAGGTGAGAGGGAGAACCTTGCGCGTCTTGCATTACAGGTTTGATCCGGATTACAGTGCTATTTAGCCTTCCGAGAATTTGTCATGCGAAGCAGCTTGATCGTCTGGCGGATCATGGTCATTTTGCATGACAAATCATGTAACAGTTGAGAATGTAACGTTTGAGAACCCCATAGGCATCTTGGGTGGGTTGGGAAACTTGCTGGTCTTACTAATGTCGGGCTTGGGGCCGGGTCCGGGAGAATCTAGGCCCTGAAAAGCGATCGGGTGCGCCTTGAAGATCTCGATGTTGTTTGCGAGACCAATCGGCTCCTGCGTGAAACATATCTCCCTCTGCTTGCTCCATCTGGTTTGTTGTTTTGGATGAAGATTTTTGTCTCATATATGAGGTGAGTCCTGTAGGAAAAATCATCAGCCGTGATGTGATGGAAATGCTGTAGACTAGGCACAGTCCTCTGCTGCAAGACAACTAAATCAACTTTGCAGTCTTCTAGATGTTGACCTGCTTACTCCTGTTATTTATATTTCTCCGAGAACGAAGTACTTGTATCACTATATTACCTGTTCAAGTTCGCGATTTCGTTTACCCTGCCGGACAAATGGTCCACTTTCTTTGACTCCCAGTCGTACTTATTCTTCGATTATCAAATGTAAAAATGTCTGGGTCTGGAAGATTCTGAGATTTGTCATGCATGTTTTGCATTGGCCATGATGTCTGTGATGCATGCCCTAGCATCACAGATTTTTTGAGGGTTTCGCGATGCCTATTCCGCATGACAAATGCCCTCTCCGCGTAGCAAAAATTGCATTCCCTTTGCTGCTCATGCAATACAGATTTTTTTGGAATCCAAATTCAGCATCACAAGTTGCATTCTTCCAGACCCAGACATTTTTACATTTGATATCGATTTCCCGAACGTTCTCTGCGGACCCATGTTAAACTTCTGACCTGGCAGACCAGTTTTGTGTTTGTCACAACTCACTCTCGGTGGGCATTAGAGGCTTTGCTTTCTTACGCCGGTCATGCGGTCAAGCTTGTTAAATTAGAAAAACAGATACAGATATGAAGAAATCCCCATGATAGAGAATAAAAAGCAGTACCTGACTCGAGGTTCAGGGTGCTCTTGGCGACGTCGTATATTGCCCCGGGCGTCCAGGCCGGCATAACCCCCTTACTTGCCTCCTTGGAAATAAACACACTCTTCCGCATTTCGCGTGTGCATTTCGAGAGGCTGACTTTGGGTGCGTTGGCCCGCTGGGACATGGCCTGGTCCCCCACCGCCTGGGGGCAAAACCGGTTCAGGGGGATCTCCCCCGGGTCTGTTTTTACCATCTTGGAAGGGCTTGTTCCAGCGTATCGTCCTTCCTGGAGGACACAAAGAATGTTTCAGTAGTTTTTGGTGTACTAACTAAATTGATTGAGAGGAACAACAGGTTCAGATGCGCAAGTCGCTCCCAGCACTGTCATCGATGCGATATCATAAAATAAAAATCCAAAATTGAATTCAGCTACAGGTTGATGTTCGATGGACGTGTGCGACCCTCGCCTCGTCTGCCTCTCCATCCTCGTGCAGCGAAAAATTATAGCACCTATTTCCTTGGTTCTTCGCCTTGCTTCACAGTGACAAAATGAATCTTCTCACCGACATATCAACAGCCACTCGTTCTTACCGACGCTGCGCGAAAGAATGACGATTCCCTCCAATTCAACATCCTGCAAACGTATACGTTTTTTGCAGGCAAGGCCATTCGATAATTGCACAGAAGCCGCGTCCTGATTGTGAAGTTCTTGTCAAAATTCATTTTAATTTCCTTCACGGCGAGTCTCGATAAAGTGGTGGGCGAGGGCGAAACACTAGCAACAGCTAGCCGCCCTTTTTGTTATGTAGTTGGTGTCCGCGACACCTCGAGCCAGTATGCACATCATGGGGACGTGACGGCGCCAGCCACGGGCCCCCTGCAGGGAAGATCATGGGCAAGCAGCTGCCGCAGCAGGCTACCCCCATGTCATCGATTTCGTGCAAACCTTTGCACGCACGTGTGGGCAAGGTCCGCGAGAACCGGACGCTGCGCGCACGTGTGAGTGAGGTCCGCGAGGAGCGGATGTTGATACATTTCCCAAGCGCCGACAAACATCCGTCGACGAGGGGGCCGACCTCACGCAAATATCCCAAGCGCTGCTCAGGGAGGCCGGCACGCTCGCGTCATAACACGGAGCCACCCGCAAGCCCTTGGCCTGCGCTCTTCGTGATTTCCCTGCACGCGTCCTGCATACCTAGCACAAAAGTGCAGGGCGGCGCTCCTCCACATGGCACTCATTCGCGGCGCCGCCGCTTCTTTGCTGGCCGCAGGAGTCCCAGGAACAACGTTCGCTGGCCACCCTTGCAACGCCAACGCACGCTGGACGCTGCCAAGCTGTGGGGTCAGCGCTGGCATTCGCCAGCCACCGCCCTATTGCTTCGACGCCTGCAATTGCAGGCCACCACACGCTGGGAAGGCATTCGCCGACCATTTGCTAGCATTCACAAGACAGGAGAGCACCTGTCTACGCTGGCATTGCGCACGCACAAGCCGCGTCCTGATTGTGAAGTTCTTGTCAAAATTCATTTTACAAGAATTCCGAAGCCCGAGCTTCGACAGAGCTGAGAGGTTTCGTAAAAGAGCTAAGCAGATCATTTTCTGTCGGTACAAGAGTTGTGTTGAAGTTACTTCTAACTCGGTTCATCTCGCAGCCACGAACAGAGCACGACTTGGAGCACAAATGATAGATGAGTTTCCCCAGCCTGTATGCTCTGTTTCAAAACTTCTCTTGTGAAATCAAGCCAAATTCAAAACTCCGTATTACTGAGAGCAGTACTATCGTGTAGTACTGCTCTTTTCCGACCTTGTTGACCTCCTACGAACAGAGGGCAGCTGGTCGTGAGTGTGTAAATAAAAGAATATTAACCAGTGTCACTATCTTGCATGAGACTTGTTTATTGCTGATAAAAGAGTGGACGATTTAATTTAGATTTACTTTGCGGACAACGAATCGGACTGAGATCGATTTGATTTCTCGCGAAAGAGCCGCGAGTAGTTCTAAATCAATTTCTCATGCTGGAACAAAGCCAAGCTCCTCTACAGGCACGCCGTGAGCGGCAAGTTTCGACCCGTACGAGTTCGTCATCGTGTGGTGCGCATCCCGTACCCGCTGAAGCTGTTAGTTTTGGTTTTTCGGGTAAATAAAAGGTCCGGAATTAGGAACAGACACAAAAGAAGAGAACTAGTACTACTCGCGCGGAGTCCGTGTATGAGAGGTTCGAAAACGAAAGGAATCTTTGTCTTTCTACGCTTGCTCTTGCATCAAGAAGAGAATGGCTCCTTGTCAACGGAAGGTTCGTAGTAAGTACCTCAGTGTGCAGCGACGCGATTTGTTCGTTCTTATGTCGGACCAAATCCTCCATCTTGGATGCGACCCCGGGTGCGCCTTGTGCGGAAGCAATAAGCTCGGACACCTGAAAGTTGAAGAACAGGTTCGCATTTGCAACAGTCTGTCATCAAATTCATTTACTCGAATGTAGTGACTCACTTGCGGTATTACTTAATTTCGAGCAGAAAACAAAAGAAGAAGCCATGACATGCGTACGAAGGAGAAAGATCGCTCACAGATTCTCGCAAAATATCGATCGCAGTTGTACCTCCGCGTCTGTAATCTCCAGTTGCTCGCCAAGGGTGGAGAGCTTTTTCTCGAGTAGCAGGTTTTTCAAGCCCGTTCGCTGTTGCACTTTGTAGATGCAGTCACTGAATTTATGGTACAGCTCGTCGCGCTCCCTTTCTACCCGCTCCGTCTGCTGCAGCAAGACCTGATTTATTAATGGGAGACAATCTGTATCTGTCTTGATGCGCCAGGATCGGTAACAGCAGCAAACGGAAACGAAATCGACCCGTCCGTCGAGTAGTATGAATTTGCATGACAGGAGCAAACAGTAATTTAGCATAAGTACCTCGCTCTGGAACGCCCTAGTGTTCAATTGCGTCTCCTGATCCTTTATCTTTGCCTTCACGTTTGCCAAGCGCTTCTTGTCCTGCGCATACAACTGCGCTTCTTCCTGTAGCCTCTCCACGTCCTGCTGCGCTTTCTTCAACGGCTCTGCCAGTTGCTTGTTTTTCTGTTGCAAGTCGTACATTTGCTTCGCATCCGAGGACTCCCGCTTCTTCAACTCTGCGTGCTCCTCCTTTAGCCTGCGAATTTTTTTTCTCAGCAACATGCGCATCAACTTTTTTACATGCATCTACTCCCCTCGTGCATTTAGTGTGTGTATTCCGATAAAAGCACCGTCCCAGTCCTTCTTCCACACGAACTAGCGCAGCAGCGAATTTTTCCGAAATCAATACCAAACTAGTGTTCTTTGTTTTTTCACAAACATTTGGTACCTTTTTATCAACTCCAAGTTGGACGACGTGATGTCTCCGTAGTAGAGTTTGATTTCGTGGAAATCCTTGGCGTTTTGCGCCATACACCTCGCGATATGCGCGTTGGTGGCGTCCTCTAGCCCGGTCTTTTCCTGCTGCCGCTGCTTTTCCATCTCGTCCCTTACGGACTTCATCTTCTGTGCGGCGTGCGCCTGCAAATCCCGCGCCTTGGCGTCGAACTCGAGCCGGAGCTGTTGGATCTTCGCGTCTTGCTGCAACTTCAGGGAACCTGGTCGTTGTGTGGAGGGGATGCGGATGGGTTTGGATGATCAAACTAACAACCACTGTTGTGTTTTATACGGATTGCATTTTTATCGCAAAAAAGTGAACATGCAGAACAAGACGTGTTGATTTGAAGCTAAACTCGATAAATATTCAATACGGATGTATTCTTCGACTTGGACTTCTTGTGTTCTTACTTCCTTTTTCACCGCTCCCTTGTCTTTTCGGACTTCCCCCTCCGCGAGTCGATGCCTGTCCTCCTGCAGTTTGAGCTTGTATTCGTTCTGCTGCTTCAGCTCTACTACTTCATCCTGCTCGTGATACCTGAGACATAGAGAAGATTATGAATTTATTACTCTGGTTACCACCGACTTGCCTCTCAAGATACGAATTAGCAACATGACGAGAATCCACAACAAGGTCAATGCCTAGTCATCAACTCAACAACTCCCCAGAGGCGCAACAAACAAGCGAATACAGGTGCAGCAAGTCACCACATCCACATATGTAAAACTTCTACCTTAAGTGCTTCAGTCTCTGTTGGAACATCTTCAATTCGATTTGGTGTCTCTCCTCCTGGTCCTGCAGTTGCCTCTCTTGATTTCGCAGGTCGGCCTGCTTCTCGGCCAGGGTTTTCTTCTCCACAATCCAGAAGTAGTTGACCTTCTCCCGCTCCTGCAAAAACGTGTTGTACAGCCGCTCCTCGCCCTCGCATTCTGCCTTGAGCCTTTTCGCCTTCAATATGCATTGCAAAAGTTCAAGTGTCGTGTTCGTACTAATTGCAAGCGTGCATGACAAAACTGAACTAAGTAACCTTCGACCTGCTTTAGCATGACAAATTGCGTGTTTGTAGTTTTTGATGAAAAAACTTGTGATGCAATTTATACTACGAACGAGAATTTTGCAATGCGTATTCAACTGGAGCTCCTTCTTTTCCGCAGCCTCGGCGAGGAGGGCCTCCTCCCGAGCCTTCTCCTCCGGGGAGAGTTTCTTTCCCTTCCCTTTCTTCCCCATCTTCACTGCTGTAGTCTTTTTGCAGGTTTTCTAGGTGTTGTCGCGTGGTGGATGTCTTGGTGGGCCTGCTGCGTCTCAAGAAATAGATCGTCTGACCGTCGGTCCTGCAGCGGTCCCCTCTTTAGGAAGATCTGGATCTCAACTTACTATGTGGGAAGATTATTTACTGTACTTCCTCTGGTGCTGGGCTTCTGCTTCTACTCTGTGTGTTGACTGAGAAAACTTTTGCTGGCCTATTCCGGCGGCGTCGACGCACGACGGATTGCTGGCGACTACAGATTGGTCCTCTGGGAAGGTCGGCCTCTGCTTTGTGCGGGAAAAGAAAGCGTGATCTTGTTCAACAAAATTCTTCTTGTTTTCGGCCGTCCGCGCCACCTTTGGTCAGAAGCGAACAAAGGTGCTCCGAAGATTCTTGTTCTCTTCCGAGCGTGTTACGTCGCACTCTTGCGCGTAGTGGTGTTCTTCTCGCTTCGATTCTGGTACTAGTAGTACACCCGCGACAAGAATCAGAGCGCGGCAGTTCAAATGCCTCCGCGCTTCGCGAGACACTCGACGTTCTCACGCTGCACAATAAAGGTGTACCTGTAGCTCCCTGCGTGTTGTTGTACCAGAAACAACCCCGGCACGAAGCAACAAGCGCTTGCAACGAGGACTGCTGCGTAACTAGTTGCTGGACACGACCACCGCTTAAACAGGTCTTGCTCTCTGGAGCGCGAAGTGCTTGTGGCGCAGTGAAAGATGAGAGCTGCCCGACGGCGTTATTCCCTTATTAATTTCGTCGTACGTTCGTTGTCCTGGGAGAGTGCAAGTACAGTAACTTCTGCCTCGTCTACCAGAACATTTTCCTTACGGTTACCAGAGGGAGCATGCGCTCCTCCCTGAGCTGGTCTGATAAATGGAAATTCCTTTGTCCTCTCCTCGGCCTGCTATTGAAAAAATTATGTATGGAAAAACCATTTGCAGAACCCAACCAGCGACTACACTTTGCTTCGATCAGACACACAGCTCACCACGGAAAGAGCCTCACACTCTTTGGCAGCACGAACGAAAGAAAGGCAGTTTGGCTTTCTACGGACAACAACTATGGTCGTCTCGGCAGCGGTATGGTCAAGTAACACTCGTAAAAGTCGCCTCACCCTCAACCCTCCTTGTTCTCGCGAAACTACAAACAAATTCGAGCACGAGGTTTCCGACTTCATCCTCACTCTGGTATCGAACCGAAAAAAAAACGAAACGCGCAAGATTGTAGTTAGACGGAGGAAGGCGTTCTAGACAACAAAATCCATTCGTCCCGGTGCACATAGCGGTTGACGCACTCAGACGCCATCGGCCTTTTCGGACCGTCTTTTTTGATTTTGCCAAAAAAATATCGTGAAAATCTTACAAAAAAACAGTCCAAATTCGATCGAATGTTTCCTTGCTGTGGTGTCCAGATTGGTATAGTAGGTTCCTACCATAAATGAAAATCAAACCCCCCACCTCTAGACGAAGAGACACTTTTGGTCTCCCCACCTCTAATACTTCCTGCGCCCATTTTGAACTTACTGTGGGGTTCTAAACACCTTCGATCAGGGCAACTTTGGCCCTGTTCCACTACTATTGGATTAGTATGCTAAAACAAACCTGAAATAGGTCGTCTAAGTGTCAATTTATCAATCTAGACATTATACCAGCAACGAGTTCAACTTCTGCAAGAGCAGAAGCAGAGCTCGGAGCTCTTGCGATTACTTGTGATAAAAAATGGTTGTAGCGTTAAAACTAAAATACTTCGATGTTATGATCGCCCTTTAGCGACGTTGCAGGTCGATTATTCCTGTAGCAAATGCGAAAAAGAGCTGCTGGTTAGCACGCCTACAACCTTCGTCGGTTTGGCGCTCGCCTCTCTTCATCGGTTTGGCGTGATGAAGGCCGGCAGAGAAAAGTCGTCCTGCTGGTAGCGCTCTTCTTCGGTCATGCGCCGAATTCCGCCTAGGTCCTCGTCGATGACAAAAGATTCTCGGAAAAGATCGCTCTTCAGGTAATCCTTGACCGAATCCTGCAGCAGGTAGAGCTTGGCTTCCTTCACGAAGTCTGCTTCTTTCACCTGAGTTTGGGGAAGTGTTTTATCCGCGGAGAGTAAATAAACGCATTCATTCTGAGCTGTTGCATTTAGGCCGCAATCAATGTTTCAAGTTTTTCACTTTCTGCGTTGCCATGCAAGAAAATTATAGCCCAACCGCAAGAAATGTTGACAGAAACTAAGTAAGTACGTGCGCCACTCTTGTCTGCTCGTCTTTAATGAGCAGCTCGGCGCGCGTGAGCTGCCGGGAAAGCAATCCGTTCAGCTGTTGATGGTGGTCTTGCACCTGCATAGAATAGTGTTGATTCTTGAAGCACAATTTTGTTTGCGCTTCTTTGTTGAGCATGTATGTTGATCTGACATTATTCCGGAGTATTACATAACATTGTAATGTTTTCTGGATGAAATCGAAAACGAGCCGCCCTCATATCTATACCTGGACAATATAGTGCCCGAACTTTTTACGCAGCTCCTGTGCGTAGGCGTGTTTTTGCGTTTGACAGAAGGACTCCAGCATCGTCGCGATGGCGTTATCCACATCCCGTTTGTTCACCTGGTGTCGCAGCTATCAAATGTAAAAATGTCTGGGTCTGGAAGGGTTGGGACTTGTGATGCAAACTCTGGAACACACAAAAACTTGTGTTGCATGAGCGCCAAAAGCTGTCCATTTCTTGGCACGCAAGTAGGAAGTTTCTCATGCGGGACAGGCATCATGAAGCTTGCTCAAAACCTGTGATGCTTTTGCCTGCATCAGACGCCATTTGCGTGATCCGAAATATGCATGACAAATCTCAGAATCTTCCAGACCCAGACATTTTTACAGTTGATAGCAGCTCCATCTTCGCGAAAGCCTCCGCCATCCGGACCATACTCTCCACGTGACGGACCTGATTTTCAACATTTTTATTTTTCTTGGTATTTACTATACTTGTATGTGCGCAAGCGCACTTTACTTGTGTAGGCACTCATTTTGTGTGCAGCGACCGCACGTGGCAACGTTCTCAAAGTTGAAAAACGAACGAAGCTGTTTTTTTTTCCTTTGCCAAGAGTGGCGCCGGCACTCAGTCATGCAAGGCACTAACGTAAAGAAACTACCCGGACAAAAATGAAGTATTACCGTCATGACAGTGCCGTTGGCGTTGTTCCCGGCGGCTTCTCGTCGGATTTCCTGGTAAAACCTTGCCAGTTTGTCGCGGTCCAAATCTGACACCGTGGGCTTGACGTTCTGCCGGGCGTACATGATGTAGTTTCGCAGCTTGTTTTGTTCCAAGGGTTCGATCGTGGAGCGGAATCCGCTGCCCTTCGATTTCAAATTTTTCTTGGTCTGCTCGTCGCAGTCCGGGTGTGAGCGGATGGGATATCAGCTGCAAATATGTCTGGGTCTGGAATTATAAAGGTTGAACTTGTATTGCCTGGCCAGGACAACTCCAGAAAAATCTGTATTCTTGCGTAAAAGCAACAAAAGCACCATACTGTTTCGCTTTCGTCATGAAAAACCGCAGTTTGTAATGCGCACTAAGCATGAGAAAGCGTTTGAAAAATTTGTCATGCAATACTGCACTTAGAGGCGTACTGTCACTCATGACCATTCAGCATTACAGGTTTCCAGACATCCAGGGATATTTGCATTTCATATGTGACTGCAGATCACGAAATCCGCCAGCGCCACGTCACGGCCGGTGTCCGGAACGTCCTTCAAAACGCAAAGGACGTCGAATCGCGACAAGATGGGGTCCGTCAAGTCCACGTTCTGGGCGAAGTTCAGCTGCGGATCGTACCGGCCCTGCCGGGGGTTTGCCGCCGCAATCACGGAGCACCTATGGATTGCAAATATGTCTGGGTCTGGAAGAATGCAACTTGTGATGCTGCGTTTGGATTCCAAAAAAATCTGTATTGCATGAGCCGCAAAGGGAACGTAATTTTTGCTATGCGGAGAGGGCATTTGTCATGTGGACTAGGCATCAAGAAGCCCTCGCGAAATCTGTGATGCTGGGGCATGCATCACTGACGTCACGCCTCACGCAAAACGTGCATGACAAGTTTCAGGATCTTCCAGACCCAGACATTTTTGCAATTCATAGCACCGGGCCTGCAGCGACGCGCAGATGCCGGCCTTCGCGATGGAAATGGTCTGCTGCTCCATTATATCCTGTGCAAAAGTATCGCACTCGTATTAATTGCAAATATGCATGACAAATCATCTTCTTCCGAAGGTAAAACAGCATGACAAACTGCATTTTTCCTTCTACAAAAATTTGTCATGCAATTTCTACTTAGTACGATACTTTTGCAATGCATACATCGCTTCGTGGATGGAGGTACGGTCCTGATCGTTCATCTTGTCGAACTCGTCAATCAGGTATCCACAGTAAATTTGCCGTACGTGTACAAATGCAGTCTCTGCATAACAAAACTTGCCTTCAATCCTAGTCTAGCATGACAAGTTGGACACTACAAGTGAGCGAAATTTGTCATGCATTTTGTACATGTACGGGAAATTTACATTGCATATCAGGCAGATACCCTGGTCCGCCAACACCATCGCCCCGCCCTCCAGCACCCACTCGCCGCTGACCGGATCCCGGCCGACCGCCGCCGTTAAACCGACCCCGGAAGCACCCTTATGGATGTGTCAGAATCGAAATCGACAAAATCGAGATAATTTGTGATGCATAAAATGTACTAGGGCACTGATGGCCTGTATTGGGGAGCAGGCAAATGGGACCGATTGTAAGCCTGCTTAGGGGTATACAACGCGCTGCCAGGAGAGTAGCATGACTGGAGCAGTCTTCTTTGCCCAAGCAGCATGACAGACTGGATTTTGGTGCTCCCGAAATTTGTCATGCGCCACTTGGACACTGAGGCTCCAACTGACATCGATTTTGTGCATCACAAATTTTCCGATTTTGTCAATTTCGATTCTGACACTTCCATAACCCTTGCCGGTGGTGTACACCGCCCGGGGCATCGTCTTTTCCACGTACTTCAAAAATTGCGACTTCGCCATACCTGTGAATGAAATCAACGGTCTCGAAGCGACCACTATATGCGAAAGACGGTAGGTACTTACTTGTCAACAGCATGTAGCTTCTCATTACTAACCTTTGTCGTAACTAAAACAAGTGTGGCATCAAGACTCTTTGTTTGTACTTCGGGACCACGTCCTCTCCAAAACCAGGACGTCGTAGGAGCTTCTACTGATTTGAATGCGCGTTTCTTCACATGAGCAGGCTTTTTTTCTAAAACAAAAAGAAATCCCAGTCTACCGGGATCGCCCAAAATCAGAATATTCAAATCGCCGCGGATTCTATGTTATCCTGTGCAAAAGTATCGCACTCGTACTAAGTAATTGCTATCATGCATGACAAATACCCCTTTCTAGGTGAATCAGCATTACAAATTCCATTTTTCCGTTTGAAAAAATTTGTGATGCAATTTATGCTAGTACGATACTTTTGCAACACATATGTGTCCCCCCGGCGCAATTTTCGACACCGCACCGAACATGGCAAGCGCGACGGCGGTTTTGATGTGGGGCTCCCCGTGGATGGAGGGTGCCAGGGACTGGATCAAGCGGTCTTTGATGTCGGTCTATGCATTGCAAAAATGTCTGGGTCGGGAAAAATGGAACTTGTAATCCTAATCCTACATTCCTGTAAGATCTGTATTGCATGACCAACAAAGAAACGCCCTCTTTTGTCACATAAAAGCGCAGCTTGTCATGCGGATTGCGCATGGCAAACAAAGTGTTCGGCAAACTTGTCACGCTTGGCTGCCTTGGGAACTATTTCAGTCGTGCACAGTTCAGCATCACAAGTTTCCAGACCCAGACATATTTGCATTTGATACGGTCTCCTCGGAGAGATTCTTCAATTCCTGAATCTCGTCCGTTGTGTATCGAAAGGAAAAATCCCCCCTCCCCATATCAAAACGGAATTTCTGATTTTGGATGGCTAAGGGCTGGGCGTCCCTGTTTAGACTATACGTAAAAAACTTAAACCATCGTCATCGTCATCGTGAGGTACCGCGCAAGCACGAATACCGGCGGAGTGGTGACGACCGAAAGGGTCAGGAGACTCACCTTTTTCGCGAGAAAGAAGACTGCTGAACCCGCGCGCGAAACTTCGGCGGGCCGACACAGGTGCCGGTCTTGTAATGTAAAGCAATCAAAAATCTAACGTCCTTATGCTCGCTGTTGTTAAGCTCCTGCCGGTGATCGCAGCACCTGGAGCCCGCACGAACTGAAAGAGTAGCGCGCAGCTAGGGACTAACTAGACTCGAACGCCTCTGACCACCACAAGCGGCAGCCGTTTATGTAATTATTCCCCGAGTGGGCAGGCACCAGTAAGCGATTTAGTAGAGAAGCACGACGATGTTGCTACTTACCCGGATTAGCAGACCGAGCCAGGGACTAACTTAGGAATTGCATGCTGTAGTTCTCCACCGGAGATCACGAACTAGGCCTGGTTACTTTTTTAAAACCAATAAAGGATTAGAGGTAACGCTATGTCTATGACTAAGCCCGAGCGGCACTAGTAGGAACGCCCTTGATAAATAATAAATTGCCCTTTTTTGTCTTGCCATCCCAACTTTCTATTTTTCAATATGTGCACCCGTCGACCCGGTTCGCAATGTAAGACGGAGAAGTGCATGGCCTGGCACCGAGAAATCGAGGAAATAGAATGAGGGTAAGTCGGAGTAGAGCAGTGCGGTGTTGCGAATATTTTCAGATTGAACCCAGCGGGAAGACGGAGATGGGCACCCTAAACTCCCGAATTGACAGCCGCGCAATGTGCATGATCTCGTCGTAAAGCATGTGCGGTAGCCTGCACAAACTCCGCCCTCCACAAGCGATACCTCCGCGCACACCGGGAACTTGGTCACCCGATAATCACGGGACACCCGTACCACGTAGCAAATGCCGCCCATGTATGAAAATGCCCCAAAGCAACCAGTATGCCCAATAGCAATGGTAGCACAATCATGAACATTCTTATACAAGACGGTCGCGGTTGAAAATGTTTCTCCATCAGCGGCTGTTGATAAACATTTTCAGCAACACGACTACATGCAAATCCCAGGAGCCAAAAATGAAGTCCGGTAAACTCTAGTAGGATTATTTGGACGGTGTGATTTCTACCGAAAGATAGCAACAACAGCTCCTGGGAAGGCGGCGTAGTGAGCTGTGTTGTTATCTGAGTAGAAATAACTTCGTACAAATTTGCCCACTAGCACCGAGGGATCAAAAAAAGTATAGAAAGGAGTACTACCAAAAAACAAGTTCTAATTCCACTATATCTAAAAACGCCCTAAAGCTGGCACTATCACACTGGTACAACTCAAAAACCACCACTAGAAAAGGAGAGTCTCGCAAGACAAACCAACGTGGAGACGCATGCAAACGGCCAAAAAACGGAGTAACCGACATGGACACCCGTCGGTATCGCGAACTACACACAAGTGGTAGCGCGAAATGTCATGCGCAAAACGTCATGACCAAAACAACCAACGCAAATACCAGTGCGGGATACAAATTGGACAAGGCCGAGTTGAAACCAGGCGTGTACCAAAACGGAATTTCTGATGCTGGATTTGTGAGGCGTGAGGCGTGAGGCGGAAATGATCACACTTAGGGGAGGTGGAACAGTCAGCAGCCCGAACTCATCGGTTTTGCCAGGTCCACAACCCCCTGGGGGTGAAATACGGGGGTGGCTCCGCGTGGCAGCGATCTAGGATCACTGCCTGGAAGAAGGAATGGGAGCCTCTTTTCAGAAGTACTCCACAAACCTAAGCCAACCACTGCCCCCGCAGTCACAAACTCACACCCGACATCGAGAACCGATGCGAGGGAGACCCCGGCAACCCTTCCCTGCGACCGAATACCGAGAGGGATAAGTGGACCCCTCAGTTTAGACGGAAGCAGAGGCATAGTCCCGGAGGGCACAAAATGTACGAATGCTCCCCCTAGTGAAAGCCGGGTCGTTTCAGCACTATGAAACAGTGTGGCGATCAACCAAGGTGCTCGACTGTACTCAGCGGCGAGTACGAAGAGCTAGGGACGTGAGAGACACCTACCGCGCGACATCCCGACCAGGTAACCCGTATCCCCCCGCCTCAGGGGACCGGGGACCAAACAGTCGTGGCAGCAAAGTGAGCGAACCAGACAGATGACAAGTCAACTGTCCGCAACCTTGTCATCACCAGCCAACGCCGCAATCATGAGCTGGGGGAGCCAGATAGCCGACAGTCGACCGCCGGGGGGTGGCTGAACGAGAGCACTCCGTCCAAACTGACGAGAGGCAAACGGACTCCGACCCACACCTGAAACTCAAGAGCGGCCACCAGCCACCGAAAGCAGCGAAGGCCTGAGCAAGCTCAGGCAATAACAAGGAGACCCACCTACCCATCCTGACTCCTGCCGGTGGCGAAGACGCGCCAAGGACCGAACCTCCTGCAACGGGATTATCAGCCCAAGGTCTGTCAGCGACAGCACTGGGATGAAGGCGAAAGGGCTCTTGTAGGACCAGCGGCATCGTAGGAAATCATGGAAAGCCGCGATCTCCGGCGGCTACAGCAACGTCATCTCCGAGCACGAGCAGGCACAAAACAGAGTCCGCGGGAACACGCGGCGTGTCACAAGCTAGAAATCCTCGGCGCAAAAAGAATCCCGTCGAACAACCCCCAAGCACAAAACGCGCATCTCGCTCCACTCCACTCAGCTTGACGCACACCCACCGACGCGACACCAAAACAGGCCGAGCCGAGCAAGAAGGCCACGCACGCTGCAAAGGACCCGGCGCACAGGGGACACAGAACGCCGCGAATGGGGTGCTGCTTTCAACGCAGATGGGCTGGTCCGCGCACCGACACAAATGGGTCAGCCCCGGAGCCCCCGGGAAGAAAGCTGAGTAATCGGCTTCCGCTCCTGGTGCGAAGGCCGCGCGCTGCCCAGTTCCGTCAGAGCTGCTCCGCCTCGTCTTCGTCCTGCGCAGCTTCAATCTCGAAGAGCAACTGCTAACGCAACAGCACTGTGCCGGAGAACTGCGGGCGATGTCGGACAGACAGCGCATCACGCTGGAAACCACCACTCGTGGCCAGAGACGGATAACCCACTCCACGTTACGACCTCCACCTTGGTGTCGCACTCGGGGATGGTCAAAGTGGGCGCGTCTCGCCCTCACCACAACCGCCACCACCTTGGTGCCGCAAAGCTCGCCCGCTTCGAGAACGTCGCACCACGCAGGACCCGGCGCACGGGGGACACCGAACGCCGCAGATGGGGCGCCGCTATCACAGCTGATGGTGTGGTCCGCGCACTGACACAGATGGGTCAGCCACGGTGCCCCCGGCAAGAAAAACTGATGAAGATAATCCGAAAACCATCTCCGTAGTCATCCCGTCAACACCATCACCGCCTCCACCTTGTACGTAAGAGCCGCGCACAGCCGCTTCCAGAGGAGACGTTACGACGCGCCTGAGGTCAGGAATAAGGTTTCCATGAGGGAAGCGGCCCTAAATAATCCACTACCACAACACAACAAAAAGGAAAAACCGAGATACACAAAGACAAACGAATGAGGAGAAGTATATTTTTGGCGCAGGTACAGTGGACTTACTTATTATGCAAATTCACGATAGACAGAGCCGCAGATGAGGACAGACAAAAATAATAAGTAAGTAAATAAAAGTCCCTGATCTCCAGCGCCGAAGGGCAATCCGCTGGTGGGCGCGGCATCCTCGTGACTCGGAGATGGGCGGGAGAACTCCATCCACTATCGGGGACTTCGAGATGGCCTCCGCAACCAGCGACAGGTACCCCGACTGCCCACTCCGCAGCAGGACCACATAAGCCAGGAAGCTCGTGCTGGTTCCACGGAAGTCCCAGGCCGCATAAACTCGATGCGCGCCGCTATCCACCCGACGAAGAAGACCATCGCGGAGAGCCTCTAAGTGGCGATCGAGGAAACCACAACGGTACGCCGATAGGGACGGCTCGTGAGGACAGAAGAAGGACAGCCCAACTCGAAACGACGGGCGGTGACACTCGTCACGCAGGAGCCGCTCAGATGCTCGGCAACGCACGCGCGTGCCTACCGAGGGAGTGCAACAAAAGAACGCAGCACTTTTCCTTTTTATCACTATCAGAATGATCGAACTACGCTAGCGATGATCTAGAGGCTGACCGGCCGCACCCGGCGCCTGTTATGTAGAGCCGCTACGGATCTTTGGAACTCACGATGAGCTCCTGAAACAAGATGATCACGCGGGGGTGGCGGCCCCGCCTCTAATTGTGGGAAATGGGCCACAAGACAAGAAGTCTTGAGCCAAGATGCTGGATTTGTGTACACAAACCAATGTGATTTGCGACCTCAAATCAGCAACACAAATCTTCGGAAACATACCTTTTCGATATGGGGAGGGGGGATTTTTGCTTTTGATATTGTGAGGGCCAGCATTTTCTCCACGTGCATGTTCTCCACGTGGTTCACCAGAATCTCGGTTTTGAACACCGGGAACGACGTTTGCGCGTTGAGTTCCACATCGTATTGCGCCTGGTAGATTCCGGTAACCTGCACCATATCGCCGGGTTTCACCGTGTCGACCAGTTCGCCGGACAGGATCGCGTCTTTGCTCCGCGGCATGCGCCCCGCCAGGACGGAACCCGGGGGCTCTTGCAAGGTGACGCGCTGGTAGTTCTGATACGTCGTGCGCTCCGCATTCACCGTGAACCCGAACCTGTTTTTTTTACGGGGGGGCTACACTACATTTTTGCGATTTTTCCCTGGTCTAGTGCTACTTGTCCTGGTTTTGAATACCGGTTCACCATAAGCATAGGCAAAATTGTGTGAAACGAGAAGCCGAAAATAATCATGAGGGAATGAATGTATGAACTGCAGCAAAAACGTAAGTATACCTGCTCTGGCAGTCGGGATTTGAACAGGTTCTGTTTTTGAACGGATCGGATTCGGCCCCTACTGCCGTCTATGCATTGCAAACACGCGGTCAGGTTCAGGCAAGCAGAGAATTATAATTCCACAGGAAACTTCTAAGCACTTCTGCGTTGAGGTTAATATGAGTACGTGCTTCATCCGCGGGGGTCGCAAAGCAGCTTATTCCGAGGAGCTGCACAAAAAACTGCTCTACAAGTTAGTAAGCATCAATAGCAAGTTTTGCGTTTCTCCCGCCGAGCCTGAATAAGTAGTCGCAGGGCATACTGAGAATGGGCCGTTTATTTCACCGCACTGGTCGCACGTGAGATACAGGTTCTGGAGCTGATTAAACACCTGATAGTTGATGAGGCCGGTAACGACATAAACAAAAAACAAAGCCACTTTGTTTCGCAAGCCTTTGCTTTTTGTGTTCTAAATCTATAATCGAGGACATCCTCGATTTTCACTTCGAACGGATACGATTTTTCCTGCGTTTGCGTTTTGTTTTTTGGCTGCGCGCGGCGAAAATGCGGTAAAAGCTGGAGGCCAACTTGTGCTTGTGGAGCAACGGGGTGGCCCAGGGCACCGCTAGTACAATTACACAGAGCAGCTTCTTGTAGAACATGAGCTTCTAGAAGAAGAGGCACGATCTATACTGCGCAAGTAGCATGGCCACAGCAAGCATGCCAGGCGCGCGAAGTAGAAGAAGGGGCTGATTGTTGTAGCAGCAGTTGCGCACCTGTGCGTGAGAAAAAATCCGTCAGGGCCGCGTCGATGATAAATTGCTTACTTGTTTCTCAAAAAAACCGGAATTCAGCCTATGCTTGGCTTTCGCCCGGGAGTCGCATGGATGTCAACACAACGAATATGGCGTGTCCTAGTGTCATCTGTCGACAGAGCTAAACATATTCAACGACCGCGTCATGCTGGAGTAGAAATCGATCTTCTTCTCCTTCTCTGCTACTAATGCATAAAACGGAAAATCAACCATCCTACGTACCTGTGTTCTCCTTGTGATGACGGCCTCGCAGGTGACGAAATTGTTTAAATGTTCGTTGCGGAACTTCCGGATCGAATCTGAGCACGGAAAGCTGGAGATGGAAACCCAGACCTCTTCGTCCTTATCCCTCCCGTGCGCCTTGTATTCTTCCACGCAGAGCTTCGACACCGCCTCGTTGAGCAAGGGCAACACCTTCGCGGGGAACTGGGAGAGCCACCAGGCCAGGTTGGCACACTCCGGCTTGCCGTACAGGTGGCGGAAATCTGATATGTATATCTATGTGAATTTTATATGCACGACGAAGATAATTGGTGGACTCATCAGTCGCCCTTATCTTTTGCTTTTCCTCGGCCGGAAGTCTTCAAAAACAAAACTACGGAGCTACCCCCTCCAGAGGAAAAATACCGACAATCAAGGTTCGTTTGCCCTTCGTGACCATCTGTTTGACTCGTTCGACGTAGGTGTACTCCATTTTTTCGTCATCCCTCTTGTCGTCGTCCTCCTCGCTATCGGAGTCTTCGCCCTTCTTCTTTTTCATGTCAACGACCTGCCGCGGGCTTTGGAAGGTGCGGATGAAAAACTTGAAATTTTCCCGGATTTTGTGGCCCAACCGGTCCGTCATGTCGGACGCCTTGTCCAGCTTCTCGTGCTTCAGATCCCAATCCCCATCTTCCTGGTAGGAAGCGGCGTTGGCTGGTTTTTGCGATTTACTTTTGATGTTTGACTTCTTGGAATTTATCATTTTACGGTTCATTCAAACAAGATGTTGCCACCGATCTTTTGAAAAAACATTTTTTTTCTATTCTCTTTTGGATCTTTGGAAAATAAACATTTGCCCCCAGAAGAAGAAGACGATCAAGTACTTCCCGATAAGTGGTTGCTGCGGCTGGCGGACGGACCTTCGCCTCCTCCTGGTCCACCCGGGGGGCTGGGACTGGGAAATGCAAGGAAAAAATGTCTCTGGGTAGTCGTAGTCCAGAAGAATGCTCTTGCTCATTGCCTTGCGTCAGAATAGAGATGGAGATTCACCGCAAGTAGAGGACGAAAACGCATTTAGTATAGTACTTTTGCTCTGACTGCTAGCGAATGAAGATCTTCATGTCGCGCACACATTCCGGCGCTGGTCCCTGTGCGTGGTTACATGAAGTTCTTGTAAAGAACGCCTGTGCAGTTGTATAAAAATCCTAAGATATTAAGTCTATACGTACCAAGATCAACATCGATGAGCACATCACGACTACACGCCCTATTTTTCCCTGTTGGGTACTGGACTGGGATCTTCTACTCTTCTTCTCCGAGCGCTCGGTCCGGACGGATTTTGGCTCCCCTGCAGGCTGCCCTGCTCCTGCATGTCGCTCGGGTCGCCGCTGGGCGACGGGGACCCGCGCCGCTCTCGCTTCACGGGCGGCATGCTGGTTTGCGTGGTTCACTAAAAAGTGCGAAGCAAGGAGCTGTTCGGGAGAAATGCAGCTTGAAGGCACGATACGCTGCGCTAATAGGGAAGCATGATGTTCGTTGTTCTTCTTCTGGAAGCACTTTTGTCAAGAAAGATGTTAATATTCTACTTTTTTTCGATATTGAAATTCTTCTGCCGCACCTCTACACTATAGAAATTTTCGGTTTTGAGTCATCTGTTTTGGTCATCATGGCAGCCTGTCTAGATCGCAGCTGGAAATAGACAGCTTTCTCAACAACGACTGACGCAGCATCTTGTTTCTTTCGTCCCACGTTGATTTTTCAACTATTTGCGCAACTCAAGTAGCAGCTCCGGGGCTTTTTTTCCGCATCTCTACAGCTCGTTCCTCGTCAAGAAAGCAAATTTGGAAAAGTCAAAACGTAAACGGCATCCACAAGAGAACAATTATCATCAGCAACGCGCATGAATCCATTCTCGTCTACGCACAGGAGTATCTAGCTTGTATATCGCTTTTGTTCAAAAGTAGAACCCGACACAGGTCGAATCCTTTATGTTTTACACACTCCAGCACACACATGAAAGGTTTACGTTCGTGAGAGCGCGGGCGTGACACGCGGAGGAAAAAAAAATTTACAATTTATTTGCGCTGGCTTCACCGGAAAATAAATGATCATACCGCCGAGCCAGAAACTTATTCTTTATGAAAAGAATGTCATCTATTCATCCGGCGACGTACTTTCTTACCAGCTCCATATCGCCCTCCAGCCCCCCAGCGGCGCTCCTACCTCGTGACTGCGGGCGACGCGACGCTGGCCCCGACAGCGCTCTGCAAGTCCCCAACCTTACCATCTAAGGCCCCCAGCGTTTCCTCATCAGCGTCCACCTTCTGCTTTACCTCCTCCAGAATCGTCGCGGCCTTTTCCATATCCTGTGCAAAAGTATCGCGCTCGTAATAATGGCAGGCATGCGACACAAATCTCATTTTCAAGCTAAATCAGGACGAGAAATTTGATTTGTCGTGCTGCGCTAATTTGTATTGCAATTACTACTAGTACGATACTTTTCTTTGCAATGCATATTCCAAGGTTTCCTCGTGGCCATTGGAGGCAGTGAGTGCTGCGTCGGCCTTTGCGTTCGCTTGTTGCATCTCTCCGGTCAGCTCCGTCTCCATGGTTTTCCATTGGGCACTGGCAGCCTATGAGAGTGAACAACGCGTCCCACTAATCCCGGTCATTTGCTCTAGTGTATGTTTCTGTTTCATTTCTACAGCAAGAGCATCGCAGTGCTGCTTGGGCCTCCGAAGGTTTTCATGCACATTGCTGAGCATTTTGCAGAACGAACCAGCGGGAGCAGCGGAACGAGTTGTGCACGACTCTCATACAGCTTCGGTGGCATTCTGGACCGCTGAACTTTGCTCCATCACGTTGTGAAAAGTCGTGTCAACCTGAGATGATCAGTTCAGTGAGAGTGATGATGTTGACCCATCTGTAAAATTTATGTTTCAAGTAGAAAGATAAAGTCGTGCATTTTCTTCATCTCCATCTTCACGCCTTCACTTCTTTCAGTAGAGCACGAGGTATCACACCAGATCGATGAACTACGTAAGTAAGTACCTTTGCGACGTCTTTTTTTAGCAATTCGTTCTCCTCCTTCGCCTTTTCCAGCACTTCACCGGCCGCTTTGGCTGTCTATATCAAAGTGAAAAAAGCCCCCACCCCATATCAAAAAGGAAATCTGTGATGCTGGATTTGCGTACACAAATCGGATTTGTCTTGCAGGAAGGCATTGCGGCCAGATCCCCAGGCTAGGTAGGGGCCTATGGGTCTAGTTGTTCAGCATTGCAAACGGCTGACCTTTAGGCCCAGCAGCATGACAAATCGCTTCCATAATGGGGCGGAAGCTTCTGGTGCCCTTGTCTTCCTGCAAGACAAATGCTATTTGTGACCTCAAATCAGCAACGCAAATTTTCGGAAAGATACCTTTTCGATATGGGGAGGGGGGATTTTTCCTCTCAATAGTCTAGTATGGATTGCAAAACCCATTGCGTAAAAAACGGATGTGCACAGCTCTGCAAGAAACAAACGCTCCTTTGAATGCTTTTTTGTTGAGATTGAGTAGGAATGTTGGCCATGTCTACTTGGGAAGCGGGACCGGCCGTCCAAGTGATCGCATTTATTTCATGCGTTTATTCACCTTGCAGTAATTTACGAAAATGTTTTGCCAGATCCATAAATCCAACACCGTGCTGATCTCTGTTTGGATGTCTTTTTCCGCCGCTTGCACTTCCTTCACCTTCTCTTGAAACCCTTCTTCGACAGTTTGCAGCTCTTTCTCCACCGTCGACATTTTGTTCATCAGGGCCTCCTCCTGCTTTTTCGCCCCGGCTTCGAACTCCTCCCCGAGTTTCTTGCCCGCCTCCTGAATCTTCTTCTCTGCCTCCTCCTCCACGGTCTTCAGAACCACGTGCTCCGCTTGCTCGACCTCTTTCTTGGTCGCCACGTCGGTCAGCCGCTGCTCAAACTGCTGCGGTAGCTGCGTTATGCATTACAAAAGTATCCGATACTACGTCGTATAAATTGCATCACAAATTTTCCCAAGAACACAAATGGAGTTTGTCATGCTATCTAAAGTTGAAAGTATGGATTTGTGATGCCTGGCTGCAACTAGTACGCATAAGTCAGATACTTTTGCACAGGATATGCGTCCCCAGCGAGTTCACCTGGGTTTGCATCGGCTGGAGCTGCGCCTGCAATTGCGACTGGAGTTGGGACTGCAGTTCCTGCCGCACGAGCGTCGACACGGCGTTCGGATCCACAAACTGCTGCGGCGCGGGCGCCGGAGGCGGTGCAGAAGCGGACATCATGGGCGCGCTGGTCGGTGCAGAAGCGGACATCATCGGCGCGACCACGGCCGCCGGAGGTGGCGCGCTGCCGTAAAAAGACAACACTTGCTGGTCAACGGGCGAAACAGTAGCTGTGCTCGGAGTTGGAAGGAATTGCTGCCCCGGAAGTTCTTCGCGCGCATTTTCGGTCGTCGTCTCAAGGGGACCAGCCTGCTGTGCCTGCGGCGGCGACAACATCGCAGAAGACTCTGCTAAAGTTTCAGCGGAAGGAGACCTGTCTTCATTTTCACTCATCTTCTCTACTGGTCCCCCATCATCCGCGCTCTTCGCTGTCGGAATCTTGCTTGATATTGCCACAGAAGACGTCGTAGGTCTTGCTCGTAGTTCACGTCCAACAAACTGGTGGGACGAAGGACCACCTGTGGCAGGTTCTTGCAGAGGATCATGATCGCTTGCGGTGACGAGTGTGCCAGCTGCAGAAGGCAGCTGGGCAGCATATTGCTGCTGCTGCTGCTGCTGTTCTTGGGGAGAGATGAAGCTCGGGGGGGCAACAGCATTCCAGTTGCTAGTGTAAAAGTTCTGTCCTGGCGGCATTGCGTTGGGATTAAAAGCCTCCGCGAAGGGCGGTTGCATCGCCATCGTCGCAGCCTGCCCGGGGTTGTAACCATTGGCGTACAGTGGCATGAAGGGCACTGTTTGCGGCATGGCTGCTCCCTGCAGCTGGCCCTGCAGTGGAAGCTGGTTCTGCAGCTGTCCTGGCTCCTGGAGCTGCGGCGTAAATCCTGGTCCGGCGCCCGCTTGCGCCGTCGCGTCGTAAAGTCTCGGGTCCCACGCCGTTCCTGCAAGACTTTGATCTCCTGCCAAACGCCCTTGCGGCGCTTGCACGACTGGATCCTCCGGGTTGTTCGTCTGCAGACCATTGTTCTGGTACTGATTCATGAAGCTCGATGTCGCAGTAGACGCACCGGAGACGAGGCGGGAACTTGATGCAGAAGAAGGCAATTCCTGCGGAGAAGCAGTCTGCTGCGGTATTACAGTGAAAAATGCCCCCACCCCGGAATTTGCAGAAGTTTGTCATGAAAAGTTTCCAAATGAAAGCTTTTTGTCTTGCATAAAAGGATTGCGAGCGTTTCTGATGCAGAATCAGGGTGCGCAAGGTGCCTTGTGCATAACAGATCCGGCTGCTGTTGGGCTACTTCGCAACACAAATTTGACCTATTCAGCATGGAAAATTTGTGATGCTGAGATATGCAAGACGGGGAATGTTTCTGTTGGAAAGGTTTGCAATACAAATGCTGCCAAGCTGGGGGTGGGGGCATTTTTCACTGTAATATGCGGCACAGCATGGCTGGCCTGTCCCGGTGGTCCGTTCGTGAAGATCTGGTCGTTGCCAATAGGGGATGGATATCAAATGTAAAAATGTCTGGGTCTGGAAACTTGTGATGCTGTGTTGGGAATAGTGAATGCTCTGTAATGCACAACCAAGCATGAGAAATATCTGCGCTTCTTTGTGTTGCGTTTTTCGCATGAGAAACTGCGTTTTTGCATGACAGGCAAAAGCGTCTCTTCTTGGGCACGCATTACAAACTCTTTTGTCATGCCAGACAAGCATGACAAATCTCGCAATCTTCCAGACCCAGACATTTTTGCAATCCATAATGGAATTTTCAGCGCGGTGGCGGTATTATCATGATAGCACCCACGAAAAGCGGCAGCAGCGACGACGAACACTCGTCGCCGGGGGCCGCGATCGTGGCAACTATTCCGTTCTTTGGCGACCATTCTGAATTCACACGACGACCGAGAGCGCTCCAGTGCAACGGTAGCCGGTCGCGCTACTACCGCGCACGGGGGGTTGGAGCAGTAAATGCTGCTCACAAACAAGAATGCATAGGCAACAATGAACAGATGGACGACGACAAAGCCAATTCAACAAAACCTCGTTCAGACGTCTCGTTAGTTGTAGCAAGTAGCCGTACGATAGCCGAGAGGAAACGAAACGCGAGACCAAAAGCCACAGAAACAACGAAAAAGACGAAGGGAACACAGAAGAAGAGAACGCAGAAGGAGCATCAAGACAGAGTTCCTGATGTGGTCATACATATTTTATTAGTCTACTCACATCGGCGAGTAAATTTAGTCCCTATGGTCACTATATCGAAACGAGTTTTGGAAGGAACTACTTACAAACAAAGCACTTGATTGTCTACAAAAAGGTTCTTTTATCTCTTTTATTGGCTTGCATATTCATGCGAATTTGACGATTTCGGCGGCCAAGCTCTCCGGAAGCTGTGGAGTGCAGATGCAACTTTCAAGCTGACCCTCAGCAGCACCGTTTGATGTACAACGACCTACTAGTAGTGCATTAGCATTTTTGCAAACTGTATTCTCGTTGAAGCAATAATCTTGATTTTCCAACCCACCTGAAACTATTCTCCGTTCTTTTCGCGGCATCATCTTCGAATAAACTCCATGTTGTCTTGTTTCCACCCTTCTCGTGCCTGCCACGAGATCCAGCGCCACCCTGTGTCGCCACTTCTGGTGCTGCTTTACGTATCAAATGTAAAAATGTCTGGGTCTGGAAGCTTGCCACGTTTGTCATGCATATTTTGGCAGACTCATGATGTCTGTGATGCATGATCTAGCAACACATATTTTTAGAGGGCTTCCTAATGCCTATTCCGCATGAGAAATGCCCTCTCCGCGTAACATAAACTGGAGTCCTGTTGCTGGTCATGCAATACAGATTATTTTGGAATCCAAAGACAGCATTACAAGTTGCAATCTTCCAGACCCAGACATTTTTGCAATCCATATTACGTACGCCTTTCCGATGTTCGTCCACACCTCCAGGATGCGGCTGGGTCGGGTCGTGCGCGAAAGCAGGTCCGGGTGGGACAGGTTCAGGTATCCTATGTAAAAACGTACCCACCCCAGAGTTGTCATGCAGATTTGCCATGACAGGAACATTTGTGATGCGCAACCCCATGACAGGCATTTTCAATCGTGTTTGGGAACTTGTAATGCTGTAAACAGGATCAGCAGATCGATTTGTGATGCGGCTTTCCTTGCTAACTTGCACTACCTTACGGACTGAAGCTTGTCATGCGTGACTCCCAAAACTCCTAGGTTTGTGTTGCAAAGTCCCCATCTTGACTCTGGTGTGGGTACGTTTTTAATCAGGATATCAGGTAAATTTTCATTCCTCTTGATGTTGTCCCTCTGTCGCTGTCCTCGCACGAAATCACCGGCCGGAGGCTCTGCGAGAAAGGACCAAAGTAGGGACAAAGCGACGGCTTGATGAAGCCAATGTGGAGATCATTTTGAAGATCCTTTGTGTTGTTTGCGGTCATAGTCCTTTTACTGCTGCAGCTTTTATTCGTCTTCTCGACATCAACATCGTGAGAAGACGTGATGGCTCTTCCCTCAGACCTGGTTGACGAGGAAGAAGAAGCAATGGACTCATCCCGCCGAGAAATTCTCCCACTGCTCGCCGCAATTGGTTCACGACTGGTGTCTCTGTCACCAGGAGCAGAGTCAATGTTTTTGCGGCTGGTGCCAGTTGTACATGTACTACTACGAGAACGCGCGGCACTAGGTTCACGGTCCAGCAAACTTTGGCACACTTCTGGCACTACGTGGTGCACCTCGCCGATGAGCTCGTAGGAATGAAAACCGGGGTATGAAGAGACAAAAAAAGTCACTGTCTACAACGTAGTCGATTTTGCAGTTGTGATCACGCTGGCTGCCGCTTGTAGTTCATGTCAGGAGGGCAAATAAGTAATCAGTAGATACGTAAAGACTCTGTAGGTACGATTTTTGTTTTTTCACTCTCATACCGGCCCATACAGCGGTTTCTTCACGCACTCCACGTGATTCCAGGTCCCGCCATGTGTTATCAAGGGCGCCTGCGGCCAGTTGCACTGCTCTTTGGTTCGCACGAACCGCAGGTAGTGCCTGTTGTCGGTCGCACTCCGCCCAAGATCTTCGTAGCCACTGTACTCCACATTTGCTGCTTTTCCAAACGTGGCGCGGCCTCTCGGCATTTTTTCACTCCTGGTCCCGCCTTGTT
The DNA here is from genome assembly GCA_905178155.1 of Amoebophrya sp. A120. Lineage (NCBI taxonomy): Eukaryota > Dinophyceae > Syndiniales > Amoebophryaceae > Amoebophrya > Amoebophrya sp. A120. The sequence continues at coordinate 1,307,047 of CAJINV010000001.1, read as the reverse complement.
GAGGGCACCGAACGCAGGACCGCGCGGCCGGAGCGGCACCGCAAGGCGCGTGGTACGTTGAAGACGCGTCCTCCGGGTGGTCTGCTGGTGCATCGAATATTAAACCATCGTACACGTCGGGACGAGCAGTGGGCGCAGAAGCCCTTCCTTGATGCAAGTCCAGCGAAGAAGGAGTGATCGTGCTGTGTGGCTGCTTGTCGCTCATCTCCAACGAAAGTTGAGAGCGGGACAAAGAAGAAGTACACGTTTGGTCATCTTTCCAAGCTGCTGGAGGAAGGGTGTTCTTATTGTGGTGATTTATTGTGCTTTGTTCCTTACATTCTACTCCCATATGATCTACTTCGGACGCTGGCTGTGCTTGTCGCAGCTGCCCACGACCGGGGTGTAGCGTCGCGTACTCTTGAAAGGCAGACAAAAGGCGGCTGACCGGCGGAGCAGCAGATGAGTCTGAGTGAGTAGTTTTTCGCGAAGATGTTGATAGGACCGAAGAATGGCCCTCGCCGCGTTCCTCGTTTTTATCATTTTCGGGGGGAGACTTCACGATGTCCTCTTCTTCCACATACAGCCATTCGAGTATGAGACAGAGTGCACAACCCCCCTCCCCCTCATCATTTGTCATATTACATGCAAAACCGCAAATCCATTTACTTCCCCGGCGCACTGTTTACGTGACAAACTACTTCGGAAGCCCAAACAGTAGTACCTTCGGCCCATGAAATTGTCATGTTGCACAGGTGTTTGTATTGCTGATGTTCATGCCAGATACTACAAATGGGCGGGGGGGGGGTTAATACTTATGCACTCTCATATCGAACTCGCGTACCGGTTTTTTTAGGTCCTGGACGAACCTCTATCAAATGCAAAAATGTCTGGGTCTGGAAGGATGCAACTTGTGATGCTGAATTTGGATTCTACAAAAATCTGTATTGCGTGAACAGCAAAAGAGGTCCAGTCTTTGCCACGGCGAGCGGGCATTTCTCATGCAGTATAGGCATCAGGAAGCCCTCACAAAATCTGTGATGCTAGAGCATGCGTCACAGACTTCAGGAGTCATGCAGCGTGTGCATGACAAACCTTGCATCCTTCCAGACCCAGACATTTTTGCACTTGATAACCTCTCTGCCTGCGCAATGATCCAGTCCCACGAGCCCGGTGCGGTATAAACCGCTCAGGCGTTACAATCTTATCAAGCGTTACAATAGAATCTGGAATTTGTGTTGCAAGATGCGCAACGTCTGGCCTACTCGCACAGGAGCGCGCATGACAGGTTTCGGAGCTCCAAACCCCATGTGAAAAATCTGGCGGGATTTGTATTGCGAAAAGCCCAAGGAAGTCTCTGTATGGTACTCATGCTGTTCATGCAAGACCACAAGTTCCAGACTCTACTGTATCGCTTGAGATTGTAACATCTGAGCAAGCCATATGCGGGTCCGAAACTTTCGACCGTCGTTGGGTCCTCAGCAACAACGCAATGACGAGGTCGAGGACCACCTTCGCCTGCTTCCGAAGTGGAGTTATTATGTGTCTCGTCGTCCCCTTCTGCGCCGCGACCTATCCATCGGCGCAATCCCCAGTCCATGAAATTCGGTCTCGCGGGGAAGTTTACAACCGGGGCAGCCCGCGGGGGAATTATTTTCTTTTTCGCAGGGGAAATGAACGCCACGGGTCGGGAATTTCTCGTACGTCGTGCCAACTCCGGTGATATCAAGTGTAAAAATGTCTGGGTCTGGAAGAATGCGCGATTTGTCATGCTTCTTTTTTTTTTTTTTTAAATACATAGGCACAAACATAAAACTGCAATGCATCTAATGACAACTTCAGATCGGAAATGGTGTTGATCCAGGCTCGTCGTCATCATCTCATCGCGGTTCCAATTCGTGTTCTGTAGGTTGCGGTCTGACCCCTTCTCCGGCTTCTCGCGTTGCGAATCCACCGGTCTCCGGACTGCTGTTCCCTCCTCCTCGCGACAATGCTACGGTTGCTCACATTGGTCAGTACGCAGCTAGTCACACCACCGGGTTGCCTCCACCCCAGCTGAGCGTGGGAGTCGACAACCGTGGTAATGTAACGCGAAGGCTGAAGCACACTCCCATTTTCGGTGGTGATTCTGTACCTGTTCCTCCTAGTGGCCCACTGTCCCGCCCCTCACGCCTAAAATGCTAAGCCTAAAGGGCGGGAAATCTCAATTCACACTTGTGAGTTTTGAAGAAGCAACCTTTGGGACGTCGAAGTGCCACGACATGCATGGCTGGGCGCGACGAAATGTTGGCTGTGCATCGGCTCTTTTTGGAAGTATTGCTACAGGAAGGCAGAGAAGGGGGCAGTTGCTGACCATCGCGCCCATGCTCTTCTACTTCATTATTGCGATATAAATACAGTCATGCTTCTCTGGCATGACTCATAAAATCTGTCATGCAGGTTACCCAATGAATGAATGAATGAATGAGTGACGCCCCCTGACGCACCTCGCCGATCCGATCGCTTTCCGTACCCAAGAGCCCCACTTTCCTGTCATGCAAAAACGCAGTTTGTCATGCAGAATAGGCAACAACTAGAAGCTCAGAAACTTGTCATGCTGAGCCAGCACTTATGGCTTCCTCATGATACGCCACCCAGCATCACAAGTTTCCAGACCCAGACATTTTTATATTTGATAGGTGACGTGTTGGAGGTCGCGTGGGCCTTTTTCGCAAGCAAACCGACAACCGGCAGAGCTGGTTGTAATGAAACGAACCAGAGTATCCTATGTAAAAACGTCCCCACCCCATAGTCAAGATGGGGACTCGGCTAGACAAATCCACAAGTTTTGGGTGTTTTGCATGACAAATTTGGACTCGTAGTGTAGTGCTGTTTGAGCTAGCTCAGCAGCATCACAGATCTATTTTATCATGCTGATTGGAGCATGACAAATTCCAAAACACGATTGGAAAATGCTTCTCATCGGGCTCCGCATGACAAACATTTTCAGCATGCAGATTTGCATGACAACTCTGGGGTGGGTACGTTTTTACACAGGATACAGAGAAAAAACAGAAACGATACCGGGACACTGGGACTGGAAACCAACATGTTGGGCTGTGTATGATCCTGTGTGTGACTTTAAAAATTCTAATTCACACTATATTCAAAATAAAAGTAACTCCCAAGGCGTACAACAGACACGCACGATGCATCGCTCTATGTATAAAAACTTTGTCACGGTCGCCATCACACAGACTCAACAACAAACTGCTCCAGAGGGTGAACTCAAACGAGCAGTTTAGGGAGTCTAGATAAAAACAAGAAAGATCAAAAATTTTGCCCGTCTTTATTTGAACAACGATCGCGGCATAGTAAGAACCTGTGGAGGTGCTGCTTCCTTCGATTCGTCAAGAGCTTGTTCCAAAAGAAAGCCGTGCACTTGGCCGCAATTCAACGAGACAGAAACTCCTTTTAGACCGTGACTTCTCTTGTGTCGTAAAGATCAAGATCAACTCATCGACGAAGAAGTAAAATCTTTTTCTGTGCCACGACTTCTATTGTGTCGTAATCAACAAGGACAGTCAATTCAAAAACTAATAAAATTGTCAACGGACAACATCACCTACAGTTCGTGTTTTTTTGTGGCTTGTTTTCGGCCTCGCTGTTGCAGCTTCCGCCGACGCTTTTGCTCAATTCGCTCCAGTTTGGCGCGGATCCGCTCCCGCTCAGCATCCCGCACGAATTGGTTGTAGTCCACGCCCTTCACCATTTTTGCCGCGGCCTTTGCTGCGCGCTCCTCCTCCATAGCGTGCAATGTGGCTTTCGGGACGTGCTGCTTCAATTCGTCCGGTAGGGGGTCGTACGCGGGATCCCAGTCGAGCGGAAGGTCGTCGAGCGGAGTTCTTTATCAAATGCAAATATGTCTGGGTCTGGAAGATCCCGAGATTTGTCATGCAGTTTATCCAAGCTCCACCAATCCTGGAATGCAGGTTCTAGCATCACAGGATCTGCAGCCCCTTGGTGATGCCTGTTCTGCATGAGAAATGCCCTCTCAGCATGGCCAAATATGGGCACCTTTCGCAAGTCACGCAACACAGATTTTTCTACGATCCGCAACATGCTGCATCACAAGTTCGCATCCTTCCAGACCCAGACATATTTGCAATGCATATTCTTTCTGTGTCGCCGTCGTCCAGGTTCATCTCACTTATCCTGAGTAAAAACGTCCCCAGCCTATTACTATCTTTTATATTCATGCGAAAAAAGAGGTCTACAGAGGGTCGAAGGGAGGTGGCCGAGAGGTAAAAAAGAGGTCAACAGAGGTCAAAAAGAGGTCGACAGAGGTGGAGAGGTGGCGCGGGAGGTCATTCGAGAGGGTGGCCGAGAGGGTGCGCGGGTATAGCGAGCCGAACCGTTCACCCTAAAGCCGCGCCTATAGGGACCAGAGGGGGCCGAGAGGGTGCCAAGAGGGTAAGCGAGAGGGGGACAGAGGTGCCGAGAGGTTGCGCGAATAAGGGCGAACCTCTCGCGCACCCTCTTGGCCACCTCTCGGCCACCTCTGTAGACCTCTACCGGCGAGTATAGCCGGACTATTAGCAACACCTCTCGGGAGAGGTAAAAAAGAGGGTCTGCGAGAGGGTACAAACAACCCGAATCCGCCCGGTACAGGGCCGATCTTCTGGGGATTTTTGCGTCGCTTGGGCCCGCACCCTCTCGCGCCACCCTTTCGCGCCACCCTCTCGCGCACCCTCTCGCGCACCCTCTCGCGCCACCCTCTCGCGCCACCCTCTCGCGCACCCTCTCGCGCCACCCTCTCGCGATACCCTCTTGCGCCAGCAGTTCCGTCGGCCGGGAAGCCATTGGGCGGGGGCGGGAGCGTGATCAACACAGGGCAGCGTGGTCCCCCTTGTGCTTCGGCACTTACGGCGAGGCGGCTTCTCTTTGCCCCCAAGCTTCGCTGCAGCTGCTCCCTGCGCATAGCGCCTGAAGGCGCGGGAAGCGCGCAGGAGACCCTGCGGGTTTGCATGGCGCAAAACGGCGACAGTATGTTCCTTGGGGGGGGGGGCTGTCGCGCTGCGTCCAAAGCCCTGGCGCGGCGTCCCGATCCGCAAATAGTCCTGCCCCGCCACAACAGCCTAGCGCCCCGGCGTCAGCCGGGGCATGGCTGGTAGTTGTCATGCAGATCTGCAAGCACAAGAGCATTTGTAATGCGCATCCCCATGAGAGGCATTCCCCATCGTGTTTTGGAAGTTGTAATGCTGTCAACAGGATAAGGAGATGGATTTGTTATGCGGCTTCCCTTGCTAAACTGCATTACACTACAGCCTGCAACTTGTCATGCGTGGCTCCCAAAACTTTCAGGTTTGTGTTGCAAAATCCCCATCTTGACTCTGGGGTGGGGACGTTTTTGCAAATGATATCACTCTCACGTTCTTCTAGCGGGGCGGGGGCGTCCAGATTATTTAGCTCTCGACGTGATCTACTCCGGGCACTGTATTTTACAGACATGATGGCTTTGTGCAAATGCAGGTACTGCCGCCGATCGTTTCCGCCACTGATCCGCAAACAGTAGAAGTCGTCGGCCTGTGTATCAAATGCAAAAATGTCTCGGTCTGGAAGGTTGGAACTTGTGATGCTAACTTCGGATTCCAAAAAAATCTGTATTGCATGACCTTATTTACCCCTCAACCACTATATCCCCTTTACGACCGCTACCTCAGGTAGGATCTCGGGGAAAAAGGGTCAAGCTCTAACGGGGGTCGGGCCCGAGTGAAACCGTTAGAGTGGCAGCATGTCCTGGTCGCAAACCGAAGATTCCAAAAAGCACGGTAAGATTCCATCGGTAAACCAGGCAAAACACGAAAACAGACAAAGACGAAAGGAATAGAAAAGCTGTGGGGATGGCTGGGGTCTCCTGCAGCCTGAAACAGTGTCGCTGAGCGACAGGACTGGGGTCTCCAGCAGTCCAGCAAACGCCCTTTTTAGGGAGCCGGGAGAAGGGACCCCACCTAAGACCAGAGCTACAGAAAGAGGCGACAGCAGACAACGAAGAGGCGAAGCAAAGGCCGACGCACCCCTCCAAGCCAAAACTCACCGAACTCTCGTCGAAGCGCTCCAACCATCTCTCGAAACGAGGACGACCAGAGCAGCGATGACGAAGAGCGACAACGACCACTGCCCCCGAAGAGCAGCGACGACGATGAGCGACAACGACACCCTGCCCTCACCGCACGATGAAGCGACCTAGTGCTCTTGGCGCAAGCCCTTCGTGGCTTTTTCTTCTCGTCCGCATCGGCAACCTTTTGTGATTTATATTTTTTTTTGCTCTGATGTTGTAACAGTGCACTTTACCAACTAGCACCCTCATCATTCTTCAAAGACGTTGCTCTTACTGCCTTTTGGCTATGAACTTCCTGTTTTTTTTCTTCATCTACTTCTACTTACGATTAGTTTCTACACTGAGGCTGATTTTCTTTCTAGACACACAGCATAACTTTTTTTTTTGATCAGCAATCTGCAAGCAGGTCGTCCTCTTCGTCCTCCACCGGTCCACTGCTCTCATCGTCGACCTCATGCATAATTGCATCTCCATCTGCGTCGTAGTTCACCTGCATCCCGTTACCTTCCGTGATCCTCCGCCGTTTTATCTGCTTTTGGTCTCCGTCATGATCATGGGGCTCACTATGTACAGTTTCATATCGTAATTGGATATTTTCCGTCTTCTGCTCGACCTGACGGCCTCTCTTGCCTGTACCCTCCAACAGCACCCGTCGTGGTGAGTCTACTGCTACCATAAATTGTTTCGTTGCCGGTCTGCCAACTACTCTCGATGCCCAGTGCCGTCCAGTAGGTCGCGTACTGCCCAGTACTTTGTCCAGTGGTAGCTTCCAGTCTGCCGCTTCTTCTTCTGGAATTGTTGGGTCAATTCCTTGAATTTTTTGCATCTCTTTTACCAACCACGGCGCTTCGTTTTGGTTGTTGATCTCCTGTTCTTCCTCCTGGTCCGCATGGGGTTCCATGCACCGCAGCGTTGTTCTTTCCAGGTTGTGCTTCGCTACCTGTGACAGGGGGGCCTCCTCTCTCCTTGCTGCTGGCTTCTGCTGCCGCGGCCACTCTTTCCCCGGGTCCTGGAAGCCCGCTGTCCGAAGATCAATCTGTATTGCATGACCAGCAAGAGAAGTCTAGCTTGTGCTACGCATCATCATCATCATCATCATTGAGGGAGGGCATTTGCCATGCGGATTAGGCATCAGGAAGCTCTCTAAAAATCTCAATCTGCGATGCTAGGTCATGCATTACAGACATCCTGGGTCATGCAAAATATGCATGACAAACCCGGAAACATTCCAGACCCAGACACTTTTACACTTGATACTGTGCGCTCGTGACTAACTCCGCTCCCTTGGGACTACTGGCCGTGAATTTGAAAGTGATAAGCCTCCGTTGGTGCGGTACAAAGCTTCGGAGCTGCGCTACGACAACCTCATTACTTTGTTGAAAAGTGCAGGCTCCGTCCGGCGAGCGTATGAGCAAAATTCCGAGGATCGGCATGTTGGCAGTGGTTTGCATACTACAATGAAAAATGCCCGCACGCTGGAATTTGCACAAGTTTCTCATGCATAAGGTTTTCAAATGAAGAACTTTTTATCTATGCACGAAAGGTGGACTACGAGCCTTTCTACTGCAGAATCTAGGTGCGCAAGGTGTCTTTTACATAAACAAATCCGGCTGCTGTTGGGCTCCTTTGCGACACAAATTTGAGCTCTTCAGCATGGAACGTTTGTGATGCTGAGATATGCAAGACGGGGAGTGTTTCGTGTTTCCATTGGAAAGGTTTGCAATACAACTGCTGCCAAGTTCTGGGGTGGGGAAATTTTTCATTGTAATATTGCATCCCGTCAATTTTGAATCCCTGGTCGTTTGCTTCGACGTCGAAGCGGAACTCGGTGATGGGTCCGGTGAGCCTGTATTGTGAAGAAAAATTCCCCCTCCCCATAGCGAAAACGAAATTTGTGATGCTGTATTTGAGTACACAAATCGACTTGTATTGCTAGAAGGCCAAGATACGCAGTTGCGTCCTCCTCTGAAGCCAATTTTTGATGCTGTTTCCCGCTTCCAGTTGCTTCGCGTCATGCTGAAGACGCAAGGCGTTCCCGCGCCATCCAGCACTACAGTCCGCATCTTGATCTTTTCCATTCTAGCATGACAACGTGATTTGTAAACACATACACAAATTATGCTTACACAAATCTCCTCTGAGTATGGGGAGGGGGGTTTTTTCATTTTGATAGAATGTCCGACCTTTCCACACCCGAATCACCGGGAACGTGATATCCGTTGAAAAACCTCGTGGGGTCACCTCGAACGGGATTAAAGTTCAACCGCTGGTACACAACGGTGATTTCCGGGATGTAGTAGATCTCGAATCCGCCTAACGTACTATTGGAGGAGACTTTCGTTCGCAGTTCGAATCTCGAAGCCCGCCGCCAAAGGGGTATGTCCACTTGCGGAGCACTGCCCGAGGTCCACAACATGTTTAGGTTCGTCCCCAGCACCCGATCTGATTCGGTCGGCTTCAAGCTTCCAATCTCCACATCGTCAACCAATAAATAATTGTTCTGGATTCGATTTTTGCGGTCTTCAAGGGTGTACCACGGCTGTTTACCGGCGAACAAGCGGATGCGTGTGGCCAGCAGCTTTCCGGGATCGATCTCCACCTTCCACCAGTTGGGCTGTGCGGTGGCGCCCCGCCAATTGTTCCCATACCCGGCAAGGTCACGCCCACTGTGTGGCTTATACAGAGGCGAGGAGGGACTCGTGGAGGACTCACTATTCAGGGCCGAGGCGGTCAGCGTGTGCTCACTGGTGTCACTCGGGTCCAGCCAGGTCTCTAAGGGATCCAACTTGTAGTACTTCGCGCCCTGTCCCACTTCTAAGTCTATCGACACTGCAAATAGGTATATGTCTGCGTCTGGAAATGTCATGCTGTTTTTGCATGACCAAGAAGCTCTGGCATGCAAGCAATCGCATTACTGGTTTATCTGAGATGGTTTCTCAATGGCTATCGCATTAGAAACTTCAGATTTTGATAACAAGAACTAGGCTAATATTGCAGTCCATCATACATGGCAGATTTTTATCTGATCCAAAATGCGCATCACAAGTTTCAATCTTCCAGACCCAGACATAATATTTGCAGAGGATAAAGTCCGAATCCCCGCCATCGAGGTAAGCCCTGATGAAACATTCCACTCGTGTATCAAATGCAAATATGTCTGGGTCTGGGAGAATGCCAGGTTTGTCATGCACACTCAGCATGGCTCTAAAGTTTGTCATGCACGCCACCCAAAAGCCACACTCCTCTGTCTTGCAGAAACGCAGTTTGTCACGCAGATAGGCAACACTACAGCAACTCCAAAACTTGTCATGCTTGTCTGCAAATGCAGGCGTCCACATGATTCGCCAAACAGCATCACAAGTTTCCAGACCCAGACATATTTACCACTTGCATATCCTGGCGCCAGATACAACACCATGAATAGGAGCGCCGAAGAAACAGCGAAGCCGTGGCGGTCGAAAAAAACTTCACCACAAAAAGGAAGCAACATGACGCCCAGCATCTTAATGTTCATCGCGGTGCTTGTTATACAAGTTGTAGCACGACCCACAACGAAGACGTTGTGCCTAACAAGAGCTACGACTAGCTTTCCCAAAATCAAAATGGCTAGGGACCGCAGTGACGAAAACAAAAACGGATACGCAACACGTCGCGCAGCAGCCAAATGGATGCAGCAGCGCGAGCACACAATGGCCGACGCGCTGCCGAGGAATTATAGTTGCCGAACACAATATTTTGCAAGATACTCATTGTCATTGCGACTACTAGTCGTGCAGTGCACCTAGCGTTGGCGCTAGCGCTTTGTTGAGATAAAAGGATACGGAATTCAATTAGATTCATTGCGATCCCAGCAGGAGTTCGTCCGCTTTCAAGAAAACCTATCGAAAGTACGGGATCGCGACGTAAAAGCACGCGTGTACGTCGAAACAAGCACCGACTCCTCCGTCTCAAACAAGCACATCAACAGGGAGCAGGTACAGTATCTAGAGTAGTGTAAGTACTGTAAAAATCCATATCTAAATCGTGTTTGATGATGTTGATGTTACATATTTATTACAACAACACCAATGTTAAGTGCAGGAGCTTTTTTCACGGACAATGGATCGTCCTCACCCATCTCCTTTCACGACGAGGAAGTCTCGTGGTCATCGTGCGCCGTCAGATGCCGCATTATTACAATGAAAAATGCCCCCACCCCCGAACTTCGGAGCATTTGTATTGCAAACCTTTCCAAATGAAACATTCGCCCTCTTGCATCTATCAGCATCACAGGTTTTCAATCGTGAATAGCAAAAATTTGTATTGCAAAAGACCCCAGCAAGATCGGCGCTTGTCATGCAAGCGATGCGATACACGCCTACATTCTGCATCAGAAAGATTCGTACTCCTTTCATGCATGACAAAAAGTTTTCATTTGGAAACTTCGCATCACAAATTTTTGCAATTTAGGGGTGGGGGGCACTTTTCACTGTAATACGCATGTTGGCGAGTTCTCGCTGGAGTCGTTCCATGGCGGCCTGTATGGATTGCAAAAGTATCGCACTCGTATAAAAATAAATGCATTACAAATTTCCTCAGCATGAGAGAAAAAATTTGTGATGCAGATTTGCCTTAGGAACAAGATTTGTAATGCAAGACTTGCATTTATACGAGTACGATACTTTTGCACAGGATAGCCTGCGCCCGCTCCATCGCTGCATCGTCGGGCCGGCTCTGCTGCCACGCCTCCTGCTCCTCTACCCGCGCTTGAAACCGTCGGGACCTCTGAAACATTTCCGCCCGCAGTCGCCGCACCTCCGCCAGCTGGGGGTCTATCATGTCCTGCCCCTCGTGCAGCTCGCCTGTCACGCCGTAGATACGGTTCAGCTCCCTTGTCACATCGTCTTGCAGAGATGAAGGTTGACCGACAGCTACTCTGTGCGCTCTAGGAACAAGTTGTGGTCGTGTTGACGTGTCAGTATTATCATCCTGCTCGTGGTCCCTATCAGAGATGTTGGCAACTACACTTCGCTCTTCGATGCGCAATGGCGTCGGGCGTTGCGAGTTGTTGCGATGCCTCGTTCTCGACGGCGTCTCAACATCCACGCTTGTTTCATCCACCATGGGCAACAGATAGGATCCTACCTGCAGGGGGGGGAGGTTGTTCTGCCCCCGTTGTGTTCCCGGCGGTTGTACCGGCGGCAGAGTTCTCGTTGTACCAATCGCTGCACCGGGACCAGCACCAGCTGGAGCTTCTTCACCAGAAAAATCGATTTGCTCTCGCACACCTTCTGCAATATGCGTTGCAAAAGTGGTCACCGATCGTGTTCGTGAAGATGGTGTACTGAATTAAAACGCACCAGCACAACTTCTGTAAGATCAAACAAATTTAGGATAAACAGTTGCAGCTCTTCCTTCAATCCGCGTTTCTGTTTCGTTCTTATTGCAATTGCTTACAACATACTATAGCACGATCGTCCGTCCGAGGGCTACTTTTGCGATTTCGTATTCAAGACTTTGCAACAGCTCCAGTGCTGCGGCGGCCCGCTCAAACACCTCTTCCTCAAAGTCTTCGCGGGTGAATCGCAAGGAGCGAGGAGGAGGACCACTTCCCCCAGATGAAATCAAAACTTCGTTCTGGTGCCCAGCTGCAGCTGCCCGCGGACTTCTGCTCCTGTTCTCATTTATTCCTAATCCGAACCCGGGAAAACAGCGTACCAAGGCCAACGACTCCGCGCCAGCAATTGAGGTCCCGCTTGTGCCGGCCCCACCTCCCTGGATGCAGAACATGTTTCGCAACGAGAACTTTTTGCGGCAGACCGCGCACCGTCCCTGATACCGGGGCGGTCGCATCCGACACACGTTCAGGGCACACTGGCGGCAGTACGCGTGGCCGCACTCCGCCGTCACACACTTTTCTAGGCTCTCGGAAAAATCCTCGAAACACGGCCATGCGATGCAAACATGATGTCTGGGACAGTCGAACAAGGTTGTCATGCTAATACGCGAATTTGACAAACTCAGTACATTACGCGGCCACGCATGAGAAATCTTTGAGCGGTTCTGTGGTGCGATACGCGGCTTACGCACACGAGAAACAGCCTTCTTGCATCACGGAGGAGGGGCGCTACCGCCATTCCGAGACACGCATGACAGAGTTCACTTCAGGATTATGGGCGTTCAGCATTACAAGTCTCGCAATCTTCAAGACCCAGACATGTTATAGGCAGCGGATACTACAGGACAGCTGTCGATGTCACAGACGCGCACCTGCATGTCTACCGGAAGCTCCGCGGGCAGCTCCAGGAAAGCACTACCCGATGAATCATTTTGGTTTTCAGTCTCCTCAGAGCCGGAGTCGCTCCTCGTCCCCGCATCGTTCACGAAGATGGCCCCGCCGTTTTGCATAACCTGAAACAGCTGCCGCAGCTGCTGCGGCGTGGCGGTGTCCAGGCTCGTCGGGCTGTGCGTCTCGTCGACGACGTAGTTGTTCGTGCTTTCGTCGAGGCTGCTGTTCTCCTCCATTTCCTCTTCCACCTCTTCGTCCAATGCGCTACGCTGTGTCCCGATTGGCATTGATCTTGCTGCCACTCGACCGTTGACATGAAGATCCTGTGCGGAAGCGGACGTTATTGTCCCCGTTGTTGTACTATCATCCGCAGTTCTATTGTTTTCCGGGGGCGAGGACGTCGTTGCAGTTGTCTCCACCGCCCTGGCAGCGCCAGAAGGGCTCCTCCTCCTCCTGCTGTTGCTCGTTGGTGATGGAGTGGGTGAGGACGTCGACAAGAGTGCAGCCGGGTGCGGCTCGATTCCGACCGGCGCGGCCATTATAGAAGAAGTCGCCCCCGCGAGCGGAAGGGCGTGCTGCAGGTGCGGGGACCGTTCCAGCATCGCACTGTCAGTCCGCATTATACCCGGCACTTCGCAAGATTGCAAAACCCCACTGACGCGGAACAACGCTCCGTCGTCTTCGGCCTCGGACCACCTTTGCAATGTCGAAGCGTTCGCGAGGATTTCCCTTGGAGGTGGAGCATTCTCTTCGGTCGATGGTGCTGATGCTGAAGCTGATGTCGTTGGAGTAGTATGATTTGTTTTGGACGTTGTGGCGAAGCAAATATCCAGAATCTCTACGCTCCCGACCGAGCGGTGCTGCCGATTATAGGCCACGCTCGTGGTGGGTGAGGGTGGGGGTGAAAAAGTAGCTGCGTCGCTAGCAATTCGCGGCGGCAGCACGGCCGTGAGCAGGAGCCGGTTCCCGGGGAGCGCTTGGCAGTTCTCGCTGCCAATACGGATTTTGATCTCGTTTCGATAGGACACATACGGCCGAGGCACGTCCCCGAATAACTTTAGCGAAACGCCCGCTTCCTCTGTGGTAGTTTGCTGTGGCGAAGAATCTTCCCCAGCCGCATTTGCGGTTCCCGGTTGCAGTATCTTGTGGAAGTGCAGATCATAGCGCAACACCTTGCCGGCCAGAGAGAAGTCCCACGGTAGTTGTGGGGCGCTCTGCTCCATCGTCTTGGTCAGGTTACTTTGAAGCCTATTTTTCCTCCTTTATTTTCCGGAAAGAATTTTGCCCTCACGGACAACGCTACCGCTGACTGTCTATGAGGATGAGCATTGTGCCAGTATTAGATAGACCGACGAACAAAAACAAAACAAAAGGTCAAAAAAGCGAGGATGCGTGAAAGTAATAAAGGTAATGCAGAAATAATCAAGTGATACTGCCATCACACGAGATGCTGTGCGAAATTCAATTTTAAATGCAATGGAGTGCATGTTGTGCGACACGCTTTCGACACCTTTGCGGCGGACAGAAATCGAGGGCGATACAGCAATATCTTACTTTTGATCATATGAATTACAAGGAGCTTTTTTCGCCGAAAATCCAGGACCGAAATGCAGATGATGAAGGAAGACTTTTCTTTCACAGGTGACCACAACCGACAACAAAACCTCATACAGATACAGTACCGACGCGGCCGTAGTAGAAGTTGCGGATATACAACAAGCAACTCTGTTCCTTTGTACGACTACGAATTCTACTGAAGTATACTGCTCCCTAAGTATTGCAATAACTCCTACACGACTTGCAGCAAGGCTTCACCTGCTTGACCTTCAGCAAGTCTTCGAGTCCTTCGGAAAGACTTTACCGACATTTGTGGCGGTCTACTCATCCAAAAGATTCAACATCCTGTTTGCAGTGGGCGATACAACAACTCTAGCACAAAACGACGTATTGCCGGCTTCGAGGTCGTCATCTGTCAGAGTGAATTTTGTTTATGCAGTTTCATCTCAAGATACAACCGGGATCAGTCTGAATTGTGTAAGAACATCGTGAAGGCGCAGAGATCCTAGCGGACGTCCCACCATTTTAGGATTGGTTTCTTTCCGGCACGCGCACGTCTCCAAAATGCGTGTTCCTGTTCGTCCTGGAATCCACATCCATTTGCACAAATAAATGTTTGCCCACGGAAACGTGACAAATATCGATGACAAATGTAGCACCAATTACCGTAGCTGCGCCTGCCGGGTGGACTAGACCTGCACCGGCACGAAACTACTGTTGGCACTGTCAACATCTTTAAATGCACCCATCGTGGGCCTCATGTGGTCCAAATTTAGTTCATGCTCGAGTAAAGAAAGTCTACTTCACATTGACAACATCATGGTTGAACCCAAGGTACTACCTAGTACGGTAAAAAAACCTGAAGTGGTTTGGGTCAACAGGAAAAAACAATGCAAAACCGTACTTTCTTCTGCGACAGGAAAAGGTAAGAACAAGAACAGTTTGGAAAATTTTTCGCGCTACAGTGGCAGTAGTCTGAAAGGTTCTGGTACACAATACAAACAAAGCCACTCGTACGCAGGTGATGAAGTGTTCTTTCCGGCGAGAGCAGAAGTTGTACTTCTTGCATCGGTTGGTTTTGCCCTATCGAAATAACTTCGACCTTGCCTCGTCCCGGACTCAGATGAATCAGAAGCCCTCGCCGGTCCTGCTCTCAACGCCCCCGGAATCGGAGTCTCGATTGGAGAATTCCCGAACCTTAGTTCGCAGCCAACCTACTATGCCCCGCAAAACCATGAAGAAGTCGGGCGATGCAAATGATGAAAATTCTCATTTGTACTAAATTCTCGAGGTGGTTGGTGGTGTGAAAAGCGTTCTCGGCGTGTCGTGCACTAGACACGACACCACATGATTAGGCTCGTCGGCACGCCGGGAGGACAAGCATGGCACGGCCTTTGCAACATATACATAAGCCTTCTAGCGGTTCTCGCTAATAATTCCTCGCGCTCGCCCCGACATCAACAAAGTTGCATTAGATACCCACGCCTTGCTGCACGAAATCGCCCTGAAAGGAGTTATTTTGTTTTTCCGTTGCAGACTCGCTTTGTCGCGAGGAGCAGGAAGCAAAATTGAGACCTCGCTTTGTCGTGGGCGGACCTCATCGATTTTATACATTGACACTCACTCTAGAAGCAATCCAAAATTTTCTGACAAATAGATTCATCTGATCACTATGCATGGTATACCACCGCTCTCGTTGGCTTCTCGATGTCGTATCCGTAGTGCAGGCAGAGGTTGAAGCTACCCATCAGACAAAAGTGCGTATCGGAGGACAAACGAACAAAAGCAAAATCGTGTCTTTGAAATAAACCTAGCCATACATTTTCGTATAAAAGAACTTCCAGCGTTTTTCTATCATGGAGGTACCGGTGAGAAACACTCCCAAATCTGTCATGCAGCAGTTGCATTCCCGCTCAGAAATTGAAATACACCAGAAACGGAAGCAAAGCAGTCTCTTTGTAGTTCGCATTGTTCCACTTCGATAGTACAACCCCAACAGGGACTCCACGGACAGAACTGAATGCAGCATGACCTGCAGACAGCCGATGTAGAGGTAGAAGATCCCGAGGCACCAGGGAATCGCCAAACATTTCATGTATTCTGCAATCCACGCCTGGTACTCCCGCAGGGGTCGCCAATCCTGCAGTAATACCTCGCTGGCCTCCCAGATAACAGTGATCCACCCGAACAGGAGGAAGGTCACGTTCATGAAATAGCTGAAGGGATTCGTCTATCAACAGCAAAAATGTGTGGGTCTGGAAACTTGTAATGCTGCGTTGGGAATAGTAAATGCTCTGTAATGCACAGGCAAGCGTCAGAAACATCTGCGCTTCTTTGTGTTGCGTTTTTCGCATGACAGACTGCGTTTTTGCATGACAGGCAAACGGGTCTCTTCTTGGACACGCATCACAAACTTTTTGGTCATGCCAGACAAGCTAGACAAATCTGGCAATCTTCCAGACCCAGACACTTTTGCATTTGATATCGTCAGCACACTGAACACGTTCAGCAGCGTGAACCCGTAGTAGACGGCTATCAAATGTAGAAATGTCTGGGTCTGGAAGAATGCAAGATTTGTCATGCATATTTCTCATGGCCCGTGATGCCTGTAATGCATGACCTAGCGTCGCAGACTTTTAGAGGGCTTCTGATGCACCTTCCGCATGAGAAATGCCCTATCCGTGTAGCACAAATTGTACCCCTCTTGCACTTGCTGGTCATGCAATACGAATTTTTTTAGGGTCCAAAAACAGCATGACAAGTTCCAACTCTTCCAGACCCAGACATTTTTGCATTTGATAACGGTCTGAGTTGAGCAGTGGGGGAGTAGAAGAGTTGAGTATACCAGTGAAGTGGTACTTGACCACCGATGTCCACAAAGTTGCAAAACACGAAAGAACTCAACTTGTCCACATCAGACTGCGAGCGAACTTGGGTTCGTTTGATGTTCCTACAAGAAAAGCCTATAGACAATTAGTACCATAATCACGCCCCCTACGAAGGTGAGTGACCGCACGCCTTCCGGGCCTTTCTGCACGCACTCCTGAATGTAGCCGAGCGTGTTCCCAAACTTCTGCGCGGCCATTTCGGAGGTCGCTTTCAGCGAGTGCGTGACCAGGGCCGGCAAGATATCATTTGTAAAAACGTCCCCACAACATAGCTGTAATGCAATTCTGCATGCTGAGGATGCTTCTCATGCGGAGCCCCATGAGAAGCGTTTTTTCGTCGTGTTTCGGGATTTGTCATGCTCCAATCAGCATGATATGCCGGGTCTGTGATGCTGGTGAACTAGCTGAACAGGATTGCACTACGAGGCCACACTTGTCATGCGCAGCAACGAAGCCTTGTGGATTTTTCTAGCAGATTTCCCATCTTGACTATGGTGTGGAGACGTTTTTACACAGGATACATTACGGGGCTCGGCGGCGGCTTCTCCTCCGCTGCCCGAAACTCCTCGTTTTCTTCCACGCCGCGCCGCGTGCCCAGCAGCGGCTCCTGCAGTTTCTGCTCCAAATCAATCATGCTTTTTATTGAGAGGAAAAATCCCCCCTCCCCATATTGAAAACGCATTCGTCTGAAAATTTGCGATGCAGATTGGAGGTCACAAATCCTGTCTGTCTTGCAAGAAGGCAAAGCCAGAGAGTCCGCCGCATTATGCCGGCGGTTTGCGATGCTGTTGGGCTTACAGAGCCGACATCTGTCATGCTAGTCCCCTACGTCCAAGCCTCTCGATCCAGGCTTGTCATATGCCTGCAGTCCTCTCCAGCAAGACAGACCTGATTTGTGTACGCAAATCCAGCATCAGAAACTTTGTTTCGATATGGGGAGGGGGGATTTTTCCTTTTGATACTTTTCCTCCGGGCGGACCCGCGGCGGTCCGGCGCACAACTCGTGCCTATGGAATGCAAATATGTCTGGGTCTGGAAGGTTGCAACTTGTGATGCTGGCTTTGGAAGGTAAAAAAAGTTCTATTGCGTGACCAGCAAGAGGAGTGCAGTTTGTGCTACATGGAGTGGGCATTTCTCATGCGGAATACGCATCAGAAGGCTGTTTAAAAATCTGTGATGCTAGGTCATGGATTACATGCATCATGGGTTATGCAAAATATGCATGACAAACCTGCCAACTTTCCAGACCCAGACATTTTTGCATTTGATAGTGCCACTTCCAGAGCCGCGAATTTTGGACGCCGACGCCGTAGTAGAGTTGCTCACGTTAGAACTCCTCTCTTGCGAAGGGCGTGTGCGGTGCCTCGGCGGTCCAGCAGTACCATTTCCGGGCACGTGCAGCGTATTGGAAGACGCTTGCGACACGTTTGACTCCGATCGCTCGATGGTGAGCTGCTGGTCACTGTGCTTCGGCGTTTGGAAAACCGAAGATGCCGCGGTCGTGCTCTTGCTGCAGAACATCGTCGTCGTCGTCGTTGAAGAGGATGCTGGCCCGAAGGGCGGCTTAATATTATTGTGTGAAGACGACGAGGTGGACGATATTGCAGCAGCATCGGTCGTGCCAGAGGGTTCTTCCGCACGCCCCACGACTGCCATGGAACGTACCCCTGCGGACAGCAAGTGCTCCTCCCCAGCGGACGGAACCGACTCGGTTGAGCTGGACTGCCCTCCTGCGTCGGTCGACACTCCTCCCAAATCGATTTTCGCGGCGAATGGGGGGGAAGTTGCTGGCTCAGCGACAACCGGAGTGGCGCTTTGGTGGTCGGCTCCTGCCGCGCGCCGAGGGTCCATCGTCCGCCTCCGGGACGGGGGCCGGAAGCTGGCCGTTGACATCTTGTAGTATGAGAACCTTTCTGGCGAGGGGCGGGGGCGAGCGCGCTCACCAGGTTGACTTAGAAGAGAAGTGCGCTGCGGGGAATTACCGCGGTGTCTCGTTGATGAAAAAAGGGACAAGTGCACTATTCTTTATCGTTTTGCACGTTTTATTACTCCGAGTTTCGAAGATGAAAAAAATAAAGAATGTATTATCAAACGGGTAGAACCCTTCTAGTCTCTACATCGGCCAGGAAACGAGATCAAGTTGCCATGGAAGGCAACACGGTAAGTAGTTCAGCGGAACTTTCTTTCAATCTTTAGGCGACGAGCGAAAAAAAGCGCACTGCGATCATGCAGCTCGCCAACTATCTCTCCAGGTGTCTTTGAGTCTTCATTTGCAATGCCTTCATTGCGAGATATCACACACGGACACGGCACACGTGCGAAGCAACAATCAAATCGAGAGAGAAAAAATGACACCACGAGCACATGAATAATATGAATCTTTGCAGAGGTTCCAGACACCGAAAGAGAAGACACGTGCGAACAATTTGAGCAAACAATGGCAACCTCTGTTCATCTGCTCCCAGCGTGTACTAACTTTCGAAGCGAGGATTTTTTGGCAGCTTCCCACGCCGAATCTTTTTGTTTTTTCTCTTGTGGTTGACAAATAGATGCGGAGCGCAAATGTAAGCCACCTCGCAGCTGAGCGGTGCTTTAGCTTTTTCGTTCTGGCAAAAAATGTAAAGAAATAAAGCCCCTTTCTTTTTATCCGCTGTCGCTTTTGTGCGTCGTTATCTTCAATCGTAACTGTTTTTCAGCACGTCGTCCAGTGAAAACCCAGCTTTCTTCGGCGGCGCGGCCGGAGCAGCGGGTTGTACCTGGCTTGTGGTGCTTCCACCACTCTTACCAGCCTCCCCGCCCGCCATGAGCGCGGCCAGCTTGGCCTCCATGTCGTCGGCGGTTTTGGCGATCTTCGGAGCCTTTGCAGGCTTCGGCGCCCCCCCGCCGCCGCCGAGCATGCGCGCCAGCTTTGCTTCCATGTCCTCCGCTGTCGTGGCAAGCTTCTCCTTCGGCCGCTTCAGGGTTTGGGGCTCTAGCCTCGGGGAAGCTGAGGTCGTGGCTGCTGCTTCTTGTGGTCCCTCTGTATCGTCTTCGGGCCGCGATGAACTTGAAGCCGCTGCTGCCTTTTCCTTCTGACTGATTTCAGCTGCGGCCACTGTCGCTCCTGCCAATGCGGCAGCCGCACGGGTCGCGGTGGCGTTGGGTTTTGGTTTGGTGTGTTGCGGATTATGTGCATCGGGATGGGCATCAGGATTTCCCTCCTGTTTGGCCTTCTTGCTTTCTTCGATTTCGCGCAACTTGGCCTGGAGGGAACTTCGGTGCTCGTCGTCCAGCAGTTCGAAGGGACTCTTGCCATGCGCGTTCTTGGCAAACAGGTCGCAACCCTTGTCAATCTGTGGTGATTTGTGTGTTGTGAGAGGAATTTCAGCAGACACGATAGTGGATTGCCAAGGGTGAGTTCCATGATCGCAAGCAACTGTCCTGCCGATTTCATAAGTCCAATCCCCGAAAAAAGGAAGTAGTACGCATCTCTAAAAGTATGCAATGCTTCAATGTGTTGTGCAGATACCAAATAAAGCGCCGTCTCCACGTGCTGCTTAGCGCAGGCCAAGTGCAGCATATTGCGGTCTAGTTTGACAAGTCGCTGCATTAGCTTCTTCACGCCGCCTACTCTCATCTCCCCGTCTTGTGTCGAAAGTGGAAGGAAAAAAAATCATGATCACCGTCACAGTTTACAACTACGTTAGCAGCAGGAGTTTTGCAATGAGAACTTATTATACAGTCATGCAAAAATTGCTCACGATGGCTTGTGACGAAGATCACATTTTTTCAGTGCGTATTGTCCCCGCAACTTTTACCAGGCTCCGTAGACATTCCAGGTGCCCCTGCTGCGCCGCGAAGTGGGCCGGCAAAAAGGCATCCTGCGCTTGGCGATCCGCGGCCTCCGGGCAAATTTCGAGTATTTTGTCGACAATTTCTACATGTCCGTAGTACGCGGCGAGATGGAGGGGAACACGGGCAATGTGGTCGTTGTAGAGCAGATTTATGTGAGTCATGCCGTGATCTACCATTTCCTGCAGCTTGCCCTCCTTTGCCAAATTGTGCAGCACCACCAGCTCCGGGGCGACCGGCGCAGGTGTCGCCGGCTTGCCGCCGCCCTTCTTGTTACCCTTGCCCTTGCCCTTGTTGTGTTTGCCGCCCATGCTGTTTCGTTTGATGTCCCTGATGCTCCGAAAATGAAGTAGAAAAATCCGAAATAATCAAAGGAATCAAACTTTGAGCAACAACGGCAAAGAGTTTTACGTAGGACCAGGGAACGTAGGACGACCTCACTTCTACGTCCGACAAACCAAAATCATACTGAATACCGGACAGGGAACAGAAAATCTGGCTAGCTGTTTTAGGTGGTCTTGATATTTATAGTACATTGATGTTCTGTCGCTGTGAAAACACTCATCAAGCGGAACAAATCACTTTCATGGGTGGATAGGGCTCCAAATTTGATCACACAAAAGTCGCGCATTGAATTCCGTGTCGAGTGCAGAAATTATTTCGAAACACGGGAGCAGAAGTAGACTTATTTCTAGGTATAGGCGGTGAAGATCCAGATCAAGCGAGCACTAGACGGGCACAATTTGGTGATCAAACACGAAAAAATGCCGAACACGCTCCTGTCAGTTTCAAAACCAATGGAATTCACGGTCGTGTATTTTCGTTGTGGCAGCCTACCTAGGTCTATGCGGATCATCACGCAGAAAATTCGAAAATCTTGGGGCAGGTGGAACCAGCTCGTGAAGATCTTAGTTGGTGATATGAAACACAAGTTCTTCTTGCAGGATCGGTACTTAGATAGTGTCAACCCTCTGGTACCCCCTCATCTACATCTTCCCCCGCAGACAAAAACTCCTCCATTGTGGAGGTCCGCGCGGGCTCCTGCAGATTAAGCCCCGTTTTCACGGCGTTCCAAATCGCGAAGCCTAGTTTCTTCCCCCCCACGACGCTGGGCTCCACGCGGGCCACGTAGTCGCGCGTATCGGATCCGTCCAGCGTGTCGAACAGAGGCAGCGGCACGACCGTGACGCCCGGGATCTTGACGTTTTTCGTGCCGTGATGGAAGACGTAGCGGATGAAGCCCTGCAGGATTTCCGGCTGCGAGTTGTACTTGAGGATCCCCAAGGTTCCGTTGGCCCAGCTCGCCTGGTTACTATCCGTGTTCAGAAAGTACAACATGCACACCACCACCACCTTCGGTCGTTTCCCCTGCAACACATTCAACAAAAAACCCTCCGTCTGCTTTCCGAACAGGTTCACGAAATGCGCCAGGCCGGGCGCGTACCCGTTTTCCTTTTGCCCGACAGTGGTCGAGTACAGCAGTGCGGACAAAATGTTCACAACCGTGAGGAACCCGGGCGCGAGGGCAATGTCGTTCCCGCCGGCCGAAACCACAATTACGTCCTCCTCCGTGAGTGCGTGCGAGACAAAACGGTCCTGCGGCAGAAGCGTGTTCCCCGACCGGCCGCCCAGTGTCGACTCTTCGATCGCTGCATTCACACACACGTACGGCGGGGAGGAGGTCGTTGTGCTCTCTCTAGCAGACGGATCTTCACTCTGGACCTCCGCGGCGCTTTGTTCCTCTCCCCCTCCGCTCGTCTTGTTGACACCGGGTCCTCCGCTCGTCTTGTTGACTGCACCAGATGAATTTTTAACATCCGCCAGAACGGCTCGATTCACCCAATAGGCGACGTCCATCACGCTCCGCTTCGGCGCTGACAGCGCCTGTTCGTATCCGTTACAGGCCGCGGCCCCACACCTCGGATCTTCCAACGCCCGCCGACTTTTGCCCAAGCGGGAAGGCGGATACAGCCAGTGTTTGTTGTCCAGCGTGCTATCGCCCATCAGGTAGATGTATGCATTGAAAATATGTCTGGGTCTGGAAGATTGCAACTTGTCATGCTGTTTCTCGACTGTAAAAAAATTTGTATTGCATAGCCAGCAAGATGGGCACAGCTTTTGCTACACAGACAGGCCATTTCTCATGCGGAAGGTGCATCAGGAAGCCCTCTAAAAGTCTGCCATGCTAGTTCAAGCATTACAGGCATCATGGGTCATGAGAAATATGCATGACAAGTCTTGCATTCTTCCAGACCCAGACGCTTTTGCATTTGATAAGATGAACCGGCGCCTCCCCGCGCTGCGCAGATTTCGCTATCAAAAGGAAAAATGCCCCCTCCCCATATCAAAACGAAAATTTGTGTTGCTGATTTGCGACCACAAATCACGTTGTCATGCTAGAGGGCAAAGGATGCGGACTGTAGTGCTGGCTGGCGTTGGAAAGCCTTGCATCTTCAGCATGACAGGAGGCAACTGGAAGAGGGAAGCAGCATGACAAATTGCCTACAATTCAGGCCACAGCTGCGTCTTTTGGCCTTCTAGCAATGCAAGTCGATTTGTGTATGCAAATCCAGCATCACAAATGTCCTCTTCGATATGGGGAGGGGGGATTTTTCCTCGCAATATTCGCACGAGCTGTTTCAGGTCGTTCACGGTGTGCCCGTGGTAGTTCGCATAGAAGTCGGTGTTCTCAACTTGTTTCTCCATTTTGGTTCTTTCGACGTAGAAGTTCCGGGGGAGACAGATTGATCTTACTAAAGCGACGAAGTGCAAAGCCGAGCGAAGTTTTCCAAACGTAACGAAGTGCTTGAACATCGGCCAAGTTCAGGAGAGTCAGAAGTTCATCAGAAGTTGTTCCAAAATAATCTTTCTCAACTAGTGCTTCTCTTGTTCAAAATACTTCTGGCAGGGCGGGCCGCCGTGACAAACAAAGCAGAAGATGATAAATGCTCTTGAACAAACTGTCCGAGGTGGTAGATATGTGTTGCCTTCCTTCCGATGATCAGCGGTAAAAATGCCTGCTCCACCTCCCCGTCTACTTACGACGAAGATAATACTACTGGTTTGGTGAACATTTTCTTGTCTGTACTAAAGTTTGTTTCGATCTTCCACGTTTTCCACCTGCGGGTGAGGCGGATCAGGAGTACAGAGTGACTCGGTGTCCTAATCTGTGGTTGATTCACGGGGGCTTCACTGTCGTACCGAGACCGACTGAATTCCGATACCAGAAGTCGGAAACTCAAGACATTTCCTCTTCCCCCACTAGTACATACAACTACCGACAAGCTCTATTTCTGAGAGAACCGACTTGGACTTCCGCAAGTCTGAAACGACCAGGGAAAATCAACACAAACACGTTCACGTCCGTCGCCCAATTATGAAGCTTCTCTGTTGATCTTGGACGTTTCCATATTCGGCCGCCTTAAAACCAAAATAAAACATCACCACTTAAAGTTAATAAAATACAAACGGTTTCATTACATCGACGCCGCGGCATCCAAGTTAGTTTCTTTCAGCCTGCTTCTTTTGAAATATTCTTTGATTTTTTTCCAAGCGTATTCTTTCAAATCTCTATCTGCTGATGACACGCTCAGTAGTGTGGCTCTTATCTTTCGAAAGTGTAGTCGTTTAAGAAAGTTGTCACCATGATCAGATCACGCGTGCTGGGTTTTTCGTACATAGAGGTTGCTGTATTTTTGCTTTTGAAGAGCATGATGACGCGCCGCGTGGTCAGAGAATTTAGTACTGCATTTTTCGTATCATCATTATCTTTCCCTTATTCTACTACTATCCAAAAACCGCCCCACCTCTACGCGAAAGTAGTACATGAATACTCCGGATACCCTGCGGCCTTCCGCGCGACCTGCCAGAGTCGCAGAATGTCCGGCGCCGGGTGACGCGTGGCCTGGTCGTAGCTGATGATGCTGGCGAGACACCCGGCCACCACCCATTCCGCGAAATCTTCCCGGTAGAATGGGCAGAACCACCGACACTTCAACTCCTGCTCGTGTTTGGACCACTCACTCGCCGGCAGCTCCAACAGGGCGATCAGCAGATTCAAATTGTGATTCCGGTGGAGCTATGCTGTGCAAAAGTATCGCACTCGTACTAATTGCAAATATGCATGACAAATCTTCCTCCTACGGTGAAACAGCATTACAAATTCCACTTTTCTTCTTGCCGAAATTTGTACATGCAATTTATACTAGGACGTTACTTTGCAAAAATGCATAGGAACCCGGAGAGCATCATCCGCTGCAGCTCCTCCGAGGGAAACCCAAGCGGGCAGAGGGGCAGACCCTCGCAGAGGCGCAGGATGGTCCGCTCGTCCCCGGGGCGAAACTCCAGGAACCGCTTCATTTGGTCAAGCTTGAACAGGTCTTTGTTCATTTCGTACATGCGGACGCACCAACCGTCGTACACGAAGCTCCGCGCCTCGTCCAGCGACAGTTTGAGGAGCAGGTCCCCCGTTCGCTGGATCCACTTCAAATCGGGCTCGCCGGGACGGACCAGTAAGTCCTCCTCGAAGTTGCGCACTCTGATTGCATATCCAAGAAAAAAACACCATCGCAATCACGTTTCTTGCGCATTTTTGCTTTTGCAATACGATAAATTCAAATTCTGGAAAAGCTTTAAACTCAAACTTTAGGTGTGGTTCTGCCAAACAAGAAATTTCTTGGATGCCTCACAAATGCCAAACTTGCAAAGAAAAATGATTGTCATGATGCTTCTTTATTGTTCCCATACCGCGGGCAGAAAAGATAACTGGCTGATTGGCAGAGTGTGGAGGTTCTCGGGCGTCACCACTGGATTGCCATTGTTTCCAGAAACTCCCGGTGGAACGTAAACATAATGCGATGGTGCGTTGAGTGGAGAACCTGACAAATGGTCTATGTCGTAGACGTTTTTCCATGTCATGAAGTTGTTGTCCTTTTGCTTCTCCAACCTCTCCACGGCTTTTCTTCGCAGCGCATCCGCTACCTCTTCGTCCAGCGATTCTTGGGTCACTACGAGAAACTGGTAAACCATGTTGCCCGTCGTGTCTTGGAAGTCAATTTCCGTGTCGTCTTTCAGCAGCTCGGGGGGATAAATGGTCCTGCTGTGTTTGGCGCGGACTGCTGTAGTCTACTTCCTCCTCGACGTAGTGGCTATCCTCTTCTTCCGGTGCTACGGTTTCCTGGTCCGACGGCGACATTGACACCTCGTTGGAGGTCCTCCGGGTCCGGGCGCCTTTATTTCGTCCATGACTTTGCGAAGGACCACTCCTGATCGTGTGCTGCGGCGTGTTTTCATCATCTTCCCCCATATAATCGCCGTTGTCCGGGACCACCTCGTACTTCGCACGGGACCACCTCGTACTTTTAGACTCTTAGCCGTTGTCCGGGACTCTTAGCACGGGACCACCTCGTACTTTTAGAGTTTTCAAAAAGACCGGAGCACGAGCTCAAAAGCGAGTTCATTACGAGTTCAATCCGAGTTCAATAATTTGCCCAAATCCGTTGACTTCAAAAAGGGCGCAGGTCACTTGACTTCTGACAACTTCCAGGTAAGGTCAAATGACTTTGTGCGGAATTTGCATCAAAAAAAGTCAATTGACTTTATGCTAATTTCCAGAAAAGTCAACTGACTTCTGCAAAAAAATTGGGCACATTCTTCAAACTTTTGCTGCCTGTCTTTGAAATGAGCCGAATTCAGGAAAAGGCATTTGACTTTTCATGAAATTAGCACAAAGTCAATTGACTTTTTTTGGTGCAAATTCCGCAAAAAGTCATTTGAGTTATTGCAAACTCCACGCAAAGTCAGCTGACTTTCGACAGAGACGCTGGCTCTCTTCGATTTTGCAACAGGTCAAATGACTTTATGGTAAATATAGGATTTTGTCGGCGTTCGTATTGAACTCGCACTGAACTCATCTTTGAAGTCTTTTTGAAGTTTTTTCGAAGTACGAGGTGGCCGGATGCTAACCACTCCTGATCGTGTGCTGCGGCGTGTTTTCATCTTCCTCCATATAATCGCCGTTGTCCTCCATATAATCGCCGTTGTCTCCATATAATATGATCGTTCACGGTGTGCCCGTGGTAGTTCGCATAGAAGTCGGTGTTCTCAACTTGTTTCTCCATTTTTGTTTCGACGTAGTAGCTAGTTTCAAAATATTATATTTTTCCCAACTACGTCTCTCGTTCAGAGTACTTCTTGCAAGGCGCACCGCCGGGACAAATAAAGGAGATATATGCTCTTGAATGAACTGTCCGAGGTGGTAGATATTTACTTGTTGCGCTCCCTGCGATGATCAGCGGTGAAAATGCCTGCTCCCCGTCACCTTACAACGAAGATAGTACCGGTTTGATGAACAAGAACATTTTCTTGTCTGTACTAAAGTTTGTTTCGATCATCTTCCACATTCTCCTCCTGCGGATGAAGCGGATCAGCAGGACGAAGTGACTCGGTGTCTTATTCTGTGGTTGATTCACGTGGGCTTCACTGTCGTACCGAGACCGACTGAATTCCGATACCAGAAGTCGGAAACTCAAGACATTTCCTCTTCCCCCACTGGTACAACTACCGACAAGCTCTATTTCTGAGAGCACCGACTTGGACTTCCGCAAGTCTGAAACGTCGTTACGACCAGGGAAAATCAACACAAACACGTTCACGTCCGTCTGCCAATTATGAAGCTTCTCTGTTGATCTTCGAAGTTTCCATATTCGGCCGCCTTAAAACCAAAAAACATCACCACTTTATGAATGGACAACTTAGAAAAGTAGACCATAAACGACCCTTTGAAATCAAGAAAACAGCTCTTCGCAAAAAATGACTTTTGATCCGAACTTGTGACTTTTGCATTTGAAAGTTGTAATTTTTCGAGCTGCGATTTTTGCATTTCCGTTTTTCTTTATAAGTATTTCGATCCGAAATGTTAATAGTTCAAACCGAAACATCGCATACTTCAAGCCGAGAAACAACTTCTTTTAAAGGGAGAAACTTCAATACCGATGAGGAGGAACCTTCAATACACAACTACCCGACCTTCGATAAACAACTAACCCGACTTCTTTTTCCTTCAACTTCCACCTTCAATTCCTTCCATATACCCGGCGTGTTTTCATCATCTTCCTGCATATAATCGCCGTTGTCCGACGTTACTTCCCCCTCGTCGGCTGCTGCAGTTCCATCTCCCTCGTAATGCTTGTACCACTTGATGCGGTGGACGGGAGGGAGAAGTTTGTCTTCGTAGAAACTCGTCCTCACCACATCCCAACAGGACAGGTCTTTGATGACTTTGTACTTGGAGGTATCCAGCGTCATCGCAACGGTTTTACCCGCCAAGTTGCGGATCCACAGTGGCGAGGCAGGGTACATGTTGCCGAGAAATTTGTTGTATGTCGATCAAAATTCGGTGTAGCTTAGATGACGGATAGAAGACAGACAGCACAGGGTTCACAGCATCAAACGAGGGACGATAAAACTAGATGCGAAAGTGAACAAGTACGTAGAGAAGAAAAACGGACCCGGGGATGCCGAGAGGGACTAATATTTCTTGCGAAAAAAAAAATGTGAGTACTGATTCATACAAAAAACGAATTGTCAGAGCGCTGCAGCACTGCTTCTTTTTTTACTTTCGACCGCTACGCAGGTACATGCTAGTTGAAGAACAAGGAACAAGCTCACACTACTTAACGCGCACTCTTTCAGATCGGAGAAGAACGAGAAGTAAGATCGCCGTGAATCTTGAGCGTTATAGATCTTCGAGTAAAATCAAGAAGGGTAGTTCGATCCAATCACTCCTGCATTGGTTTTGGTTCTTGCCCTACATGAATCACATACGCCAGTCTCAGTACGTGATGTTGAGCCGAATGCTTGACAAACGAAGCAGGCGCGTAAGCACTGAGTATGAACCGGAACAGGAGAAGCACTTACTTATCTGAAGTATACTAGAGCCATGGCACAACCACAATGTCAGTGCCTGACCTCCACTCCGCTTTGGAGGCATGATCTTCATTCGAGCTTGGTGACAGGCTTCTGCTGCTGCAGGAAAAATCCAGCAACCTTTCAAGAAGTTGTAGAAGAAGATCCATCTCGTCCACCATTCCAAGAGTGCCAGTAGCTAGTGCCATCAATCCTTCGGCTGAGCCAGAAAAAGAACTTGACTTGTAGTTCTTCCTGATGAAGAAGACAACTACACCTAACAGTAGAATAAAATCGAAAAAATCAGAGCATCTGTAGTCGCGTAGAGAGGAAAGACAAAAAGCAACGCTCCGCAGCTCGTAGTTGCCTAGCTGTCTTATTCCCCACATCGACCGGATCCTCGTCACATAAAAGAATTGTTCTTGTGAAAAATCTTCAGGAAAAATGTAGTAAGTCCTCTTCTTCTTCTTCTCCGACACAGCACGCGACTGATTGACAAACTGCGTCTGCACTTCTTGACCGGCTTTAACTCCTACGTCAGAATGATCTGCAAGAACTTGTTCTACAGAAGAAGTCTGTACTGGGACGGCTGGATAATCTTCGAGGGTTTGGGGTCGTTCTGTGTAGTTCATTTGTTCCAGGGAGACGAACCTGGCTTGCAGAGTCCTCCTGTCACCAGAATGATTTTCACTTGTCTTGTCGTCGTTGGAAGATCATAATACGAAGATCACTGCTCTGGGACACCGTCCGCCACCGCCACGACCCCCTTCACGCAGTAGAGCTAGTAGCACCGGGAGGACGCAGCTAAAGAGGACAGCCTGCTCAACTTCTGTAGCAATGATCACGATCAGGTCGTTCAGGAATAATATCAGTAAACCACTCAGAGATCGATACTTGTTGCAAAAAACCACTCGCGGCGGCATTCTTGTTGTCCATCTCGTCGTGTGAAGAGTTAGAATCAAGCAATTCCGAAAGTGACACTTCCATATTTTTGAGGGGTGCCGAATCCACAGCAAGCAGTTCTGGATCTGGAGAAAGGTCGCAAGCGCTTCCCATGCAGCTGCAGCTTCTCCATTCACCACGGGTGGACTTCTTGCACGGCTTTCACCGAAGTTAGATGAAGCGGCGCCTCCCCGCGCTGCGCAGATTTCGCACAAGCTGCTTGAGTTAGGGGTGAAAAAAATCCATTCGGAGCCCGGCTCCCAAAATGTTTGCTGAAGTAATTCTTGCAAGGGGTGAAAAGTCGATAGGGCCCCGCTTCGCATTCGAGGAGCAAGGCCGAGCACTCTGCGCGATCTGTGTGCGCGAGCTGTTGCAATGCGGTTGGCGAGACCGTACTCCCATCACTGCTTCACTTCGCAAGCCGTCGCCGATGCTGTGGCTGTAGGTTGTAAAGCGCCCCCCGTCGAGCATCAAAAAACACGAGCTGCGACCATTTTGACAGCCTTTTTCTACCTTTCGCCGTTTCGCATACATTTGCAGGTATTCAATTTTTTGCTCAAAATTTGTTTGCTCTACTCCTTCAGCGGTGTCCGACAGAAGTCCGGAAAACGCCAAATCCTATTGGGAAATTTGTTTGTTGGACCCACTTGTGGGACTAGTTCAGTTCTTCCAAACTTCACTTGAAGTTCAAATTTGACTTAAAGCTTCAAGCCAAATTTGAACTTCAGCTGAAGTTTGAAAGAAACTTGCAAGCTCTGCAAGTCACAGAGTCTTGCGAAAGAGCGGGAAACGATGATAAAACGCTCCCAGCTCCTTTTCCGCCCCGAAAGGCGCATGATCACAAATGAAGGCCCGCAAAAAGGTTCAAAAAATCTCAAAACATTTTGAGAGCCGTTGAGCGGATGGATTTTTTTGAGCCTTAATTGAGATCGCTCACGGTGTGCCCGTGGTAGTTCGCATAGAAGTCGGTGTTCTCAACTTGTTTCTCCATTGTAGAAGTACATGAGAAAGCCCAACTTCGTCCCCATATCCCAGACAATTTTAATGCATGTGCTTCCAGCTGCTCCATCCTGCATTCATTTCTTTTCAAGAACAACTCGACTGGACGACAGTGAGAAAGCAAGTTGTTTATGAGGACTCTGCCCATATTTGCAGCGCTGGCCGCGAAGAACGTTGATCATACACATACGCAGCGCTATCGACACAGAAACAAGCCTTCCAAGCAGAAGTTCCAGCTTTCGGCGCTGCTGATGAACAACTACTTACTATACATCAATAAAGCCACCACGACCCTTGGGCAGCGCAGAGCGGGACGAGTTTGAAGTTGTTTATATCAATTCTCTATCCTGTGCAAAAGTATCGTACTCGTACAAATGCTAACGCAAGTCTTGCATTACAATCTTGTTTCCAAGCCAAATCTGCATTACAAATTTTATTTCTCATGCTGAGGGAATTTGTCATGCATTTATACGAGTACGATACTTTTGCAGTTCATATTCTCATAACATGACTGGTTGCGCGGTAGGACAGGCCCGGGCATTGCGGGATATTCATTCCGGTCAGACGCACTTTGAACTCCTGTATCGCCAGAAAAAACTGTTTCACTGTAAACTTGTAATGCAGAAAATGTTTTTCACAAGTGTTTGTCTTGCTACACATGCAAGACAATGGCTTTTTAGCTTTGTTTTCCCTTAGGAATCTCGCATGGCAAATTTTCTCTGTAATGCAGAACAAACTTGTAATGCAAAACTTGCAAAATCATTACAGTGAAACAGTTTTTTCGTGGGATATCCTGGCAGGCCAACCTAATCCGCCTGGACACATTCTCATCACTGAGCTGCTCGGGACAGTCGCTGAGGATCTGTTCCCACCGGGATAGAGCTGAGGACCGGGATAGATGGCGGCATTCTTGTTGTCCATCTCGTCGTGTGAAGAGTTAGAATCAGTTCATCTGCTCCTTCGGGTGTTGATCGCGACAACCACGGGCAGCTGCACAAGAACGGCATCTTCATCACCGGTGAGTAAAGTAATGAGAAAGACTCGACCACTGTAGTTTCCACCACTGTGCCCTAGGCGCTGGCCTCGGTGCAGCAGTACTTCTCGTCCGCCATCTATCAAACAAAAAATGTTCGTCACGATCACTCATGCGCATTTATTTTGCAATACAAAATTTTCTGTCATGCGTAAAAATGCATCACAGCCAAACTTCATAAGGGATTTCCCTACTGTTTCTGCAATACAAAGAAAAGCTGTGATGCTCAAAAAATTTGTATATGCAAAACCTGCAAGATAGTGACTGTGACAAACTTTTTTCTCTCCATACCATCGCCTCCTTGATCGCCTGCTCGTACTTGGAGTCGTAGTCTTCGATGTGCGAAAAAAACTCCTTTAACAACTGCTCGGTAAAGCACGCGGCGACGGTGGTAATGCCCGCCGTCCCAGTTCCTTCTTCTGTTTTTAAAATCTTGTAGTAATTCACCAGTTCCAACAACACGCGTTCGTGCTCCTCAATGTGCGATTTCGTCGCGGAAAACTTTTCCTTGCCGTTCCCGAAGCCGTATTTCTTCCACGTCGCCTCCTCATCCTCGAAGTGGGCCCGGAAGGATTGCTCCACTGCTAGAAGCGCGTCCGCGGTCTTCTTCTTCACTAATTGTTTCAAAGTGCCGAAGCACTGCTCATGCTGTTCGTCCATCTCCTCGATGCCTAGATGGTGTTTTTCCTGCGTGTTCAGCAGGTTCTTGCACCGCGCCCACGCTTGCTCCGCCTCAATAGCGGATTTGTCCTGGGTCGGGTATCCGGCGTGGGCGGAAACGACTGGAGCACCAGCATTTTGCTGTTGACTACTACTCACCGGTGGTTTCGGACAGGCTCCGTCTATACAGGACGGCACCGCGCCGGTCTGTGCGGCGGGCTTTGGTGCAGACGGCGTGCAGGACGGCACTTCGCCTTCCTGCCCACGAGATGTCCTTGAACCGTCGTCGCAGCCGTTGCACTCTTTCACACCGTTAGAACTATTCATCGCGCAAGAAGGCTGCACCGTCGTTCTCGTGACGTTCCGTAAATTTTCCGCCTTCAGCCGCAGCTGCTTTCCCCCGCCGGGGGTCACGACGTAGGTGTTGTCGTCGGCGCTTTGTAAGCAGATCACGTTGCGGCCATTCAGGTCCTTGCGGTTCTCTAATTTTTGGATCACGCACATCTCGCCCGGACACAAGAAAGGTGGAATTGCGTCCCGCTGGATCATGCTGTCCAGCAGCTGCTCCACGTTTTCAAAAGCCAACTGCTTCACCTGCAGGAAGCTGCTGGTCTCCGCGTGCTTCATTTCTAAATTCCGGTCAAACATGACGAAGCCCTGGCAGCCGAGCTGGCCGTACCGGGGCAGGGCCGATTCCGCGTTGCAATACCCGTTGATCGCATGTTGGAACCGTGTTTCAGCACCCATCTGCATGGGCAACCCGTGCGGGTGGCGGCGGTCATACTGGACGCACACGCAGACAAAGTACGCGGTCTGAAAGTTATCAAAATGAAAAATGCCCCCTCCCCATATCGAAACGACGTTTCTGATGCTGGATTTCCATACACAAATCACATTTGTCTTGCAGTAGAGGACTGCAGGCATATGTCAAGCCTCAGTCGAGAGGTTTTGACGTAGGTGCCTAGCATGGCAAACGTGTATGCTCTAAGCCCAACAGCATCACAAACCGCCTGCAAAATGCGGGGCGCTCTCTGGACTTGCCTTCTTGCAAGACAGACAGGATTTGAGGTCACAAATGCACATCACAAATTTTCAGACGGATACGCTTTCAATATGGGGAGGGGGGATTTTTCCTTACGATAGAAGTACTTGTCGCTGGACGCCCACCGCTCCATCTGTTTGGCGCAGGGCCAACACCCGCCTCAGCTCGTGTATCAAATGCAAAAATGTCTGGGTCTGGAAGAATGCAGATTTTTGTCATGCTGTTCCTGCACGACACAAAATGTCTGTCATGGAAGCCCTAGCATCACAGATTTCGAGAAGCTTCCGCGTTGCTTAATCCGCATGACAAATCCCCCATTTTGGTGACAGGAAATGGGCGCCTTTTGCTGCCTATGCATGAGAGATTTGTCTGTGTTGTGAAATGCGCATCACAAGTTCGCATCCTTCCAGACCCAGACATATTTGCAATGCATATCGTGTAGAAGTGCACGACTAATGGTCGATCGGAAAAGTCGGACAGCTGGAAGGGCTTGCCATCCGCAACTTGCAGGAAGTTGATGTCGTACTTGCTCCGCTGCGCCGACATCACTTTTTGCTCCGGGGGGAGGAGAAAAGAGGAGGAGACGGGGGAATGCTTATTTCGATTCTGTTCTACTTCGGGTTCTTTCAAGATTGTGCTGAGGATATCGATATTATCCTCGTCAGGGCTGGACATAAACTAAGGGGGCGAGGTTTTTGTTGCAGTTCTGAGAAAAAAATCCTACCACCTCACTATCGGTCGCTGTATTTGGATAAGTAGGTGAAAATTTTCATTTTGTAAAATACCACAGAGAAAATGAAAAAAATCGAATTCATCATCTCCCGCTTGCTATATGCCTTCGAGTTCGACGTATTCGGTTCATTTCGAAAATCAAAATGAGCAAAAATACGAATTTTCAACGATCTGATTTTTTTTCTCGTCGTCATGTGTCCACCCTCGTCGATCGAAAATTTAGTAGATGTGATTCAAATAATGCCGGTTTATTTTTCTTGTTGTATGAACACTGTGCGAGGATCGTGATTCTTACATTTCACTTCTGATTTTTAGATCATCGTCATCGTGCTGTCAGGATTTTCTCTCCCCTTTTGCGGAGAATCGCAAGTATCTATCAACCTTCTATGTTTTTTGATTCAGGACGCTGGTGCCTCACAACTTTTCTTGGGATGTAATTCAAGGCCTCGCTTCTGTGTGGACGATCTTTTGTGTTGTAATTTCATCGCAAGTTGTACTTCGTTACCATAGCTCAATTTCTCGGCCGGGAGTGCCGGCTTACCTTAGCTTCTGCGACCAAGAATTCCCTGCGTAGCGAAGGACAACCGACAAAAAGTGCAGCTAGTCGTTCTTTCGAGAGTACCACCGCGAAAGTCGTCACTAACTATTCCGGAAAGAACTTGTCACGCCTTTTTTCCGGCGTATTTATCGTGCTCCCGATGAACCGCACTCACTTACCCCTTCAAGTACGAGAAGATGCAGCCGCAGACACACAAGACGAGGCAGAAAAACCCGCCCCCGAGCGAAAGCCAACCCCAGACGGGGATATCACCGGCACGCAAGGTCGTCGTCGTTCCGTTGGCTCCCTCGATGGTAATGGTGGCGTTCTCGATCGGGCGGACCATGTCCGTCACATGCTCACTCACCTTGTCCTGCGCGTAGTCGAAGTGCTTTTTCAAGTTGTATTGCATGCTGTCATCCGCGTCGTTCGTCGTTTTGGTTTTGCTCTCGTCGGCGGTCGTTCCGTTCCTTCTTCCTTCTTGTTTTCCGCTCCTTCTTCACTCACTTTTTCATCCTCGGTTGCAGCTGCGTCTTCGTCCGCATGCTCAGCCTGGTGATCAACCACCACCCGGGCCTTCTGCTGTATCGAAAGGAAAAATCCCCCCTCCCCATATCAAAACGGAATTTCAGATGCTGGATTTGTGTACACAAATCAGGTTTGTATTGCAGAGAGGCACTGCGGCCAAATCCCCAGGCTAGGTAGGGGCGTATGGGTCTAGTTGTTCAGCATGGCAAACGGGTCACTTTTAGGGGCAACAGCATGACAGATCGCCTCCATAGTGGGGCGGAAGCTTCTGCCCTTGTCTTCTTGCAGTACAAATGTGCATTGCGACCTCAAATCAGCAACACAAATTTTCGGAAACATACCTTTTCGATATGGGGAGGGGGGATTTTTGCTTTTGATATGCTGCTTGCCACCTTCTTCGGTACCGATCGCGGCTTCCGTCATGGCAGACGAAGACGAGTCCACCTTCACGATTTTCCCATCCGCCAAAAAACTGGCCGAGGCCAAGACCAGGAATAAGAGAATCCTCAGCATGATGAAGCTCCTTATATATATATATCTCTCTCCTTGTAAGAACTATGGCCGCGACCTAAGTCGAGAACAACAGGGTAGCATAATGAGTGGCCCTGCGGGGGCACCTTGTTGAGCACAAAGATTCTCTGTGAGAAAGAAACTTACTTAATTTAGCGGGCGCAGCACTTTCTTCACACGATATAGAAGTCTACTGCGAAGGCCGAAGGAAAATCGCTCCTTGAATGGCTCTTCCCCTCTGTTCTCAGTTTTCGTTCGTTGTCCTCCTGTAATGTAAGCAGTCGTTTGTCCGCTTCACTCTGCACGAAACAGGGTCTCAGATCGTCCAAATCTGGTATCTCCCAGTCAGGTCATCGCAGAAAACAAGTCTTCTAACCCAGCAGCACAGATCCAATTCAATCGAAATCAACATTGTCAAAAGAGCGATCGAAAGAACAACGAGCTTTATGCCCGTGCTGTCCCAATCGAATTTCTTGTCCCTTTCAGTTATTTTCTCTTTCTGTGCATAACAAAAACGCGACCCAGCCTCTCGTGACTATAACTTCTCTTCTGCCGAAAAACATGGGATGGAAAATCGCGGAAAGGCCACTCTTCAACAAAAGCCGGCTTCCTGGTACTGGTTCAGCACCCGATACAACTATCGGGGTAAAATTTGCTCCTTGAAAGTAGTTTCAGCACACATTATTATACGCAAAGAGCTTCAACACCCAGCATATTCGTAAGCGTAATCCTAAACTTCATCGCCGCGTAAGCGTACTTAATCATCGCCTTTTCCTACTACTTTCCTGATGGCCCACCGCTTGCAATCATCGCGTCTACCTGCGAAATGTTTCGCGTAAATATGATCTTCATATCGCATCTTTCCCGTAGCAGTCATCGGTTATTAAGAAGGTCAGTAAACGCTGGCAAGCAGTTAAGTTTCTGAACGCGACAATTTATCTAGGCTGCGGAGTGGCCCCATTCCGCGTGGATCGGGCTGCTGTGTGCCCTTGTTGGGCGGCATCATATATTTCCATTTGCCTCCATGTAGTCAACCTTTGATGCGAGTATGAAGCACTTCTTCCATGTGTTGAGGTGACGGTCGTACTTAATTCTCATTCTGAGTGACATCGGTGGTATAATTCTAAGATGCATTGACGCTGACGATGCATGTACTTATATGAATGCAAAAATCACAACATGTGTAAATCCTATCCACATTTTTACCGCAGTCTGCAATTCCTGCGAGTCGACATAGAGAAACGTGTTGACAAGCACCATGACGCCCAGGAGCTGAAAGGCCATCAGCGACGCACCGCACCCACCCACCAAAATTTTGGCCGTGGAAGCGCTGATAAACCGCCGCTGGTCCTGCATTTTGACTCCAGCACGGTTGATCAATGTAAAACCTAGTTACTTAGTGCATGAACGCGCAGCCACGATAGTAGTAATCTCTTCCGTAGCTGCTCTGAAACATTTCTCCACAATGAAAATCAAACCAATGACACGCTTTCGCATATTTCTCTATAGAAAGTAAACGCACCATAACCATAACCAGGACCAAGTGAAGCTGTTTGTGACGCAAGTTAAAGCTGTTTGTGAACGAATCAAGTATATCGCTCCACGAACTGTTTCTCGACGGTTGTTCTCATCCTCGGTGGTGATCTTTTTGTTTTCTTCAATTACGACAAAGAAACCCCCGTAGAATTCTGCTTTATTGAACTCATAAAAAGCTCACTTTCGACGGTATCATGGTGAAGGGCGCCAAAAAATGCATCTTTGCATGAGGGCTGCAAAAGGTAGACCCTTCGCCGTCAATCACGAGCGTATGCTCAATTTTTTTCTCTGTTTTGTTCGGGAAATTTACATTGGTGAAAGGATTTTTCCGTTTTGCAATCGGATCATCGACATTCTTCGTCATATTTCTACCCTAGTAAACATTCCTAACTCGCACAGAAACACAAGCTTAATAAACATCCCGCACCGGTATCATTCAATACTGTATTCAATACTTCACCCCACCCAATCTACACCGATGCTTGTCTGTACTCAAGTACCTTGAAACTTTTTCCCAGATTCAGTACACCAAATCGGGTGTCAACAAGAAACTGATTTCCCAGTGAAACTCCAGCAGCGACTTTTCTCCAAGCAGCACCCACTTCGGCAGCTCCTGCTCCTGGTAGGACGGTGTTTCCAGGCCGAGCAACGTGGCCGGTCGCAGCTTCAAGAACTGCAGCAGCACGCGCGGGTCCCCGCCGAAGTCGGTGGGAATCTCCTCGGACTTGGAGTGGTGAATCAGGTCCGCCACCATGCGCCGCAAGACCGGTTCTTCGACCACGAACAGCACCGAAAACTTTGCGCTGCCGATCCGCGAAAGAATTTCCGGATCCACCTTCGGCCGACGGGAGGGCGACTTGGGCGGAAAATTCGTTTGCAGATTCATCAGGTCCGTGGCAGAAAGCACGCTGGTGGCGGCGTTACTGGCGACCGGGGGATCCGCGTGGGAGGAAACTCCGTCTTCTTTTTTCGACGCGGGACTGGTGCTCGCTTTATTTTTCGCACTAGTACTTGGCGGCGCGGCTTTGGTGTTCGACTGGTCAGGGGCACTCGCGGCTTGTTTCGCACTACTTCCCCCGGCGGCAGATTTATTTTGCGACTGATTCGTTCTTGCGGATTTCTTCGAAGCCGCCTCATCACCCTCCGCGGCCTCCGGCTTTTCTGCTGCAGCTTCTGGTTCTTGTTCCGCATTCGCAGCATCAGCTGTGCCTCCGGCTTCTTCTTTCGCTTGTTCTTTGTCTTTTGCTCCATCGTCGTCCTCTCCCGGAGCTACTTCAACATCATCCGCTCCTTCTTTCTTCTCGTCAGCTTGAGCAGCAGTTTCTACACCTTCGGCTGGCTGCTCTGCGATTTCCCCGCCTCCGCCAGCTTTGCTCTTCTCGGAGGCAGATTTTTTCGACGCCGATGCAGCTGCACCAGATTTGCTTTTTACCGACACCTGCGCACTCATGCTGGGCGACTGCACTCCGCCTTCTCCCTTCATCTCGACGAGGGGTCCGACTGCCGTCGGCACGGGGGTCGATTTCGACAGCATCCGAATCGGTGATCCGCCCGGAGAAGCTAGCGCATCATCCGACCGCGGTTTCCGCTCCTTCGCGGGTTTGGTCCGTAGCAGATCCGCCCACCAGTCCTTTTGCGCGGCGGTCAGCGCTGCTGCCTCAGTTCCCGGATCTGCGTCGAGAAGTTGCAGGCAGACCGCGTCCGCGAAACTGCCCTCCCGCAAGCACCGCTCCTGCACGGCTTCGGCGGTTTCTCGACTAGCAATCCCTGGCCCGTGGTAAATCACCAGAACGTGCGTCTCGTCGCCCGGCGGGGCGTAGAAATTTGCCGCTGCAGTTAATTTGTACTGTTCCTGCGGACTGCTGGTCGTCGGGGAGGTGTTCGAAGTAAAATTGCTGCATTTTTTGTAGTAGTCCACGTCACACAAATGCCCGATCACGCGCGCGATCTCCTCCCGTCCGAGGTCGGTCAGAGGATTCGTGGCATCGTCCGGAACCGTCTGCCCCGGGTGGAGAAAGAAAATACGCATGTTGTTGATTTGTTCGATCAAACTTGAGTAAACTCAATAACTCCGCCGAGGAGGATGTCCTGCACTGATTGAGAATAAAGTCGGTGGCAGCTGCACGAAAGAAAATTACGCGAAGTGTGGTCAATAATCGTTTCTCATCTCAAGCGAAGTCCACCAGAAAATTCACGTCGCGACTATAGTACTTAGAGACACGACGCTCCTTCGCTCTGCTTCGATTTCTATGTGGGAACTACCTGCGGACCCTCGTCTAAAACGATCATGAGATGACAATTAAGACATAGGAGGTCACGAATACCGGTCATCGACAACGAGAACAACGAGTCTGCAAGATTTTCCGTGCCTGTTAGTGGCTGTGGCCATGACTGCTCAGCAGTACCTGCTTGGTGTTTTTGTTTTTTTTTCAAGGAAACAATGAGCCAGCTCTTCGTTCGCTTCAGCGGGTTATCAAACTTCCAGTTCCGGGTTCTAGGAACGAAGATGGGCGGAAGACTCGAACTTGAATTGCAGAAATCAATCTGGGTTCTTGGGTAGTACGAAAACGAGTAAATACGTGCGTGATAACGCTAAATTGTTTCTAAGTTCATTTGCAAACAACAGCTCGAAACGGCTCCGCTTCCGCAGTCCAAAGCCCGAAAACCAGAACTACGGTAGCAGAATAATGTACAGTTGCTTTATTTCCTGGATGAAACTTTTCACAAATCCGATCGGTTCGCAGGGCCGCACAGCCTCCGCACTCCCGCAACGAGGTGCGAAGACTTTTTTAGGTAGTACTGAACGGATTTTTGCTTTGTCGTAGTTACGTATGTTTGTGTGTAATTTCTAGACGTATTCATTTCGGAAAATAGGGCAATTCAAAGTCGACTCAACTACCTAACTGGGCTCATTCATACATAACAGTGCTGGGGGTCTTTCTCAAATAGAAGTTACTCAGCTTCTTTGGCTACAAGATAATTTAGTTGGTGATCTGTTCGAATAAGAATAAAGAATGCGGCTAAAGGTGAGTGTAAAGCGGAAGGAACTTTGCAACACCAGAGTGACACAAGATAATTTTCTAGGTATCGTACTGTCTAAGATGAGGGTAGAATCTTTCAAGGATTGAATTTTTTTGGTACTCGGATTCATTAGCAACAGACATTTTCCTTGTACAACTTCTAACTGACGAAACATAAAAAACTCAAATCAAAATGCGTGCCTTGCATGACGAACATGCAGAAGACCGACGATGACAAACCACCCACTTACTTCTTGAGCACCGCCTTGGTGGGCAGGGACAAGTCGACCGTCGGCGCCTCGATGGTGCAGTTGTCCATAACCTGTGTGTTTGTCATGCATATCGAAGCAACGCAGAGCGAAAAACAATATTGTGATGCATGTCAAAGCATTACAAGTTAATTTTCTAATGCACGAAAGCATACTGCGTAAAAAAAATAATAATACCGACTCGACCATTTCGGAAGACGGGGTCATGGCGGACACGACGGAAGACGCAGCGTTTTCCACAGTGTTCAAGACGGATTCTGTTTTTTTTTTGTACTTATATATGGGAGTTTCGCAACAGAAATCGCAACACCCTATCGTTCCACGCATCAGGAAAATCTATGATACAAACTCACCATCACCAAACAGCATAGCTTTTTGCACACGAGCTGCATCACAGACAAAAATCGTTGACATAATACCGAGCGCTTCCGCGCAGGCCTCCATCATAGTCGAGGTGGATTCCGCGTCAGACGGAGCAGCCTCCTCCTGCTGGTGGCACACCGCTCCGGTGTCCTGGCGAGCCTTCTGCAGCTCCTCCTGAGCGCCGATGCTCAAGCCCAAGGTCATCAAGTCCAACATTTTTTGGGTTTTTTTTTGCGAATTTGATAAATTCACAAAATGACTCCTTTTTGAGTTTACTGAGCTTCAGTCCTTTAGCTGAGGAAACGAGTTTCTTTTCTTCCGAGAAGAAAGAGTCGTGTGTGTTGCTGCTACTGTGGGTTGATTTTGATGAAAATATATTGTTTTTGGAGCTTGATGTCTTCATTTGTCTCTTGAAGAGTAGTGAAACGTGTCTGCGGTGATGCGCAGGAGCTAAGGTGGACGAACGAGAGTTCAAGGACGAAGATGTGATGTTGTACGACCCCTAAAAATACGCAAGGACATCATGAGTAAGCACACTCCCGCTTTATTTGTACGTCACTCAATTTTTCATCAACGCTTCTGGTGTACGAAGAGTGCGTCTCTCTCGGGACAAGTTCTTAGTGTACGATGTAGGACGTTTCTGTCATCTTGTACGAGCACGACCCACTAGACTGGCACATGTATAATGCGTCCTTCTAGTACGCTCACGGAGACAACGAATGAGAACGCATAAACAAATAACGGTGGCGCAACTACTGAACCTGAGCCTGCACTTCAGCGATGTTGCTCCGGTAGTGCCAAAATAAATCGCGCGACCACCCTGAAAGAAGTTTCAAATGGCAAACAAGCTCAAGGATATTGAGGATAATTATCAGTTCTTCCTGCTGCTGCCATAAAGTTCTTCCTCATCGAGGACTGAGTCGCGGCGGTCCACCTACTATAGCATTTATACAATTTGGTGGTCTTATTACCTTCTCAGCAGAACAAGAAGCAAGATCGGTTTTTTTCAAGAGGGAAGAAGCCCCGAGAACCGACCATGCTTGTTCTACCTTCTGTGCCCGCGCCCGCAGCCCCCGACTGTTCCGCGTACTGGATCTCGACAGACGGTACACCTCGTCGTACCGGGTTTTCGTATCATGAAATGTAAAAATGTCTGGGTCTGGAAGAATGCAAGTTTGTCATGCTTGTCTGGCATGACTCTTAAATCTGTCATGCACATTACAAAAGAGCCCCACTTTTCTGTCATGCAGAAACGTAGTTTGTCATGCAGAATAGGCAACACCTAGAAGCTCAGAAACTTGTCATGCTGAGCCAGCAACTCATGATATGCCGCACGGCATCACAAGTTTCCAGACCCAGACATTTTTACATTTGATAGTATCCTAGTACCGCTATCTTCCAGTATTCTTGTCGCTAAAATTTCGTTTTAAGTTCTTGGCATAAAACTACTCCACCTGTAGTTCTAACTACAACACTTTCTGGTATAGACAATTCACATCTTCCGGGCGGTGTTCTCACGTATAACGATTAAGCACAAACGATTTAAGGTTTCTAAGCTGTTAAACTGTTAAATTGGATAAGGTTTTAGTCTCGGTGTCGGTATAGAAGTCTGATAACGTCAAATAAGGTTTTTTCTTGTATCGAGAAGCTACTACCCTCGACTACTTTCTTCTCTTGCACTCCTGCTGATTTTTCTTGTTAAACTGTAACTGTTACTGTTGGAAGCTGCTGCTGTTCTCGAAATTTTTCGAATTTCACCCACTTTTCCTCGTTCTTCCCCGGCGAGGACACTCACTTCCTCGGTGCACTCAGCAGCGACTCCAGCTGCTCCTTCCAGGCGGCATTCTGCCGGCGCAGACCATCCGTCTCCTCTGCGTGCTTGGCCGACTCGGTTTCCCGCCGCGTCTTCTCTCTGGATTCAATGTTCAGAATCTGCTGCTTCAAATCGACCACCTGAAATTGATACATTTTACAGATCATTGTTTTTTGTTTTTCGATCCATCCTAAACCTGCTTATCATCATGCCTTTGTATAGTACACGAGAAGGAGGACGACCATCAACACGTCTAGAACTTGAATGATGATCAGGAACATGATGCGCTGCAAAAAAACTATCAAATACGTCCTGCTCCAACTCTGCACAACTGTTGGTCAAGGCCTTCAGCTTTTTGTTCTGGCTGTTCCTCCTCTGCTCGGCCATCAGCGCCTTTCGCATGCCGAACGCAATGGACGACTCGTAGAGGGTTTGGTACGCGCAGATCGTCATTCTAATCTCGTCCCGCACTCGCAGAAGGAGCAGACCTGGTCGATTTAGGACAAAGGTGTGTGGCATACAAATCATGCTCATCGATTTTCACACCGGCGACCGGTGATGCTGACCCTACAACACAACAAACACTTCTACAGTGATCGAAGATTCTGCCACCAGACACTGCAATGATCAATTTTCAACACATTGAGTGTCAGAAAATCCCGTAACTATTTACCTCGCTCGGCACAGATGATGGTGCATTGTCGGATGAGTTCGTCGAATGTCTGTGCGTAGAGCTCCTCTCGGATGGGGCAGATCCCTGTTTCCCTTGCCTGTCGGCTCTGCAGTGCCTTGTCGAGGTTCTTCTGCAGGTTCACCACGTCTGCTCGCGTAGCCGGAATTGACGCTACGTATTGTACCTGAAGAAATGAGATTTTTCTGTATTTTCAACCATTGTGTCGTCGTCCCTGCAAGTACTTCTGCTTTGCTTTCCCTTTCTCGCACGCCTCTCGCATCACTGTAATTGTCCATATAACAGAACGAATGCGCCGCAATAGGGTACTGAATGACAAACAAACAGCTGCGACTCATCATTACCCTACATAGTAAGTAATCTAACTATGTACCCAAAGTTGGTCATCTTGAATCCATTCTCTTGGTGGCAGGATCGAATTGAGAATGTCCTCTGTCTGTGACATGGTCGGCACCTCCTTTTTTCCCCCCTTCCCACCGGAGGTGGAGATGAGGATCGGCGTGTTATACTTTATCAGCATCTTGTCTTGTTTTTTTACGCTACTACTGTACCATCAACTTATTTCTGATCAAGCGAAGCCCGTGCAACAGCGGTCGTCTCACGCTGTCCACGAAAGAAACGAGAAAAAAAAACACCCTTGTTATTTCCCGCGCTATTAGTGTGATTTCAGCCAAAATTTTCTGCGTAATCCAGAAGTTTAGACTAAGCATTTAGTTCTCAGTACGAATCAGAGGCATAAGTGTAGCAAGTACTTAAATCTGCCTTGTTCTTCACGACCCCTCAGCAATTCGGT
Organism: Amoebophrya sp. A120; assembly: GCA_905178155.1. Taxonomy (NCBI): domain Eukaryota; class Dinophyceae; order Syndiniales; family Amoebophryaceae; genus Amoebophrya; species Amoebophrya sp. A120. Next base: position 1,263,050 of record CAJINV010000001.1, on the reverse strand, counting down.
ACGACGTTGCACTTCTAATGTGCATCACTCACGCGGTTCGTTGTCTTCGCTCACGGTAAATATTGAGTTTTTGTTATGGTTTCACACACTGTAATGATGCTCCTTGTACGAAGATCCTACAACGATGTGCGTCAAAGCAATTGCTTACGCTTCCCGCAAAACGAAAGAGAGTGTGGGATGATGGCGCGCGACTAACTCTCCACTCTGCCCACGAACGGTAGATCTACGCGGAAGTAGATCACGAGGCGGTGCAAAAGCAGAAGCAGATCCCCCGTAGGCTGCCTGCGGTGTTCCTACTTCTGCCACTGGACAAGGAGGATGACGGTAAGGAAAGGTACAAATCTGACGATTCTGGTCGCTTTCATCATTTTCGTGCATTTAATTGGAGTCTTTTATTCTACATTTGAAGCTTCTGTCTCCAAGCGAAGTGGCGCTTTTTGGTTGTACAGGTGGAAGATTAAAGTTTCATTGTCGACGAAGTGTCTCGGCCCACTTCTTTCTCGTCCCGACATCTTGGTCTTCGACTAGCGCGGCGGTGCATGATGAATATCTGTATCTCCCGAAGAATATAAGTACGCGCGCACGCCTGCAAGAACCTCGACCTGTGGACGTCGTCTGCCAACCCTTCCAAGCTTTCTGCACTTGCTGCCCCCTATTGGAGACGTAGTTGCAGTTGATAGTTAGAGTCGGCCTCGGCTGTAGCTGTACTAAAAATTACGTCGGAGGACATTACTTCTTTGCATTTACAGTAAAACAAATCTCGATCTCCACTAGACCTACTTCAGGGGACGAGCGGGTGGTACTTATTTTGGTTGGAGTTGGAAACAATTTTTACATATTGATACGGGTCGTGGTCGTGCGCTTGCTTGCGCAAGACCATTTATTTTTGTTGTTAGGAAACGATTAACGCATCTTCGATGTTATAAAAGTGTAAACGTGATGATAAATAACGGTTCTCGTAGTTGCATAAACCATAGTAAACGGGTGACAAGAAATCGTGACCAGAATTATATTCCCAGTCACGACTTTGGTCGACGTCGTGTGACGAATAATTTGCATTTGATGTTTCAAGTCTATTTTTCCGGTATCAAGAAATCAAGTTTATAATTTCCAGTGCCTCTTTTAGAAGTCGATACAAAATCCCCTCAGAATTCTCTTCTTCACTTGACTTTCATCTGTGACAGTTCCGTGGAACCCGGTGGCGGGCCCGCCGCGCTGAGGTCGACCTCCCCCGACAGGATTTCGCGCCCGATGTGGAAGAAGACCCAGGACAGCAAGCAGTATGCATTGCAAATATGTCTGGGTCTGGAAGGATACGAGTTTGTGATGCGAATCCTACATCATGAGAAAATCTGTCATGCGTCGCCAGGAAAAGGCCCCACTTCTTGTTACCGAAAGAGTGGACGTTTCATGCGGATTAGGCAGTGGGATACCTACTCGAAATCTGTGATGCTAGGGCTTGCATGCCAGAGGATCTGGGTCAGGCAAAAACTGCATGACAAGTCTCGCACTCTTCCAGACCCAGACACATTTGCAATCCATAAGCAGACCATGAACCCGATAAACGCCGTGGAGATCCAGGGTGGGAAGGCGCCGGTATCGTTGGGAACAAATTCAAGATTGTGTAGCTGTGCTCAACTTGTGTGTCCATTAGTACGCTTGTCATGCTGAACTTCTGTTCTTGCCTTTTCTTCATGATCAAACCGTAACTGCATGTACATGACAAACGCAACGCCGCTACCGCACTTTAGCAGTAGAATACAACTACACGAGCTATTTCACTGAGATATAAACTGCGTGTTCCCGGAAATTCAGATGACCTCCAACATGGGTCAAACACATAACAAACGAAACACGTCAAAATGTAGCAGCTTCATCTACAGCTAGAACTACTACTACGCATCATTCTGTCTGTCAGGAATTGATGAAATAAAAACTCAAACTACTCTTCTTAAAGTGCATGACAAAAAGGCAAAATATCAAAATCAAATAGGCTATTATACCCTGTCATTGCGAAGCCGAACATCTGCGAGACCTTAAACATGACGACAAAGATGAAGATGAGCAGCAGGCAGATTTTTTGCGCGAACCGCACGGTTTCCAGCCCGGGGTCGTCCTCGAGTTCCCTGCGGAGGTGGTTGTTTCTACTTTTCTTGTACAAATCCTCGGTCGCGGTCTCGCTGCTGTATCCTGAGTAAAAACGTACCCACACCAGAGTTAGGATGAGGATTTTGCAACACAAACCTAGGAGTTTTGTGAGTCACGCATGACAAGTTGCACTCTGCAGTGTAGTGCAGGTTAGCAAGTGCAGCCGCATCACAAATCCAGCTGCTCATCCTGTTCACAGCATCACAAATTCCAAAACACGATTGGAAATGGCTCTCATGGGGATGCGCATTACAAGTCTTCCTGTCTTTGCAAATCTGCATTACAACTCTGGTGTGGGTACGTTTTTACTCAGGATATGCTGGAGGCCGAACTTACGTTGCCGGACGAGGAACTATATCAAATGCAGAAATGTCTGGGTCTGGAAGAGTGCATGTTTGTCATGCTTGTCTGTCATGACTCTTAAATCTGTCATGCACGTTACCCAAGAGCTCCGTTTTTCTGTGATCTTCTTCTTCTTGGAGACAGACCCCCTGTGGTCGTCCTCACGGCGTCATCGTGATGCAGAAACGCAGTTTTTCATGCAGAATAGGCAACACTTAGAAGCTCAGAAACTTGTCATGCTGAGCCGTCACTTGTGGCGTCCTCAGGATTCGCCAACCAGCATCACAAGTTTGCAGACCCACACATTTTTGCATTTGATAAACTACTAGGTGGCCGCGTGGGAACGTCCGACACGTGCCCGCTGTTGCTCTGTTGCTTCGTGAAACTCATGCCGCTGCCGCCCCCGAGGTCGTCTTCCGACACACTGGCGTCCGGCTCCTCGTTCCCCTTGTTTCGGTGGTCCACGTGATGACTCGAGGTTGCTCTGTGACAATGAGTTCGCATTGAGTTTTTTATGCCGAATGTTGAGAAAAAGATGAACAAGTTCGCCATGTATATATTTGAAACATGAATAGAATCACGGGTGGTCGTACGAGGGCCATATCAAGACATCATTATGTCCCATCACTTGATAGATACCTTTGCACTGCGCTGGTCGCCTGGTAGCCGTGTGAGTACTTGCTGGCGCGATCACCGCCGCCGGCGCTGGAATCTGAGCTCTTGGAACCGGACGACATTAGATCTTCTTCCTCTCTGGCACGGTGCCGCATAAAAGGACACGAACGAGGGGATTTTTGTGTGCTGTAGTGGTCTTTTCTACTACTTCTCAAAGCAGCACTTGCAGCACTCTAGAGGTCCTATACTCTAAACTCCTTCCGCCCGAGACGAGCAAGTCAGTGTCGCCTCTCGTGCAAATTATATATAACCCAAAAAAAAGTTACTTCTTCACTAGAGGGACAAGTACGGAAAAAATAATTTCAGGTGAAATCTTGGGTGTGAAAGATCCGAAGGTGTTTTGGTAGAGGACAAAACGACTTGCTCGCATCTTCCATGCTGCCCTCTGTTGATTTCGACGTCTAGTACTGTAGGCAGTATTTGTATTTTTCCACCCGACAACAACTCTCATACATCCGAAAACCCACGCACAACGAGACGACGACGTCTACACTCTCTTTCGACGAACAGCTTGAGCTTTGTATTTCTGCAACAACATAATTGATTACGTGTGTGAGTAACATTATGGTCGTACAAATCTTTGCGCCCATGGTTTCAAAACAGCCACAGTGAGCTTCAGAAAAAATCTTGTTGTTCACGTTTCATGGTTGACACATTTGCCTGCACATGGAAATTTGTTGATACCCGCGACGACGATCATACTGAGCGGCACACATCACCACTGGGTTCGAACTAGAAAAACCTTCACGACGAACGGCGGCTGTTCCCAGAAATTCGACTAGCGCACTCGAAAAGGGATCCTGATCTACAAACGGAAAATAATCGTAGTTCTACGACCACGTGATAAGTAGTTCAGGACCAAACAGAACGGCTTCAGGTGCGAAAGTACGCGAGCAGCTGAATGTCCTAAGCCCAGGCCGATCGAGAAACAATGCATAAGCCTTGCCACTAGCAAGATTCACAGAGTTTCAGGCTCTACACATCGCTCAGCGAGAAAAATGCAAATTCACGAGGTACGTAGAGTAACTGTGTTCATAGTAATCACGAATTGAAAAACCTCCGAGTTTCAAGCCCGATCGCAACAGCAGCAAAAAAGAAGAAAAACTCGTGAAAGAGTACTACCCCTTCCGCCTGTTCAGTAAGCTAGCACGACAGCAACAGAAAAAAATCATCGGTGCAGGAAAACAAAATACTTACCGGAAAAGGAGGAGCGCAGCAGGTGCAAGAGCTAATCTAGCATGGGAGCACTTGCAGGAAAAAGAAAAGTAATGGTCGTAGGCAGGCAAAAAAAATTTACGTGGGAAGATCTTCGTGCGGATGTAATTGTCGTGTACAGGTCGTGGATAGCTCCGCGTGGTGCTTTGCAAAGATAGCCTTGTTGTCCTGCTGAACAAGGGGTGTGGCACGACAAATCGAAATATGTTTCTAGTATGAAGAGCATCTTCGCAGCAACGAGTGGGAAGTAATTCGTCTCAAAAACTCACATTAAAAGTGACCTGTTCTTAGTTTGTTTACTTACTCCTAAAGCTCTCAGGAGATTTAGATTTATTTCAAAGTTGTCTTCATAATCAGTCTTAGTTTTGATTGTTTCCATATTGAGATTTCGAGATTCGGTTTTGATTGTTTCTAAAATTTCACTTTCTTGCAATTCTACCTTACTCACGCGGTCCCGTCTTGCAAGAACCAGGCTCCCAACTAAAAATGCTCAAGCCTGATTCAACACCGGCGGGCGCTGCTGCACTTCCGGCGGATCTCTTTCCCGGCCCTGGTAGATTGGCGAATCCTCCACGCTGCTCCCCTTCGTCTCCACAACGTACCGTGTGATGAACAGTAACCCGAGGATGTTGAGAATGGTGAAGGTCGAGTAGGTGACGACGTTGTTGGACAGAAAGTTGCCGATGCCGAACACCACTACCGCGCACGCAAACCAGTTGACCATGATCGCGTGGGCGAAGCAGCTGCCCTTGATCTCCGCCGGATAAATGTCGGACAGGTAAATCCACACGACCGGACCCCAACCCACCGCGAAGGACATGATAAAGCACATGATCATCACCGGAACAACGATGCCGACGGAAAATCTGTGATGGTCATATCAGAGGTTCATGATTTTCTGTGCAAAAAATCTAGTACGCAGTTTCACCGTTTGCCTTTTATTCTGTTCGGAACGACCCATGCAAAACGGGGAAAAACATCAGCTTCGAAGTACTAAATTCCGGGCGTATTCTTGTTAACCAAGCATAAATCAAAAATGCAATTAATACTTGAAAACGACGGAGAGCAGACAGGTTCCCATGCTGAGAGTAGTACCGACACCGGATATTAGCAGGAGGTTTCTCCGCCCGAGCCTTTCTATCATCGGTATGGTCGCAAGGGTAACAACGACGTTCAGGACGCCTGGAAATGTTGGATTTTCACGCGTGCAAAGGACGTAAGACCAATAAGAGTCGAGTGCAACTACGAGAAGCCGCCTCTGCGTCTGCAGCTGCCTACAGCTACAGTAGCAGGACATAGACACGATAACAAAGAAATAGAGCAGTTCTTGTCAAAGATACAAGTTGCTGGCACATTCATTTTTTTACCGGTTAGAGTGGTGAGCAAAGTTGCGTAGCGGTAGTTTGCGACTTGAAGAAAGACGGTGGTTGACTGCGTGATCATTACATTGATTCCGGACGTCTGCTGGCACGCGGACAAAATGCACCCTATTATAGCCCCGACGCGGTAGTAGCGAGACTGGGTGTGAGATGGATTTGAGTTTGTTAGTGTGCTGCAAAAAAAAAAAACCGTTTTTACTTTCCGTTCGAGATTCGTCTACTTCGAATCGCGGTTGCTTTCTGCAGTCTTCAAAACGAAAAACATCAAATATAGATGCATATCTAATGTCATCGGCATAGTACCTGCAACGCCCACCAGAACGACTTGGTTTCCCCGGAGCTCGACTGCAAGACCTGTATCGTGTCCACGGCCTGGTCGACGGAACTTTTACTCGCCTTTGGCATCAGAGACTTCATCACGGTGGTCGCTTCTTCCCGCTTTCCCGACCTAACGAGCCACACCGGAGACTCGTACTTTCGCAACAGGAAGCCCCAGAGAATGATGCTCATTAAAGAGGGTAAACAGGCAAAGCCCAGCATCACACGCCACCAGTACTTGTCCACGTGGGTGATTTGCGAGCGGGAAATCAGCGGCATGGCGAAATCTATGTCCTGGGACTGCACCAGACCCAGCGCGTCGGAGACCATAATACCTTGTGTTTCGAAATAACAGAGAGATCTTCACGAAGTATGGTGGTCTGAAAGAATCAATTGTAAGAAGTGATGTAAAATTTTTTGCAAATCCATGCACATCCAGTGCCAATAAGAAACCACGATTGATACGACCATACCTATTGTAATCAGCAGCTGGTGCGCGACTCCGAATTTTCCTCGAAGTTCGTCTGGACACACTTCTGCAATGTACATCGGAACTGCGACGCTGACTGCACCAATCGTCAAACCCGCGAAAAATCGAGCTCCGATGAAAGTATACCAACCTTATTCATTTCGCGGAAATTTTTCACTAGGCTAAACAGAGCACATGCGTATGGAAATTTTAATTTCATCAACCAGAACAGAAGCAAGGGAATGCAATACATTACAAGAACCGAATGATTCATAGCACCCAACTTTTTATCGAAGCTGCCTCATCTTACTTTACCTTGCGAGAACGCGCACGCGAGGAAGACAACCACCGCCAGGCAATTGAGTCTGAGCATGGATCCTCTCCTCCCCTATCGAAAGGAAAAATCCCCCCTCCCCATATCGAAGCGGAAACTTCTGTTGCTGGATTTGTGCGCACAAATCAGCTTTGTATTGCCGAAAGGCATTGCGGCCAGATCCCCAGGGTAGGTGGGGGCGTATCGGTCTAGTTGTTCAGCATGGCAAATGGCTCGCCTTTAGGCCCACCAGCATGACAAATCGCTTCCATAATGGGGGCGAAACTTCTGCCCTTGTCTCCTCGCAAGACAGATGTCATTTGTTACCTCAAATCAGCAACACAAATTTTCGGAAGCGTGCCTTTTTGATATCGGGAGGGGGAGTCTTTCCTTTCAATATCCCCACCCGGTCCGCGTAGGGACCCCCCAATAACGAGCCGGCTCCCGCACCTAGTAAGACCGCGGCGACGGAGACCTGCTGTATGAAGGTCTGCCGGGGGCAGTTGAAGTGCAGATTTTCGCTTTTGTCCAGCAACGCATGCAGTGTCTGCGCGGACGCGCGGTGCTTCGAGGCAATGTTTTGCGAGGACCCGGGGACGCTCGGTGGCGCGTCTTCCTCCGCCCGGGTTTCAACCAGCGGTAGATCATCGTCGTCTTTTGCTGCGGTAGAAGATGATTTTTCTTTTTCGCTAGTTTCTGCTAAAGATGTTTCTTCTGATTTGCCCGACCCCTGGCCAGGTGCCACAACTGTTATTCCGGCCTTCTTGATTTGCTCTATTTTTGCCGCTCGGTCCGCCTCCGCCTGTTCCGGGTCGGACTCCGGAAAAGATCTCTCGTCAAACTGCGAGGAGACTTGATTCACTGCTGCCTCGAAGAGAGAGATCGGGTGAAAAGAAGACCAGAAAGAACTTTCTTCTGCTGGTGATTTTTCCGCTTCTGATGGTCGTGCTGTTGCGAAAAGAAGAAGTGCACTAGTTTTTATCTTCGCTGCCGGATCTACTTGGCCGGAAAATAAATTATCTGCTGAAAACCCTTCTTTTTCCGGTTCCGCCAGGTCAATATCGAGCAAAGACCTTCCTGTTCCCGCCAGACCGAGTCTACTAGCAACAGCCGCTGAAGATGACATCAGCGCCTGACTCTCCCCCAAATAGGTGCTGTTTGGCGGTGGCGCGGGGTCCGGGGCCGTGCCGCAGGTTTCGAAATCCAGGTGGATAAAGTTCACTGAGGCGTTGGTTGCGGCCAGCACCAAGCCGTAGATGCAGCTGGACAGCGCCGCGGTGCCGACCAGCGCCGTCATGAAGCCCGTGTCGGACCGGCTCATCTGGTTTGCGGATATCCTGTGCAAAAATGTCTCCACCCCATAGCTAAGTTGGGATCTCTGCAACACACATTCAGGAGTTTTGGACGCCACGCATGACAAGCTGCAGCCCGTAGTGTAGTTCAGGTAAGGTTAGCAAAGACATCCGCATTACAAATCGAGATAGGCATCCCGTTTACAGCATTACAAATTCCAAAACACAAAGGAAAATGCCTATCATCGGGATGCGCATCACAAATGTTCTTCTTCTTGTCATTGCAAATCTGCATGACAACTCTGGGGTGGGGATGTTTTCACATAGGATAGCGGACCGCGGGTAGCTGTGCGGCTGCTGAACTCCGCAGCTGGAGCTGTAGCTCGCCCGTTTTCTCGAGGTGGGGGACCGAAAAAGAAGTTTGGACTCCACCCGGAACAGCCGCTCCGCGTTGTTCAAATTGCCCAACCGCCAGAGGTCGCCGGGCGCGCTCAGGTGCTGCTTCTTCTGCAACAAAGGGGTCTGCAGGTAGGTCTTGGTCCTTCTAGTACTCGTACTGGAGGAGCTGTTACTACTCCCTTCGATCGGCTCCTCGTCCGTGACACACTTGCGCGAATTATGGAGGAAAGCGGCATTGTTCCTCTGCGGGCCGCCGAGTTCGGGGAGATGGAGCTGCAAATCCGGAGGTGAAGCTGCTGTCTGCTCCTCGGGAATGCTAATACTGCGCTGCTGTTTCACGATTCCATCTAAACCCACGAAAGCAGTGCTGCTCTTTTTCATGACGACGTTGGAAAATGATAAAGGCGGTTTTATTTTTTCCCCGTGTTTTTTTTTCCTTAGAAACGACGACGACGAGGACGAAATCGTGTTATTTTTAGCCCTCAAGTGCAGATCCGACCTGACTGGGACTGGGAGACGACTTTTTGAAAACAAAATTTCAAAGAACCCGAAGGTCGTATTCGACGACCAACAAGCCACCAGTCGTCGGCTTTGTTATTTCGCTGTAAACTTCTTCACAGAGTTCGTGCCGGTTAGTATCTCCGTCTAGAAGTATCCTTGTCGGCAACCAGTGGAGACATGAGTTCTGTTCAAAAAAACTTCTAGAGAGGTTGAGAGAATTTCGGTGAGGATTCAAAATTTACTTTTGCCGAGACAAAAATGGAAGGTGAAGAAAAGTTCGCGCTCGTGATGAGTATGTTCAGGTTTTCATGATTTCTACCCATTCCAGAATAAACAGCATGTTTGGGCTTCGCTTTCGTGCAAAAAAATCTCAGCTTCCTCTTCCCCTCGGCCTCCCCTAGCGGCGTTGGCTTAAGTATTTCTTGCCATGATGAATACTTGACAGCAACTCATCACAGCTCAAGGGCTCGCTTTGACAACTTCTACTTCTCAACCAGAAAAACAACAACACAACCATCTAGTGCTGGGCAACAACATTCTGAATCAAATCGCTTTATTATCGAATCGGCGAAACGACCTGCCGTGCTCGTTTCCAGACTTCCGCAGGTATCGGGCTGTAGGAGTCAATGCGGAAGTCCATGTTTGCTGGCCTTTGTACTTGTCGGACAAAACGCTCGCGATCCCGAACGCGGTCGTATTCGCCGCAGTTCCACACTTCGACCGGATATCGCACGAAGCCCCCCTCGCTGCCCATCCGCTCCATTGCGTCCAGCACATAGCTGCCTTGCCTGTCAATGCCGCTGAAGTGCTTTGGTCGCTGCCGGGACTCCTGCGTAGGATAATCTTTGTTTCTCGATGTAGTTGTTGTAGAGGTCGTGGATTCTCTGGCTTCTGATTCATCTGTATGTATTTCTCCACCGGGGGAGGTACCATCACCGTCGTCACCTTGCATCAGTCCTCTTCCCTCGTCGCCTTGCTGTTGCTCCCCTTCCCGCGGATGAAGAATATTAGCACCAGAATGATCATCTTCCGATGTAGTTTTATCTTTTGCCCTTAGAAGCCTTGCTCTTACCTTCGCCGCTGCGTAGCTGTCCGCCGCTGCCCCGAGTACGTTTGCCACCTGCAGCGGATGCGTGCCGAACCGGTCCACCGCGCGCGCCCGGTGCGCTTCGTACTGCGCGTCCAGGTTCACGACTTGGCCAAACACCACGTGCTTGCCGTCCAAGTGGGGGAGCGGGTTGAAAGAAAAGAAAAATTGCGAGTTGTTCGTGTGCTTGCGGTGGGAGGTGGACATGGACACCAAGCCCCGCCGCGAGTGCTTGAAGAGAAAATTCTCGTCCCGAAACGTTTTGCCGTAGATGCTCTCCCCCATCTCGCCGTTACCGTAATTGAAGTCACCGCCCTGCGCCATGAAGCCGGGAATTACGCGGTGGAACCGGGTGCCCTTGTACCACCGGGGTTTCATCCAGTACCCCAGACCCGTCTCCCCCGTGCACAGGGCGCGAAAGTTCTCGCTCGTGATTGGAAGCACGTCGTGAAAGAGCTCGATTTCCAGCCGCCCGAGGTTTCGCCCCGCGCCACTGACGTCGAGCCACACTCGGGGATTTACGAAAGCCATAGTTCTTGCAGGGAAAAGTTTTTTATTGTTTTCTTTCTAGTAGTGCGGCGGGGAAAGGCAACAGGGAAAAACTTGAGTTCTTGTTCAAAGCAGAAGATACGATAAGGACAACTAACGCCTTGGTTACGAGGGTGGTGCTGGAACTCTGGATCACACCGAATTGCGGACGGCCCCGCGCAGCGGCAGAGGAGCAACGGGCAAGTCACAGAAAAACCAAAATAGCAAATCAGCCGAAAAAAGAAATCACAAAACGAAACGCGGTCTAGAGATCCAAAAGGTCGTAAACGAACACCATTAGCACGGTAGCAATAAGAAAATGTCGCGACACTTCAGCCGCGACTTTTTGTCGTGTCATAGCAAGGGCCCATCTCTTCTCGTGCGGAGCAAGTAGAAGATCGCGTAACGACAAGAGAGATGCCCAGTCGCGGAATAAATGTTGCATCTCAGATCCTGTTCTCCAAATGATGGCACAGTAACGCCTCCATGCAGTTCCAGTAGAGTCATTAGATGTAAAGAATGATGAACTTCTAGATCTCGCAGAGCTATAACTTGTTATTTCAAAGCATTCTTAATTCTCCAAGCCTTGCTGTACGTAGTTTCTTGTCCACACAGCGCCGCAAGAAGCTTCAAGACGAAAGCGAGTAGAACTCGCGGAGCGGCGTCAGTTCTTCCCTCGCGTCCTCCTCCATTCAACAGCACCATGCAGGACGAAAATGACTCCACGCCGCACACCACAGCACCCTGTCGCAACTTCTCCCTTTCCGCGGCTTCTTTACGTGGCGTCCGCGACGGCTTTCTCGTCAAAAAGCACGTGGTTCAATATCCCAAACGCAAAACCAACACCGGCAAGTCAAGCTCCTCCCAGCGGTGCGCACCCTAGCCAAGCCTTTGTCCCTCGCCCGCGAAGGCTTGAAAGGACGGAGGTGCGGGCGCGCGCGGTCCAAGAGGCCCGTTGCCGTTTCCGCCCGCGCCAGGTCGGAGCTCTCGGGCGAGGGCCGCCTGCTGCGCGTTTACGTCCGCGCCGAGAAGTCCGCCTCCCATCGTTTCGGCCTGCTGGACTCTGTGTATTCATTTTTGGTGGATCATGTCTCGTTTTAGTTATCCGCCACGACATGATGATTCAGATTTACAAGAAGAAAGTTGCGGCACATGCGTTGATCATCTTCATGACTGTAGTATACTCAAACAAGAATAACTCTTTATACGTTGCGGACTTCAGCATCTTATAGCCGAGCACACCGGTGTAGCCTTGCACGATGGTGATGCAGATCAGTACGCTCGTGTATGTCGGCTGGAAGGCCGTGCAGGTTATTATGCGGCTGTTTTGTAGCATACTATTCGTCTTGATGTGAAAGTAAAACCTCTAAAGTAGTATGCATTCCTAGTTCATGTATGAATTTTTTTCTTCCAGAAGTGCTAGATTTCGATTCGCACAACGATCCAAGGCTGAAAATTAGAGTTGCGTCTGAATACTAACTTACTTGTCATTGACGATTTTTCTGTTTCCATCCGCACAGAACGCATCAACGCCGTACTCCGAGAAACGCACAATCGCCGCAATGCCGTCGTTGACCGCGCTCAGCCACGCAAACATCATGAACGCGCACAGGCAGCTGCTCATCGTCTGTGCGTCTTTGAAGAGGCAGTAACCGCTGATGGGCTGGTTTTTTTTTTTTGAGATCATCCACGTTTTTTGGCGATGCACGTGGCTGAGACGGAGCTAGCCTGATCAATGCAGCCTCATCTATCAGACACAAGTACTAGTGTGACTACGACAAAGGTAGTAGCTCCGCTTCCGCAAACACTTTTTCATAAGTACCGTGAAAAGGTCAAAAATGCCGTCTATGATGACCCCCTCGACCTGCGATTGGGATACTATTCTTGCGCAGGAGAGAAACACGATGCCGATGAGGAGGATTTTCAGCTTCGGTAGCGTGTTCAATATCAACTGTAAAAATGTCTGGGTCTGGAAGATCAAGATTCTGAAACTTGTGACGCACGTCTTGCATGAGCCATGATGTCTGTGATGCGCGCCCTAGCATCACATATAGTTTGAGGGCATCTTGATGCCTATTCCACATGACAAATGCCCTATCCTTGTAGCAAAAATTATACTCTTTTGCTACTCATGCAATACAGATTTTTTTGGAATCCAAATGCAGCATCACAAGTTGCATGCTTCCAGACCCAGACATTTTTGCAATCCATATTCAAACAGTATTGCGACGGCGGCCCGCCCGGCGTCACTCCCCCGAGCGGCATCACCATGGTATGAACTGCAAAAATGTCTGGGTCTGGAAGGATGCAACCTGTGATGCTAATTTTGGACTCTAGAAAAATCTGTACTGCATGACCAGCAAGAGGAGTCCAGTTTCTGCTACGCGGGGAGGCCATTTGTCATGCGGAATAGGCATCAAGAAGCACTCAGAAAATCTGTGATGCCAGGGAATACATCACAGACGTCACGGGCATTGTAAAATCTGCATGACAAGTTCGCACTCTTCCAGACCCAAACATTTTTACACTTGATACATGGTCGCCCGGAACTATGGGGGTCAGGGCCGTGGTCTTCGTGCCTTGGAAATGAGTGCACGACGCGCAACGGATCCTAGTAACTCGCTTGCGCGGTCAATCGGCCGCTCGGGAAGAAAACTACTATGTATCCTGCTTCGTGCCTTGTCCAACGCTCCGAGCGGTTAGGCTACCTTTGCTGCTGTGTCAATCAGGATATTGAAATCCGTAATGCGCATCGAGAGGAACTAGAGTGGTCACAAGCGGACGAGGCCTTCTTCTCTTCGCAACTCGGCGGACACTAGCGGAAGACGCAGAAGCATCGTTGAAACCAAAATTTATTCTGTTGCAATAACGGGCTAGACACGGAAAGGTAAATTGTAAATGTAATGGTTGCGGACCACTCAAACTGAATATTAATGTAGTTCGATGAATAAGTTGATACCATCTAGACTATGCCTTGAATTCGAACGCACTGACACTATCGATGGCCATCGGTGAAAGAAGTGGCACTGCAAGTGCAAACCAGAAGCACCTTCTCGTTGTGCCAAATGGCTCCAGCTAAACCTCCCCTGAAATTCAAAAATTTTTTGCAATTTTGCAGCAAACCTCGGCTCGTTGCGCAGAACATGTGCTGTTGCAAAACCACGACGCAATTAAACAGTAGCAAATAATCACGACACACGCAATGAATTCAGTGAATACACGAACGTTGCGTAGATACTTCGCACGTACAAGTGAGCAGCGGCCACTTCCTTACCTACAACCATGTTGTCTCCCGTAGACCACCGAGAAACAGCTGTGCAGAACAATTTTCAAACTTATTGCCACAAGAAGATGATTGGATGTCCTTCATCCGACTCCGCCGCTACTAATCCTTTTTTTTCCAAAACCTTGATATATATTGAGAAGAGAGTTCAAGATCCGACTCGACTAATCCCGGGAAATTTTGCGACTCACCAAGCCAACGTTGCGAAACATGCAAATGAAAATTATCCGAAAATAGTCTTGCAAATTTCTGAACCTAATTCATCATGGTTCTAGGTGTAGTAGGTACAAAAATGAAATTATGTCTACAAGAATACATGCAATGACAACGCGGACCTGAAAACAGCTACAGCTGCAGCCGAAAGGCAGTTGGTCACCAATCTCCCGCCGGGGAGGTGATTTTTGAATGCTACTGCTATGAAACATCGAAACAAATAGGTACAAGAATTCCGAAAAGAAACAATGATCTTAAAAAGTATTTTCTAATTTCGCTTTTGTACGTAGGTTGTAAACAATTGTAAAATCAAGTGAAAGTGACGGGGTAGTACTTCTTCTTCTAACTATCGCTTTACAAATTTCAGATTGAGACGCTCGAAGCATCTACATACTTCTTACTTACTGTCCTTCGACCTGGTCGTCGCTCGCCAAGTCCCAGAAGTCAACCGCTCCCGGATCCTTCTGCTCCGGATTCACGCCAACCGTGAGCGAGTGGTCCGCTTTGACCACCAGGACGTCAAAAGGGCCGTTCACCGCGAACCCCTCGCCGTCGAGGTCCAGATGCTCCGGACCCGCAAATCGCAGACGGCACGCGGATCCCTGGTTGTCGACGTTCCAATTCGTTAGCCCGCCCCCGATGGCGATGATGTGCGCCGCGTGTTGCATGTACAGCACTTCGAACCGACCGTCGTCTGGGCTCCGCCTGGAATGTTGGTCTCGCAGCCGCAATTTGGCCCGCCCGCCCATGATGCTTCGGATGTTTAGCAGGGTGAGATTGCGCGAGCTGTTTCGTTGCAGCGCGTCCAGCAGGCACAAGGTCGGATTACCATCGTGTAGTTGCTCATGTTGATCATCTCCGGATGCTAAATGCTGCTCGTCCCCCTGCTGGGCGAGCTTCATTTTGCTAGGGAATGGGGAACTACTATCTCTCATTTTTGTGCTCCTGCTCCTGCTGCTTTTCACAACTCCGGAGACAGCTTGCTGCGCGCCAGTAAAACAGGAACTGGACGAGGGGAAGCACGTGGTGGTCTTGTAGTTGCTACTCCGGTCCAGCACCTCCCCGCGCTGCCTTGTGGAGGTCCTACTTGTTTTCGACATCGGAGAGCAGGATGTTGACGTTTTTTCCTCTGATTGAAGGCCTGATCGGTCGTGGTCCTGCTCATGCTCTCGAGGATCACTACTAACAGCCTGATCGGGGCGGGTCGTGGATGCAGCTAGTCTCTTTTCCAGCTCGCCTGCTGAGACGCCAAACAGACCAGTTTTGCTTGATGCTGTGGTGACTGTGGAAGTTCTTCGTGTGGTCCGTTCCTCCGGAGCGGTTGTACCACTTTGAACAAGATGATTCTGCTGCACAACGATTTCCGATGTATCATCAGCGGAGGACACGGCGGAAGAGGACGGATCAGCCGTACTGCAAGAAGAGGAGTAAACACCCTGATCTACCTGAATTTCTTCGGCCGTTGGGAAAGAGGAGTGTTGCTGTTGACCTTCCTCTGCGGGACTGTGTCTAATGTCATCGCCATCGGCGTTTGTTGTTGATGTTTTCGGATCGTTCTCCTGCTTTATTCTATCCTCCTCTTCGTTCATCTCCACAGTGGTTCGTGACCTCTCTCGACCACGTGGTCCTCCCCTTTCACCATCTCGTCCACCTCCCACGGGCTGTACTTTTTGGCGAAACTGGCCGTCTGCGCCCGTGGCTAGGTCGCAACACTGCATCTTCAGTGCTTTATTCTTCGAGTTTTTATCCACAAACTTCTCGCCCGGCGGCGTGAACAGCTCGACCGCGCCGACACCCATAAAGACCATGTGTCCGAACCCGCGGGAGTACAGTCGCCGCCCGCAACCGCCTTGCTTGTCCCGCAGCTTTCCGACGGACCACACAATGCGGGCACCACAACCAAAGTATCCTGAGCAAAAACGTACCCACACCAGAGTCAAGATGGGGAATCGGCTAGACAAATCCACAAGTTTTGGCTGTTTTGCATGACAAATTTGGATTCGTAGTATAGTGCTGTTTCAGCTAGCTCAGCAGCATCACAGATCTAGCATACCATGCTGATTGGAGCATGACAAATTGCAAAACACGACTAGAAAATGCTTCTCATGGAGCTCCGCATGAGAAACATTTTCAGCATGCAGATTTGCATTACAACTCTGGTGTGGGTACGTTTTTACTCAGGATACAAAGTTCACGTAGTTCATCCAATGCCCGACAAAAACCGGTCGACCTTTATAATTTGACGTATTTCTCTTGCCACTATCCGCCCCAGTCATGTCTGTTGATGCGTCCTCCGCATTTATTCTCTCCCCTTCCAGATGTTGAAATTCGCCGGTCTCGAAACGCAACTCCTCGTCTGAAAGCATACCGTGCTGGTGTAGCAGCTTTAACGCACTGTTCCTCGCAAAATTGCTTCTGTCTGCTCGGCTCCCCAGCGAGAGCCGCTGCAGAGCGTCTAGCCGGGATTCGTCCTCGAACCAGGGAGGGGATGGTGTTAAAGAAGTAGATGAAGTACTATGATCTCCAGTGGTGCCATTTTGATGTTCATCCCCGATAGAAGTTGAAGTAGAGGAGGAACCACTAGTCACTGTTGTTCCATTATCCCCTGCAGATAGTAAACTGTTCTGGAAAAAACCTTTCGCTTTTGCTCGCATTTTGCAAGACAAGGAGGATGTTTTGCTCGTTCTGTCCGCCGAAGATGAAAGATCCTCGGAACAAGTTGTAGCACGCAAATCACCAGGAGCAGCTCCGTCATGATTTATTCTTGCCGACGCAGCAACAGCCCCAACCTCCTCTGCGCTCCGCGGGATGATGATTACCTTCCACATGTCTAGATTTCGTTGCACCGAATTCTGCGCGGCGATAACGCGCTCCTGCAGGTCGGACGAGCGGGTGGACTCGCCCCACCCCAAAGACCGGGAGAAATCATTCCCGGTGCCCAGCGGGACCGGGACCAGCCGGACATTCTTCGGCGCCTCATCCCCGAGCGCTATCATGGCCGAAGCCACCCAGTTCTGCGTGCCATCGCCGCCGCAGACGAGCAGAATGTCGCCGGCCCGCACGTGCGCCCGGATAAACTCCCCCGCGTCTTCCTGCGACAGGTCGCACACCCGGCTGCCCAACAAACTCCGGCTTTCTCTGCGCAGCCGCGCCCGTCGCTCGGAACGCTTCGACTGCTTCTTGATGTTCTTTGCAGGGGATGGTGTTGTTGTACCGGTTTGTTCTGTCTCTACATCTCGTGGTACTTGGTGCTGGTCAGTGGCAAAACTATCGCAAGCTTTGTCAGGCGACACAGACGAACCGCTGGCTCGTGCTTGCTGTTCCAAAAAAGCAGGCACCGCTGGAACCACCACGGCCTTCTTGCCAGTAATCCCGCTCTGTCCTTTCTCTTGATCTAGTACAGGAGGTGGTGTTTCCACCTCACGTCTAGAATTATCTGGAGTTCTGTCTACGAGTTCTATTTCGTCCGCGGAACACGTTGTCCCACACGAAGAAGATCCTCCCGCGGCGGCGGTGCACAGGTCCGCACTGCTGGGCACGGGAGTAAGGGACTCCGCCAGCAGGGCCCGCAAGTCATTCAGAATTCGCTCTCCCTTGGCAAACGCGCCGCTCTGCGAATTCACAAACGCGTGCACTTGTACTCTCCGCTGCGGGCTCGTCGCGCCGGGTGAGGAGAATGCAGGAGCTGCTGCTCCTGTAATTCGCGGCGGTGTAGTATTGGCGCTTTCATCGCGGTGGTGCGGAGGCGGAGGGAGGCTGTCAGACGAACCCTCGTCCTTGCTCATTCCCGACATTTTTTTCCGAGCTTCGCAGCTATCACAGCGGTCGTATCTGGATTAAGAGCCGGAAAAAATCTAAGTAAGCCTCTCCTGCTCGTCAGAGCCTCCCGCCATGCACTATACTACTTTCGGATATAGAATGATTTACGATACAGATAACAAGCATGTCTTATCATGCGGCTCAGCAAACTAACTTGTCTCCCCCGAGCAGACACAACTTTACTCTAGAAAATTAAATTAGTGAACCTTCCGAACTACGCATCAAAATCAATGAGTCTCTGCCTCCAATTCGGATCGGCAACGATCAATAACTAAAGCTAACAGCAGAAGGAAAACCGAGTGGGGGGGCACCCAACTTCACACGATAAATAACCCGACGAAATTATGAGACATTAAGGCTTTCTGTGTACGCGACGAAATAAGCCACATTTATCTTCTCCCTGTTTTCGTTTTCGCAGTTCCATGGGACATCATTGTTTTCAACGTAGCTTTGTCTCCTCTTGTGCAACAACATCATGGAACGATTGGCACGCCCATCAGCGATAGCCGCTCAATTCTGATAGCTGTATTTCCGGACGAAGTGATAGTGAACGAGGACGAAAGACGAATAAGTTTTTCATCACACGCTGGCCTCTACTACGAGAACCGAAACTTTGAGAGTGCCTGGATTCGATGTGAACGATTTAGTTTTGCAACACTAGCAGTTCCGGGATTGTCGGTGTTCGTCGAAACGAACGATGTGATCCGAACGAGACGAACCTGCTCCATAGAGTGGTTCGCACGATGTACGTAGTGCAAATCAAACCTTCGCATGCTTCCGTTTATTCCCGACGATAAAGTATTTGAAGTACTTCTTTGCCTATATTTTCAAGCGGAGGCCACGACGCGACGTTTTCATGCTTCTGCTTGTGCGTCGCTAATTTTGTGCGTAGTCAAGGGGAGCTGCCCCCACGGAAATCGCGGTGGTGGTGTACTCACGTCAACGTCAATTCCGCTTGTTCTACCTCATATGATCTTTTTCTCGCGGAAGAAGGCTTTGGTGGATATCATCTGCCAGCCCCCCAGTATGATCATGAGCACCAGGTTGAGAACGCAGAAGACGATCACGCGAACCCCGGTGTTATCGTTGACCGCGCGCAGCGCGTCTTCCGTCTGCCGCATGCGTATCAGGTTCTCCTGGTACGAGGAAAGTTCGTCCTCAATCATCCGTAACCGCACCTGGACGGGCTGCAAGTGCTCCCTTTTTGCCACCTGCGAGTAGTCCCGCGCGGAAGCCCCAGATTTAAAACTGAAGCTCACTTCGGTATCAGCGCTGGGACTCTCATTCTGCGATAATATGGTTTCATGTATTAAGTTACGTTGACAATGATAGATAGGAGCGTGGCGGTGCTGAACGAGCTGCTCAAGTAATCTATCATATCATGGAAAAAAGTTCTATACTTGGGATACATTTGCGCGGCGCCGCGGTAAAACTAATCGCTATCGTACGCAAGAGTGCGGTGAACATCTACTGCTGAAGGAAGCCACGAACGAAAAAAAGTTCTGAAGGAACACGAAATACCAGGATGCAGATCCAGTGCGTGGCGTCGCGTTGCGCAGTGAAGGCGGTTTTAATCGTAGGCTTCTTGCCCTCGAAGATTATCGGGATCTGATCCTCCAACACCGTTATAACTCGCTCAGGTGTTACAATCTCAAACGTTACAATAGAATATGGAAATCTGTGACGCAAGAGTGCATGATCTAGCCAACTCTCATAGGATTGCGCATGACAAGTTCCGGAGCAGCCCCAAACACCACTAAAATCTGGCGAAATTTGTATTGCAAAAGGTGGAACGCTGTGCGAGTCTATCATGCTCATCATGCAACACAAATTCCAGATTCTATTAATTGTAACGTTTGAGATTGTAACGCTTGAGCAAGTCATAACAGTGACAGCAAGGTTTTGCCCAGTCTTGGAAGTTATCTCCACCAGGGAAAGCACGTGCCGTAACAGATCCTGCCCGATGCACTTCTTCCGCCCTGCGAGAACGGCAAAGGAGGCCTGAAACATGGAGGCCTCTGCTACATGGGCCGGGTGAAATAACAGAAGGGAGAGAAAAAAGCTCCAACAAAAAACACTTCTTCTAGACGTTCCCGTTCTACCACCAGCAGTACTGTCGTGCCGACCTGCTGACCTTCGGTGGAGGACATCAAATACGCGAGAAACCGACATCTTAACCGGCAGACTGTGGTTTATTCCCGGGACGACGGCAAATCTACCCCGAGCTTGCCCGGAGTCGTATTTTTCGGTCCCCTGTCTCGGAGTAGTTTTCATCTTCTGATTCTGTATGTGTTCCTGTGGTCCATGAGCTAGCTGTACCTGCTAGCTCTCTGCTGGTCGCGCTACGACCGTCGAGGCCAATTCGGCGCGCGGTGACATTCTATGCAACGTAGTTGCCCTTTGGTTTCTCAAAGAAAGTGAAACCAAGGATATCGATATCGTGCACTGGAGCGTGCGAAAGGTCAAAAATGTATCATACGACAAAAAGCAAAACTTGAAGGTGCCAAATCTGATCCAGAAAAAGTAAGTGGCGCCACATGCAGATGCCAAAGCAGGCAAGCTGAGCGACAGAAACAGATCTGCAAAAAGTAAAAACAAAAGGCTGTTGAGAAAGCAACCTGACAGAAGATACCTGGAGAAAATGGAAGGAACTAGATCAGAAAAAAAAAACGCAGCCCGTCTTTTCTTACTTACAGCAAAAAACGAATGCATCGACTGTTCCCCAGAACCCGTTCTTTTCACTTTTCAACGAAGCGGTCTACCCGTGTGCAAACTCTTTCCTTTCAGATGAAACAAACAGGCACAAAATAATGTCGGATATTCATCCCGAAAAAATCGCTATCTTTCATTGCCAAATGACATCACTAGTGGAAGAATCTGCACCGCCGGGTTCAAGAGGCGGCTCTGGTTTCTGTGCTGCTACTCCCCCATGTTGTACGGAGGTTAAAATTTCGTGCTGGTGCAGTTCGCTTCCTTTCGCGCCATCGTGATCATCTTTTTTTTCACCAACACTTTCAACAATTATCTTCGATGGCATTTCCAGACTGTCCTCTCGATTTTCAACATAATTTTCCTCGAGATTCTCACGGGCCCTGCTCGCACGAAGACTAGCGGAAGCGATAGCGAACAAGACATCCTCCTCTTCCTCCCCCCCTACGTCATCCACCCGTAATCCTCCGGAAGCATAATTAGTACCCGAGCCATTGCATTCCGTCCGCGAGGGGACCAACGCCTCCAACTTTTGCAAAAACTCTTCCGCCGCACAGACCCCAGTGGGACCGCACACCTTCGTCGGCAGCACTTTTCCGTCGTACACCAGCCGAACCTTCCCCGCGCCGAATTCCCAAACAAGCAAGGAAGCGAAGTTGGGCCACTTCTTCACGAACGAGAGCTGCTCCGCACCCAGCAGACCCAGCAGCGGCCCAAGCGGACCAAAATCGTGTCCCGCGTAGATGTGGAAGCGTTTCGCACGCCAGCTTTTCCTGTAATGTGCGGTCGCTTTTCTTGAAGAGGGTTGCACCACTACCTCAGGGGAAGACGGAGCGAGAGCGTCATGTTTTACCTTTGGGTCCTCGTCATTAGAACTTTTCAACCGCTCTACTACTTCCCTCCGCAACCCCGGTAACACCGTCCGCCCGAGGAAGTAGCCCGCGCTCAGCTTTGCGAGGTGCGGATCTTCGAAAAATGCCTCGTACTTGGCCGCCGCGAGGCCGGAAGCGACGAGCTGCGCCAGGAGCGTTTTTTCCAATGCGAGTGGCACGTGAAAGCGCTTCCGCTCTTCGCGGTCGACCACCGTACTGCAAAAATGCCCGTGCACGCAGTCCATCACTTTGCTGAGTGTGCGAAAATTATCGAGCTTCTTGCCCAAGACGAAGTCGCCAAAGACAGCTCGTAATTGCGGGAGCAACTCCGGGTACTGCTCGGCCTTTTGCCGCAAAAACGCGGACTCCTTCCACCAACTTTTCACCGCCGCACCGAACGCCAGGCAACCCCCCAGCCTCCCCGGCTGCAGCCCGGAACCCGGGCCGAGTACGTGCCACGTCAGGTTGGCTGCGGGGCGAGCAGGGACGAGGACACGGGTTGCTTGGGTTTCTTCTTGGGGGTGTTGATTATTATTGACACGGCCCTCAGGAGAAAGAGAATCATCAGCTTCAGCATGCGTCGGTCGTTTTCCTCCCTCGGATGTTGATGGAACGGCGTTTTTTATTCCATTTGCGTTTACAGGTTCTTTCCAAACCAACATCTCCGCAGCCATCGCCTGCCCGCACTCTTGCACCCGCTGGGATTCGTCTGAGAAAAAAGACACTTCAAGGCTGCTGCGATCATCGCCGGTAGTAGAATGAAGATCATCGTCCACACCACTTGTTCCAGAAGTTGTACCGTAAGCCTCTGCGAGCCGGCGCCCGTTGTTGCGGCACTGCCTTAGACCCGCATCGGTGAGTTCCCCTGTGCTGCAGGTACCCCGCCAAGAATTTTGCTCCTTTTCGAACAGTATTTCCATATAGTTCTTCGAGGAAAGAACTGATATATTTTCCTCGTAGTTAATATCTTCATCTTGATTATTGCCGCGTGTGCTAGAAGTTCGTTTTCCTGCTCCTTTTTTATCGAGAATACTCCTAGTGTGGTCAGCTGCTGCTTCCCCCACATCAATATCCAGCCTTGCCTTCCTCGGAGTGCAGGCATACTGGACCGTATCGTTCTGCCAGCATGTGAATTCCACCGGGACATTGTCCGCGTTTCCGCCGCTACAGGGTATTCTCGCTCCGTGTCGCGTGAAAGCGAGAACGAATTCCGGCTGGAAAAAATCATTCGGAGGGATCGGACCCCAATCTTCGGCCTCGTTGCACGCAGTTTTTAACCACTCGCGAACAACGATAGCGTCGTCGGCATGTTCTTGGGAACTGCTCTTTTCGGTTGTTCCGGTCGCCGCGTGTTGAGAACCAACAAGCTCGGTGGCCGTTGCTGCTGTGAAGCAGAAGAGAATCAAGATCATCTTGCACAAACTCAAGCTCAACGACCACATAGCGTCAGAGTACAATGTCGGAAGAACTTCCGCTCTCACTTCTTCTAGTCCAGAATCATGATGAAGTTGCAGACTTCCTAATCTCTCGAGGTTAAACGCCATCTCATACGTTGTATGTCACCACGCGCAAAAAAATAATAATTGGACCACCGCCCACGAGAACGCGCTTTGCAGAGCGTTTATTATATTTTTACCAAAAGATCAAGATCATGGCAGGAAGAAAGAAATTCCCAAGGCATTACAAGCGCAAGCATTCTCCATCGCACTAAAAAGTGGCACAGAATCATTGATCCGTTGGCGTCAAACCGCCAAGTCGTGGGCATCCTGCTGTCACCAACTGTTGCGGATAGAGACGAACACCACATAATCGTCGCAGCTGGTCGCACTTTTTGGCAGCTATGTAATACATACATACACGATTCACTTTGTGATAGTGATAGTGATAGGTGGCACGCCCCGGCCCTCGTGGTTCGCACTTCTGATGGTGAGACACCACAAAGGCCGGCCAGTTCCGCACTTCTGATGGTGCGCGTAAGGTCGGCTGCCAGTGCAGCCAGGCTTATGTTCTTATGTTATTATACTCCCAACGGTGAACGCAGCACCAGGAGCCCAAGCCAGACGAAAGGTGCTGAAGCCTGGTAACGAACCTTCTCTCACTCCAGGGAGGTGCGAGCCACCTCGTGACAACCACAAGCGGCGCCACCTAAGTAATGGGATAACTATTAGACGGACTACCGTCGTAGGTCAAGAGAAAATGTTTAGAAACCAAGTGCGATAATATGAATTTCCTACCGCCTGGATTAGCAGACCAGACCTTAGGGGATTACTACTGAAAGGCGCACTGAACTGGTTTGTTTCCGCAGACACTCTCTGCCCTGTGTCTGGGGTTCGTGACGCTCGATTTTTGATCGTGACACCTGGAAAGCGATCCACTCAAACGATTGTACGGACGAGCAAGAGTGTGAAGCGACCCTCTGTGAACTTTCTGGTCCGGCAGCTATGTAATGTAAACAAACAAACAAAGCTATGTAATGTAAAGAAGTAGAATGTAATGTAAACAAACAAAAAGGAGCTGGACCTGGAGCTGGTTACGGTATTGTCATGCTTGGTTCCACTGCAGGTCGAGGAGGATGCGGCACGACTGGGAGGATTCCGCACGCAGGTCCCGAAGGGCGGCCTGCTCGTCCTCTTCGAGTAAGTGCCCCACCGCTGCTTTCAGTTCTTCATGCGACAGCGGTGGCGCTTCCGTCTCTTCGTCCTCCGGGGATGCGTGGTGGTGGGCCAGGTCGCAAAGGCAGTCCGCCACCTCGTTATCCTCGCACCCGGCATGGGCGGGGACATGCATCAAGGTGATTTGTGTATACCGTGCCGCCAGTCTTTGCAGGCGGGTCAGAAGGTTGCGAGGGACCTCCCTTCCCGTGCCAGCGGGTGTAAACTCGGATGTCCTTTCCGAGTAGCTTCGACAGCACCGTGATCTCGATTTCCCCCGCCCAGGTGCGCCGCTCTCGGAGCAGCGCCAAAATTTCGTCTATCGAGCTGCCCTCCGTTGCCCCTGCTGGTCGTTCTTCCACTAGCAGGATATCTTCTATCGTTTTCCCCCCCGCGTGTTCTTCCTTTCTGTTTTGGCCAAAATATTCGACCACCGCCCTGCGGAGGGCGTCGGGCGTCCACGTAGTTCGCTTCCCCAGCTGGAAGCAGATGCTGTGGCATAAGCACGCCCCATCAGATCCGCACTCTCGTATTTGCAGAACTCCGCCTCCGGTTTCTGTGTTCCATAGGCCCTCCTGGACGTCCCGGAAGATCCAGTTCGGGCGCCGATCGTAGGCCGCCCCAAGTTTCGCTGGGGGAATGCCCAGCGTGTCGCGTACATGCGTTGAGAACTCCGACGAAGTCTGCAAGTGTGCCAGCCCGTCCCGGGCTCTTTCGAGTGTGTCCTTCAGTTCCTGCTTTTCGGCGGCGGTGAGGGGGTTGGCCTTTCTTCGGCGGCGCTGAAACTGGATCACGGTCTCTCCAATCAACGCCTTCACGTCCCCTCCCGTGATGCGCAATTTTTGGTAAACATGGTTCAAAACCCATTGTGCGTCGGCCCACTGGTCCTGCTTGGCCAGCAGCTCCAACAGCTTCTCCCGCGAAACCCCCTTAACTTCCAGTCGCTTTGCATTTTGGAGAGGCGGTTCTGGTACCGATCCCTTATCTTGCTCCTGCTGGTTGGCGGCCCCTTTCGGGTTCGGCTCATTTTCTGCCCGTCCAGAATCCCGACGTTGCTCCGGATTCCTTGTTGCCCTCCCCGACGCACCGGCGCGGGTCAATGTAAACAAACAAAAAGGAGCTGGACCTGGAGCTGGTTACGGTATTGTCATGCTTCTACACTGTGGTCAACATCGTAATTCACATTCTCATTTGTTGTGCTCAAAATAATAAATATAAATTAGTTTCACACAACCAGCTCAAAAGCTCCTCTTCCTGCCACGTAATCCAACCGACAGGAAGAAACAAAAACGAATTTTTTTATGTGCAAATTTAAAGCGAAAAGATTAGGCAATCAATGACAAGAATACGGAGAAAAAAGCAAAGTAGATTGAAAAATGCAAAACATGATTAGACAGCCATGATTTAACTTGTACGTTCTTTCAAATTCCCGAGAAATAAAAATAATAGTGTCAAAATTGATGGTCGCCGGTAACGGTAAATAATAAACACCTGCTTCATTTCGGTTTTCCTAAATATCAATTTCATCCTTCAAAGTACTTAAGTCGCGTCCCGGCGCCGCCCGCCAGCACTAGTTTAGGAGTAATTTGCTTGCTTCTTTGACCTTGCCAGACGCTCGCTGGAGGGCCCCCGAGCTCGCGGGGTCCTGCTGCTTTTGCTGCGGCGAGCAGAGTGCGGTACGGCTTCCGGTGTCGCGGCCACCTCGTCTGCGCTATGGTATGCCGTTTCGCGCGTCTTAGTACTCCGTTTCGCGTCATAGTACTCCGTTTCGTTTGATGCACGCACGCGCGACGACAAGGCACGCTTGCTTGTTCTGCGAGGGGGCTCAAACGCGGGAACGTCATAGTACCAGTCGTCATCTTCACCACGGAAAGAAGTACTTCGAAGCACATCAGCACGTTCGTCGTAAGCGGCAAAATCCACTTGGTAGGAATCTTCCCCCGACTCACCCTCCGGCCCCGCGCCGAAGTTCCGCACGCCCCTCGGGGATGCGCGCGCGGTCGCCTATCGAAATGGAAAATCCCCCCGGCCCAACTGAAAACGGAAATCTGTGATGCGGGACGGTTTGTGCACCCAAATCATCTTTCGATCTTGCAGTAGAGGACTGCAGGCAGCGCCAGAGGCTGTTGGGCAGGGATGCTTTGAGCAGGTAGGCACTTAGTACTACCATGGCAGACGTCTTCTACCCTGAAGGTCTAATAACATGATCACAAACCGGCTGCACACAACAAAAAGCGGCGAACTTTCCGCATCATTTGCCTTCTTGCAAGACAGACACGAGTTGTGCCTACAAATTCGCATCGCAAATTTTCAGAAGCTGCAAGCCGTTCCAGTATGGGGACAGGAGGGATCCTTTTTCCTCGCGATATCCCCACTGCCTTCTTCAACTTGTTCGTCCGCTTTTGTCTCATGGTGCTGGTGTTTTGGCGCATGTAGTAGGCCTGCCCGCGATGATTCGCGCTTTCCCGGGGCTTTTGTTCGGCGGACAACGCAGAAGTCGTCTTGCCCGGATTGATGTGTTTCTTTCGCAACGTGTTCGGTGACCACGCAGTTTTCTCCGCCGAATCGGCCGCACGACTGTGTTTCTTGCTTTGCCGCTTCGGGTCCTCGTCGTCAGAGGACGTGTCGTGCTCCAAGTGCGACCCTCGGTACACGTAGTGGTCGGTTGCCCGCGGCGGTTCCTGCATTTGCGGCCGGGACTTCTTTTTGACCGATTCAAATCGCTGCGCGAGAGACTTCATCGAGGCCACGCCGTCCGTTGCTCTGGAAGTGGGTTGCCTCGTGCGCCGGTCGGGCTCACTCATCAACGATTCCAAGCTGTGTTTCGATGGCAGCGGGTAGACCAAGAGGTCCTTGCTTTTCCGTGCGACCACCGAACGCCGGTCTCCCACCGACTTCGTTGTCGCTTGCGCCACCATCTCGGCCATCTCCAGCACACTCATGCTCGCGTTGTACGCAGAACCCGAGGAGACGGGTACCGCATGCTTCAAATGATGCTGGTGTTCCTTCGGAATTGGCACAGGCACGTGGTCGTACGAATCGTAGTACCCCTCCGACCCGACGGAACCGTGCGACCCCTTGGAACCGCGCGAACCCGCCGAACTCGCGCGCTGCGTCGCCCGCAGCTGGGCCTGCAAGACCGTCAGGGAACGCTCCGACTCGGCCAGGGAACGCAACAGGTACCCTCCCGCGAGACACAGCAGGAAGGCGAAGACGGACACAAAGGCGACCGCCAACCAAACCCCGGCGTCCTCGTCGCCGCCCAGGTCGTTCGTCGCGACACTCCCGTAGGGAGCCGTGCTGACGGTAAAGTGCTCCGCCACATTGGTGCACGCTTTGCCCAGCGCTGCAAACATCAGCCCCAGGTAGTTTTCGTTCATGCCCCAGAGGATCCCTACCGCTTCACTGACCTGAGCCGCCAAGTCGGCTGCGGCGGTGCACAGCTGGTTCGCCGCCGCATGCGCTTCCGCGGTGGTGGGAAAGCCGGTGATGCGGTACTTGAAAGGCACAATCAGGGTCGTCCGCTGGAACTTGGCCAAGCAAGAAGGCAGAGTGTAGTCCAGGTTCGTCGGGGCCGTGAGCTGCAGACGCGTGAGCAGTGTGGGAAGCTCCTCAGCGCTTGGGATGCGGGCCGTCACCCCGGGCGTCGCAACAGTCTCCTCTGCTGCGGCTTTGACCACGGCCGTCACGCCGGCAAAGCTGGGGGCTTCTTCAATTCCCGCCGGGATATTGGCGGCGGCCAGAGCTCCTGCGGCGGAGGACTGCAGAGCATTCGCCGTCTGCGAGGTCGCGGCGGCCTGCAGATTCGCCGGAATGCTGGCGAGGCTCGCCGGAAGGCTGGGGGTTTGCAGCTCGCGGAGCGACAAGGACAAGCCGCTCAAGTCGCTGCTTAGGACATTGCTGGTCAGAGACAGAGTCTCGCCGACGCGGATCGTGGTTCCGGGTAGCAAGCTGTCGCAGGAGCTGTCCACCAACTCGATGCGGTCCCGGTCGATGCCCAGAAAGTCCGAGAGGGCTTTCGCCACCGGAGGCCAGATCTCGGGCGTCGCGCGACACAGGTCGTCCACGTCACGCCCACAGAACTCGAGGTTCAGCCAGCTGTTTCCCTCGAGCACGGCCCCCAGTGTGGGGAGCTGAGGCGACGTAGTACCCCCGTCGTCAGTGCCGCTGCCGCTACCACCTCCACTTGCACCACCACCCGTGCTTCCGGCTCCAGTGCCGCCCTCGGTCGTGTCACCGGTCGTCGTGCTGCCGCCCCCGGTCGTGTCACCGGTCGTCGTGCTGCCGCTCCCGGTGCCGCCGGTCGTTGTGCTCCCACTCCCGGTGCCACCGGTCGTTGTGCTGCCGCTCCCGGTGCCGCCGGTCGTTGTGCTCCCACTCCCGGTGCCACCGGTCGTTGTGCTGCCGCTCCCGGTGCCGCCAGTCGTTGTGCTCCCACTCCCGGTTCCACCGGTCGTTGTGCTGCCGCTCCCGGTGCCGCCAGTCGTTGTGCTCCCACTCCCGGTTCCACCGGTCGTTGTGCTGCCGCTCCCGGTGCCGCCAGTCGTTGTGCTCCCACTCCCGGTTCCACCGGTCGTTGTGCTGCCGCTCCCGGTGCCGCCAGTCGTTGTGCTCCCACTCCCGGTTCCACCGGTCGTTGTGCTGCCGCTCCCGGTGCCGCCAGTCGTTGTGCTCCCACTCCCGGTTCCACCGGTCGTTGTGCTGCCGCTCCCGGTGCCGCCAGTCGTTGTGCTCCCACTCCCGGTTCCACCGGTCGTTGTGCTGCCGCTCCCGGTGCCGCCAGTCGTTGTGCTCCCACTCCCGGTTCCACCGGTCGTTGTGCTGCCGCTCCCGGTGCCGCCAGTCGTTGTGCTCCCACTCCCGGTTCCACCGGTCGTTGTGCTGCCGCTCCCGGTGCCGCCAGTCGTTGTGCTCCCACTCCCGGTTCCACCGGTCGTTGTGCTGCCGCTCCCGGTGCCGCCAGTCGTTGTGCTCCCACTCCCGGTTCCACCGGTCGTTGTGCTGCCGCTCCCGGTGCCGCCAGTCGTTGTGCTCCCACTCCCGGTTCCACCGGTCGTTGTGCTGCCGCTCCCGGTGCCGCCAGTCGTTGTGCTCCCACTCCCGGTTCCACCGGTCGTTGTGCTGCCGCTCCCGGTGCCGCCAGTCGTTGTGCTCCCACTCCCGGTTCCACCGGTCGTTGTGCTGCCGCTCCCGGTGCCGCCAGTCGTTGTGCTCCCACTCCCGGTTCCACCGGTCGTTGTGCTGCCGCTCCCGGTGCCGCCAGTCGTTGTGCTCCCACTCCCGGTTCCACCGGTCGTTGTGCTGCCGCTCCCGGTGCCGCCAGTCGTTGTGCTCCCACTCCCGGTTCCACCGGTCGTTGTGCTGCCGCTCCCGGTGCCGCCAGTCGTTGTGCTGCCGCTCCCGGTTCCACCGGTCGTTGTGCTCCCACTCCCGGTTCCACCGGTCGTTGTGCTGCCGCTTCCCGCACCTACTGTGGTCGTCGTGGTAGTCGTGATGGCCAGTACCGTTGTCGTCGTAGTCGTGGTCGTTGTCGTACTCATAATGTCACACGAAAAAATATTCTCACCCCATGATACCCGAAGGAACAAATCGAGTTCACTTCTAGTCTTACCCCAGACCACACGCAATAAACTCGCGTTGGTGGTAATAGCCCTGTGGTCCTCATGCTCCACTGTGTACAAAAGTGGAGCTACAGGACCACAAACCGATCACCACCTACCGAATTTCAAGAAGTCGGCACTTTCAAAGTCGGCAGTGTTGTACATGCACGATCCTAATCACGAACCACTAGTTGTAGGAGCCGGACAAAGCTGCTCGCCATTCGAAGGTAATAAGTAAATGGGTCGTGGCCCACCTGGCCTGTCAAGAGATTTCTTCGAAAAGCAAATGCAAATGCTCCAACATCAAAAAAAATCTCCTTCAACAAGTACGATCACACGCGGTGAGAGCATAATTTTCGCGCGTGATAGGTCGAGGTGGAGGTGGTGACGAGCTGCTGGTACACGCTGGGGTTCTGAACGTCCGTGTTTCCGAAACTTTGCGCATCGTAAAAGTCGAACATGCCACCAGTCTTAAAGTCAGTCTGCACCACGGGCAGGAGCGCCGGGGGGTACATATCCGCGGCCAGACCACTGAGATACGTCGTGAGGTGGGCTTCCAACCCCTGCACCAACGCTTTTTGCACCGTTTCGGAGGCGCCAACGCCGTCCGCGAGCGCGAACAAGCCCGCCAGGTTCGCTGCGTCCGCCCCGTTTATCAGGCCAAAGACTTCCACGGTGAAAAACTGCCACGCCTTGGTTCCCGCGGCGACCGCCTCGCAGTCGCACTCCGCAAGCCGCACGTCGCTCTGCGTGAGGTAGCTCAGCGCCCTGACCGCCTCCGGCTTCCCCGCCTGTTGCTTCTTCCCCTGCCCGAACTCGCGCAAAAAGTTGTAAACCGCGTACGCGAGGGGCTTCTCGAGCTTCGCGCGGGCGCCTGAATCGTCGCTCGTCGGGCAAATCTCGGACGGCAACCGCATGAACAGGCCGAGCTTCCACCGAACCGCGTAGTCGCCCACCCCGGCCGCGTTTGTCTGGAAGGCCGCGTACTTCGGGTCCGGGTCGTAGGCGGACGCGTCCCACTTCGGAATCGCCGTCAAGGCCGGCACGTCCCCGACCCCGTTCGACTGCAGCGCCGTGACACCGTGGCTGAAGGCCAGGGAGGGCGCGGCGCTCTCCACCTGCGTCTCCACGGCGGACTTCGCGGCCGTGTGCAGCCGCTGCACGTACCGCGGGGTGCCTTGCGAGGCGCCGTCCAGGACGGCTTTGACAACTAGCGCGTCCCGCTCCGAGTTAAACGGGCCCACATGCAGAACGCCGTAGTACTCGCGGGCCGCCGGGGTGTTGCCGAGGCTCACGCTCTCGCACGTGGAGTCGAACCGGAGGGAAAAGAGCGCGGGAAAGATCGCGGTCTCGTCATCGAGGAGCTGGCCGGCGGCGGCGTCGTGGTACATGGAGACGTAACTGTCGACTGCCCCAGAAGTTTGGTCAAACGTCTGCGATTTCACAAACTGTACCAGCCCCTGTTTGATCTTCGGGGCGATGGTGTCGCGCACGTAGTCCGCGTTCGTCACGCAATCGTTTCCCGTCGTGCCCAGGTAGGCGTCGTACCGGTAGGTGAGATAAAACTTCGTCTCCGCAGCCTCCGCGTACCACGGCAGGGTGCCGATCAATTCCCCAGGACGGCAGGTCCCCGCTGCCGTGCAGCTCGCGCGGGGGCTGGCGGTGGTGGCCGGGTACCCGGAGGGGCAGGACAGGTAGACCGCGACCGAGTCGTCCTCCGCGTCAACGGGGGCGTGCAGCGGCAACGCGGGTGCGGCCGTCACGCCCCACGCCGCCTCCGCAAACCCGGTGGGGACATTGGCCGCGCACTGCGTGGTGGAGCCGTACGTGACGCGCAGGCTGCTGCTGGAGCCGCCGTCGTACAGGCCGTTCTCGTACAGACTCGACTGCTTCTTGTCGTACACCAGATGCTTCATCAGCGTGTCCGCGTTCGCGCCAAAGGTCATGGGCCGTACCCGCTTGCTGGCGCGCCATTGGTGCACCGGCTGCTGGTACGCGTGCGTCTGGGCCGCGCCGGCGGTCCCCCCCATGTCGAGCTTGCCCAGGTCCGGGTGCGCGGCGAGGCAGTTCACCGAGCAAACTTCCGTGGGCGAAGCGGGGGGGAGCGCCCCATCCTGGATCCCGTGGAAGGCCGGCACTACGCCCGGCCACGAGCCCAGGTGGTGCCCCACGTTCAGGGTGGCCAGCGTTTCCAGGCAGTCCCCGGGAAACTCCCCCTCCAGGTGTGGGTGCACCCGCCACGCGCCCCGGCGGCAGATGCGCACCCGCGCGTAGTAGTCGTACGTGTCGTGATTGGTGCCCCCGAAGACGGTTTCCAGTTCCTGGCTCATGCTCGCCTGGCTCGTGACCGGGTCGGGGTCCATCCCGCACTCCAGGCGGCTGTGGAACACGCGCCGCCACACGCCCGCGCGCACCCCGCAGTCCGCGCAGTCGGTACCGCGGGGGCAGCGAAACTTGACCGCGTATCAAAGTGAAAAAAGCCCCCACCCCATATCGGAAACGGAAGATGCGCGAATTTGTGATGCTGTATTTGAGTACACAAATGGACTTGTATTGCTAGAGGGCCAAGAGACTAAGCTGCGGCCTAAATTGCAGGTAATCTGTCATGCTGTTTCCCACTTCCAGTTGCCTCCTGTCATCCTGGAGCTGCAAGGCTTTCCCACGCTAGACAGCACTACAGTCCGCATCTTTTGCCTTCTAGCATCACAAAGCTGATTTGTGACCCCAAATCTGCATCACAGATTTCCGTTTTGATATGGGGAGGGGGCATTTTTCATTGTAATACCGCGCCGACCTGGTTCCCGCCCTTTGACCGGGGCGGGTCCACGCCGACAAAGGCTGCGTTCGCCGCAACTTCCGCGTCCGCGCCTCCATCCTCGCAGACCCCATTGAAGGCGGTGGGACAGGTGTTGGAGCACGCCGGGAAATCGCCCTCGCAGGTGGACTATCAAATGTAAAAGTGTCTGGGTCTGGACTCATGCTGTTTTTGCATGACGTAGAAGGTTTGGCATGGAAGCTCTAGCATCACACAGGTTTCGAGAAGCGTTCGCAATGCCGAATCCGCATGACAAATGTCGCCCCATTTGGTGACAGAAAGTGGGCAGCTTTTGCTATCTATGCATCAGAGATTTTTCTGTGTTCTGAAATGCGCATCACAAGTTTGTACTCTTCCAGACCCAGACATATTTGCAATCCATATGGACTGCAGGCCGGCCGCGAAGGGCACCTCCACCCGCCGCTCCACTTCGTCGCGCTCGTCTATTGAGAGGAAAAATCCCCCCTCCCCATATCGAAAAAGTATGTTTCCGGACATTTGTCTTGCTGCTTTGAGACCACAAATCACGTCTGTCTTGCAAGAAGACAACTCCACAGGCTTTGCCGCATTATGCAGGCGGTTTGTGATGCTGTTGGGCCTACAGCATAGTCGTTTCTCATGCTAAGCGCCTAGGCCAAAAGCTCTCTACTCAGGCTTGGCAGGAGCCTGCAGTCCTCTACTGCAAGACAAACCTGATTTGTATCCGCAAGTCCAGCAACAGAAACTTCCTTTTGATATGGAGAGGGGGGACTTTTCCTTGTGATATCGTCCGTGTTGATGTCGCACACCCCCCAACTGAGGACCTCGGCCGTCTGCAGGACCATCTGACCCGTGTTGTAAAAGGCCTCCGTGAACCACTTGTTCCCAAACACCTGACCGTCGTGAGTGAACGAGCCCGTAGAGGTGTCCGTGCAGCCAGGGTAGGAATAAAAGTCCCACAGTTCGGTTCGCGTGTACGTGCCCGCGAACGCACGGCCGACCGCGTCCGCAGTGGGGGGCGTCGCCTCGCACCGCCCCGTCGCCTCGTTGCAGTAGCCATTCTCCTTGTTGCTGCACACGCGGTTCTGGTACGCAGGTCCGCATATCCTATGCAAAAACGTCCCCACCCTATAGCTGCAACGCAGAGGCGCATGCTAAAAATATTTCTCGTGTGGAGCCCCATGAGAAGCATAAGCAAGCATTCGATTTATATGCTTCTAGCCGTGATTCGCAATTTGTCGCGCTCCAATCAGGGTGATAGGCTAGATCTGTGATGCTGCTGAAGAAGCTAAACAGGAACACGCTACGAGGCCAAAATTGTCAGGCAGGACATCAACCAAAGCTGGCTGATTTGTCTAGCAGATTTCTCTTGATTTTGGGGTGGGGACGTTTTTGCCTAGGATAACGCAGCCCTGTTTTTCGTCCGTGCCCCCCGCCAGCTTCTCGATGCCTTCAACCCACTCCGGGCAAGACAAGGCACCCACCGCTCTCACGTACAGGTCAAATTCCACAGTAGCCCCGTGCTCACTGATATACACACCGCCGGTAGAGCAGGACGCGGCAGACACGGTCGACATGCCGACCTGCGGCTTGTAGGTCTCCGGGCTCGATTGAATTTTGTCCGTGCTACTGAGCGGCCTAATGAAGCGAAAGCTGTGAGTCGCACCAAGTCCGTAAGCAGCCCACCACCCGCGGTGGGGTATCTTCGACACATAGAATCCCTGGCAGGTGCCCCGGTTGGCGTCGCAGTACCGCTGTGCGGTGAGTGCGGCGGTTTCGTATGGATCCCCGGTCGGAGAGACTTGCAGGTTTTGATCCCCACCGTGAACAGGCCACGTGAAGGTCCTGTCTAGCGCCGCCGAGCACCCCGAACTGTAAATGGACGAGCAAGGAGGTTGCAAAACCGACACCGGCTCGCCGCAGGACCCCGTGTTGCGGCCCTCAAAACGCCGGTAGGAGCCATCGTAACCATATCCAAGAAAAAAACTGCGTGACGAGAGTAGGTGTGTTTTAGTGTGCTGACAGCATGACAAATTTGTTCCGCATCAGCAGGAAATCATGCTAGTATACTGTGAACACAGCACGAGGTATGAAAAAAGGACGCGAAGGCTGGCCAGCCGCATGACAACTGTCACTGAAACTGTTTTGCATATTTTGCATTGCAGACCTACACTACTTACACAGCTTTTGTTCTTTTTTTCTTGCATAGCGCAGCCGTAGTTGTCCCATCGGACAGCTTCGGAAGCTCGCCCGTACTGTCCCGACAGACACCCACCGGAAGAAAGTGTTGCCAGTGGCGGGTGTCCGTCACAAAATGCGGAGAAACGGACTCTGGCCCCGTGTTCTGGCCTATGGTGCGCAGCTCCTTGTAGTAGTTTGAGTAATAAACGGCTAGATGGGCTGCCTGTTGGCACGACACGCCGCTTTGTCCCGTAGCACACGCGTTCGGGGTGTCGCAGTGCACACCCGCGTAGTAGACTGCGCCGGCAATCATCAGTTGGACACAACTATTGCACCCGGGGTCGTCTTTGCACCCGGCCGGCAACAGCGGGAGGGTGACTTGCGCCTGGCCGTTGGTGATCGGATTCCGGGTGCAGTGGTCGTGGTCCGGGGCGAATAACGACAAGCACAGACTGGTTGGCCGTTCGTCTTTGCGGTCAATCCGGTCACCGCGGAATTCCACGTATTTCATATCCGGATAGTCCGGATTCAGGTCGTCGTGGTGGGTCAAACTGCGTCGCGGCGACCGCGACCCTGAGTCTGCCACAGCAGTCGCGTTCTTGTTGTTCCAGTGGTGCTTTAGCGTTCTTGTTTTCATCTGGCGCTTCATCTCCTTTGCTCCTGCCATGTCGTGATTTGCGTTCTCCCGGCTCGCGTGGGACTCCATTGCGGCCATTCCGCGTCCTTTCCGGTTGGTCTGCCCCCCGCCCGGGTGCACAACTTTTCCGTACTGCAGCAACTCGCGCATTTTCGCCTCATGTCGTCGAATACCCGCGAGAAGCGCACTGTCCTCTACCGCAGTTTGGGAAAGCACGGGCAGAGGCAGCTTGGGAAACGGAAAAGTCGCTTGTTGAAGATGTTCCTTCTGGGTCCGCGGTGGAGCGGCCGCCGGGTTGTAGTTGTTCCCGCGGGGGGTCGCGCCCGAAGATGGCTCCTGCAGTTGTTCCTTCGCCAAGGCGGGGCGTAGAAGACCCATGTTCGTACTAGTACCCAAGTCGTTTGCCGCATTTCCGGCGGTCAGCAGGATCGTGAGTGTGCGGCCGAGAAACCGCGAAAAGCATAATTTCCGCCCGCCCGGATGAGTTGTCGTTGTCCCGAGAGGGCCGCCGGGGGCCGCCGCCTGCAAGGGTAATCCGCTACTGCTTCCGCTTCTCATGGTAGAAGAAGTTCGCCGAGGTTTTTAAGTACTACTTAGATAGAAGCACGATTCAATAAACGCAACTCGAGGAAAAGTAAGAGTTGCTTTGTTCACGCTTCTCTTTATCCGCGTGTTAATCTTAATTCATTAGGGGGCTTGCGATGAGAAAAAATCAAATGTAAAGTCTGGGGGAATAATGTATAAAAAAGTAGTTTTTTCTTCTTGGTTGTCATATCCTCAGTGTCACGACAGAAAATCGATGTCCTTGTGGGGTTCTTCAAACATTGATGATCTTCCTGGCGAATCAATCAAGAGGAGTGAGACACGTGTGCACACGAGTATGACAGCACTCCGTGCAAGCACGCAAACGGGGCCGCGCTGACGAGAAGTAAAATCAGTAGGCCGCTCGCCTTTGAAAATAACCGACGTAGAAAGGTTCGCTAGTATTTGTCAACCGACATTTGCTAAGTAAGTTCCTAGCGGGCAACGAGAAAACCGACCGGGTCAGAGAGCGCAGCGGAAACCGAATCCAATTTACGCAGAAGTTGAAAACAGAAGAGGACGACTACCGACTTGCTTTTCTTGATGGTCCAGGACGTAGCATGCTCACCAGAGATGAGACCGAGAAGTCTTTACTTATCGTTCATTTCAACAACCGAAGGCAGTCTTAAACCTGGGACCTCGCAGGCGCCAACATGCAATGACACTCAACAAGGTTCTTCGGGAAAACGGAAACCGCCGCAAATGAAAACTCGAGACAGATTCAAATCCTGTCTTCTTGGTGGCTAGAAGTAGCAAAAAACTTCAATATCAGGTTGTAAAACAGATTGCGCTCTGCTTTGTAGTGGTACACCGCAAAGAAAAACAGCTGTGACCGCAAATCTGATATGGTCTTGACACGGTTGGGCGCGTCCTTCACGTCCCTCCGCAACAAATAAAAGTTCGAAAGAAACTACCTGCAGAAAATGTGCTTAGCAAAACGGATGCGAATAAGCGAGCTTGATCCCTGCGCAACGATTATTTTGAGGGAATATGATTGATGACATGGTATATTTCCTCGAGATTTATTTTCGGAACGACGAGCAGAACTCATAGAATATCGACACAGCAAGACCCGCGAGAAGCATCTTCCTTTTATCAACATTGACCTTCCTTTTGGAGGCGCACCTCCGTAATACATCGATATCTGCACACGACTCCTTGCACATCAAACAATCAAGTACTTGTTCAGAAATGACGGACAAGCTGATACTTATGTTGCTCTACACTCTGTTTGTTGATGGTGAGTCACAAACAGCAAAAGCTGAAAATGAAAAAATCCGGGGGAGTTTACAAAAACTTTTTTGCTGCACGCAGTTCGTTCATTTTTTCGACTTTGACCCTTCTCCAAAAGGTGCATTTATTTTCTTGCCGCCGGCAGCCTGTTTTGGAGGTTTTGCCGCCTTCTTCGTTTTCGCAGCAGGCTTTGTTTTCCCTCCTTTTATTTGTTCCGCATCTGCGGCACTGGTTATTTTCTTCTTCGACGCCAAAATTCCATCGTCACTGCCGAGAAACTGCGCTTGCAAATCCGCAGGAAGCGTCTCTACGCCGGCGATGTCCCGGAAACGCTTCTTGTTTTCTATGACAGTGCACAACCCCCCTTCCTAAAGCATGAGCAGCAACAGAAGCCATGCCACAAATGGTGCCTTTGCATGACATCGGAGAGCTACGGGCTGGACGTCCCGGTGGCTTTTGCATGACAAATCCGGACATGGATTGTTGTCATGTTTGGGAGTCCAAAACTTGTCATGCGCAGAGTACTTAAAGGCAAGAGCTGGATTCGGCATTTTGCATGACAAATCAGGGGGACGAGGAGTTGATGTGCTCTCTCATATTTTCCGTGAGGCTTTCCAACACCGGCTGGAACAACTCGCGGGCGGCCTGCGAAGATGTTGATTTTATCCGATCAATTCTAGAATGCTTGAGCTTGTGATGCATGTTCTTCTTCGTGCCACAAAGTAACAACAGCGACCTAATGCACGATCATCCGTGTACTTTCTTATTCTTATTCTTTATCTTTTCGAAAACCAAGACAAAAAATCTTCCAGCACCACCCGCGGTTTCAGTAATCCTACCTGCAGACTGAGCCCAAATTTCGCGTTTCCACAGCAGACCTTTGCGCGGAAGTCACCCTTCTCGAACTTTTTCCTGGTGTGCTTGCACATCCCCGCCCCGTTGCGCTGCACCACCTCCACGGAAAGCCCGTCGAAAAAGCAGTGCGGATGGAACCAGGCGGTGAGCGTGCGGCCCTGCATAAACATCGGCACGCCCACGCGCACGGTGCCCTTCTCAATCACTTGCAGACACTCGCAGGACTTGCACCTGGATCGGTATCAAATGCAAATATGTCTGGGCCTGGAGGAATACAGGATGTGTCATGCATGTTTCGCATGGCCCAGAAGGTCTGGAATGCGAACTGTAGCATCACAAGTTTTGACGAAGCCGCTCCTAATGCCCATTCTGCACGAGAAATGCCATGCTCAGGAGCCCCAAAGTAAGCGTCTTCTGCTGTTCGCGCAATACAGATTTTTGTATCACGCAGACCTAGCATGACAACCTTGCATTTTTCCAGACCCACACATATTTGCAATCCATAACCGGTTGGTGGTGGCGATTTCCACCTCGACAACCTTGGCTGTTATCCTATGCAAAAACGTCCCCACCCCAGAGCTGTAATGCGAATCTGCATCCTCAAAGCGATTCTCATGCGGAGACCCATGAGAAGCACGCTCTAGTGGTGTTTTGTGATTTGTGACGCAAGAATCAGCACGATATGCAAGATCTGTGATGCTGCTGCAGTGGTGAAACACGACTGCACTGCGCGCCCAAATTTGTCATGCGCAACAACCAAGGCTTGTTGATCTGTCTAGCAAGTTTCACATCTTGACTATGGGGTGGGGACGTTTTTCCTCAGGATAGCTTTCGGCTTGTCCTCAGTCGTGCCCGCACCTCCTACAGCAGAAGATGAATCTGGCGCGGCTGCCGGTGGAGCGCCTTCGTTTTGGTCGGAGGTCGTGGGCGGAAGAGCAGCAGCAGTACTGGCAGATGATGCCATGGCTGTGGTCTACAACTTGTGGATGAAACTTTTTGCGAAATATATAGCGAAAAAAGATATGCGTTGGTACGCAGATTTTCTTAGAGGACGCAACAGGAAGTATGCTGAAGTTGAGATATGATCCTAAAACTAAATGATCTACGCCCAGTGTATTATTTGCCTTTTGAAGATGTGCCCCATGTTCATCAGTAGACTGGATATAGAAACACGAGCATCAGCATGTTTTTTCCGTACAAAACGTCCTCGATGGAAAGAAGTCAGCCTTTATGCCCTCTGCTGGATAAGATATGGTGGGGAAACTCCTAGTTCTAGCTCGCAGCTCAGAATGAACTTATCCGAAAATGCACCCGCATGCGCCCCGAGTAGAACGGCAACGATAAACTAGATGGATCCCGAGTAACATCGGGCACTGGAAACACTGGAAACTTTGCTCTTTGCTCCATTTTCAAATTTCATCATTTCCAAATCTAAATGTCAGCGTAAGGTCTTCTTTTTTCGTACAGTGTTAATAAATGCAGCATGGGAATAATAAAGTTGTAGCATCTGATGTAAGACATTGAAAGAATGTACTACTAGCGCTGCTTCTTGTTCTTTTTCTTAAAAAGTCAATTTTAATTAGAAGGCAAAAAATTCTACACGTGCAGCCGCAGTGTGACTGGCTGCAGTCGTTGCTGGCTGTGCTGCATCACATGACACTTTTCTCGCTGATTGACTTTCAGTAGGTAGAGGTACTGGTGGAAACCTGGATTAGTTGCAGCTGAGTAAAAAGCAACAAACGTATGTATTTCTCTTCCTGATTTTCTGAAAAAGCTCTCCACTAAGTGAAGCAAGTGCAGTTTCTTTTCCCCTCATCTTCAATCACCCGCGCTTGGTGAATCCCTCAGCAGCGGATCGTTTCCCATGCGACACAGACAACTGGCAGACCCCCACCCGGGTGTTATCGCGAGACAAAAGTCCTCTCTAGCGTAGCATACTTCTTGTGCATGCGAAAATGTTACCCTTAACAAGCAAAAGCTATAACGGTTTGTAACTAAGGGCAGGCCGATTTTTATTTCTCATGCAACGCAGGCTAGTACTACGCAAGAGAGAGGCTATCTTTGCCGGGATCATAGGTGTAGCAGTTTTTCCAGTCTTCGAACGTCATGAAAAAGGCACCGTCCTCGGCCTTCACGCGCCGCACGCCGGCCTGTTCCAGCTGCGCGCTGTCGACGGAGTCCCAGATGGGGGAAGCATCCGACCAGTCCCCGTTCCACTTATCAAATGCAGAAATGTCTGGGTCTGGAAGATTGCGAGATTTGTTATGCTTGTCTGGCATGAGCATGACCAAAAAGTTTGTGATGCGTGTCCAAGAAGAGACCCTTTTGCCTGTCATGCAAAAACGCAGTTTGTCATGCGAAAAACGGAACACAAAGAAGCGCAGATATTTCTCGTACTTGGCTGTGCATCACAGAGCATTCATTATTCCCAACGCAGCATTACAAGTTTCCAGACCCAGACATTTTTGCAATCCATACCACTCGCAGCGGCCCCACGGGTTGCGCAGGCACACCAGCTTCAAGTTTAGCTCTGGAACTTCGTAGGCACCGAGGAACGAATACGCGTGGCCCTCGATCAACCTGATATGTGATAATCACGTGGGTTTTTTTCTTTCGAAAGCGC
Organism: Amoebophrya sp. A120; assembly: GCA_905178155.1. Lineage (NCBI taxonomy): Eukaryota > Dinophyceae > Syndiniales > Amoebophryaceae > Amoebophrya > Amoebophrya sp. A120. Next base: position 1,222,332 of record CAJINV010000001.1, on the reverse strand, counting down.
TTTTAGAAAGAAAAGTTTGGTGCTGCTACATGTAACCTTGAGGAGCGAGAAGGAAATTTTTAGATCAGCATACAGAATAAGTGAGTCAGCCTCAGCATCTCGCGTCTCAATCAGGTCATTCTACTTATATCTACCCGTCCGTCCGCTCGGCCTCGACCTCACCCTTTTTCGAGTTCGGCATGGAGCAGTTGAAGACGTAGTTAGCCTCGTCCCACTGCCGCAGCAAAGCCCAGAGTCCCTCGTCCGTCACGTCGCAGTCGTCGTTGTTACACCACCAGTCCCCTTCGAACGTCCGCTCGCTCTCCGGATCGAAGGTGAGATAGATGGACCGCCACTTCCCCGTTTCCTCGTAGTCGTCCCGCTTTTTGTACTTGATGCAACTGCCCCCCAGCAAGGACACGTACCCGTTGCTGGCGTTCCCCCCGCTCATCTTGAAGTAGCCGCCCCACCGCTTGGCAAACGCCTTTTATCCTATGCAAAAACGTCCCCACCCCATAGTTGTCATGCAAATCTGCATGGTGAAAATGTTTCTCATGCGGAGCCCTATGAGAAGAGCCTTCTCGTCGTGTTTTGAAATTTGTGATGCTTGAATCAGCATGCTACGCTAGATCTGTGATGCTACTGGGGCTTTCTGAACAGGACTATACTGCGAGGCCAAACTTGTCATGCGCAGCAACCAAAGCTGGTGCATTTGTCTAGCAGAATTCCCATCTTGACTCTGGTGTGGGGACGTTTTTACATAGGATACCTTTTCGAGCAGACACATGTACACCTCGTGGCCCACGGGCTTGCAGAACAGCGCGTCCTTGTTGCCGTCCACGGGGATGAAGTATCAAATGCAAATATTGTCGATCTGGGTGGTCTGGAAACTTGTGATGCTAAAATGCACATGATGGAAACACTTCCGAAGGCAGCCAAGCATGACAATTTTGTCCAAAACGCTTTCTCATGCGCTGCCTGCATGAGAAGCTGAGTTCATTTTGCATGAAGAGGCTGCGACTTTTGTTGGTCATGCTGCAATACAGATTTTACAGTCATGTAAGACCAGCATTGCAAGTTCGAACATTCCAGACCCGGACGTTGTATTTGCAGTGCATATGAAGTCGTCGATCACAATGTCCTCCCACTCCTTCTCGTACGGATTGTACAGTTTCACCACGTATCAAATGCAAATATGTCTGGGTCTGGAAACTTGTGATGCTGTTCGGCGAATCAACATGTGGACGCCTTCATTGACAGCCAAGCATGACAAGTTGTGGAGCTGCTAGAGTGTTGCCTATCTGCATGACAAACTGCGTTTCTGCATGACAGAGAAATGTGGCTTTTGTGTGGCGCGCATGACAGACTTGAGAGCCATGCTAGCTGTGCATGACAAACCCTGCATTCTTCCAGACCCAGACATTTTTGCAGCATTTGATACCACGTATTTGCTCTCCGCGGAGAGGGCATTCAAGCCTTTGAAGGTGACCTCCTCCAGGTAGCCCGGGAATTCCGCCAGCGACGCAAAGGCCGCCATCAACCAGCAGTCCCCGACCGCACCCTGCCGCACGTCCGTGGGCTGGATCGTGTCGAACAACTCCATCTGTTCACACGGGTGCAGGTTGCAGGCCCGGATCCACTGCACGTCGCTGCCCCACTTCGTGTCGTTCGCCAGACTGCCGAGGGCCGGCGGAAAGTCCTCGTCGGTGAATTTTCCCTCCTCCGGCTCGTTGGGCGCGTGGTAGCGCTCGTAGTCGTAGCACCGCACGCCCTTGTTGCCCCACGACTTGAGGGCGGTCACGTTGATGACCGCGGTCTTCCCCGACAGCGCGATGCGGTTGAACTCGCTGCCCTGCTCCGGACTTTCCTCGAAGGTCATGATCCACCGCTCGCCGTCGTAGCAGACGAAGACGTTTGCTTCCTTCTCGGTTAGCTTGTACTGCGCTTTCTCGTTCAAGTCCCCCACCTTTTCGAACACCCCCGTGCAGTTCCCGTAGTCGCACATCACCTGCAGCTTCTCGGGCGCCTGCGACTCCGCGAGCCGCTTCAGCTCCTCCTTGCGCTTCCGCGCCTTCTCCGCGAGCCGTTCCGCCTCGCGCTTTTTCGCCTCCTCCGCCGCTTGTTTCGCCGCCGCCAGCTTGGCCGCCAGCTCGTCGCGCTTCCGCTGTTTCACCTCCTCATCGTCGTCGACCTTGATTTCGTCCTCGTTCGTCACCGCCCCCGGAGTATCAAATGCAAAAATGTCTGGGTCTGGAAGAGTGCGCGATTTGTTATGCAGCTTTTCCATGACCCATGAGGCCTGGAATGCAGGACCTAGCATGACAGATTCTGCGCGATCTCTCTCATGCCTCTCCTGCATGAGAAACTCCCTTCCGACTTGGTCAAAACTGGGCGACTTTTGGTAATCATGCAACACAGATTTTTGCATGCTTCAGATTTAGCATGACAAGTTGCATTCTTCCAGACCCAGACATTTTTACATTTGATATGGACCGCCGGTCCGCGGACTCTTCTCGCCGCTGCTGTCGCCGTCCCCGCTCGCCAGCATGTAGGGCTTGCGCCACGTGGTTTCGTTGGAGGGAGACTGCATCACCCGGCCCGTCGCACGTAGCTCGAAAACATCCTCCGCAACCTTTGGAGAAAACAGTTCAGATTTTCATCTTTATCAGCAGACAAAAAGACGCTGATGAACATGAATCCCGCTCACGTGATACATACAAAATATGAGTACAACCCTAACCCCAGTTTTGCTCTACTTAATTCCAACGGACTACACTACACGACCAACCTGCGTGACCCCACCGCAGTCTTCCAACTCCAGGGCGGCGGCCTTCGCTTCGTCCAGCGACGAAAACTGCTTCTTCCCGCACGAAAGGGGGTAGCCGGCGAGGTAGACGCCCAGGATTTTCGTCCAGCCGTCTATCCTGAGTAAAAACGTACCCACACCAGAGTCAGGATGAGGATTTTGGAACACAAGCCTAGGAGTTTTGTAAGCCACGCATGACAAGTTGCACTATGCAGTGTAGTGCAGGTTAGCAAGTGCAGCCGCATCACAGATTCATCTGCCCATCCTGTTCACAGCATCACAAATTCCAAAACACGATTGGAAATGGCTCTCATGGGGATGCGCATTGCAAGTCTTCCTGTCTTTGCAAATCTGCATTACAACTCTGGTGTGGGTACGTTTTTACTCAGGATACCGTCCGCTTCTTTGGTGGTCTCGTTGACCTCCTTCGGCACGTCATCCACGAAGATATCGTTCCACATTCCGTCCATAGCGTCCCCCTATCAAATGCAAATATGTCGGGGTCTGGAAACTTGTGATGCAAGAAAGGGAATAATGAAAACACTGCAATGCGCTGCCAAGCATGGCAAGTTTGTTTGCCGTGGAGGTTCTGAGTTGCGTACTCCGCATGAGAAGCTGCGTCTTTGCATGACAGGCCAGCGGAGCTCTTTGCGGCCACGCAATACAGAGCGCAGAGTCATGCCAGACTAGCACGACAAATCTCGCAATCTCCCCGACCCAGACATATTTGTTGCATTCGATACCCCCAAGGCATCCGCAATTTCGTACACCGTTTGGCGGACGTCCTCCGCCACCTCCGCGACGGCAAGGCAGCAACCCATCGTGAAGGAAGAGCTTGTTAAAACTACAGTATGAAGAAAGCAAAGAGCTAGTTTCACGAAGAAAAACTGTTGATGAACGTTCTTCTTACTTTGACTCGTCTCTTACCGCATCCTCTATTTAACGTCACCGTTTTGTAATTTTTTCTTGATTCTATTTTGCCGCAGCTACTCCACCTTGAGTGCCTGGTTTGCCTTTTTGAAGATCAGTCTACTTTTCTATCTTGCCGCGTCTAGACTTCCACCCAAACGCGAATACGATAACCTTTTCCGCACGTTGAGAGACCCTAATTACGTGAATTTTGCCTCATTTTTACGACTACCCCACGACCGGAACTACCAGACCGAATGTCCACGCAGTGAACTGCTTGTCACGAAAATTTCTTCTTTCCCCCTATCCCAAACGGAAGAAGCACCACGTGGTTTTCTTTAACGAAAGACTGATTGTGTCATTTGTGCATTTTTGCGAGCAGAACCCTCCAACACATCTGCTTGATACGATCGTCGTCATTGCGACGCCGACCCGCGGAGCCGCGTGGAGGACCTTTTTGCGAATTGTTGTTCAATCTTCCACCAACTTTTTATGCTGTATTCTCTGGACGATGATCAGAATCCCGTGCAATAACATATTTTGGTTGATTTTCTTTTTCACCACACGCACTACAAACTGCTTGCAGCATTCAATCGTATACTTGGTACTTACTTCTTTCTCTCTTTAACGAGCCGCAGCACCGACCATCTCTGTGCCGCCAGCAAACCCCAAACGCTAGAATTCCCTTGCCTGCGACCCCCCGGGTATGAGCGGACCACCCGGTGCGGCGCGTCCGTTCTCTTCGAGCTGTACGTAATCTGCAAGCTGCGACTGCACTTCCAGCATGACCTCCTCGCGAAGCGCTTTCTGGATGTAGGTCGCGAAGAAAAACTTTTTGTATATGACGAGCCCCAGCGTCAAAGTGAGCACCACGAGGAAAAGCAACAGCACCATGGTGCCCGTCGACACGCCGCGTGCGTCAGAACTGCAGTGATTTTTGGCTTTCGCTTCGAGCTGGCGCACGAATGTTTTAAAAAACTACGTGGTACTTCTCAGCGATAAGAATTACCGGTAAAATCTATCATCTTTCGAAACACACCTCCGGCATGCGCGACACCAGCCACGTTCCTGCACAAGCTGCACGAAAGAACAAACATTTTTGTACAACAAACCAGTGCAGTACCTGCCGCCTGCAAGCAAGTCGAACTTGGAGTGCGGTTTGAGCAGGCTGTCGCACTCGGGCACCGGGGTTACGTAAGCGGAACATATGGCCCGGGTGATGCCGTCGGGCTCAATGGCCCCGGCGAACCGCCACCCGTTGATGCGCACCGCGTACTTGCTCCACGCGACGTTGTTTTTCTGCGCACGCATATCAAATGTAAAAATGTCTGGGTCTGGAAAAATGCACGTTTGTCATGCTTGTCTGGCATGACTCTTAAATCTGTCATGCACGTTACCCAACAGCTCCATTTTTCTGTGATGCAGAGACGCAGTTTGTCATGCAGAATAGGCAATACCTAGAAGCTCAGAAACTTGGCATGCTGAGCCAGCATTTGTGGCCTCATCATGAGACGCCACCCAGCATCACAAGTTTCCAGACCCAGACATTTTTGCATTTGATAACGCAGTTTGTCGTCCATGCTATCAATCATGCACTGCTTCACCGCCTCCGGTATCCTGAGTAAAAACGTACCCACACCAGAGTTGTAATGCAGATTTGCAAAGACAGGAAGACTCGTAATGCGCATCCCCATGAGAGCCATTTTCAATCGTGTTTTGGAATTTGTGATGCTGTGAACAGGATGGGCAGATGAATCTGTGATGCGGCTGCACTTGCTAACCTGCACTACACTGCATAGTGCAACTTTTCATGCGTGGCTCACAAAGCTCCTAGGTTTGTGTTGCAAAATCCTCATCCTGACTCTGGTGTGGGTACGTTTTTACTCAGGATATCCGGATCGATGCCCTTTTCTTGCATCAACGCCGTGGAGCACTGTTCCGTGCCGAACCGCTTTCCCGGGTCGTCCGTGTGAACCGGGCAGGAATCGAGGTAGCTGGTCACATACTCCCAGTACTTCCAACTTCTTCGGCGCTCCCCACTCTGCGGATGCTCCGGGTCCCGCACCGCAGTCTCCTCCCAAATACAAAGCTGCCGGACGGACTCAAGTGCAACGTCCCGGCCCGTAACCAAGCCACCCCCGTCGGGGTCCTCCGCACAGTATCTGGTTTGTGAAGATATACTTCGTGAAAGTTAATCATGCCGTCACGACGATCTTTATTCCTTATGCCTTTCTACTTACTGCAATGAACAACAAAAGCCAAAACAAACATTCTATCATTAAGATACTTTGCGTCCTGACTCGTGCACATTTTCTCAAAGTCTTGGCCGGAGGGCAGCGCGAAGATGTGGTAGTGCGGGACTACTTTCAGATTGTACGCGAGTTGCTCCCCTGCCGGTTTGAAGCCCTGGAATTTAATGGGTGAAATCAATTGAGTTTCGAATTTGCTTAGTTTTCTAGAGTGTGTTGAGTCGCTGTCGGGATCAAGGCATAGACAACTTCAACAGGCACACTATCCTCCATCGGCGAGTGATAGAACAAGTCTCACCGCAAACAAGCGGGCTGCCAGTGAAGACGCCTTACCTTCAAAAATTCCGTTGCTTCTCTTGAGTTCGCCGACATCCAGATGTCCATGGTGACGATGTTATTTACCGGAATATCCCACACGAGCTCCACTATGACTGGCGAACCTGTTGAATTTTCTAGAAGTGCGGGACAGCACGTCGCATGTGCGACAGCAAATGTGACCCAACACAGACTTATCAGCGGAACACTTCAGTCCGTTTCCGTATCGATGAAAATGCCCATCATGATTTTCTAACCATTTCAATTATTGCAGAAACAGCACTAAGAGCCACGACGAGAGGTCTATACTTCCTGTCGCCTGTTCTATCAGCTTCTGTCCGTCCTTCCAGTTGATCAGAATCGAGGGTTATCAAATGCAAAAGTGTCTGGGTCTGAAGAATGCAAGATTTGTCACGCAGATTTCTCAGGGCCCATGATGCCTGTAATGCATGACCTAGCATCACAGACTTTTAGAGGGCTTCCTAATACACCTTCCGCATGAGAAATGCCCTCCCCGCGTAGCACAAACTGTACGCCTCTTGCTGGTCATGCAATACAAATCCTTTTGGAGTCCAAAAACAGCATGACAAGTTGCAGTCTTCCAGACCCAGACATTTTTACATTTGATAAGGGTATCTTGATGCTGTTCCCGAAGTTGTTTTCGTCGGACATGATCAACTTCGTGACGTCCCGCGCCTGGTTTGCCTCTCGATCCACGATGATTACCGCGTGGGCGTTCTTGTATTTCTCCGCGATCCGCACCTTGGTAGTGAACCGGCACCTACTCAGCCCCCGCTTGACCATCACGATGTTGATCTGGCGCCGGTCGTTTTCCTCCGATTGCTCTGGCGGCGCGGGCTATCGCAAGAAAAAACTGTTTCACTGTGAACTTGTGATGCGGAAAATGGAACACAAAACTATCTGTCTTGTTACACATACAAGGCATTGGATTTTCCAGCGTGTTTTCCCTTGGGAAGTGCGCATGACAAATTTTCAGTGTCATGTGTAAGACGCTTGTGATGCAGTTCCTGCAAAATCATCACCGTGAAACAGTTTTTTTGTGGGATACGGGCGTTGACGGCAGCTCATAATCCTCTTCGGTGCAGTAGTCTTGTCCCTTGCTCTCCGCATACAGAATGCGACCTGGAGGCAGCGTGATCTTTTTGATATTCCACACAGGTAGCTGTATAGATACCCGTGTAAAAATCATCGCAAGTTGGAGGTGACTACAGCACCCAGTGGAAAGACGACGGTATCACATCGACCTGATATGATCGCAAGACCAAAAAGCGACTAGAATCCGAATCGTATAATACAAATAAGTATCGTACCCATGAGCCTCATGCCGTAGTAAGGCGCGCCGAAGGTGGCGGTGCTTCCCTGTATGTAGCCCGGCTTCGACTGCCGGCTAAAGACCTCGTTTACCAGAGCTTGCGGCGAATGGAGCCGTATCTGTGCGTCCGCGGGAATGGGTGCCGTCGCTAGTTGCACCGCAAGCAAGGCAGTTGCGACTACACGACCTCGTGCCGTCTTCATCCAGCCGTCGTACGGCCATCCCGAATTTCTTTGTCGTGAGCCCGCTGCACGTATTCTGTTCACCGGGCGACCGGGGACGGTGCTTCTGCTTTCCATGGTTGCGTCGCCGTACTGCAGTACCCGCTTCCTGATCGTAGGGGGCTACCTAGCCCGAAAAACGCGATGGACGACCTCTAAGATTCTTTCTTTTTTCTGTGTGCTAGTACAACGCAGCGGAGCAGTACTCGGCAACCATTTTCTCTTCTGGACGGCCGGGGAACCTCCGATTTCCACAATTTATTTCGGGAATTCCACAAGCCGGCGGTAGACAGCAGATACGAAGTCTGATTCGATCTATTGGAAAAATTTTTGCAAATCTTCTTCCACAACAATCAACGACAAAAAAACAAAATTTGAATTGACAAGGGAGCTTTGACTCAATCAATGCACGACTTGATCAACATCCGACCTAATGCGGGATCACAATCGAATGCCGGTCGTGTGGTCGAAAACGAAAAGTGTTCGAAATGAGAACTTTCACATGATTCATATTACTTACACGATGAAGAAACTCATCATGCCAGATCAGTTTACGAACTGACCAGATCAGTTCACGAACGGACTCAATAGCCAGAAAAAAGATACAGAAGCCTTTCTGTTTCTCATCATCAGATCTACTTTGCCTTCTTTTTCCACGTAGTCGAGATCAAGAAAAAAACGAAAAAGGGGAAGTGGGTCGTTTGATGGGTTGTTGAGTTCCTGCAAAAAAATGAAGTTGAAACAAAAACCGTAGCCTTCTTCACATCAGTTCCGTCGGATCATCATGATGCCAACGGGTTGCAAGAGCTCCACTCGAAAAGATAAAACGGATTTTGCTGCAGCAATATACTGCAACACAGACTGTTTTTTGCATACTAGCGAGCAGTGCTACGAAAAGCGAAAGCGCCTGTAGTCGAACACATTTCTTGTGCTTCAGGATCACAACCATCCTGAAAGTGCTGCATCGCACCGCTCCAGTACGGCAAGCATTGTTTCTTTTCTTTTCGCTTGTGTCCTTTGATTTTCTTTTTGAATACGGCAAAACAAACTTTCCGTCGCTCCTTATCCTGTCTTGGTGTTCATCTTTTTCGCACGAATAAGAAAGTAGCTAGTAGTTGCCACCAATTATCTACTAGCGCTGTGACTCACTCGGTGACTCGGTGAAACCAGGACGACAGGACAAAAAAGCTGCCATATGTAGGGAACAACAAGATGAGGTTACTTCTCACTCTGCTAACTTCACCGTCTCCTGCGTTTTCGGTCGTAGTCGTCATCATAGTCGTCCCTACCGCGGCGATTCCCGCCACTCCGGTCGTTGTTGTAGCCGCGGTCGCTTCGATCTCGGTCTTGGTAGGACCTATCGTCGTTGCCATAGGACTGTTGGCCGCCGCCCCGGCTGTATGGCCCGCCCCGGTCGTCGTTTCGCCGCGGGGACCGCTCCCGCCCACGCTGCGGCTCGTCGAACCGGCGCCGCTCGTTGGTGAGCACCTCGTGGCCGCCTTGGCCGTAACTTATCCTATGTAAAAACGTCCCCACCCCATAGTCAAGATGTTGGGAAATGTGCTAGACAAATCAATTAGCTTTCGTTGCTGCGCATGACAAGTTTGGCCTCGTAATGTAATCCTGTTTAGCTACCTCCAGAAGCATCACAGATCTAGCACATCATGCGGATCCGAGCATCACAAATTCCAAAACCGGACTAGAAAATGCTTCTCAACATGGGGCTCTGCATGATAAACATTTTTACTACGCAGCTCTGCATGACAACTATGGGGTGGGGACGTTTTTACATAGGATACAACTGGAGTCGATGTTGCTGTCCGTCTCGTAGCGGGGCCGCCGGCTGTTGCTACTGCTGTACCGGTCGAACTCTTGCATTCGCTGTTTATGGAAGCGTCAGGTTTGAAATCGTCAAAGTTGAAATAATTTGTAATGCATAAAATGCATGACCCGAGGCACGTGTGTTGCAGAGCAGGCAAGTGAGGCCAATTGTAAGCCTGTTGGGGGCTACAGCTCGAGCTGCTAAAGTAGCATGAGAAAATCACTCTTCTTTGCCTAAACAGCATGACAAACTGGATTTAGGGACCACCAAAATTTGTCATGCACCACTTAGAAACTGGGTTCCAACTGGCGTCCCTTTTATGCATGACAAATTATTTCAACTTTGTCGATTTCAACTCTGACACATCCATACTGTTGCGGAGTGCCGTAGGGATCCCTGATAGAACATGTCAAAATGGGATCATACGTCGTTTTGTGAAGATTATGCAGTACTTAGTTTGTATTCATTTCAGCATCGTCGTGGCGTTGTTATGTATCCATGCAAGAAGGTTCGTGTTCATCTCATAAAGCCAGTAGTCCTTGACCACGAAGATAAAGCATCAAAAATGCCCACAGAGCAGATAGCACTCTTACTCTAGGACGATTTCGAATTATGCGGCACGATTGAAATGACGTCGTCAAAACTTCTTTCCTTTGCTTCAACTTACCTTCTCGACGAGCCGCCACCGTATACCGACGACGTGTTTCCGCTTCCGGTCCCGTATACCGAGGTGGCGTCCCAGCTACTCTGCAGGTCGGATTCCTGCAAATAGTCCAGAAAACCCTCCATGTCGCGGTTATTCTCGTGGTCCGCCAGCGGTGCCCAGTCCCCGCGGCCGTGGTTGCCGCCCCACGAGCTGCCGCCGTCCCCGAGCGGATTGAACACCGGCACTTCGTTCCCGCCTTTCCCGCGGAAGGCCCCGGGGGGTCCCATGGGTGGACCCATGATGGTGCGGGCGCCTGTTGGAACGATTTTTTCCCGTTTGGATATAGTAGTACAACAACCCTGCGTCAAAACGTCATGCTCATGTGCAGGAGATAAAGTAATTCTATTCAAGCTCCGCCGACGAGGACGAATCCATCTCCATCTCCAACCTCAAAAAAGCAAAGGAGGAAAAACATCAAACTCTGGTAAAAGCTATTTAAAGTACCTTTCTGTGCCGGGGGCACGCCTTTCACCTCTTGTGCGGTGTAGGCTTTCTCGTCCTTTTTTGACATCATGTCGAGGAGATGCGTCGTTGATATCACGTCCGTTTCCAGGTTCACGCTCTGCTGCACGTCGTCCTCGACGAGTTCCGTCCACTGCTCCATCGCTTTGGCCTTCAGCGCCAGCTTTGTCGCGAAGTTGGTGTCGTGGCCTGATATAATTTCAGGGATTTATGTGCGGGCGAGAAAGAATTTTTTGCTTTTCTTTTTCCTTCAACTACAAGATTGATTCCCGACACCTCCATCTACCTTGCTTTAAAAATATTCTCACGACGACATTTTTGCATGGAATTCTGTAGTTCGAAACAACTCAATTATTGAGTAGTTTTTCCTAATTATACCTTGCTCCGCGCACCACTTGACGTCGCCTCGGTATTCCTTCACGGTCTTTCCGCCCCGCTGTTTTCGCTTGAAGCCCTCAGGCTTCACGTCCGTCGGCAGCGCCCGGCGCACCTCGACGAATCGATTGCGGCATCTCCAGATGCCAGGCCCCTCCCGCTCTTCTTGGGGAAGCAGATCGGGGGTGGGGTACTTCACGGTAAGGAGCTCGATGATCGTGTTACCTGTTGTATGATGAAGATGCAGAAATGAACATACTATTAAGCGGCATTCTTGTATAAAAATGTCACGAAAAATGCACGAGCCGTGGCCCCCGATGCGCCGCACTAAAACAAGCATTTGTCGATCAGATACAAGCAAACATCTACGCTAAAAAAGACTATGTAGTCAGTACAGGCCTCCGCCGATGCGCACTCGCAGCGCAGCAGATGGTCGGAGATCCAGTGTATGTTGGTAACCGTGCCCTGCGGCACTTTGCCGTTGAACAGCGCCCAGATCTGCCCCATCTGGCACTGGTCCAGCCCGGCGAGAATGATAACACTGTCTAATTCCCCCTCCTTTAGCTTCCATTGTTCCAGAAACTTTTGGTTTGGCACCAGGACGATGTTGGGTGCCGCACCGCGGACGTTTGTTTCGCCATTTTCGTTTTGGTTTTGGTTGTTTTCCTCCTCCACCACGACTGCTTGATGTTCTACAACTTCCCCAGCACCGTCTTCTTTCTGCGCTGCCGTAGTTGCTGCTCCGTTTATTTCTACTGCGATAGAAGGAGCTTCTTGCACCGGCTGCAGTTGTCCCGCACTGTCGTTGCCGTTAGAAATTGTATTATTCGCAGCCACTGCACTAGTATTTTTATCCTGCGGCGGTGCGGCGGCGGCCGTGGTTGCTGGCGCTACAGCTGCTGTTGATGACACAGCACCTTGCTCCTGTACTGCCCCAGTTGCGGAAGTGCTATCTGCTATCTGATTACCACCGGCCGCATCCAGGCGTGAAGACATGCGGAACGGCATGACGACCTCCTCCGCGTCGCCCATTTCAACGTCGCCGCCATCGTCGCCCGACATTCTGCTCTTGTTTGCAGGTCGTCGAATTTCGCTTGTCGGTCTCGCGGTGTCTAAATCAAGTTCCAGTTGTCTGGAGCATCGATGCCCATTTGCGGTTCTGATATTTTGCTGTGCGGTTCCTTGAGAGGAATCTTAAAGGGGCTCAGATATCATTCGACGAGTCAAGGTTCTTTTTTGTCGTGAAACAAATTGAAAAAAGGGTTGAAAGGGTATCTTTTTGTTTTTTGTGGGAGGGGAAAAAATCGAAAAGGAAATAAAGAGAATAGGAAAATACAGTCAGGGATTCGCTGCGGTTTGGTTGAAAAAGGCTCTGCGTTGATGAGGGAACCAACATACGATAACAAAACCAGCAAAAAACTCGAAAAATTTTACTCCAGAATCTGTGTTGGATCTAGGCACGTGGTGGATCTAGGCAAAAAATCAACATGTGTGTTCGCCTCTAGGTGGGCGAGAAACTCATAGTTTGTTCGCCTCTAGGCAAAAAATCAAACTCATAGAATTAAGTATTTTTATCTGCATTTTTTCTCCTAGGCACTATGTTCTTAGAAGCACGAATTTACTATGGCTCAACCAGATCTTCTTTGTGACGTTTCACGGCTCAACCTGATTGGTTCACATCACGACCAACGACGATTTTACGCTAGTACCGTAGCGTCTGCTACAACAAAATCGAGATCCGCGGCAACGGAAAACAGATCGGCGAGTCGTCCCAATAGTAGAGCAGGCCAATTTTCTTTTCTTATTCCAGCGGAACACGACTCTTCAGACAGAAACAGGATCCTTTACTTACCTTCGGAACAGAAAAGGAACGCTACAGCGCGTTTTGCCAATTATCAACATCGTCACGGTCATCTTTATTCCCGAAATTTTGCGTTGCAGCTTTTGGTTTGTCTTTATTATTTCTTCGTACTGTAACTGTAGCCTGTGCCTGACTCTTGTTCTTCCGATCTTTCTTTCATTCCTCAAAATGAAAAACAGGTGTAAAAAAGTGCGCGCGATTTAGATTTTTTATTTCCGCATAAGCAGAAAATGAGGTAGCTACCAAGTTCTACTTTGAGCTCGAAGAAAGGCACTGGATCTGCAAGTGGACAAGAACTATTTTTGCAATAAACACTTTCTCGATTTCGTTTCTTGAAGTACCATCATCTGACCCCACAGCTACTTACGACTTTCCAGAAGAAAGCTGTCCAGTACCCATTTATTCCTGATGGTTTCTTTCTCCCCTTTCTGGCGTCGCGCAGCTGGGGTTCTTCAGTTCTTTGTCAGTTCGCTGATAAGTACCTGAATCTGATGAAAAATCTAATCAAGTCATTGTATTTTGATTTTCAAGTTCGCGGAGTTTTTTTATTGGGAAAGTAAGCTCAGCCGGGGAGGGAAAACACATGGAAGTAAAGAGTTGAAGCTCAGCGAGGCCAGGCGAGTTCCATGCCAGCGCCAGTGTCAGATAGGGAATGGTAACAGTAATCAGTGCAAACACTAACGAAGCTCCTCAGAGTGCGGTGGGTTACGGGGTGCAGAAGAAGCGCGTCTTCGCAACAACTGTTTAGCGTAATTTGCAAGGGGAAGGGCAGTTCTTCGCGGGGTACGGGTAGTGGGGGTAAACACATACTTAATAAAGCGGAGATAACTGGAGGTGATGTAGGTATTCTTTTCTTGTGACTGTATGTAAGTTACTTGGAGGGACGGGAGGCAGCACGACCACCTCAGGCTAAAGACGACGCCTTGCCCACCATGAGGATTGATACTGGTCAGCAGCTGGTAAAGTCACTACAAATTGATGTATGGCGATCATCTAGCTCAGCAGCCCATCAGGGTGAAGACCGGTCCTCGACTTAGGAACGACTGGGAAGCAAGAGAGAACTACAGCACACGACGTGAAGCAGGAAGAACGCGAAGGGAATTATTGTTCCGCGTCATGTTTTCAGTCCTTGGCGGCACGAGAGCTGGTAGATGTTTTTCAGTTGCGGATTCGCGCCTTTAGTGATGAAATACTCGCCAACGTCCCCGTAGCCATAGGCGAAGAGGAAATGCAAGCCCGTGTTGCCGCGCATATTCTGGGAGTCCATGTCACCTGGTAGAGTGTGAGTCAGTTTTGTAGATTGATGATGAAGGCACCATTCGCATGATTAGAGCAAGAAGTACTACAACCGTACTAGACAGGCGGCTTTTATCAGGGTTTCCGAGCAAGTAGAAACAAAAAGGTCCATGATGAATCACATAATAAAGCAAGTACCTCCAAATTTGATAGCGAGCTTTGCTATCTTCTTGTTTCCGTTCTGCGACGCGATGTGAAACAAGGTGTTTCCGTAAGCATCCCTCGCGTTGGGGTCGAACCCGTTTACCAGACAGCGCTCGACGACTTTCGCGTGGCCATGCCGTGCGTAGGAAAATACGGACTTCACGTCCAGAAAAATACGCTCCGACTCGCCATCTGATAATGTCAATGTATCTATGTATAAGCACGTTCTTGTCGTGAGATAATCTGTGGTGCTGTTCAGGCTTGCTGCATCACACGAGCTGCAATGGCATGCTTGATAAAAGTAGAAGATTCTCGTTCAACAATAAGTACCTGGTATTGAGCTGAGCCTGCTGTGTGGACTGGTGCCAGAAAAGGTGCTGCGCGAGCTTCTCGAGCTCTCCGGTGGGGTTATCCAGCTATCCGGATTTGACCGCGCCGAGTCCCCGGCTGAGGTAACGTTAAGGTTTAACAAAATATTTTTGGATCTTCATGTTGAACAAGTCAAGGGCATGGCGAAGCGAACAAAAAGAAAAAATCGTCTGCACTTGCTTTTTTACAAGTACAGTATATCTACTCCATAATTCGGAGACGTCGTACACAAAATAAGCGAACAAGAAAACCTTGTCGTACCAGTCCTGCTCCCGGAGCTCCTTGCGCTGCCGAAGGACGACCTGGCAGAGGCATTTGTGACGCCGAGCGGGGTATGGATTGTAAAAATGTCTGGGTCTGGAAACTTGTGATGCTGGGTGGCGTATCACGAAGAGGCCACAAATGCTGGCTCAGCATGACAAGCTTTTGAGCTTCTAGGTTTTGCGTATTCTGCATGACAAACTGCGTTTTTGCATGACAGCAAAATGGGGCTCATGGGAAACGTGCATGACAGATTTAAGAGTCATACCAGACAAGCATGACAAACATGCATTCTTCCAGACCCAGACACTCTTGCACTTGATACGGGGAACTTTTCGGTCCGCCAAACGGGTCGTGTATGGTCTGGTAGGGAGGCTTGCCTTGGAAGGATATCCCACGAAAAAAGTGTTACAGTTACACATTTGTAGTGAATTCAGCAACACAAATTTCTCTGCATGAGAGAGAAAACTCGCAATGCAGAAATCCTATTCCTACGGGAAAACACCTATAAAACGAGTCTCCTATGCATATCTGGCATGACAGAGCTTGTCTGTCTTGCTTGGCCTGCATAGACTATGTGTGTAACTGTGACACTTTTGTCTTGCGATAAAGGACGAACTAGCACCAGTACTGCTCATAGCATCCACCGACGGCCTCCTGTGCGACTGGCAGCTGCCCACAGCCGCTGGCATAAAGCTTGTCTTCGGATGTAGTGGATGATGATGCGAAGATCTCTAGCTTTGTACTTCTGTGCTCCCTTTTCTTGTCCGCGTTCTGGACAGCGAAGTTCTCTTTCCGCCTCGACCCGGACCCCCTTCTTGTTTCGCCCGGGCCCAGCTTTATTTGCTGGTCGGAGCAGTGGTAGTGCAAACTCCAAAGCTCGGAGCCCGTTGCTGTTCTTGCCTCTAAAAAAACTTCGTCTACTGCCGCCTCACTTTCTGGCTCATCGGAAGAAGTACTAGAACTACTGTCGATGTCACTATTCGCATTGTCCGCTTTGCTGTTGTCCATTACGCAGTCGGATGAAACCTTCTAGCTGCTTAGGCTGCTGTTGCCGTGTCGACTCGCCTTGCAAGCAAACACGAAGCAGTGACGTTATTGTAGCCGCAGAAGTAGAACGGAAACTGCGAGAAACTTTACTCGTTCCGTAGATGGTCACTCTTTACACCACTAGCGTTCCTGCGAAGATCTTCGTGCGTTTCTCCCTGACTCTTCTACTCGCGACACTTCTGCTACCTAGTACTACTGCTTTCCGTTGTGTCTGCGAGGCGTGATCTGCTACTGGCACCGGGAAATGGCAAGCAATGTAGATTCACTATCTTTTTCTTGCGTAAGTACGGTCTCGCGACACGGCACGGGACCAAGGTTGGCTGCAGAAGCGTGTGGCCCTGGAGGCACAAGTAGCCAGCCCCCGGCGGCCGACTGAGGGCACGAGGACTATTTTTGGTGCGCCTTTTCAACGAAAACGAGCACAGGGTGTTGTATCAAATCTACTTTCTACTCCTGAACATAAAGACGAGCTTGTGGGCAACATCGGTGTCACTCTGGTGAAGAAGTAAAGATTAATCGAGTAACGAAAAAATCTATCGACTCACTCTCGTTGTCCCTCCGCGCTTGTGCGATGGATCGAATGACAACATCGTAGATTGAGACTTTTGACAGTAGAATTAATTCATCTCATACCTCTACTTACACCCAAAACCCCGCATTGCTCCCAGCCGGGCGAACTCGGTGGGGGCTGAAGGGTTTGAATGGGTTTTCTAGGATACAGGTATCAACGTATGCGAAAGTGATCAGACCGCTCATTAGCACCACCAGGTGCAGCGTCATGATCACCTCCATAGTATAATACGTACGCGATGATCCAAGTCGATCAAAGGAATGTTGAGCAACGATTATCATTATTGATTCTCAAAATAAAAGTAAACAGTGAAAATAAAGCGACACATCTCGAAAAAAATGCCGAGGTAAAGGTCCTGCAGAGTGCGACGATTACGGTGCTCTTTTCTCGTCTCTCAAGAGATGTTAATCTCCTCGTCCTATGTGAGTACAACAATTTCCTCAGGATCTCTTGGACTGACGATGATACTTCTTTCCTCACCGAATCGCACCGAGTGCAATCGCTCCATGCTGTGGGGCTCACGACAGCGAGCCGAGTCTAGTAGGTACTTTGATGATCTTCCAAAATCATCGAGAAAGATGAACACAGTCTACCAATGTCCACCGTTTGGAGGAACATCAAAAGCTGCGGTGGTATTGCGCTCACGACGTGCTGTATTTTTTTTCCGATATCCAATTCACTTTTAATGCTAAGTGATGTAAAAAACTATGCGATAAATCACGGCGTTGCGATTCATGCACGCCTACTTCGCATGCGACCAGTCGGTCCGCATCTTCCGTAAGAACAATTCAGTACACATTTTCCTGCACTCTTGGCCAGCAATCAGCTGCACAACAAGAACGGCATGGTGATTCAATAAATTGATCTCTTTCATCTCGATCTCAATCTCAACCGAGAAAAAAAACCCTGTCTACAACCTACACCCTCGCACTACTCAGTTCTTTCTTCTTCGTTTCCTCTTTGTGGCCCGCTGAGTTTTCTTGACAGCGCTCTTGTTGACACTGGCTGCGGTTGATGTCGTTGTTGATGTCGTACTGCTACTGGTTTGAGTATCATCTCCTGTGTCATCTACCTCTTTCTCCTCCGTATCCTTCGCCGCGGCCGCTTTCTTTGCTTTTCTCTTCGCACACTTTTTCGCAAACTCAGATGAAATGCCAGTACTTGAAGTAGAAGTTGTTGTACCGTCCTCATCTTCCGCTGTCTTCTCCAACTTTGCACACTCCCGCTCATCCGGTTCCTCCTGTCTTTGCCGGGTTTTCTCCGCCTCATCTAAAATCGGGTTCTCGCCGGCGACGAAGGTCAACTCCTTCGTTTCCTCTTCCGTTTCCGCCATCTGGTTGATCAGCCGCTCGCTGGGGCTGGGGATGGGATCCGCGCATATCAAAAGGAAAAATCCCCCCTCCCCACATCGATAACGAAATTTCTGGTGCTGGATTTGCCTACACAAATCAGCCTTGTCTTGCAGTAGAGGATCACAGGCCCTTATCAAGCCTGATTGGAGAGGTTTTGGCCGAGGCGCGCAGCATGACCAAGGTCTATGCTGCAGGCCCAACACCATGACAAACTGCCGCCCTAATGCGGGGAGCCTTCTGAGTTTGCCTGCTTGTAAAGACAGACACGACTTGTGGCCACAAATCAGCATCACAAATTTCCAAAAATATACCTTTTCAGTATGGGGAGGAGAGATTTTCCCTTGCGATAGCGCACACCCGCCACTCCTTGCGGAAGAAGTCCGGCTGGGTGTATCCTGGGTAAAAACGTCCCCACCCCAGAGTCAAGATGGGGATTTTGCAACACAAACCTCGAAGTTTTGGGAGTCACGCATGACAAATTGCAGGCTGTATTGTAGTGCAGTTTAGCAAGGGAAGTCGCATTACAAATCCCTCTGCTCATCCTGTTCACAGCATTACAAGTTCCAAAACACGATCGGAAATTCCTATTATGGGGATGCGCATTACAAGTGCTCTTGTGTTTGCAGATCTGCATGACAACTCTGGGGTGGGGACGTTTTTACACAGGATAGGGTGGTCAGGTTTCCCATCTCGGAGTAGTACCGCTCCTCGGTGTAGCACCGGTAATCTGTGGACAAGCACTGGCAGTAGCCCTGGTGGCCGTACGGGATGCGCATCTGCATCACGTCCTCCGGTTCCAGGTACATGCCCACCGCGATGGTGCGCAGCGTATCAAAAGGAAAAATCCCCCCTCCCCATATCGAAAACGAAAAAATCTGTGATGCTGTATTTGAGTACACAAATCGACTTGTAATGCTAGAAGGCCAAGGGCCGCAGTTGTGGCCTCGTTTGCAGGCGATTTGTCATGCTGTTTTTCACTTCCAGCTCCCTCCTCTCATGCTGAAGATGCAAAGCTTCCCCACGCAACCCAGTACTACAGTCCGCATCTTTTCCCTTGTAGCATGACAAAGCTGATTTGTGACCACAAATCTGCATCACAAATTTGCGTTTTGATATGGGGTGGGCGTGGGGGCATTTTTCATTGTAATACAGCGCGTGGTCGCCCCACCGGTAGAGGAAGAACCCGTTGAAGCTGTTCAGGTACTCGTAGTACTCCTGGTACTTGTCGGACCGGAAAAACGAGATCTTGTTGATTTCGATGTTATGCAATGCAAATATGCCTGGGTGTGGAAGAATGGAAGTTTGTCATGCTTTTCTCTCATGACTCCTAACTCTGTGATGCATGAGCAAAAGGAGAGTCGCTTGCCTGTCATGCAAAAGCGCAGCTTGCCATGCAGAACTCGCAACGCATAGCAGCTCAAGAACTTGTCATGCTCGGCTGCGTAGTTTAGTGTGTCCACCATTCCCAAGCCAGCATCACAAGTTTCCAGACCCACACATATTTGCATTTGATAGATGTCGTTCATGTACAAATTGTAGTTCCACTCCAAATCCTCCGGACGGATATCCTGTGCAAAAGTATCGTACTCGTATAAATGCAAGTCTTGCAAATCCTTTTCTTGAGGCAAATCCGCATTACAAATTTCATTTCTCATGCTGAGGAAATTTGTAATGCATTTATACGAGTACGATACTTTTGCAATGCATAACGGATGAAATCCTGCAGCAGCGGCCGCGTGCGCCAGTCAATGTCCTTCATTTGGAAAAACCTGAAGGGCGATTTAGAAAATCGCGTTCATTCTGTTTCTGCAGCCCCACATGTACCATGCATCGATTCCCATCGAGATTTGAAAACAAAATGAAAAGTCGAAAAACGCAAAAGTTTGTATCTATACGAAGTACGTTTGCTAACCGACTGAATACATGAGACTCCAGCTCCAGAAGTGTCGCACCGCGCCGGGCTGGTCCGTATGAATTGCAAAAATGTCTGGGTCTGGAAGATCGAAACTTGTCATGGTAAATCTGAAGCATGCAAAAGTCTGTGGTGCATGGGTGCCAAAAGCTGTACACTTTTGACCAAGTTGGAAGGGAGTTTCTCATGCAGGATAGGCATGGCAGAGACCTCGCAGAGTCTGTCATGCTAAGTCCCGCATTCCAGGCCTCATGGGTCATGGAAAATCTGCATGACAAGTCTACACTTTTCCAGACCCAGACATTTTTACATTTGATAGTCCGGCAGCAAGTGGGACCAGGTGTAGGTGTAATTTCCGCGCCACATCCGCTCAATGTATCACAAGGAAAAATCCCCCCTCCCCATATCAAGCGGAAGTTTCTGATGGTGGATTTGCGTACGCGAATCACGTTTGTCTTGCAGTAGAGGGCTGCAGGCTCCTGCCAAGCCTGAGTAGAGAAGTTTTGGCCTAGGCGCTTAGCATGAGAAACGTCTACGCTGTAGGCCCAACAGCATCACAAACCGCCTGCATAATGCGGCAGAGCCTGTGGAATTGTCTTCTTGCAAGACAGACGTGATTTGTGGTCTCAAATCAGCAAGACAAACACACCTTTTCGATATGGGGAGGGGGGTTTTTTCCTCTCAATACAATGGGGTCGTTGTCCAGTGGTTGCGGGAAGTAGCCGTCGGTATCCAGCGTCATCGCGTACTCGTAAAAATCCATCACAAACTATGGAAAACGAAAATTTTTTCTTCCCACACTTCTGCTCTACTGTGGCGCGGAAAAATGACAATGGTTTCACTTACTGTCATGCTGCAGCGCCGCTCTTTGCTTTCTCAGACCGCACGTGCTACAGCACTTTCAGTACAGTTACGCGCATAAGTAACACGACCGACAAAAGCATTAGTATCTTTTTTTCATCCCCTTGACGACCTACTAGAGAGCAGGACGCAGGAAGTCTTTTTCTCAATACCGTACCGGCTGCAGAAACATGGTGCCCGAACGGAACTTGCACATCCCTCGGTATCCAATCGACCATTTGACCTGATTCGCAGAGGAGCATCAGCTTGTTTAAGTTAAAAAACTACAGCGTGCGCTTCTGATACATTTGACGCCTCGAAACGCACAACAAATCTTTATCTTTTCTCATGCATCAAGTCAGCACAGCTCTATATTGCAGTGAAGAATCATGATCATCTGGGTTTGTTGAAAATAAACACAGGTCCAACAACTCTACCTCCTTCAGCCGGGCCTTCTGTTTCTTCTTCATCAGCACGGACTCGTCGACCTTTTTGAAATCTTCCACGAAGGTATCAAATGTAAAAATGTCTGGGTCTGGAAGAATGCGCGATTTGTCATGCTGCTTTTCCATGACCCATGAGGTCTGGAATGCAGGACCTAGCATGACAGATTCTGCGAGACCTTTCTAATGCCTATCCTGCATGAGAAACTACCCCCCGACTTGGTCAAAACTGGACGACTTTTGGTAATCATGCAACACAGATTTTTGCATGCTGCAGATTTAGCATGACAAGTTGCATTCTTCCAGACCCAGACATTTTTACAGTTGATAGAAGGCAAACCAGACCCGGTTCTGACTGCTCTCCACGATGCGCGACCGGCTGGCCATGCTCATGCCGTCGTGGAACAGCACCACTTCGTAGTCGTGGTGCTTGTTGTACCGTTCCCACAGTTATCAAATGCAAATAAGGTTGGGTCTGGAAACCTGTGATGCTGATTTGCAGCTGAACGCAACGATTGCAATGGCAGCCAAGCATGACAAGTTTTTGAGACGCTTTCTGATGTCTAGCACGCATTACACACTGCGACTTTACATGACAAAGGAAACGGCTCTGCTGCTGCTCACGCAACACAGATTTTCTAGGAATACAAGACACGCATTACAACTTCCACTTTTCCAGACCCAGACATATTTGCAGTTGATAACAGTCGCGGAAGGGAATACGTCAAATCAGTCACGTCCGCCTCCACGTCGTCCATATCAAATGCAAATATGTCTGGGTCTGGAAACTCGTAATGCTACATTGGGAATAGTGAATGCTCTGTAATGCACAGCTAAGCATGAGACGTGTCTACGCTGCAGCTTAGTGTTGCGCTTTCCACATGACAAACTGCGCTTTTGCTTGACAAGCAAAAGGGTCTCTTCTTTGACACGCATCACAAATTCAAATTCTTCAGTCATGCCAACTAAGCATGACAAATCTCGCAATCTTCCAGACCCAGACATATTTGCAGTCCATAGTCCACCAGGTAGTGCAAGATGGCACGAAACGGTTTCTCCGGCTGGCGCGCCGGATGCACGTGCTGACAGGCGGGACCTGGATTTTATCCAGTTTTATAAGTAGATTTCTCGACGATGATGACCTTGCCAGGAGCAATAGCTTCATTTCATGCACAAAATTTGGTATTCACACCAAAACCTCCACGTAGTAGCGCAGAAAAGCACGCCACACACGACGACAACGACGCCCACCGCCCTAATAGCTATGATACAAGTGCTTATACCTCGATAGGGCGGGAAGCACTCGCAGAAGCCCTGCGTGGTGCAGCGGCCGCGCTTCTGGCGGTCCAGCAGGTACTTGAGTCCCCCGACCATGGGCCAATCGTTCACGGCCCACTTGCGCAGCATGGAGTCCGTCACGCCGGGGAGCGCGCTGTGGTCGATCTGGTGCGTCAAATCGCGGATGTGCTTCCCCGACCACCAGCCGGGCTCGTCCTTGATTTCGTCTGGGTCGTTGTTGATCCACACCCAGCACAGCGTGCTGCCGTAGTGCCCCACCGTGTCGAAGGTCCAGAACCGGCAGCCGGCGCTCATGCTGCAGTGGCGCTGGCAGGCCCCCGGGGTGGCGAACCACCGCTCCTGGCCGTCGCCGCCCCACCCGCGGGCGTTCGGGAGCATGTGCGTGCGCCAGCAGTCAAACTTTTTCCGGGCGATGTGGATGCGGTGGAAGTTCAGGTAGTCGCACACAATGTCCGTCCGCGTCTGCAGGTCCACCTCCGGGTCGGCCAGGCGCTGCACGTCCACCAGCGCCGTCATCTCCAGGCGGGCGTAGTAGCGCGCGTACGGATTGCAGTACCACCCGTCCAGCCACATGCGCCACATCACGTCGTCGCGGTTGTCGATCACCACGGTTTGGACCGCGAAGTCATCCACGTACTGCCGCAAATCCGCGCGGATGTAGGTCAGGTAGCCCCCGTCAATGCTGTGGAGAATGAATTTCCGCCGCCGTTCGTACAGCTTCGTCTCGAAGAACCGCTGCACGCCGGCCAGCGAGCACTGCGTCTTGAAAAACAGGGACGCGATGTAACTATCCAGGTCGTCGGGCGTGGCGTATGGATAGGAAAGCAAAGCGCGACAAAGATCATGTAAAGAAGTCAGTGCGTTTTTACTCATTCGACACAAAAGAAATTTCGACTGCACTGAAACCACTGACGTGCCGCGAGTGCACGCACGAAGCAAAGCTGCAAGCGTGACTGCAATCTCGAGAGCTGCATGACAGACATATCCAGGCTCTCGGCATGAGTGCGCATCATTTTCCATTTGAATAGCACGTAGTCCTTCGGCAGTGTGGTGTTGAACATGCGGGACTTGGGCAGTAAATCCTTGTTTTTCAGCCAGAACTCAGGCCAGAGCGGGATGACCTCGAACGGCGGGGGCAGCAGCGGGTTGAAGGGGATAATTACCACCTTCGGATTGATGGGCCCGGTCATGAACAGTTCCTGCAGGGCGCGGCAGTTCTCGCACCCCGGGTGAATAAAGAACAAATCCGGCGAAAACTCCACCATCTGTGTCCACACCAAATCAATGGACGGCAGCACGTTATACAAGTCCGGCTTCCCCAGCGGGTGGATCAGCGCCGAGGACCGCTGGCTCTTGGGCACTTTTATCACTTCCGCCTTCTCGGTGCGGATGGTCACCCGGAAGATGTACCCGCCCCAACCCTCCGCCTCCAGACAATTGATCGGGTCGTAGAAAATGCCGGACCTAATTATATTAGATAAGGCTCGTTTTCTCAAGAAGAAAAACTCATGGATTTCGCAACACAAAGAACGGAAGTATTGTCCCGATTTACGTTCTGCATCCAGCACCTATACGGCAAATAAATGTTTTCCGCTGCTAGAGCCGCTTCACTGATGCGAATAACATGCGCAATGGTCCAGAGGAGCGCTATTTGATGTTTGTTCGTAGTATATTCTAAAAATACCCTTTGCAATCCGTCAGATCGGCGTCCATGTCACCGAGCCGCCAGCCGACGAACGCGTGGCTGAGGGGCACGTGCGCGCCGATCTGCTTCAGGATCCGGATGATGTCCGGGTCCTGTTCCAGCGCGCCGGAGTGCAGCATGTCCCGCGTGCTCTCGCCGTTGCGCTCCGCCAGCTGACACACGTCCGACTTCAGCAGCAAGTTATCAAGTGTAAAAGTGTCTGGGTCTGGAAGGATGTAACTTGTGCTGCGCATTTCAGAACACAGAAAAATCTCTCATGCATAGGTAGCAAAAGGTGCCCGCTTTCTGTCACCAAAATGGGGGGTCTGTCATGCGGAATCGGCATTGCGGAAGCTTCTCGAAGCCTGTGATGCTAGAGCTTCCAAGCCAGACCTTCTGTGTCATGCAAAAACAGGATGACTCTTCCAGACCCAGACATTTTTACATTTGATACAAGTTCGGGGACAGCAACGCCTTCCGCGGCTGCTCCATCAAGGTAAACACGTTGTGGTGCGGCATGTCGCCCTATCAAATGCAAAAATGTCTGGGTCTGGAAGATTGCAACTTGTCATGCTGTTTTTGGATTCCAAAAAAATTTGTATCGCATGACCAGCAAGAGGGATACAATGTGTGCTACAAGAACAGGGCATTTCTCATGCGGAAGGTGCATCAGGAAGCCCTCTAAAAGACTGCGATGCTAGGTCATGCATTACAGGCATCATGGGTCATGAGAAATATGCATGACAAATCTTGCATTCTTCCAGACCCAGACACTTTTGCATTTGATACGCCCTGGAGCCAGCCGGTCGTGGTGCGCGCGTCTTTGCCGATGGTCAGGATGTGGCTCATATTGTGCGAGTTCTGCGTGACCAGAATGGAGAAAGCCGGGCGGATCATGCCCGTGTAGATCTCCCGCGCGCCGCCAACCACCTGCTCAAAGTCGTCCTCCTGGATGCGGCCCGTGGACACCACGCGCTCCAGCCACTCGCGGATGCCCGTCCAGGTCTCGAACATGAAGAGCTTCACCTGCTCCTTCCAGTGGTCTTTGTCACTGATCACCTCCACATTTCGGTGCAACTCCGTGATCCAGTGGTCAATCCAGTAGGTCGTGTATCGAATCGAAAAAGATCAGAAACTCTCGTCGTCGTGGCACTCTGTGAAACAACTGGGTGTGGTCGTTTTTGCACATTATCATCAACTTTATTGATTCACATGCTGCAGCTCATTTTGCAATTGCTTCAAGCTATGACGCAAGAGCAGTTTCCTCTCATGAAAAAGCTATCGCTCGTCCAGCAGCACCCACTGCATTATAACACTATCACGACGAGCAGAGATCCGACGCACCAAACCACCACGCCGTACCCCGTAGCCATCGGGCCCGCCGAAGTGGCAGCTCTCGGCACACAACGTGGTGCAGAGGATGAGGCGGTAGCTCTCGATGATTTTCAGAAAGGATTCGCTGATCGACGTGATCTGGTGCAGGACCACGGCGTCCATGACTTCCACAACGGGGTCCGCATAACTGTCGTACATCTTCAGGAAGTCCTTCAGCAAATCCTCAAATTCCGTGTGCACGTTGAACATCTCACTCTCGTACCGCTTGCACGGAAGCCGCGGGAAATACGCGTAGGCAGTGGCAAACACCAAAGACGGTCGTGTACTAGTGGTCTTCCTTTTTGATGAATGCTCGGCCCTGCTTTGCGGTGCGGCAGGTGTTGAGGATCTAGTTCCCGTGGGCCGACACGGGTCAGCGTCAGCGGTTACGAGTGCTGCACCCGACCTGTCTTCTCCGAGAGGAAACGCCGCTATGCTACTTCCTGGTGTGGCTATTGTTCTTTTCGTAGGAAATCGACATTGTGTGTGGGAAGAAGGAATGTTATTCCCTTGTGCAGCAGCAGCAGCAGTATTACACTCCTGTTCACCAGATGTTTCAGGAACATCCTTTGTGCAGTCATGGTGTGTATCCTCAGATTGCAAAAAATCGCCCTGAGGTGATTGCTCCCGGCTACCTAGCTTCGCTAGCAGTCCCGCAATCCTGTCCTGAATATGGCGTACCGTCGTAGAAATGTGATTCTCTGGAGTCGTCCCCGGCATACCACGAGGCGCCCCTGTGCAGCGGTCCTGCGATGCGTTCTGGCTCTCCCGTCCTATTCTTGTCTCGGCGAAATCTGCCACTTCCTTCTCATTCGTACATGTGACGTTCGCACTTTGCACTGAAGATGCTTGCCCGCGAAACAGTTCCCCTGACTCCTCAAACTTGCACTCGCCTCCCCGAGCCAGAGAAGTTCCTTTCCCGCTATCAACCTTAGCCGACACCCGTCCCTGCTGCTCCCTTACTGCAGCCAGCTCGGTCAGCAGCTCACGCGCACGTGACGACAGCCGCTCGAGATTTTCGCTGGCGTCTCTGGCGCTGAAAGTCCGACGCGAGTTGGAGTTGTTTTCATCATTTTGTTGTATGAAGGAGACAAACGGCGCAGCTCCTGTTCTTGAGAGGTGGAAACGGAAATCGTCTTCCACATCCGCATCGTCGAAGCTGCTGTCCCACGAAACCAACCAGTTAGTCACGAGACACGCGGAAAACAGTACGACGTTGTGCAGCGCACTCCTGGAGGACCAGAGGCGCTGCCGCCACGACGACCCCATAGCTGCTGGTCCTCGTACGCGCGATAATATTCTTCGCTGGCAACTCCGCTAGCACGAGGGGCTCTTTTCGGAAATTTCCCTCATCGGGTGTGAAGCAGGACCTGAGAAATTATTTCTCCAAATGTTTGTGTGATGAAAATGGAGATGTGAAGTTAGTCTCGCCTATACTGTTGTCTATCAACTAACACTACAACTAAACGTTTGCTTCAAAGCAGCAAAAAAATCTGACACCACGACGCGTTCGTTGGTAGCCATGTAGTAGTTCACCGATTCCACAAGACCATTCCGAAACCCTCCTATGAAATCGACACGGAACAAGGAAGATCCAAACGAACTTGCACAAAAACACAGAAGGTGGAACCAAAAGCAAGCGAAAAAGAGAAAGTCCAAGATCGACCACACGATCAACAAAAACAAAGTGCTCGTATGGCACGCTCAACGTGAGCTGCAAGATATGGGATCAGAGATCAGAGGAGAACCAGCCTTGACGTCTGCCCTGCCTGAAAAATGATCCGGGCTCATCGACTCCTTTTAGCAGAAAAAACAAGATCAGAGAAGTAGATGACCAACATGAAGGGAGATCGGGAAATTCGTGGTACCGAAGCAACAACGAACAGTGAGTGCATAAGACGATCTGCTAGAAAATCTTCTGAACACGCTCGTGCTACTTTTCCGATGTGAGCGAAACCTTTGATCCGCATCGTTTCCCTGCCGTGTGGTTCTGGAATCTGGACACGAAACATCTCCGCAAAGAAAATTTTTCAACGACAGTGCCATCCGCTCGTTCTGAACGCTATTCTGAAACTGCTACAGCCGGACCCACTGGAAGTGCAGGGCTTTCCTTCACCAAACCGCGGTATTGCTGCATGAAACGCTTTTCATGGACATTTTCCGACCAGCATCAGATCGAAATGCGCTGGATGAGCGTAAGAATTCCAGCGAGGGTGGTACGAGCAATGGCTAGCGTGTAGTTGGATTCTGATTCCTTATTCTAGTGGTCAAAGTAGCTACAACAACTTCACCACTTTCGTCCACTGGTATCAAGAACAACTCTAGCGGTATCACCGCGCCGTCTGTACTTTTCTTATCCTTCAAAAAGTCGTGTAAATTCTATCCATGCGCTTGTTCCGCGTCATCCTGTGCCATGCCTGTTCGTTGTTCCATCACAGCAGTTGTACTAGCAGCCCCAGCACAACCGCAAAAAGAAAAATAGGCCCTGCGCATTCTTGCCCGTGCTGGTGGTAGCATTGCCACGTGACAGAGTTGGTTCTTAAACTGGTAGTTTATCTCGAAATTAACTGAAACACTTTCGGCCACAACTCCCGCGGAAGAACTGCGCCCTCAACATATTCGCTTTGTGAAAAAATCTCGCAAAAAGCCGAGTAGACCCTTCGACGCGCCACTCTTGGAGCCTGTATCGTCCGGAAAAGGCCGACGTGCTGGGGCGGAATAAAGGCATGAAGTTTATCATGCGATAAAACTAAAAGGAAGATGCAAAATGAGATTCCAATGCCCGACTCATGCATGCGTTCTAACGAATCAGAGACACTTGCTGTAACTGTCTCTCCTTGAGCGAAAGAACCTCATCAACCTTTCACCGCATGACAAACCTTGCCCTTCTTCCCTCCAAGTCCAACCGTCCTCTGTACCGTGGATATTAGATCAGCGTGTCGGGTGGTTGCTCCAGCAATTCGACGACCTGTGAATCCCGCGGGACCACGGCGAACGCATTCAGGTGCGGGTGCGAGGTGAAATAGTGGATTTTGCAGTCCCGGACAAAGGTGCACGCCTGGACCTCGGGCATCTGGTAGATCCGCGCGGTGTACCGCAAGAGGAGTGGGAAATTTCGCAGACTCGCGGCGTAGCACTTGAAATAGATCACGTAGCACTCGTCCATGCGAACCAAGTATTACAATGAAAAGCGCCCCCACCCCATAATTTGCAAAAGTTTCTGATGCAAAGTTTCCAAATGAAAACTCTTTGTCTTGCATGAAAGGACTACGAGTGGTTCTGATGCAGAATCTTCTAGGTGCGCAAGGTATCTTCTGCATAACAGATTCGGCGGGTGCTGGGCTCTTTGCAATACAGATTTTGGGCTAGTCAGCATGGAAAATTTGCGATGCTGGTATATGCAGGAAAGGGAGTGTTTCTAGTATTGGAAAGGTTTGCAATACAAATGCTGCCAAGTTCTGGGGTGGAGGGGGCATTTTTCATTTTAATACTAAAGTTTGGAACAGCCGGACGTCGGCGATCGTGAGCTGGTCGCCGACCAGAAACGCGCGGCTTGGTTCCTCCGCAAACCGGTCCTCGAGCTTCTGCATGCTGGTCGCAAGTTTATCCACCGCCCGGTCGTACGCGACCTGGGTGCGCGCAAAGCAGTATGCTGGGTAAAAACGTCCCCGTCATGCAGAAAGTGCATGCGGAAAACCTTTCGCATGCGCAGCCCGATGAGATGCATTTTCTAGTGCGGTTTCGGACGAATTTGTCATGCTCTAATCAGCATCAGACGGTCAACGTGTGATGCGTATTGTTGTACTTAATATAGCCAAACACTGCTGCACTAGGTGTCTATAAAAATTTGTCATGCGAACCGCACAAAGTTCCTTGATTTGTGTAGCAGATCTACCATCTTGAGTATGGGGTGGAGACGTTTTCACACAGGATAACCCGCACTGGTACACGCCGTCGTTGATGCGGTCGTAGGTGAACTCGTTCCACTCGTCGATATCCTTCTTCAAATGAAGAGGGTCGTGTATGGATCGGGAAAATAAAGGATTGCTTCTCAACTTTCTATGTGCGATAGTGCAGATTTTTGCTACGGTAATCTTGATCCTCTACTCCGACCGGAAATTCGGACTGTGTTGAAAGTGAATCGGTATATTGCGCATAAAAAAATTCTCGTCCTCAGCAACGAAACCAGGAGCTGCTTTACCTCCAGTCTACAAAAATGCAAAGCGACGCCTTCTCTATTTCCGATCATACACAAGTCCACACTTCCGGTGGTCGCACCGTTGCTCGCGTCGGCCGGCCAGTTGTTCAGCTGCAGAATTTATCAAAAGGAAAAATCTCCCCACCCCATATCGAAAGCGAAACTTGTGATGCTGTATTTGAGTACACAAATCGACTTGTAATGCTAGAAGGCCAAGGGCCGCAGTTGTGGCCTCGTTTGCAGGCAATTTGTCATGCTGCTTCCCACTTCCAGCTGCGTCCTGTCATGCTGAAGATGCAATGCTTTCCTACGCCATCCAGCACTACAGTCCACATCTTTTCCCTTCTAGCATGAATGAGCTGATTTGTGGCCACAAATCTGCATCACAGATTTCCGATTTGATATGGGGAGGGGGGATGTTTCTTCTTGATAGAATGATTTCCGAGGACTCGTTATTCACGATTTTGCGCTGTCTATCCCCTGCAAATACGTCTGGGTCTGGATGGATTCGAATTTGTGATGCAAATTCTACATCATGACAAAATCTGCCATGCATAGTCAGCAAAAGGCCCCATTCCCTGTTACAGAAAGGGGGCATTTGTCATGCGGTTTAGGCATCGGGATACCTACTCGGAATCTGTGATGCTAGGGCTTGCATGCCAGACGATCTGGGCTGCGGAAAAACTGCATCACAGATGTCTGCACTCTTCCAGACCCAGACATATTTGTAATTCATACTGTTTCCGGTCGAACAACAGCGGCGTGGTGAATTTTCCCCCGGTCTCGAGCGAATCCCCGCACTTCTCGTAGAGTTCGCGCAGCGTGCGGCAGTTCCAGCCCGAATAGCTGTCCACCCCGCAGTTCGCCGTGCGGATTTCGGTCTGCTTGCCCACCTCGCCCGCCGCACTGACCTCGTTCAGTGCGGAACCCTTAGCCACCTTGCCCTCCTGTGCGGTGACGTTGTCGAGGAGAGCGAGGGGGACCACCCCTTCCCCCGGCGCGCGGAACACCCAGCCGCAGTGCGAGTCCACGCCCGGCTTCGTACGCTGCCACGTGGGGTATGCATTGCAAGTATGTGCGGGTGCTCTGGTAATATGTCAACTTGTCATGCAGGTTTTACGTGACCCATGAGGACTGGAATCCCCAGGACCTAGCATGACAGATCCGGTGGGATCTTTGTGATGCATTTCCTGCATGAGAAATCACATCTCAAGTCGGTAAAAAAGGCACAGCTTTTGGTAATCATGCAACACAGATTTTTGCATGATTCAGATTTGGCATGACAAGTTGGCCTGTTCCATCAGAGGATCCAAATACATGTGCAATGCGTATCGGGTGCACGGACACGACTGGAAGAACTTTCTCGTCCAAACCTTTCAGTTTCGCCACCAGCGCGGCCCGATTCGCCCACGGGCAGGCGTAGGAGACGTAGAGCACATACCGCCCGGCCTCGTAGGGGAACTCGGCGTCTCCTAAACTCGCCCGGTGCCGCGACGCGCGACGGACGAACGCCATGGTGCCTATGCTGGAAGATGTTGATGCAACATAATGCGTATCAAATAAATTAAGTAATTACCGAAAAGGTCGTACACAAAAGAACTATTGCGCAGACGTGTTTTCTGCCACGAGAGAAAATCGAAAAGGAAAACGTAAGGGGAGACCTGAGAAAGCACAGGTGTGTTGTTCATCGATTACGCCCAGTGGTGCCATACAGAAAACATACGTTCGCATGATCAAGATCCTTTACAAAGGTCTCTGCCTGTTCGCACGAATGACTCCCTCGTTTTATTGTTCACTCAGGTGCTAGGCAAAAGTACCAAAAATGGTGTTAGCGAAGTCCCCGACTGGCATGTGCACGAACTCCTCCGGTGCAAAAGCGGAAACACAAACACTCAGACTAAAACAGCGCAGAGGTACCCGTAGAGGAGACTAGGACAGCAAGCATGCTCTTGTTTCGATTATGGTTTTTTCCTCGATGTATACAGGGGCATTTTCGCATGTTATATGATGTGCAATTCATTGGCGGAAACATTCCTCTAGCAGTGAGAGGACGCCTGGTCCTGATTGTAAGTACTTACTACAACGAGTTCTTGGAACTCTCTGCCAGGCATGTCATGACGAACTGTCGATGGGCGTTTGAACTTGTTCTTTAAGAAACCAATTGATACGATTTGCAAACAAACTGATGAAAAAAATCTATTATAGGAGACAGTATTCTTAGTAAACGCTTCTTAACAATCTAGGTTTAATGGGTCATCGTAAAAGGATTTCAATTCGAATTGAAATTCAACTTGTCTGAATCTGATGTAGCGATCATCAAAATAATAATTCCGTCGAAACTGCTGACCTCTCGGTGAGCTGAACCAGAGAAGGCACAGGCAGTGCTTCTCTCAACTAGACCTTCGCTCCGCCCGTGGTGCAGTTCGCGTCCGCGTTCTCGATGGTTCCGTAACCACTCCACGCCTGCCCTTCTTCGCCAGAGCAGCGCAACTTGGTCCGCTGCCCGCGCTCGATGTCATTTCCGGCAACAGCATCGTCGTCCCCACCGGCTGCAGCTGACCGCCGATCCTTCTTCCCGCCACACGTGATCTTCTCGCCCTTGGTCGTTTTGCGGCCGCAGCAACGACACCACCAAAACGAGAACCAGCTCGCCGACTCGAAAATGCCGGTACGCGCTGCGGACGTGGAGAAAGGCGCCTCAGCACCAGCAGCCAGGCCTTGCACGCGGTTGCAGCAAATCCACTGAACGAGAAAGAGCATCGATCCACAGAACACGCCGAGTATCAAAACGGAAACGAATGGGTAGGTGTCAACCAACGAAGACGTCACGGAAGTGACATGTGCGAAAACGTGTGTCGTCATAGTCGGCCACGGACCGCTGCCTGTGTTGGCAATGTCATTCACGGGCATGTGTTTCTCCTGACGCAGCATTTTCTTCCTGGGGAGCATGAACTGGTTGCCCGTTGCTCGTTTCTTGCGCTCGCTGCACCTGCAGCTGAGCCACATCAGCAGTCCCTTGTTCAGTCGGCACCGCAGCTTTCTCCCCTGAGGCTGCATGCAAGGTCGTGGCCGATATTGACGGTTGGCCGTGTTCTGCAGATGAGAGCACGCTGGACTCCCCGGTCGACTTTGCCGGCACAGTACCGGATCTCACTTTCGCTGGTTGATCACCTTTCCCGGAACTCACTTCGACTTCCCAGAGAGTCGCCGAAACATCGGCAGTTTGCGCCGATACGGTGCCCCTGCCATCCCCTTGCAGTCCACGAGAATTTTCGCTCAACGTCGATGTCGCATGCGGCGTAGTCAAAGGAGTCGCGGCTGTGGTATCGTCGTGTGAAGCTTGATCACGGGAAGAGGTGGGTGGCTGTGCGAATATTGAGTCGGCAGCTCGGCCGGGCAGCTGCAACGTGCTTGACCCCTCGTCGATTGCGACTTGGAGAGCAGAAGAATCAGAATCAGAATCAGAATCAGAATCAGGATCAGAGGCACGGAGGGACGGCCTAGGTTGTCAAGGTAAAGTCTCAACGTTTCAAAGCCAACGTTTGGACCTCAACGATTTCCAACATTCAATGTTCGGGATCATCTTTGCGATCCCGGATGACAAAATCCGTGCGATTTTTGATGGCATGAAAGCCGGGGATGTGGATGCGCTGTCTGCACTGCAAGAATGCTGCGACCGAAGCACATGCAAGCAGCGACCTGGCGTTGATACTTGCTTCCAGATTCCTCTAGAAACCCACTGAATGAATTTCACTAGTAGATGGAAGTAGTTTTTATTTTCATTTTCAATAGTTGATATAATTATTTTTCTAAGCGTTGAACTTTTTTTGAATAGTTGAGATTTCACCTTGTCAACCAACTTCCTTGCATCAGCGAGCTCGTCGTTTATCGACGAGCCATATCCGAGCGCCCATGTTTGAGTCACCATGTTGCCGAAGTTGTACCGTGTCTCACCCGTACGGAACACTGTTTTTGCCTCTCCTGCTATTTTCTCCGCATTTTCCTTGAGAATCTCCCTATCCACGCCGAATTCCGTAGCCTCCGTAGCCTTCACCTCGTCGAACACCCAATCGACGAAGCAGATCAGCGCATCGCGGCCGGGATTTCCCTTGCTGTCGGGCACGTCCCACTTGTCGGAGCCCCCTTGACGTTCCTCCGGCCCCTTTGCCTTGAGCAGTGCATGCAGTATCCTGCGCAAATATACCTATGGCGTTAGGACCTCAAACAAATCTCAGATACATACTCGCCAACAGCTTCCACGCCAGCTTCTTCGCCAGGTTCTACGCCAGCTTCTTTGCGGCAGTCATATTGATCAGCCCTAAGTAAGACTGTGCCTGCGAGTGCGAGTTTGCATGAAGAACGCAATGCGTCGCAACTTTATTTTCATGAAAAATTGCAACATGCTGGGTCACGCAAGCTCTTACTTTTGCATCAGTTGGCAGCCAGATATTGCTCCAGCCGCGGCACTTTGCCCTAGCCCCTAGGCATAATTGCGCTGGATATTCAGTCTCGCCAATGGTAAGTCGGTTTCTTCTTCCGCTTCCGTCG
The DNA here is from genome assembly GCA_905178155.1 of Amoebophrya sp. A120. NCBI lineage: Eukaryota > Dinophyceae > Syndiniales > Amoebophryaceae > Amoebophrya > Amoebophrya sp. A120. The sequence continues at coordinate 1,187,953 of CAJINV010000001.1, read as the reverse complement.
CAGCCAACAAGTACGCGTGCATGTATTTCGTCGCCGCCGCAATGTCTTCTGGTTTTACTGGCCCATTTACCAGTAGCCCCGCCACCGCCTTCACATTGTCCTCGACCAACTATTGATGTGGGATTAAATTTGGGCAATAATGCTGATCTGTGTCTGTTCTCATCATGAGATCTTGCCACCGCGACAAAAACGAGAGCAGGAATCCGCGCGAACAACCAAACAAGTACTAGCGCGCAGGCTGTCTTGCGGGTCCTTTCGTTTCTCGTTCGCAATCGATTCGCACGAGACTACTTTCATCACTGGCGAGGCGCCCAGTAGGGCTACGCTCACATGCAGGAAAAGACAAACTTTGCCGCGCTGCCGCCCGCCTGCTACGGTCCGGCCTCGCCGAAAACCCCAAAAGCGCGCGCGCTCCCCACATTTGTCCTGATCGACGTGTGTGTGGGGTCCAGTGCCACGTCCTCCGGCAGCAGCGTAGTGAGCAGCTGCCGCTTGACAAATTTGTGGACCGAGGGGCCCGCGTGGTGCTCCTGGTGCTATGCTGGGCGCCAGGACTGTAGGAGACGGGGAAGGAGGTTCTTTCGCGGAATATCATCCGCCGGGCAGGCGGGCGTACCGCAGTATCTATACGTACCAAAAGCACGCCTCCAATTCCTTGGACCGCTGCGCCGCCCGGCAGGCGGCGTTGCAGGTGGCCCCCTGCCAGGGGGTCATTTCGATTACTTAGCGCGAGCAGCTCCGCGGTGCTTTCGCAGCCCTGTCTATGTCGCGCACGATAATCTACTGCCGGCCTGGTTTTGCTGGTTCCCTATTTCGGGGAAGACGGGCTGGATTGCGGGACCAAGTTCCTGCGCCCCACTGTCTTGTAGGGCCATTTGGTGCTCATGAATGTCACCCATACAACCGAGCGACCCTCACAAAAGCTTCGGGCCCCGCCCGGTCGGCTCCGCGCGCTCGGTGACGTCAGCCGCGTCTGCAGAGGTCCTGAACTCCCTGGCAACCTATTTCGGCCATCACCGGATTCACTTGCCACACCCATTCGCGGCCGAGATTCCCAGCTGCCTTCATGCCACGCAGGAAATGCTCAGCCAGGTGCCTGTCGGGGTGGTCGCAGACCTTGGCCGCCTCCCGCATCGCGGCGACGCTAATTCATTGGGTTGCTTCCCGCGCCCGAGAGGCTCCTTGGCGTGGCGAGGCCCCGGGAGCCGTAGTTTGCGGCGGGGCTCGCGAGTCCGCCCCCACATGGCGCGGTAGTACTTCGCGCTTCGCCTGCCGCGTTCTTTCCAAGCATCGGAGCCCGCTTCCACTTCATCTCCTTGGTGTTGCGGATTTTGCCCTGCGCGGGCGAGAGGATTTTCGCCTCCGGAGCCGCGCGGGTATAGTCGCGGACGATGAGCAACATCTTCGCCGCCTGGTACTGCAGCCCGTCTCCTCGGGTCTGCTCGTCTGCTCCCATGGCGCTGGGTGACCCGCAGGGATCTGGAAACCGGGCGCGGACCTGCGGGACCGTCTTCAACAGACGTTTTTTCTGACCGCGCAGACGTGACCAAACACAGCAACGCCACCGCTTGCCCGCTCCTCCTGCGTCCCCACCACCCGTAGCGCCGCCTGCGCGCCACAGTCAGTCTCAGCTTCGGCGCGTTCGCTCCGCCACCGTGCCCGGTGCTATCCGTCTCCTGCCGCGTTTCCCCGAGCCGGTGTACAGCGCCAATCCGCTCAGAAGCACAGTCAACCCGCCAGCGTCTTCTTCGCTGCATTTTGCTCCACTGGTATGCACTACGCTTAGCTTCACTGGACTGGGACAAAAAACTAAACTATGCAAAATTTATAACTACCTCCCCTTCCGCCTCCTTCTTCTTGATGTCGTACTGTATGAGAAAATTCTTTTCCATGTTCGACTGATAGTCGATACCTGTGCTTTGTTTAATTTTCGTGAACATTTGTTCCATCGCGGAACTAGCCGACGGCTCTGCAGTTGCGCTGTCCGCTGCGCGTGCCACGCCGCCAAAGACGAGGACGCCGAAAAGAAAAACACAACGCCGGGAATGTGCCATCCAACGCGGCATCTTGTAATGCAGTATGTAGGGTATACTCGCCTCCTGCCGGCGAAACTATTTCGATTTCCTTCTGAATTTTATTTGACACATGAGCATTTCACATGACGCGACACGCAAGAGAAGCTTGGCTTGGTTTCTTTGTGCACTCCCTCGTCAAAAGCAAACTGAACGAGACTCGGCGTCCTGAGAATGCCGGAAAGTTTTTCGATCCTCGACTACTATAAAACACGAGCACAACTGCTCACTCAGGGCGGTAATGAAATGCGCCGTACTATTTGCGGCACTGTCTATGACGGACCGATTTACATATCTGAACACCCCAATCCGCAGCTGATGGCTTCAATTATCTCAACACGAAAAATAAGCCTGCGCGGACATCTTTCCCGACTGCAAAGCCAAAAGCGCAGGGGAACTGGCGGCCAAGCCTACACTCAATCATGTTTCTTGCTGTCCCTTTCTGCGAGAGCCGAATACGTAGATACTCGTGCTCGACTATCACTCAATCACCCAAGAACGCTTTAGTCTACTGCCGCTAAAGGCCTTCTGCATCCGTCACCGTCACGCTCACGACAATGCGGCAGCTTCATCCGTTACCTTGATTCCGCGCTGTTCTAACAGGCTCCGCGCTTGCTCGGCAACCTGCCGGATCAACTGCAGTGCCCGCTTTGCCACCTCCGGATCTTCCTCCGTCTCTTTCACCGCAACCACTTCCAGTAGGTTCTCCTCCACCGGCCCGCGACAAGTCGGACAGGTCTTGCCGTTCCGCTGCATGTGCTCCCTCAGGCACTCGGTGTGGAACGCGTGCTGACAGTGGAAAATCAAGGAAAACGGCTTACGGTCCCCGCCCTCCAAGCAAATCGCGCAGTGGCTCAGGTCAACTGAAAGTCAAGTTTTTGTTTTGTGTAAAAATGAGTTCCGAATCGTCCGATCGTCATCGTTTCGTCATGCTTTAGCAGAGACGACCCTGCTGAAGCGTACAAGAAAATAAACCTGACGCAAAACACAAAACGCGGCACGCGCGGAAGCACGCACCTGCAGCGACGATCTAAAATGCATAAATAGAAATCACCGCAAATATTAACCCTACTTAAAAAAGTACCTCCCCACGATCCCCGACTGAGGTATTTTTTCGCCTGCGCCCACAACACGTCCGTGACCTGTGGTGACAGCCGCGCGCAGTCGTCCTGCGCCTTGCCCGCGCTCCGCAGCAGGTCCCGAATGTTTTCCTCCATTTGACAGCCGTTGTTAAGGAGCGTCCCCACCCGATTTTTCCGCCGGGCGTGGCTGCCGGTGCCGGACTCGCCGTGTCCGATCGTGCTGTACTCGCTGGAATAACGGTCCTTCAGGTTCTCCTTCGGCCCGTCTAGCTCGTCCTGCACGGCCTCGATCTTCCGCCGCAGCGGATCCAGCATCGGCGTCAGCACCGTGCGCACATCCACGGCCCGCCCCCGCTTCCCGATCTCCGCGGCAATGCTGGTCCGCTGCTCCTCTGTAGTTAGCGAGGAAACCGGGCTCTCCTCAGCCCGCACGTGCTTGATGATCTCTTCCGTTATCACGTCCCAAATCTCCTTGCAGATCTGGTCAAACTTCTGCAGCTGCGTATGAGAGTGCACAACTCCCCCTCCCCCTCATTTGGAGTGCATTTCTAGCAACAGAAACCTCCTCAACAAAAATGCAGTCTCTGCATCACAAATCCACGCACGGAGTACAGTGCAGTTTGCGCTACTTCCAGAACTTGTCATGCAAGTACAGCCAAAAGGCTCAGGCAGGTTATTTTGGCATTTTTGCATTACAAATGAGGGGAACCACGAGGGGGAGTTGTGCACTCTCATACTGTGCCTGCCACTTCCCGAAGAACTCCGACCACCCTTCGTCTTGCAGCGTGTCCCGGAACTGGCGAAACAAGTCCGAGTGGAAGTCGCACGTGGTCTTGCCGCTGTGTTCCCCGCCCTTCCGCAGGGTGGCGGCGTAGGTGCCCCAGTGCAGCCGCCCCCACTCCGCGACGCACCCCGGCGCCGCGCGGTCCGCCGCGGCGGCGGCTTTCTTCATCCACTCCTGCAGCCCGAGGATTTCCCTTTCCAGATCCTTCAGCACGTCCATCAGCCGCAGGTCGTTCTTCCGGATCTTCGCCGCTACGTCCTCGTACACCTGCCGCACGGCATCCGCCAAGTCGCTCGCATCCGACACCGCGTCGCCGTCGCTGCTCGGCCCCCCCTTCTCCAGTGCGACAATCCGCTCCTGGCAGTAGAGGAAGAGCTCGCGCAGCCGCTGGTGCGTCGGCGTGTTGACGTCCTGCCAGAGCTCGTTGAACACCGAGGTCGACAACGTCGGGACCCCCGTGTCGGCGAAGGTGAAGCCCTCCTTGCTGTTGGTGGACAGGTCCGCCAAAGCGGCGTACTTTTCGGAACTTATCACGTGGACGGGGATGTCTATGGATTGTAAAAATGTCTGGGTCTGGAAGAGTCATGCTGTTTTTGCATGACACAGAAGGTCTGGCATGGAAGCTCTAGCATCACAGGTTTCGAGAACCTTCCGCAATGCCGAATCCGCATGACAAGTCCCCTATTTCGCTGACAAAAAGTGGGAGCTTTTGCTACGTATGCATGAGAGACTTTTCTGTGTTCTGAAATACGCATTACAAGTTGCATTCTTCCAGACCCAGACATTTTTACATTTGATAATGTCCGTTCCGTATTTGAAGTCCGTCAGCATGCGGTATCGAAAGGAAAAATCCCCCCTCCCCATATCGAAAACGAAATTTGTGATGCTGTATTTGAGGTCACAAATCGACTTGTCATGCTAGAAGGCCAAGAGCCGCAGCCGTGGCCTCGTTTACAGGCAATTTATCATGCTGTTTCCCACTCTCAGATGCCTCCTATCATGCTGAAGATGCAAGGCTTCCCCACGCCACCCAGCACTACAGTCCGCATCTTTTCCCGTGTAGCATGACAAAGCTGATTTGTGACAACAAATCTGCATCACAGATTTCCGTTTTGATATGGGGAGGGGGGATTTTTCCTTTTGATATGCGGCGCACGTTCTTCGCAACGCTGTCGCGGTAAAGGCCCCGCAGGAGGCTCACGTCGTCCTCAAGGTCGTCCAACTCCTGAAGCTCGTTCTCGGGAACCTGGTCGCTCTTGGTGGCCACGAAAATCGTCGTGCTGCGCCCCACGTTCTTCATCTGCAGGTGCTGCACGGCGTCCTGGTGGTTGTTTTAATGGTAAGTGGATTTGGACTTGGAGCAAAACATAAATCGACGCTGCGAAAATGGCGCAAATCATCATCGAATCCTTCTGTGCCAATGTCTTGCACATGCACAGTGAAACTTTGATCACAGAATCATGAAAAACGTATAAACAAATGACCCGATCGGCTTCGAGCGCCAGCGCAAACACGACACCTAGCCCCTCATCTATAGAGCACTGGCAGGCTATCTTCGCCGTTCACAAGGAAGAAAACGGCCTCTCAGAATACAGCTTTGCCTTTACAAAAGTACCTTCTGGAGATATTCCTTCGTTTGCCTGTCGCTCCCCGCGCGCGCCGACCCGGCGCAGATGATGATCTTGTCCGCTTTGTGAAGGTATTTCTCCGCAATCCGCTCGCGTAGCCCGTTCTCGTCTCCGAACCCTGGGACGTCCACAAGCCGGAGCTTGCAGCCCGGCAGGTCCAGCAGCGGAAACTCCCCCCCGATGGCAACATTCTCCAAAATGCGCCAGTACTTGTCCTGCAGACGCCGCAGCGTGTCGAGGCAGTAGACACTGCTGGTGAGCACCGTGCCGATGAGGGATGCTGCAGCTGGTGGCGGGCTCTTGGCAAGTTGCAGTACTGTAGCAAGAGGTCCAAAATTGGATGGTGGGGGTGGGAGGACGCCGCTGCGTCCCTGCAACTGCATCCGCTGCTGCTCCTCACGCCGCTGTTGAGCGCGTGTTTCCGCTACGCACCTCATCAATTCCTGTTTCGCCAAGTCTTGCAGAGCCCGTCGTCGCCGTTCTACGGCATCGTCTCTGCTGCTTTCGTCGACGTTCCGTGCCCACTCGCACTGGTCCTTAAATCTCGGCCCAAAAAGCAGACGCATCACCGGCATGTGTTCGCGGTCTTTCTCCGTTTTGGTCACGTTCCACTCAAAAAGCTCGTCGATCGCGTTCTCCACGAGTGCCGCAGTCTGCCGGAAATCTAAGAACTTCAGGCTCACCTCGAAGCAAGGTGCCGGGCGCTCGTCTACCGGCAGGGCGCCCCGCTCGTAAATTAGTGCGCCGAGCACGTCACGCCCGCCGTTGAACTCCCGCTGGTTGAGTGCCTTGTTCGCGTTGCGTGCCTTGTAGAAAAACTCGGTAGGCACGGATGTCACGGCCGCGCCTGTGCCGGCGCTCACTGCTAGCTGCTCGCACAGGAGTGCGTTGACTAAACTCGACTTGCCTGTTCCCGTCGCTCCGATGACGCAAATCCGTCGCTCTGCCTCTACGGCTTGTTCGGGTAGAAGTGGAGTTGCAGGTGGGGCGACACAACTGCTGCTCTTGGGCTGTGCCGCTCGAAGTACTCCTCCTGCGGCGTGGTTTGCGCTGTTACTAGACGAACTCGATGAAGACGAGGAGCTGCTGCTGCTGTTCGTGGTCGGCACAGCCCCTGCTTGCGCCGGGAATGTGGCTGTATGCGGGACCATCCCCGAAGCCGAGCTCTCCCTCGGTAAGATCGTGCGCACCTGATTCGCGACGTTCAGCAAGGCGCGCGCCGCTTTCCCGGTCGCCGCGCTCCTGTCGCCAGCCGTCAATATTTCCTTGCTCACGAACGCCCGCAACCGCTCGCCCCGCGCGGCGTACTCACGGCGGGCACTCGCATTTGGATCGTGCTTCGTCGTCTTCAACCGGGCCTGCAGCCGAAACTGCACGTCCCCGAGCGGCGCCGGCAGCGTACCCTTGCCATTTATCTGCAGGCCGTGTTTCTCGACGATCTTGAAACGGCGCGGTTCTGCACCGGCTCTCTGTTCGAAAAAGCTCGTGAGATCGCCCATGTCTTCGACCTTGTACTCATTCACACAAGCCGGGTCCTTCCTCGCATGCACCGCGAACCGTTTTTCCGGCAGCCCCTGTTCGTTTCCAAACCACCCCGTTAGCACGAGCCGGTCGCCCTGCAGCAACGCGGCGATCTGCCCCTCGGTCTTGACCAGGTTCTGCTTCCCCGTTTTTTCGTCCGTTACCTTCGCCTGCCGGCTCCCCTTTCCGTGGTAGAATCGCGGGGGCTCGGGAACAAGGCCTGGAGACGCGGCCGCGCTCAGCCGCCGCTTCTTCGCATCCGCGGCCGCCGCGCTGCCCGACGCTTCTGTGGTCACGTTGTCCGCCGCGGCGGCGGACCGCTTCAGCCCGCTGAAGTCGTTCTGCTCGGGCATGTTGGTAAGGCACTAGCAACTGTCTCGTATCGTGTCGGAAAAAGTGGATTCTTGCTCGCGGGTCGATGTTGCGAACTCACACGCCAGCTCGTCGCTCAACGCGCGGCTTTCAAATTACAACTGTCTTGCCGCGGGGAAGGATGAAGCCGCACAGGTCAAGGAATTCAATCATCATGATGTATTGAGGGCGTGAGGACAAACACGGAGTCGCCGTTACCGTTTTCAAAAACACCTGAACGGCAACCACGACGTAGGTCGCACTTTATTGTTTGAAATACAGAAGAAGATGGCACGATGAAAACAAAGAATAAGAAAGCAGTAGGCACCAGTCTGATAATTTATCTCTTTGATATGTTATCTCTTATGACTTAATCTCATTGGCTAAATAAAGAACCCCATTACCTTTACCGTGGTGGCGGTACAACTTAACTCTCAGTTATTAATTTTGCTTTTTACCCTGCTGCTATTCTAATATATTTTCATCCCCCCCAATGTGCAACGCAGCCAAAATGAGCCGAAAAATCTTGGCAGCAGTGGTGCCCCATGTCTCTTCAATACTTCAGCACGCATTTCTTCGAGATCACGACTGAAGCACTGACACGATCTGAAAAAAGTAGCTCTTTTCTACGCTTCAGTCTTCTTTTCGTATAGAAAAATTTCGGATCAAAAAACGATCCGATTCCAAAGAACTTAGAATTCAAAAGTTTCAGATTCAGAAAACGGCCGACAATTTCAAAAACGTCAAACGCTTTGTTTTTCGAGCAAAAAATCAAAAGGATTTGATGTATGTGGAGAGTATTCGCTAAGTGTAAGTATATTATCATGTTTGATCACTCGCTTGCATTCTACGAACCGGGATTACTCAGAACACGCATGAAAACCGCATTTCATGGTCGTTCAACCACAGTTGTTGCGCACTTGCGCACGCAAGCTGCTACGACTCAGCCTATGTATAAAACTTTGCTTTCACTGGCCTGGGAAAAGAAGAAAAGACGAAACTTCGGTCAAGACGGAAAACAACAAATATCTTCTCGCGCTCCTGTTTTCACTACAGCACAAGCACTTTAAATTTACTGCCCCTTTTTGCTCCGCTTTGTGCGCTGCAGCGAGACAGAGATCAAGCTCGAGGCGCCCGCGGACTTCCTCTTCAGCAGATTTTCCTCCTGCAACAACACTTCCACCTCCCCGCGGGGCGCTACGATTCTTTCCGCTCCACTTGGCCCCGCGCACCCGCGCACCCGGCCCATCAGATCGGCCCCGTCCGCGTAGCTTTCGCCTTCCTGCCGCGCCACGGCGAAGCCGACGCGCGGCCCGTCCTTGTCGTAGACGGTGAGAAACCGGCGCAAAAAGGGGTCGCCGAACACAAAAATCGGTCCCTTCGGCGGGGGGACGTCGAGCTCCATCAGGGAAAGCTCGCAGCTCGCGTCACCCTGGTCGATGTAGTATGAAGCCAAAAAGTGCTAACGTTAACGGTTTTCATATATTGAAAATATACATGACAAATTTTGCCTAGCGTCCATGCTATGCATGACAAATCTGGGCACGTTTTGTGATGCGTTATTGCGTCACAAATTCCGTCAACGTTAACACTTTGTCGTGTGATATGTAGTCTTCGGGCTTGAGGTTGAGCACGCGGTCCCCGATCTGGAAGCCCAGCAGGGGCATGTCACTCAGGTTGCTGTATTGAGAGGAAAAATCCCCCCTCCCCATATCGAAAACGAAATATGTGTTGCTAAAACAACCGCGCCGACATTGCCATTGTCCGGCGTCGCTGTATTTAAGCACGAAAACGAAATATGTGTTGCTGTATTTAAGTACACAAATCACATTTGTCTTGCAGTAAAGCACTGCGCGCAGATCGTAAGCCTAAGGGGGGGCCTTTTGGTGTAGGGGCCCAGCATGACAGACGTCAGCCCTCTAGGCATTGCAGCATGACAAATCGCCTGCATATCGTGCCGGGGTCTCTATGAGTTTGCCCTCTTGCAAGAGAGACAGGATTTGTGGCCACAAATCAGCATCACAAATTTTTAGAAACATACCTTTTCAGTATGGGGAGCGGGGATTTTTCCTTGCAATATGCTGCAGTCCGACTTCAGGCCAAGCTTCTCCGTCAAGCTCGCAATCACGTCGCTCGGCCCCGCCAGCATGCTAGTCCCCGTGTCCACCGCCACTTTGCAATTTTCGCACAGGTTCTTCGGCTCATTGTTGAAGGCGATGTCGTCAACAAGTGTGGAGGAGGAAAAACAAAAACTTGCAGCCGCTCGGGTACAAGATTCTATATAGAGGCCTGGACCACATGCATTTTCTGTATCTGCTCCAGCAGTTTTGATATAGAAGTACCCACTGATCGATTCTTGTCACTTGCAAGTACAGATTTTCGTCGTCCTTCGTCAGCATCATATGAAGTAGCCCCTTAGAAGTATACAAACTCCTTCCGAACAACAGCAGTCGGCTTTATTTCCGTACTGGCAACTTCCCAGTAGCTCTGGTGCGTGACGGGCACCCAGAACATTTCGCTGCCCAGCATCTGCTCCGGCTTGTAGCCACCGAAGGAGATTTCCGACCTCCCGCTGGTGTCGGACAAATAGACGGAGAACTGGTTGCGCGGCAGCGTCCGGGAGTGCACAAAATCATCCATCATGTTGAAACTGTCACCCATGCTGAGGTCCGCGAACCCCAGCCCCATAATGCCGTCGAAGCTGCACTGGGTGAAGGGTTCGTCCGTTTCGCTGGTCGTTGAAATGAAGCTTGAAGTCGTGCAAACGTTGGAGGACGAACCTGAAAAAAGTATGGTTCGATATCTACTTTTCCTTTCGCACCACAACCTGCATACTAAATTAGACTCGCGCGACGTGATCAAGTACTTCGTGCGTGATATCTTATCTGTTGAAAATGAAATATGAAATCGACGTCTATATGTACCCAAACAGATCTGGTCCTTGACGAAAGACCCATGAATTTCCCCAGTTCCAAACCGAATCGTGGACTCCGCAGTTGCAATATGCAGAGGAGAAATCATAGAGAAGTTCCGAGATTCGGTCATCAATAAACGAGGCTTGTGATTGATAGATACGATCGTCTCAACAGAGAGTGCGTTCTTTGGCCACTGCTCGCACTACTTTTCTAAATATCTACATCGCTACGTGGCTCCACCCTTGCTGCGTAAGTACTTCCACCCGAGCAGGAGCAAGTACACGGCGCGGTCCACTGCATCTTTTTCATAAAAGAACGATGTCTCGACAGTGTGCTGACAGTTGTAGCTCTAAGTAGTAAATCTCGTGTGTAAACCTAAATTTTTCCTCCTTTCGATACTGCGACGGGTCGGTGGCGAGCGACACACCGTCCTTGCCGACGGCGACGCCCGAGCTGGACTGGCTGGGTTCGTAGCGCTTGTGCTGGACGCAGGGGGCGGAGTCGCACTTGGAGCCCGGCAGGATCAGGTTCCCGCTGCCCGTGTCGAAAATGACCTGAAACTCCTGGGGGGGCGTGCCCACGTTGATCGTGCCCCAGTACTCGGTTTTGTGAATCACCCCGAGGGTGGACCAGGACTGCACCTTGGCATTGGTGGACGCCTCGAAGAAAAGCCGGTGTTGCGAACCGGCTTTTATTGTCCCCGCACCCACTTTCGCCGCATCGACGACGCCAGTAGAGCTCGTCTGGTGGTTCACCGAAGCAGTCCAAGCCGCAGAGAGCCAAACGAGAGCTCCCTTCTTGCGCGTCCTGTGGGAGCGGCGGGGAACGGGCGGCGCCATCGCGTTTGCGGGTCGTGTAGCCGGTTGCCTGTGACTCGAGACTGCAACGTTGGAAAAGTGATGCAAAAAGTATCAAAATTATGAAGCGGAATTGCGCATTCATGTCGTCGCCCAAAAGAAGAAGCGAAAGGACCAAACCAGACCACAGAACCGACGGCACGTTGAACGAAAGAGAAATAGAGGTGAACGAGAGCCAGGTCAAAAGTCTTCCTCGAACAGCGGTGGCACAAAAAAATTATGCCCTGCTTTGTGTAAGTAGCTCAGTGCGGCCCGAGACGCAAAACGCCTAAACACGGGCAGATGGCTCAACTGCAGCAAACTGCAGTGGCTAGTGAGTCATGAGTTGATTTGTGGTCTATCTTTTTTTTTTCATTCGCGATACGTGCGTGTTCTGGTCAACTTCCATTCTTCGAATAGCAACGCTGCGCTTGACTGCGGTCTGTTGTTCCAGCGCCACAGTCAGTACCACAACAACAGCACAGCTTCATCATCTTCACAATTCAAACGGATCGTCCGTGGTGCTTAGGTCACCGAATATGTCCTTTGTGTTTATGTTCTCGTCGAACACTGGGTGCTGTGCGAGGAATGGGTCCACGTTCGGTGGCGGCGCCGCTGGCCCGGGAGCGAGAAAGTCGGTATTCAGCACCTGTGCCGTCGTGCTGTCGCTCTCGAGAAAGTCCGCGCTCGCGAAGCCCCCGGGCGGCGGCGGGAGCGGCGCGGCGACTGGCGCCTGCTGCCGCGGGTCTACTGCGTAAAGCGCAGCAGTAGAACTGGTAGCTGCAATACCGGAAGATGAGGCGGCTCCTATTTGCTGGGGATAAAGCATGCTGCCGCCAACTGCGTCTGGTCTTGCTCCCGCTACTAGAGCAGGACCTCCTCCGGCCGTAGAAGCAACTACGCCGCTCGCGCTTTTCCCAGGTGAGGACAGCGTGGCTGGGTTCCCGAAAAGATGACCCCCGGTGCTAGAGCTACTACTGCTGCTGCTCCCCGCCCCCGCAAGCACGTTACTCACGTCGAAACCCGCGCCGGCTTCCAAATCCAGTTCGCCGCTGCCGGCAAAGTCAAACTCGTTGGCCTGGGTGGCGGGATATGCATTGCAAATATGTCTGGGTCTGGAAGATTTCCAGGTTTATCATGCATATTTCGCACGAGCCATGATGCCTGTAATGCATGACCTAGCATGACAGCCTTTTAGACGGCTTCCTGTTGCCTATTCCGCATCAGAAATGCCCTCTGCGCGTAGCACAAACTGCGCACCTCTTGCTGGTCATGCAGTACAGATTTTTTTAGAATCCAAACACAGCATCACAAGTTGCATCAACCTTCTAGACCACCCAGACATATTTGCACTGGATACGGGGGCGCCGCTGGTGCCGAGCGCCTTGAAGCCCGCGTTGCGGGTGCAAAACCCCTCCATACCCTTCAGGTACTGCACCGCGCGGACACTTTCGTGGCGCTCCAGAACCGCTTCAATGGCATCGTGCGCGGCGTCCGACAGCTGCAGTTCGAACGGAAGCGCCAGCGCCACCAACATGGCCACGATGGAATCCAGGTGGGCGTCGAAGTGCACCAGCCACGCACCAAACAACGCCAGTAGCGGCACTGTGCGCGTGTACACCGTGAGAGGGAGCGGCCAGAGCAGGACCTGAGGTATGAAGCGTTGTCGTTTCGATCGCTGGCACTGGCATTTCTTGTTGCCGAGATGAATAAGTTCCTGCACAGATGATAGTACTACACAGCATCGACATATCTCCCTACCTCCCAGCTGGCGCAGTCGTTGCACTGTGCGGCCCGCCTTTGCTTCATCAGAGCAAAGAAGTTCTTGAAGAAATATGCTACACGTGGTGCAACTTTTGAAGATGTAGCTGCCTGGTGCGCAAAAATTTCATACATGATACCTCGCCGAACGGGTCAAGCTTCGCATCGTAGGTGAAGAGCAGACACACGAGCGGCCACAACCCGTGCACGTATGCATTGCAAAACAAGTATCGTATTCCTACTCGCACTAGTTGCAATCTGCGCGACAAATCTTCTTTTTTTGCTGAAGCAGCATTACAAATTGCACTTGTAATTTTCCTCCTGGTCTCATCAAATTGTATTGCGACAAAAATTTCTGCCAGTACTACGATAACGATACTTTTGCAATACATAGCACGGGTTCCCCGGCAAGTCGTGGGTCGAAATACTCGAACACCAAGTGGCAGGCAATCACGTACACGACGTGGATTACGGCGGAGACGAAGAGGAGCCAGAGCAGAAACCCGACAGTCCCATGCTCGTTTTCCGCGCGCACAAACCGCCGCCAGCCAAGCAGCAAGCCCCCCGCCAGCGAAAACAACTCCTGTGGGGGGATTGGATTTTCAAAAATCAAACTAGATAAAGTAACGCATGTGCAAGACGATTGGTGTAACTCTGTTTATGGATTGAGCATGATCACTATCAATGCCCATTCCCCAACAAACCATGTTCACACAAGGTGAGATGGCTCGTTTCTGTCTAGCTCTACAATAACCTCCTCCAGACAAAAAAACACTATCGTACGTGGTGCACGTAGGTGGTGGTGCAAAGGGTCCAGAGCCACCACCGGTCGAAAACATTTGCGGGTGAGCAGGCCAGGATTTCTCCAGTGGGCAGGATAAAAAACGCCACGCACAACGCCAGCACCACGCGACAGCCCGGCGGTGGAGTTAAGCGGCCGTAATCAAGGGCGCCCGCAAGGGCAGCAGCCATCTTCTTGGAATTACCTCAGGGCAGAACAAATCGGGCGGTTGTACTGGTGCTTTCTATTTATTTCTGTACATTGCATAATCACCGACTTCTAGTGATACAGATACTTTTTCAAATAGAAATAAGACGTTTACTTCCGGTGTCCAATAAAACACGATGAAGCTGCAACGGAATCCATGGCTGGAAGAGAAGCATCTTGATGCTGACAGCACTAGCCACACGCTCGAAAGCATTCGTCGTAGTGCGAATCCATAAGCAAGCGCACAGATAATTTTTCAACACATAGCAACGGCGTAAAAACACCATGGAAGAACACCTAATTGAACTAAAAGCGAGCAGCTCTTCAGCCGAAAATATGCCCGGCCGAGGGGTAAGAGAAGACGAGTCCAATGGTTGTACATTATTTCACACCTCGGTAATGTATGTTTGATCATGCACATCTTATAAATTTTGCAAGAAATGATACTAGCCGCATACGCGGCGTGCTCGTTTCGTTTTCTTTTTCCGGCGATGATCCAAACCCTAGATGACCATGACCCTCCCTCACGGCAGACACGTGATGTGCAGTGTATGAATAGCTTAAGGTGGGTCATGAAACAAAGGTGGATGCTTGTTTTCAAAAGTTTGTTGCAGAAAAACTCGCTGAGACAGGTGCGAAGGCCTCTTACATACTTGGAGCCCAAACGGGGCAACGAACTAAATTTGCCAGCACGAGGCTCCTGCAAGTGCAAGGAGCCTTCAAGCAAATAGATTGGCTTCATTAGATAGTTTGTGCAAGCATCGGAATTTTTTTTACATGAAAGGATACTGTGAGTCTGATTCTTTAGGTTTTATTTGCGTAGACATGGCTCATCGGTCATCAAATGTCCATTTGATTTTTGCCTAAGGGAGGTTCTGTTTCATCTCTGGAAATGCACGGAAGTCGTGTTGAAGTGATTGAAATGCACAAGATGGTGCTGAACCGATGCAAGGAAGAACGCACCAAAAAAACGTCGCCGAACAAACATTGTGCGCCAAAAAAACGTCGTGCGCCTCGTAGCTGCGAGTCGCGGACCCTGTAGCGAACTGTCAGCAGCCGGCGCATTTGAGAAAGTTATCTTCAGCGAAAAAGCGAAAGCTCACTAAAACTTGCACCACCCGCTCGAACAAGCCCGCTAATATGTTTTTAAGTTTACGACTTGAAGTTTGTTTCTAGAGCACATCTACTAACGGCCAGCGTTCCTCCTGCAGGAAGCGCGCGCACTCGGGCATCTCTTTCTGGCACACGTAACAGAAATCGATTGTGGCATCCAGCAGCTCGGCGTCCGCGGGCTGCTCACTCACAAGCACGCGAAACTTGTGTTCTGTCTGCGAGAACAGGTGGAGGGACTGGTCCGCGAACTCGAGCGTGCACTGAAACGTCTCCCCCTCGTGCACCAGCAAGCGCACCACCTCCACGTTGCCGGCCTCTCCCGCAACCTCCAGTGCGCTCTGGAGCTCGTGGTTCGGGTGGTCCGGGTCCGCACCGGCGGCTATCAGCAGTCGCACCAGCTCCGCGGAATTCTGTTCCGCGGCACGGTACAGCGCAGTGCGCCCGAATGAATCAGTAACCTCCAGAAAGCTCTCCTCCTCCCAGTCGTCTTGATTTTCCAACATGATCATATCTCCAGTGTCTTCTTGCCTCTCTGCTTGTTCGTTCTTATGTTTTACATGCGCGTCAAGGAGCACTTTTACGACCTCCAAGTGGCCGCCCTCGACCGCCACATAGAGCGGCGTGACGCGCGGAACAGGGCACAAGGTCTGGCGTCGAAACCACCGGTTAGGCACGTGGTTGTCGCACCCGACATGATCCGCGGTTGTTATAGACTGCGTGTAGTTCTTTGCGGATTTGAGATTTGCTGTCGACTGTGCAGGTCTTGGGCCTGGCGGAGGAGTAAAAACCTCCACCATGTCCTCAATGCAGCCGCCCACCTCCAGCACCGACTCGTTTCTTTTCTCATCCACAACGACCACATTCCGCCACGGGCCGCAGTAGTACTCCGCCTCGCTTACCCAATCCACGTGCACCTCACAGCCTTCTTGAGAGCAGGAGTCCTCGCTCAGACGCAGGGACATCAATCCCGCAGGAAGATCATGATCCCCGCCGCTAGGAGTTTGTTGTTGTGGTTCCTGATGGGTCTTACAAGTTGTACTACCCCGATCCTCGTCGGATTTCTTTTGCACGGAGGTCGCGAGGCCGCTGGCACTGGTGACTACGTCGCGGCATGGAGGCTGCGCACATGATGTAGTCGGCAAGACGTCGGGGAGGACTGCTGCGGCTGCACTGGTGCTTATTCTACAGCTTCCAGAAGCCCCACTGTCGGCCGAATCGTAGGAGGTCCCTGCACAAGACTCAAACACACTCTGCGCCGTCGCGGCCCGTGCTGGTGCTGGGTTCTTCCCCTCGTGCCTCGTCGCCGCGGCCAGAGCGGCCGCTCGCTCCTGGGCGGCGCGCCGGTGGTGCGAGGGGAGAAACACGTGCGGTGGCTCCGAAGACAGGCGCAACCCGAAGGTGACGTCGGTATTATTTGACGGATCATCTTCGATATTACCCTCGCCTTGGGAGAACGAGAACGGAGCGTCGTCGGAAAAGTCGTTTGCGGCCGCCGGCAGGTGCAACGCGTCCAGGCCTTCGTGAAGATCTACTGCTGCTGCACCGGGTGTTCCGCGCGCAACCGTTGAGGGGGAGCAACAGGGCGAAGGCAACGCGGTAGACGGACTAGTTGCCGGCGACCCGCCGATATCCTGTGCAAAAGTATCGCACTCGTAGTGATTGCAGTCATGCATTACAAAAAAAAAAAAATTTTCGTAAGGTAAAGCCGCATGACAAATTTTATTTCTCATGCTGAGGAAATTTGCAATGCGTTTATACGAGTACGATACTTTTGCAATGCATAGCCGATGGGCGAGGGGAAGCACGTCGAGGCCGTGGTTGCGGGCGACCCCACCTGGTGCTCCGGAGTTGTCCCTCCAACCGGTGCGGATATTGATACACCAGCAGTTTTGAAGAGTGGCTTAGCACCGTCGTCTGGTTCGGCGCCAGGAACGGCTTTTGCATGGATTTCCTTTCCATCTCCACTGATCTTTAGTTGTGCGGAAGACGAATTTTGTGGCACCATCCTGGAGGGAGTTCTTGTGGCCTGCTGCTTCCCTCTACTTCTTCTAGCACTCGTCTTGTAAAGCGGCCGAAGATGATGACTTCTAGTCGGAGGTCCTGCGGCAGGACCTGCGCTACAAAAGTCTGGCTTCGCGAAAGTAGGCCCGGTGTAGTAGTCCCTTGAAGCGGCAGCCTGCCCTCCCCCAGCCGCCCCGTCGGTCGCGCTGAAGGTGCGACTTGAAGAGATAACGCATGACGGCTGTGTCCTTCTCACGTCCTCCTCTGCAAACGAGGCCCGCCCAGGAGCTTCCTTTTCCGCCCCGCTCCCCCGCCAGGTTGCGTGCAGGTTTCGCAGAAGCGAATATGCGGAAGATTTATTGTCCGATTCGCGCGCCCGCTCCACCGCGGCCCACACGGTGAGTCCGGGGTCGGCGCCGGCCGCGAGGAGAAGCCGCACCACCGCGGCGTGTCCCTGCTCCGCCGCGAGCACAAGCGGCGTCGGACGGCCCCCAAACCGCGTGGGCGCGTTGACGGCGTCGACTAGGCGCTGCGGCAGGTTTACGTCAATTTTCGCCGTTTCTGCTTTTCTACGCGAGGACCAAAATGATGTTCTTGCCTCGTCGTGGTCACCAGCAGGAAGGGTCGCTTTTATGTGGAGGTGGTCTCGTAGTTCCTCATCGGCCGATAACCAGTCGCGCGAAAATCCAAGCTGCTCCAACAGGACCAGCAGCACCTGTGTACTGCCCAAGGCAGCGTACACGTGGATGGGCGACCATTCCTCGTTCTCTGCCTGCAAAAACCATTGCCGCTCGCAGACACGCTCGCGCGGCACCTGTGTGTTTTTCTTTGCTCCGACACCGTTCAATATTATGTTGCGCGAGGACGGCGTCCCCTGGAGGTGTCCTCCACCTCCAGGTGGTCCACTAGGTTTGGCGAGCCCGCCGGCGTCAGTCGGCCATGCGGCCGTGTGCTGCACTTCTGCAGGAGGCATCGGAGGAGGGATGTGATCTTCTTTGTGTTGATACGCGACAGTGTCAGCGTCCTCTTCGTTCTGGAATCTTCCCTCGTGCGCAAAATTTCGGAAGCTCTCCGCAGCGGAAGTAGAGCCGCGCGCTGCTCCGGTGCTTCCTCTTTCCAAACCAGATGCGACCGACACGTTGCCGGCCGGTCGTGAAGAAGGTTCTGCTGCTCTACTTCGCGCTCTAGTACTTTTGGGAAATGCCCCGAAAAACCTTGCGGAGCTCACGGTTCGTAACAATCCCTGGGTAGCGGTCGGCGCGAGCCCCGCCGGCTGCCACACGCTACTGGCACGACATGCCGCAATGCCAAAGCATAATGTAGTTACGACCTTTTTCACCGGGAAACGAGAAAGGACCGCATTGCGCTTCGTCACGTGTGGGAGCCTTACGTGCTCTACTTCGCCGGTCGTCGCGTTGCCCGCCCCGATTCCTCGCTGGCGCATCATCCTTCGTCCGCTGGTGACGTTGTAGGGGTACGGAGCTGCCGACAGGCAATAAAACCTTCTGGTGCACACGCACGAAAAAAGCACCTAATTTTCAAAAAATGTCCCGTGGTCCCGGTGGGTGTCTTTGTGTGGACCGTGTTCCAAGAGATGCACTCTGAAAGGCGGAGGTCTGATTTGCGCGAGTGAATCAACGCCGGAGTGTCGTCAAAAAATCACCTTATGCTCAGTTGTAGCCCCCTCAGCAGAATACTTATTCATTTTTATGTTGCAATGGTATAGACGAGCGTAATAGAGATCAGTAAGATGCATAAGGCGCAAAAGCTGCACGGCACGTACTTAGTCGATGCGCTCGTTTCGTTAGGTATGTTGACATTCCGAAGAGTTGTAGCCGATGAAGAAATATGGCATCAAACAAGAAGTTAAGAACATGCAGGAAAGACAAACCTTGCAATCGTCTATTGCGGTTCAAAAAAATGATAATTAAAACAAAAGAGATCGGAAAGAATTTCCTCAAAATCATCCCTGTGTGAAAGCAAATCCGAAAAGCAAAAGATAAGGATCGGTAAAATGGAGCCAATCATCCACGAAAGAAAAGTCAAAGAGGTGGCTGATCATCTCAAGACCAATGAATCTATCGAGCTGTTTGATCCTTGCTTATGCTTTCGCCCTGCAATTAGAATCTAGATCTCTTGGACGTCATACACAAGAATCACACTGTAAGTCGTGTACAGCACACACAAGAATTACACTGTAAGTGTGCGGTTGCAAGATCGATGCTGCGGCGCGCGCCGCTGTCAAGAAACTATCAATCTTCCAGAACCATCGGTCAAGAATGCACATCCGTAGATTGTAATTTCGTCCAAGTCTTGTTGTGAACAGCAGATTCACAACTTCTATCCGACGTCGTGGGTAGATTCCTCCCGATAAAGGACATCGTCGTCCGCTTTTGTGATTATTGTACTCACTTTTACTAGTCGCTTTACCTTATTGTCGTCGTCGTTACTTTGTTGATTCACAAGTGTGACTTTTGTCGCTGGGATCTTCTTGTTACTCCTGTTCCACTCAACACAAGTGCGGCCGGCCTGACATTTCTGGGAAGTAAAGTGGAGCAGAAATTGCTGACACTTTGGTCTGCTGCTCCCTCTTTCCCCCCATGTCCTCGCATCCGGCCTTCGCCCGTCATCACATCTGAATGGAATCCGGCAGGCACCCTTTGTGGTAAATCAGCGCGTTCTCGTGAAGCCGGCGGCCACTGGAGGAGGTATCGTACCGAAGGGGGGCCATGTTTATCACGTCCATTACTGTTACCCCGGTTACCCACCAGTCACCGTTGAAGAACACCTGGTAGTTGAAAAGTTTGTTCCATTGTGATAGTGATAGACAAATGGTCGCAAGAACTACAACTATCCAAATGAAAATAAACTTGTCCCCCCCCGTACAAACAGACACACGTAATAAAAAGTCCATTTCTCGCATAAAAACAAGCAGTATCTGTGTATAATGCAAAAAAATCGTCTACAAGCGTCGAACCTTGCTGAAGAGCTCGCCGCAGACCGGGCAACAGGGTTGGCCTTCCGAGTAGGGCGCAATATTTTCCATAGCGGTGTCGTCCGCGTTGCTTTGCTCTTCCTCGGCCTCCTGCTCTTCCCGGTGCTCCTCTACCTTTTTGTCCTGCTGCCACAGCGAGCCTAGTTTCAGGTCTCGCACACCCATAATGTCCTGCACTGTATTCTCCCAGCCTGCGGAGTTGTATTAAAGTCATTTAGTACATCTACATCGCATTCAGTTCTTGCGCTTGCCTCCGAATTTCGCCAACATGAAAAGGACTGTACATGTAGCGTAACCAGGTGCAGGTCGACGTTTTTTTACATTTACAACATTTGATGCATCTACATATCAGACACTTCTTCTCACGTCGAGAAATCTTAATCAAAACCGCTTCATCCCCTATACCTCGGTAGGTCTTTTCCTCGGTGATCTTTGTCGGATCTCGCTGCATCATTTTCCGTCGTTTCAGATTGTTCTTGTAGTGCTGGTCCAGAAAAAGCGCCAGCGTCGCCCGGGTCTGGAACCGGCGACCGGACGTCATGCACTGAAACGGGAAATCCTCGTAGTACTTTTCCAGCAACCGCTCCGCCTTCACGTGCCGCACCGTGTTGAAGTGGAGCGGGATGGCGGAGCTCTCCAAGGCCGCTTCCTCGCTTGCACGGATGTGTTCCTCCACCTGTTCAATAAGGTTCGTGAAGATTTTCAGGTTGCATTCTCAGGAGTCCGCACGGACCTCCACGTATTCCTGGCAGGTAAACGCTGACTTGCTTCTGTTGCCGTGACTTTGGAGTAGTGGGACGAGAAGAAGTGTTGGCTACTAGTAGCTAGAAGTTGTCCTCTGAAATAGTATCAGCATGAAAAATAAACATCACAACACTAGATGAAGCAGACGCACTCCTCGCAGTCGCAACGGGGTGCTACTACTACTTTATAGTACTCTTTATACCTGAAAGATAAACTGGAGAATTAATTGCACTTCGTTGGGGTGGAGTTCATCCACTCCAAGATACTGGTCCTGCGTGGAGCCCAGGATCTGCCGCCCCACCCCCTGTGCGTGCCAGGTTTTCTTGTGGCCCGGCAGCTTCTCGAGAAACCGTGCGCACCAGTCCATGTTGAAGACGCGGTTGTCCAGCTTCGCCCGCTTCGCCGCATTCGCGGCTGTGTCCTGTTGCGGACCAGCGGGCCGCTTCGCGCCAAACGCGTCTGCTGCCTTGCCGCCGGGCTGCTGCGCCGCGCCCTAGAATTTCAGTTCTTTCGTGCGTTGTGTGAGGATTCATCTCGAACTCGATGCAGGACGAAGATGTATAACTGCAACGTTATTTACGCGACTGTTCTACTTTTTTATGCCATTTGCACGACAATCAAGTTGAAACGCGCAAAGTAAAGGACACAGGGTACTAAATATCATACGGCGACCACCACACAGTTCTGATATTAAAGATCCTTCCTTACCCTGACTCCCGGCTGTTGCGGGGGCGCAACGACGCCGAACCCGGCGCTGTCATCCCCGTCCGGCTCTAGAACTTGCTTGAACCGCGCCAGCTGCTTCTGCGCCTCGAACTTCTTTCCCTCCTTCTGCAGGCGGATGGCCTCGCAAATCTCGGGGATGGTGATGATCTCCTCCCGGTCGCCCGGCGCGATCTGCCCCGTCACCAGGTTGTGCATAATCTGGATGATCCGCTTGCGCTTGGCCTCGTCGTACTGGCCCCCCGCGGCCACGGTGGTCCGCCCCGCCTGCACCGCGGGCACCGTGGCGCCGGCGCGGCTGGAGGCCGGGGGCGCGGGCTGCAGTGGCACAACCCCGTTCTTGATCTCCTCCACCCGCTTCTCGATGTCGCTCAAAATGTCCGCCGCCAGCAGCGAATGCTTGATCCAGCTCACGGTCAGCATCTTGTGGAAAAACTCCAGGTTCTTCTCGTCCTTCTCGAGCTTCAGCTTGCGCACGCACTCCGGATACCTGTAGATAGAAAGATTGATCAACAATCGATCATACGCTGGATCCGTGCTGCACACAAGGTGGCTGAAATGGATTGTAAATCTAGAACAACATCTCTTCAGCAACTAACACGGCAGCCATGCAAAAAATTTTGTTGGAGACAAAAAATTCGTCGGTGCAAGAATCAAGGCTGCGAGATGAACCGCAAGCATTTCTAGTGCAAGAGTGGTGTCGAAATAATCCGAAGGACCACATCTTCCGACTCGCAAAGTGGTACCTTTCGAGCAAGATTTGCCCGAGGGGCGCCTTGTAGGCGGCGGAGGCTTTCTTCAAGATACTATCCACCAGCGAAAACAAGGGTTGGTAGCGCACAATGCCCGCGGCCTTGACCTCTGCGTCCCACTGCAGAGACATGTCCAGCGCCTCATTCTGGTACCGGATTGCAACATCAGTGAGCTCCCGGATTTTCGAGGACGACTTCGTATTCAGCTCCCCGAGCTTCTTCCGGAACTCTGCCAAACGCGAGTTCATTTTCCGACGACTCCTGGACTTCCACTTCTCGTCGATACAGTTATATTTACTGTCTGGGAGTCTAATACTCCGAGGAACACCCTGGAGGTAGAGGCGGCTGTTTCGTAGTTCTGCGCGATTTGATATTTCTCGTTTGGACTCAACGGCGAACCGGTGGCAGTGCTACATGAGTATTACTGATGTCCTCCGCCATCTACTGATATTCATCGGAGGTCCACCGCCTCTTTCTCCCTTTGCCCCGGCGGTGATATCGCAGGACGCTCGTAGATGGCAGTTTTTTACCCTACGAAAAGGGGTAATCCGTGTGGTGGAGG
Source organism: Amoebophrya sp. A120 (assembly GCA_905178155.1). Taxonomy (NCBI): domain Eukaryota; class Dinophyceae; order Syndiniales; family Amoebophryaceae; genus Amoebophrya; species Amoebophrya sp. A120. The sequence continues at coordinate 1,165,125 of CAJINV010000001.1, read as the reverse complement.
CCGCTTGCGTGACATGTTTTCATGCGAGAAGCTAGAAGTATTTATTTCGCGAGCGGATTTTGCGGTACGACGAGCTAGTGACTACTTGGTTTAAAGTAAAGGACAAAATGAATGTAAACTTCTACAGCGATATGGAGTTGCTTGGAACAATAAAAAATGACGATTTTATTCCGGAAGACGTCGCTGCAAAAAACTAAAGGACGTCGCGTAAGTGTGAACCAGGCTAAGGCTAAAAGTAAGGCGCAAAAAAAAATGTCAACGTAGTAGTTCGTGTCCAGATCTGGTTGATCTTTCTTCAATCTTCTTTCTTAAATTACACGAGATCGTCTTGCTCAAGTGCACTTTTGCTTTTCTTCCGACGCGGCCACGAGGCGGACCGAGAATATGCACCAAAGTGCGATGATATCATGATGCGCAGCTATCGGAGATCACGCCTGCCTGCAAAGAAGATTCAGCTTCATCTCCTCGGTCTCTTTCGTTTCAAAACGCTACATCTGTTGCACCAGGAAGAACCCAGATTGTCCCATTCTTGCAGAACGAAACCCATTACGGCTCTAGTAGCCATCGAGCTGCTACTCTTGTCGCCGTTGCCTTTTTTGATCCTGTTTCTCATCTTCACTAGAACAAAAAAAAGCACACCGCCGCTGTCGTTCAACTTCAAGCCGAAGCTGCGCCGAATTCACAGTTTAAAAACATTTTTCGCGTTATTGCAACCATAGTGCAACACACTATGCCCGCCCGCGCAGCTTTATCGCGAACTGGGAGACTCATCCATGTCCGAAAAGTCTTCCATGTTTTTGGAACTTTCCGAGTCAAGCGACAGCAACTCATCGTCTTGGAGACAACTGCCCTGGCCAACGTCGGCATTGATGGCCATATCTTGTTCCATAGCGATGGCAACAGCATGATCTACTTGCTGCAGAGAATTGTAACTACTACTGCTCGCGGCATAATTTGAATTTTCTTCAACCGCTGCCAAAATGGCATGGTCTTCTTGTGAAAGCAATCCACCGAAACTGATGCCGAAACCTGTTCCCTCTTGATTATAATTTTCGCCCTCCCCGAGCCAAAAGAGCAGCTTTTGTGGCACCAGCTGCTCCCGCCGCTCCGCTAGTCGGGCCTTGGTCGCACGGTGGGTTTCCAGGAAGGCCTGCGTAAAGGGCTCGGTAAACTCTCTCCCCGCACTTACCCACACCTGGTCGGGACCCAGCGAAAAGGTGCACAGACTATCGGACTGCGCGCGCACCGTGGTGTCGCCGCAACACCACGTAGAGGCGGAACTTGCGGTCGTGGGTGCTGGCGCGTGAATAGGAGAAGCTGCAGAGGAAGCGGCGGCCGCTCCGGCCGGCGGTTCGTTTCCTCTTCCCCTTGATGTTCCGCGTTCACCAGAAGACCTCGCTGTGGTACTAGTAGAGCTGCTTGAAGCACCACCTCCACCGACCATCGGCACTACTGGGCTCGCCGCGGCCTGCTGCTGTGCGGCGACACCTTCTCCAAAGCCGATGTGGTATTGCGAGGAAAAACGTGGTCCCCGCCCCAGAGGGGTTCGTGCATACTGAAGACTTGATGCATGCCCAGAACATGATACTTACATCTCTCACTCGACGCCTCATGGGAGGATGCGTTTTGTTTCCCCTTGTGCTTGGAAATGATCTGTCGTGCGCTAATCAGGATAAGAGAGCAAATCTGTGATGCGTCTGGACTAGCTCGGCACGCCTGCACTGCAAAAGCCAAGAGCTTGTCATGCGTGAGTCCTCCCAGAAGTTGGTTCTGGATTTGTCTTGGAGAAAAATTCCGATCTTGCCTCTGGTGTGGGGACGTCTTTACACAGGATATGTGGACGGTCGCCGTTAGTGGCGTGCTCACAAGCCCGGAAGAAGGCTCTCCTGCTGGTGCGGTGGTGCTGCCTGCCACTGGTGTGGCGCCGTTCCTGTCTGCTGTGGTCGTGCAGCCTGGAGGTAGTACAACAGAGGTGCTAATACCCGTGTTTCTAGTACTAGTCGAAAGTTGGTATTCGCACACCAACTCGTGTATCCGCCCGTCCCGCAGCCAGTTGAGGTAGCAGCTTTTGAACGAGAAGAAGTCTACCGAACAAGCGTCTTCTTGGTCACCGTGCTGCAACGAACATGCTGTTCTGCCTTCTAGTATTGTGCCTGTGGTTGTTTGCACACCTAGTATCCCCGCAGCTGCTTGCGTACCAGGTGGATTTTTCCAATGTCGCACTCCAACGGGAATTTCCAACAGCACCAGCGTGGCGAGGTAGTCGCGCGCGGTGGATCGGAATGCCGGGGCGGCCGGGTCGGCGGAATTATGGGTAGTACTACTAAAATCCGGTCGTCGGCTGCTGCCCCTGGGAACATTTGGAGCTGCGGCCGAAAAATTTTTCCGCGCCACCTTGCGGACCAGCCCCGGAAACCGGCGCGCGTCCTCCACGAGTGTCGGGGCCGTGTCCGCGAGCAGCCGCTGCAGCCGCTCCACCAACTCATCCAAAGAGCTCGGCCCTGCTGCGCGCTGGAGCACCGCCCAGCGTACGCTGGGAAGCAGCCGGAACTCGGCAGCGTCCCCGTCCAACAGCTTCTCCGGGGGCGGGAAAACTCCGTACAAACTGCGCAAAAAGCAACCAGTGAAACAAGGACTACTGGTGCTCTGGTTTGGTGGAATTTCAGTTGCTACGCCAGTAGAGATCGACCTTCCTGAGGGGGCGAAAGTGCTGGTTGTTTTGCTGCACGATGAAGTGGAACTACTGCTCGCTGGCTTGATTGTAGAAGTTCCGCCGCAACTAGAACTTCTCGGCGCAAAGTCGGGAAGAACCGTGGATAAGCAGGGGGCGCAGAGCCGCTCCACGTCCTCCACTGTGTAGCGCGGAGACACGTATTCCGCCTTCCCGGCACGAAACACCTTTTGCCGCTGCTTTTTCTTCTGTCCCTTGGTCAACCGCTCGCCCGAGGCACCTACTGGAGGAGGCTCTTCGTTTATCTCCATTGTGACACATAGACGAGAGGTACTTACTTACGGACGTCCAAGGAATCAAGTTGATCAAATTGTTGGAATCAAGTTGGTAACTGGAATCAAGTTAAATGGAATCAAGTTGGACGCTGGAATCAAGTTGACTGGAATCAGGTTTGGTCCTAGAATCAAGTTGCGTGTCCCGTTTCCCGTTTCCGCGAGAAGCACTGCGCGGGCCCCGTTATCTCCTCCACCGCCAAACGTTATTCACCATGCACGCGCCAGCCTGTGCTTCGGGCCCCCCGCCTCCCTACCTTTACCGAAGGCTGGCCTGCCTTCCGACGGGCCATGCATGTTCCAGGGCCCCGGGGCGTAGATGTGACGAGGCCCCGGGACACAAAAGAAAAAACCCGGGGCCCCCGGCGCAAAAGCTGTAAGCACACGCGCACAGCCCCGGACAGCCGCAAACCTGCGCGCTCCGAAGCCGAATCCAAAACGCCTCGGCGAGCCCGGGCACAGAAAAACCCCGAACCACCCACGTCGCGCAGGAGGTGTCAATAAGCTCGGGCCATTCATCAATCTGGAGTCGATGGCGAAAGCTTCGCGCCAGCCAGGAAATAAACAACTCACACTCTCCCAAGAGGCAATCAAGCAGCGGTCCTTCCGCCAGGGAGCGACCTACCAGAGGGCAAGGAAGGCGAAATGGCGGCCCCCGAGACACCTTCCGCAGGAAGGCAAAACGGAATCCCCCGAGACTGACACCATCCCCAGGAAGGCGAAATGGAAACGGAATCCCATGAGCAATGGGTCTCCCGAGAGGAGGCGATGCGGGAATGTAACTCCGAGAGGGACGGATGGATCTTCCGAGGGAAGGCGAAATGAAGACGGAATTCCCAGAGACACACCCCTTCCGAGGGAAGGAGACACAAATGGAATCCCTCCCTGGAACTTCGTTTATCTCCATTGTGAGGAGGCTCTTCGTTTATCTCCTACTGGAGGAGGCTCTTCGTTTATCTCCACTACAAATGGAATCCCCTACTGGAGGAGGCTCTTCGTTTATCTCCATTGTGACACATAGACGAGAGGTACTTACTTACTTACTACAGGGAGAATCAGGAGTAAGTAGGACCCGGCGCGGGTAGAAGCAGCCCACGTCTTGTTCTGCTCTACAGGATCAATACAGATGCTCAGTTGTACAATCAGCGGCTTATAGCGACAAAAACGACAAGCGGAGCCAAAACTGAAGATGCTTGCCGTAAAATAAAGAAGTAGTGGTTTGTTGATACGCCCTCAGTAAAAGCTCGGCCGCTGTTGTAGCAGACAAAGAAATCAAAGCTTGATGATCGGATATTGCGAACGCAATAGATTGGATCGCGATCAGAAAGTGATTTATCTAACCAAAGAAAGAGTGATGTACCAAAAAAAATGATTCGGCTGTAGCATCGAAAATTATCGGGCATTGATCTTACTCACGTGTGAAAGGAGTTCTGTTGCGCGACCACAACCTAGAGGACGTAGCGACGGTTATTTCCTCCGGGTGCAAAGCGAAGAACAGGCGGGGCAAGCAACTAAGTTACCGCTTCTCTTCCCTTTCGTCAATCGCAGTGATTGCGATGCATACGCACCCGAGAGGAGCATCTTCGATTTCTTATTTTTGATCCGTCCGACCAGTTCGGTTGTTTCATTCAACAAAATCTTGGCATTTTTGAAGCCAAGCATTTACATTTTATGCTCAAGGGCTGCTGGCGTCCATTGCATATTTATTTTGCCTTCTGTTTTCTCAAACAATTTCGCTTGGAAAAAGCGGCTCCTCTGTCGACATCTGCTACGCGCCGGTCAGAATCTGTGCGACGAGCACGATGCCCAAGAGGATGGGGCAAGTCGCTGCCACTGCTCGCGCGGAGGCTTCTGGCGCCGGCGTGGTAGAGGCATCCTCACCTGCTGTGCCGTTTCCTGTCGTCGTGGTGAACAACAAATTTGGAAACTTTCATAGAGGTTACGATCCTCGAACGTTATGGGTTTTTACCCATTGCGAATTCCAGTATTTTTGCGCTTTAGTGGGTCCACAAGAATAAAGCCTGTCAGGATGCAAACAAAAATCCGCCATCAATCCAGCATCGGTCTTATTCTTTTCCTCATCGTGTTTGCGTTAACATCATATAGTTGCTTATTTCTAGTTTTTGTAAGTACGATGCTATTGCGCTACGACAAGTCTTGCACGATCATGGTCCGAAGTAAAATTGCTCTGTACGAATACCGATGGCGATTTGCACTCAAACAGAAATCAGTGGAACGCCAATACCCTCGAGACTTGCTGCCGCCTCTATCGCGGGCCCGCCCTCGACCGCAACCTCTGTTAGCCCCACATTGCGAACTTGTGTCGGGCTGGTGGCAGTAACGCCCGGCAGCTCAATCGTCACGTACCGGCCCTGCTTACCCTTGCAGTCCACCTATCAACTGTAAAAATGTCTGGGTCTGGAAGAAGGCATGTTTGTCATGCTTGCCTGACATGACTCTTGAATCTGTCATGCACGTTACCCAAGAGCCCCGCTTTGCTGTCATGCAGAAACGCAGTCTGTCATGCAGAATAGGCAACACCTGGAAGCTCAGAAACTTGTCATGCTGAGCCAGCACCTGTGGCCTCCTCATCCTACGCCACCCAGCATCACAAGTTTCCAGACCCAGACATTTTTGCACTTGATACCACCGTAGCAGTGCCGATAGTGGTGTCGGTGGGTTCTGCAACGAAGCGGTCGAGACAAGTCGCTGGGTCCTCACACTGGATCGTCTCACACTCCGTACCTGTAGGCGGCTCCGGGCAAACGGCCCCGTGCGCAGTGCCTTTCCAAAATTTAGCGGCCTCGTCCCAAGCCGACGTACCCTCCCTGTCACGCGTCGAGTTTCCCACCAGCACGCGCATCCCGCCCTTTATTCCACCCTCCATGTCGGTTCCCTCATACGCGACCACGCCATTGGCTCCGACGAACTCGAGGAACAAATTGCGCCGCATCATGCCAATTTCCAACAGCGAGCTTAGCTTTACCTTTTTTGAAAGAATCAATTCGGCCGTGACATTGCAGAGGTACAGGCAGGAGCTGTTCAGTAAAAAGACAATCTAATTCCAAAGTAGAGACCATGATGGAAGGATTACATCTGCATAAAAAATTTAGAAAAAATTTAAATATATTATTAGAGCCCTCGCCATATTGCACACCAGAAAGATTATACCAGAAAATACTATATATACGCACCTTGTCCACAGTCATCGTGGCGCCCAAATCCAGTTGAAACCAGGGGCACTTCTGCGCCTTTCCACACGCACTCCCGCCATCCGAGGTGAGTGCAATTGAATCTCTTGTAATGTCGCCGTCAATATGGATTGCAAATATGTCTGGGTCTGGACACTTGTAATGCTAAAAGTGAATGATAGACGCACTGCAATACGCAGCTATGCATGACAAATTTTTTGGCTGCCATGTCTTACGTATTCCGCATGGCATGGCAAACTGCGTTTTTGCATGACAGGTAAGAGGGCTTTTTCGTGCCTATGAAACACAGATTCTCGAGTCATGCCAGACAAGCATGACAAACTTGCGTACTTCCAGACCCAGACATTTTTGCATTTGATAGTCAATCAATTTGGCACTGATCGCGTCCTTCGAGTACTCGCTGGATGCTGTGGCCGCGGTGACAGTCAGCGCGCCCATGGTCTTCGACGCGGCTCGCGATCCTTGCGCGCCCGTGGCCACATGATGGATTCGTCCCTGCTCCTGCTGTACAATGCTCTCAGGACGAGCAGCTCCCCGCTGCAACCGTGCGGAGTTCCTGCTCGTTTCACGGCCGGATCCTCCTGCGGTGAGGCTGCTATGACCTCCGACCGATGTGCTGTTCGTTTCCGCTGCCAATCGTGTGCTGCCGAGAAGACTCGCTCGTTCTTCGGTGGCATTCCCATAACCACCCGCATTTTCCTTCCTTTTTCGCTGCGGGTGACCCTCTTGTTGCCGGAGCGGCGCTGTGTGCGAAGTTTTTACCTCGACGTTGCAACTGCGACGGGTTCCGGTCTTCCGCGGTTGGTTCCGGCTGCCCGTGTCGCGACGCTGCACTGGTGACCTTGGCCACAGCCTCGCCCCCGCCATTCGCGTCCAAAAGGTACTGGGTGGGGCTGTGCCTCCTCGGTGCGGGCTCCTCCATCTTGGTCACGCTCGGGCTCGATTCGCTCGCGCTCGGCTGCAGGGGTTCCTTCTCCTGTCGCAATCGCCTCCCACTCGGCGCGACGGCCCAGGCGGCGATCTCCTTCTTGGAGCTTGTGTCGTCCAGCACATCGAGCCCTGTGACCCCGGAAAGAAGGTAATGAAAAACCAGTACTAGTGCCAGGGACGACGAGGGGGAGAAAGCAGCAATAGCGCTACTCCTTCCGCAGTCAGCAAGCGGACACCCACCGTGCTTTCGCGTTCGCCGGGGTCGTCCTACAAGTGCGGAGGTCATCTTTTCTATGCGAAACTTACCCCCGACTACATGCAGTACTAAGTCGTACTCCTCTCAAAAGTACGCTAATCTGCTCGTGTTCTTGCCATGGTTCTTTTTTAGCAGCCAGTCGCAATAAACAAGAGGCTAAGTTGTAGAAGACAGCCCGCCGCACATTTTATCACATACGACACAGGAATCCGAAAAAACCCACTGCAGAGGAGGTCGAGGTAATGGCACGCAATAACAAATATGAATATCGAGCCCAGCTTTACACGAACGATCAGGAGAACTTCCGCTCTTGTTCGCACACAACACAGAAACTCAACCTTGTTTCCTCTTCTGTTTCAGTGCTGTCGTTTGCCAAAGTCTGCGACCCCGGACTTCTACTTCCGGCGAAGATCGATAGTTGTTTATATCAATAGGCGGACGAACCACAATGGCGGGGAGCATGGACAACATCTTCACGTCGAACTCTCGTGATGTTCGGCGCTGTCAAGTTCAGATGGTGACTTCGGATTGCTTTGGTGTCCATCTGGATCATCGATTACTTATGGCGACACTCCTGAATTAATTTCAACGGTCCACCGTTCTTGCAGTTCTAGAAGCCACCAGTGCTAGCACTACACGTTTGGCTTTTGATTTTTTTCGTCTTGTTTCAGCGTGGTTCGCTTCCTGCGCGCAAATTATGCTCGCGTTGGTCGCTGCAAGCCAGCGAGCATGCCGGGTTCGCCAAGCTGCTGCAGTAGAAGTTTGCGCTTTTGAACAACGCTTGGTATTTTATTTTTGGCTTCTGTTTTCTACAAAAGAACTTCGCTTGCAGAACGCGGCTCCTCTGTCGACATCTGCTACACGCCGGTCAGCATCTGTGCGACTAGTACGATGCCCAAGAGGAGGGGGGAAGTCGCTGCCACTGCTCGCGCGGAGGCTTCTGGCGCCGGCGTGGTAGAGGCCTCCTCACTTGCTTTCGCGGGCCCGCCCTCGACCGCAACCTCTGTGAGCCCCAGAGTGCGAAGTTGTCCCGTGTCTCTAGCAGTAACGCCCGGGAGCTCAATCGTCACGTACCGGCCCTGCTTGCCCTTGCAGTCCACCGTAGCAGCGCCGTAATCGGTGTCGGTAGGGTCCGCAACGAAGCGGTCGAGACAAGTCGCTGGATCCTCACACTGGATCGTCTCACACTCCGTACCTGTAGGCGGCTCCGGGCAAACGGAACCTTGTTCGGTGCCACTCCACGAACTCATGTCCTTGTTGAACTCCGACGTATCCGCCCTGTCACGCGCCGAGTTTCCCACCAGCACGCGCATCCCGCCCTTGATTCCACCCGTCATGTCGTCCCCGAACTCATACTCGACCACGCCGTTGTCATCTCTCATCGGCGCGATGAACAGGTTGCGCCGCATCTGAGTCATCCCTTTGTGCGCGCTTAGCTTCACCTTTTTTGAAAGAATCAACAATTATTCGGCCGTGACATTGCAGAGCTACCGGCAGGAGCTGTTCAGTAAAAAGACAATCCAATTCCTAAGTAGAGACCATGATGGATAATTATATCTGGTGCAAAAAGTTTGAATATATGATTAGAGCCGTCAGCATTTTGAAGACCAGGAAGATACCAGAAAATAGTATCTACGCGCACCTTGTCCACAGTCATCGTTTCGCCCAAGTCCAATTGAAACCAGGGGCACTTCTGCGCCGGTCCACAATCAGCCGTGTTATCCGAGGTGTGTGCATATGTTGTGATGTCGCCGTCAATCAAGTTGGCACTGATCGCGTCGCTCGCGTACTCGCTGGATGCTGTGGCCGCGGTGACAGTCAGCGCCCCCATGGTCTTCGACGCGGCTCGCGATCCTCGCGCGCCCGTGGCCACATGATGGATTCGTCCCTGCTCCTGCTGTAAAACGCTCTCGGCACCACGACCAGCTCCCCGCTGCAACCGTGCGGAGTTCCCGCTCGTTTCACGGCCGGGCCCTCCTGCGGTGAGGCTGCTAGAACCGATAGATGTGCTGTTCGTTTTCGCTGCCGTTCGTGTGCTGCCGAGAGGACTCGCTTGATCTTCGGTGGCATTCCCGTAACCACCCGCATTTTCCTTCCTCTTCGCTGCGGGTAGCACACCTATTGCCAGAGCGGAGCTGTGTGCGAAGTTCTTACCTCGACGTTGCAACTGCGACGGGTCCCGGCCTTCCGCGGTTGGTTCCGGCTGCCCGTGTCGCGACGCTGCACTGGTGACCTGGGCCAGAGCCTCGCCCCCGCCATTCGCGTCCAAAAGGTAGTGGGTCGGGCTGTACCTCCTCGCCGCGGGCTGCTCCATCTTGGTTGCGCTCGGGCTCGATTCGCTCGCGCTCGGATGCAGGGGTTCCTTCTCCTGTCGCAATCGCCTCCCACTCGGCGCCCTCCCAGTCTCGACGGCCCAGGCGGCGATCTCCTTCTTGGAGTTTGTGTGGTCCAGCACATCGAGCGCTGCAACCCCGGAAAGAAGGTGCTGAAAAACCAGTAGTAGCGCCAGGGAGGACGAGGGGGAGAAAGCGGCAACAGCGCTACTCCTTCCGCGGTCAGAGAGCGGACACCCAGCTTGCGGACTCCCACCGTGCTTTCGCGTTCGCCGGAGTCGTCCAACAGGTGCGGAGGTCATCTTTTCTATGCGAAACTTAACCCCGACTACATGCAGTACTAGTTCGTACTCCTCTCAAAAGTACGCTAATCTGCTCGTGTTCTTGCCATGGTTCTTCTTTAACAGCCAGTCGCAATAAACACGAGGCTAAGTTGTAGAAGACAGCCCGCACATCTTATCACATACGACACATGAATCCGGTTGATTCTAATGAAGCCACTGCAGCAGGTCGAGGTAATGGCACGCAATAACAAATATGCATATCGAGCCCAACTTTGCACGAACGATCAGGAGAACTTCCGCTCTTGTTCGCTCACAACAAACAAACTCAACCTTGTTTCCTCTTCCGTTTCAGTGCGACCCCGGACTTCTTCCGGCGATTAGTAGTTGTCTAATAGGCGGACGAACCACAATGGCGGGGAGCATGGACACCATCTTTACGAACTCTCCTGATGTTCGGCGCTGTCAAGTTCTTCAGATGGTGACTTCGGATTGCTTTGTTGTCCATCTGGATCATCGATTATGGAGACACTCCTAAATTTCAACGGTCCACCGTTCTTGCAGTAGCCACCAGCGCTAGCACTACACGTTTGGCTTTTTGTTTTTTTCATCTTGGTTCAGCGTTGTTCGTTTCCTGCGTGCAAATACTCGTGTTGGTCACTGCAAGCCAGCGAGCATGCCGGGTTCGCCAGGTCGCTGCAGTAGAAATTATTTGGGTCACGCCCGATCCCCCTCGTACGAGGATCAGTCGGTAAGGCTCGACGGCCTTGATACAAGTGCGGCGCGACAGCCAAATGTAGCACACTCACACTGCTTTTGCAGTGGATGACGGACACGACGGTCCTAAGTAAAAGAAGCTCTTCCTTGCGGTCGGCGCGACGGCCACTGTAACATCTTACCAACTTATACAAAGAAGCGGCGCGACGGCCTCAACACTGTCTTTGTTGTCTTTTTCTTTACCTACCAGACTTTTGCGTTCTGCTTCTTTTTTTCCTGTGGGGATAGAAAAGCGTTAAACAAAACAACCTATTAGCCTGATCCTTATCTTCTTTGCTCTAGTTGCCTAGAGCTGCTACGCCTGCATCCCTTTCATCGCTACCCCTTAGCCGCCACTCTTCGTCATTCTGCTTTCTTATCCAATCTTCTAGACGCTCTTTCATCGCCCCCTTCAACTTCTTAATTGACGTCCTGGCGTCGCCTTCTTTTGGTTCCGGCAATGGCGCTAGTTCTTTACTTAATAATTCGTGCCACATCTGGAATTTTTCTTCTTCGTCCTCCTGTATGAACACCTCGTCGTCCCATGCCGGTGGGTAGATTTCGTCGTGCGTTTTCCATGTCGTTTCCACTTCGCTCCTTGCCAGCTGCAGGACCTGGGCCGCGGGCTCCTTCTGAGCTAGAAATGCTATCCGCTCCGCACATACCGTCGTGATCGCTTTTGCTGTTGCTTCACTCACCAGTCCATTCTCATCCTCCGCACCCTTCGACCAGGAGTAGACCGCTATGGAGACGTTTTCCCGACTGACGCTCGTCTCCAGCAACCGTCCCGCCGCCACCTGGTAGCCAACCTGAATCGCCCTCCCAATTCGCGGATAGACGTCCTCATCTGGCAGCGATACCACTAATTTCTCTTCCATTTTCCATTTGCCGCTGGCTGTCTTCCCGTATCTCACCGCCGCGCGTCCAATCTTCGCTATTATTATGCTGAGACTGTTTTGCTCTGTCTGATTTTGCTTATCGTAGGAGATCGCGGGCAGCTTGCCGACGGTCTCCAGCAGCTCGCACTTGCTTCGACGGGGTAGTGCCGCTATCCTCAGTTCCTTGTTGCTCCAAAGTTTTTTCCTCCTCCGCTGCTCCTCAATGTCCAGACCCGTCAGGGCGCTGTCCATGGCGTTGGATGCAATGTAGCCCAATGCGCACGCTTCCTTCGCCACCGCCTTGCGTGCCGTCCTCTCCACCGCCTCCCGTATTGGCGTTCTCGCGAAGAATCCGAAGAAGAAGTCCGCGGCTGATACTCTCTGCCCGGCTCTCCTCTCCACCGCGTCCTGCAGCTTGCTGAATAAGCTGTTTGAAACGCCTATCATCTCTAGGCATACTAACGCTGCAGCCTCCATCACTGCTGTTGCTGTCTCCTCGGACACCTGTGTCAAGGCCGCGAGAAGGTGCCGTATTTTTGCGAATGTCACCCACTGTGGAACTGAGGTGAAGTGCGACGCTGTTGCTCGCCCTTTCCATGCCTCCACGCAGATCCCTCTAGCCAGAAACATCGCGCTCCGTATCTGCTTGCAGTACTGCGTGGCGATGTCCTCCGCTATCGGAAACCCGAAGAGTTTCAATGCCGCCTTCAACTTGAACTCCTTGCCGAACACTGTTAAACTCCTCCGTATCTCCGTCGTTTCTTCTTTCGAGAGCGAGCTCGCCCCCTCCTCCCCCGTGCTGGCGCAGTTCACCACCACGGCCTCGCACTTTTCGACCGCTAGAAATAATTCGGCTGTCTCGCACAGGTGCTCAATGATCCTGCTTATTAATGCCACCAATCTGCGAAACAGGCCGCTCTGTAGATCTTGCCGCGTGAAGGCAAAGCGGATCTCCGTGTCGTCGATGCATGCCGTTACCGCATCGCACGCCTCCTGGCCTCCGACCTTGGATGCGTCATGTGGCTCTTCCACCACCGGCGCGTCCAGCTGCGCGGTCTTCCGGTAACTTTTGTGTACCGAATCTTCCCCGTAGTTCAAAATAGCCTCTTCAAATTTCGTCTTCAGCTCCTGCAATTCCCTCTCCACCGATACCGCCGCTGTGTCCAGACACTGCGCCGACAGCTGACCTGTCCCGTCCCGCGCCGACGCGAGCGCCCGCCTTACCAGCTGTAGCCATGGAAGTGGTACCAGCAAGCCTGCTAGCAGTGCGTCATGTGTCCCCTGCAAGCCGCCTCTATGACCTTTCACCCTCAGCGTGTACCCATCCACCCGAAAGTATATCTTGCGAGACTGGTGCAGCATCAGGAGCTTCAGCAGGTGCCCGGGGTGCATTCCTAGTAAAATCTGAGTTGTGATCAGCACCCAGCCCGTCAGCGTGTCGAACATTGCTCGCATATCGAAAGAGATGCTGGCTATCATCACGCGCTGCAACTCCTCTGCCGGCCGCCCCGCTGGTATCAGACTTTTGCGCGCCGCCTCTCTTCTTGTTGCTGTTGTTAGCAAGTTTATTCCGGGACAGCCCCCTTTCGCAATATCCCCGATCAGCTTCGTCTTCGCAAGTGTAATCGCCACGTCCGTCTGCTCTGCCTGCGCGATTCTGGATGGCACCTGCTCCGACTGCGTTATGCGTAATTTGTTGACCGTCGCCACCCTTTCACCTTTCGCAATCCCGCATGCCAGACAGATTCCCTCGTTCTTGTCCTGCCTGGACGCCAGCTCCTCCGCTCTGTCGCAGCTTTGGAGGTCTTCATATTGCTTTTCGATCAGCTTGGCAAGATGCCTGGCGTGCTCCTCTCGCATCCCTTTGTAGATGAAGCCCCGCACACCGGCCGGACCTCGTAAGTTCTCGTTTAGCTTGTCAAGCTGGCGTTTTATTCGGTGACCCGGCACGTGTATGGGTTTGCAGATCTTTGCCACTCGTAGTAGGGACTCGAGGAAGCGCTTATAGCTACTCCCCTCAAGCGCCTTGCTCCCTATGCTGACCCATCCAGCCTGCTCCTTGATCAAGTCTGGCTTCTCGTAGAAATACCGCACCACGTTTCTTACTGCCTGTAGTTCTGAGCTCATCCGGAACCCGTCCACCAACATGCCGGAGTACCTGGACACCGGTGATCCTTTCGCCTTGCCCTCGAACACCTTCCGGGCCCTGGCTACCGCTGATACTCCGCTTCCGCCTTTCTCATCTTTATTTTTGTCTTCTCTTTTCTTGTATGATGCTGGGATCTTGCTGCTTGCACCTGCTTGCTCCGCCAGATCGCAACCTACCAGCGCCTCCGCCAGCACCTCCTCGAACTCAGTAAAAGACTGCGTCTGGAGCAACTGGCTACTGCACTCTGCGTACACTTGCTGTAGTTTTCCAGCTTCTGGCGCGTCGTCCCGATCTAGCTTGATGTGCATCTTGTATCCTTTGTAGATTTCGAATTCCGGAACTACCGCGGTCTTCGGGCCCGGGCAGGCGTTTGTCGGTAGCAACTCGAAGTCGTCGAACCTTCCGAAAATCAGCCGCCTAGCCTCCCCCGGCAACATCCAGCCGCTGGTATTGGCCTGCGGGCTTTTCCAGTTCCATATGTGTTTCCACCAGTCCTTCCACTTCCAGGATACGTTCACGATGAGCGATGGCACTCCCGTTGCCACGTCTTGCAACCTCTGCAAGTGATCTCGTACTTCCAGCTGCTCTCTAACTGCTATCATCGCGTGATCCGATGCTTGTCCGATCGGCCCCAGATCGCCGCCCGCGCTCCACCGCAACAACTTGCATTCTTCTATGCCGACGTAGCCGCCACCCGACCAGAACATGTCCGGCGTCGTCCTGTCCTGGTACGTCGGGCCCACGATTCTCGGCTCCAGACCTTCCGTGATTTCGTCTAAAAAACTTCGAATTATCTGTCCGAATCTTGCCCAGGCAGCTTGCCTGCCCCGCTCCTGGAGCGACGCCAAAAATTCACCGCGCGAGCTGCTGTCGTGCTTTGCGTTGATATCGGCCGTCAGATGAACCCTTGTGGCAAGACGTCGCGCTGCCTTAGCAGCCGCCACTGCCTCCGCGAGCTGACTCGCGACGTAGGACACCTCCGCATCCGTAGCATTGGGTTTTAAATTTGGTCTGATGTAGAAAGTAATGTGGCACTCATCACCTACCACTACACTACAGAACCACATCACAAAATCCTCCTTGGTGAATCTGTCCTGCAGAAGCACCTCCTCCTGCACACCGTCGTCACCGGCGCGTCCACTCTCGCCTTCGTGCCGCCTTCCTGTCAGGCGGTTGACACTGGGCTTCGTAGTGACTGTTCTCGCGAACGACGACCGCGCCGTCGGCATGGCCCACCCCAGCTCGGCTGGCTGGCAGAGGATTAACGCGGCGCCCCCTATTGCAGGTGCCCCGAACTCGCGATCATCCGACGCAGCCAGCAACTTTGCTGCGCCGAGGAATCCTCCTTCGTCTGCAATCTCTCGAGGCCTTGCATCGCTGCCCGCTATGCGTGGCAACTCCTCTTCGAGGTTGCGCATATGCGTCTCGTTCAGGTGTAATATGATCCAAAATCCGCTTTCCTCGTCAAAGTCCGCATTTCTCTTAAGCGCCTCGTCATACGCGTCCTCCAGCTTGCCCGAGTTGGCTCCCCACCCGTTCATGTTAAAATGAAGCGTATATCTGTTGGCGACTACCGTGCGCTCCCGTCCGACAGTCTGGGCTTCCTCGTCGTCGCACTCTTCCAAAATCCCCGACGCCGCGACATGCTCCTGCGGGCCAGGGCCGCCCGCTTGCGCGCCGCCGTCACCGCACTCACCTCCACTTAGCAGCAGCCGCAAGTTGTCCATGTTTTGCTCCATCGTCCGTCTTGTCCCGTCGCGATTATCCTTCACTGTCCACCTGCCTTGGATATTCCCCTCCAAGAGCACCGTGTATCTGGGCAGCCTAGCCTCCTTTTCCTGGTGCCCGCAGAACACCTTACTCAGCTCTCTTCGCTCCGCCGCCTTTTTGCTTTTTGAGTTCTTTAGGTGCGTAACGACATGCAGCAGCTTCACTCGCGCTTTGGCACGGTCCGCTTCCGAGCTTGTGGTTAACTCGTACATGTCTCCCCGGTGTACGTTGTCCGGCGGGGATCCCACGAAGAACGCTGGGAAGTAGGATACACGTGATGATCTTAAGCAGCCCGCACTCCCGGACGAGTCCACCATAATCAGCTCGGCCGACTTAGATAACTCGTAGAACGCCACAGAGTCGCCATGTCGTACTTGGTTGCAGATGAAACTCATCAGTAGCTTTCGGGCCTCGCCGGAGCTTTTGCATCTGACTTCCTCACCATCCGCCCTGCATACCAGACCGACAAAGCCGATGAGATCGCCTTTCAGTGCTTTATTCTCGTCCAGGCGCGCTCCTTTGACCGTAGGCAGTGTCCACCCGTCCTCCGCCAGCGCAGCGTCGCGGTCGCTAGCTACCTCCCCACGCTGCTGCCCCGTCGGCATCTCCTCTGATGGTGCTTGTGTCACTAGATCCCTTTTCAATGTGCCAGGCGACGTCGCCCGGTCCACTTCATCCATCAGCACTGCATCGCCGTCAACGCGTCGTCCTCCTCCGCACACCTTTCTTGTTTTTGCCGCAGGTGCCCTGATACCCTCATCCGCAGGCCGGCCGCTTGTCGCGTGTACTTCCGTGTCCCGCGGGCTTTTTCTTGGCACAACGACGGGCACTAACTTCTCAGCAGCCACTACGTCCGCGCGGGGAACCACGCCGGCGCTTCTGCCTTTACCTGCTGATTCCGAATCCCCCTTCACGGGGAGGTGGGATGTAGCCTTGAAGCCGCCCCCCACCGTCGCCGCGTTGGTCGATCCGCCTTGGTCACACGGTGAGCCGCCTAACACGTCCGAAGCAGGCCGCTTACTGCTCGCGTTCAGTTTCTTCTTGAACTCCTGCTCCCCCTTTCGAAGCTCAGCTGCCAGCGTGGCTAGCACTCGCCTCTTATCTGTGATTTCATTCACCCTTGACTTTGCCTTCTCCAGCAATACTCGGGCGCCAGCTCCTGGCGGCGCCTTCTCCATCAGCATGTAGAAGCTCCTGAAAACTTCGTCCTGCGCCTTCGAAAGGCTCTCCAGCTTCACATCCTTTTTTATCGACTTCTCCAGCACCCAGTCGAGCAACTTTTGCATCTCTCCGGTAGTCGCAGAGCCCTTCGATCCGAGCTCATCACGGCCTCCAGCCGTCATCGCCCCCTGCCCTTTTGACCTTTCCGGGCTGGTACTTACGCCCTTCAGCTTTAACACGCCCGCTACTCGTGCGGCCTCCCTCACCTTCGGCTTCGCCTGCGACCTAGCTCCAGGCGCTCCTGCGGCTTCGATCTGGGTCCTGCTGGTGCGCGTAATATGTCTTTTTTCGCTTGCTATTGCCGCGGCTTCTTTCAACCTCTTGTGCCAATCTTCGTGCCTTTTTTTGTATATGCCGATGTTGTCCTGGGTATCCACTAAAACGCTCCTGGGCCAGATTAGCCCGCTGCCGCCCTTCCTGCAGGCGGCAAGACCAAACTCTGACACATCCGCTCCTATCAAATCTTGCGTGCGGCTGATGTCGTCGTCGCACTCCCACCGCCATACTTGACACCACTCCTGGCTGGGTAGCGTGGCCGATGTCTTCGCCCGGAAGCGCTTCATATCCTGCTTCCTCCCGCCCGACACCTTCTCGATCATCGTATCCACGAGCGCCAGCTTGTCCTTCCCCAGTCGTTCTGCCACTATGATATGGGTGCACGATTCTGCGCACCTCTCCTCCTTCTCCTGCGCTTCCCGCCTAGCCTTCGTTAATATGCGAACCCCCCGGGGGTGATCTTCCGCTAGTAAGTTCGCGCTCTTTGCAAAGATCTTTTTCAGCCTTTCTAGCGCCTCGCTTTTCATGTCCGCGTCCGAAAAGAGGCAGCACGGGCGTTTCCTTACGTTTATGGAGCCGTGGTCGTGCACTGTGGTTATTGTCTCCTTGTGGAGAGTGCCGCCCATTGCTGCTTTCGCCCTTTCTCGCAGATGGTCGTCCATCTCGTGCGCGTCGACGTCAAACAGGAGTCTTGTCGTATCTCGCCTGAGCTTCCCTCGTTGCGCGTAACGCTCTGCCACCCGCTCGTGCATCCGCTTCGTGATTTTTACCGCTGTGTCCGCGACATCCACGTGCACCAGCCTGAATTTTATCGCATAGGCGCCGTCCGGCTGGGCCTTACCGGTTCCTGGTGGGTTCGGCACCACCTGGAGCTGATTGCACTCCGCAAAACGCTCTACCCCGTCCTGCAAGTGACTCCGCTCCGTCCCAGCCCGCAATGAAAAGTTTACTACTGACGCCGTGCTGAAGTCGTGCTGTCGCAGATTACCGACTACTCGAGTCTTATCCTTCTTTGGTAGCCAAATACTAGCCTTGTTCCCTACTAGTCTCTTGAGCTCCTCGTCCTCCTCGAGCTCCTTCTCCGTGAAGAATGGCATGGAGATTACTGCTTTGCGGTTGATTGCTAACATCGCCACGCCGCTACCTTCCAGTACGTGTGGGCGTAGGTGCTGCCGCGCTAGCTCATCCACCCATCTCGTGTGCTGCTCCCTAACCACCTCGCTCGACTGCTCCTTCGATCTGTGTACCTCCAGCTGGCAGGGTATTCTGCGGCCTTGCTTCACCTCTTCCGCTAGTTCACATAGCCAACTTGCTGTCTTTTTCCCGATCCAGCAGTGTTTCTCAATTCCGAACCCCCAAGTACCTGCACGTAATCCAGCTGCCAACTCGCGCCCGCTTCCGCCTTGATGGTACCCAATCCGATCTGCCTGCTCTATCTCCAGCATCCTGATCAAGTTCATCACTCTCCTTACCTTCGAGTGACTCAGATCCTTATCCGCCGTGGTCCCGCTAGTGAGCTCCGTCACGCATCTGCTAATCTCTGCTGCTTGCTTGGAACCGAGGCTGATCTTCAGAATCACTTGCGTGATTGCTACTCCGTACGCTGGTAACAACTTTTCGTCAAACCGCACAGACCATGGCGCAAGCTGGGCACCGGGGCGCCCGGTCCTTTCCGTACGGACCAGGCTTTTCAATGCAGGCCGGTCCGTACCAGGGCAGGGGGCGTCCTGATCGTACGGTACGAACAGGGCGCCTTCCACCTCACCTTCTTCTACGAGTTCTTTGAGGCTTTTCAATACGTTCATGTTCTTTTCCTCGCCCTCCGTCCTCAGCCATACTGCCCGACACAGCGACATCCTGGCCGCCAGCTGCAATGCGCGAGAGCTACTGTTTCCGCCAGCCTCGCCTTCGTGGTTGTCTTGATCGTCGCTCCCCGGTCTGCTACTTGCATCTTTGTCCAACAGCTGGGCCAAGCTGTTTCTCTGATCCCTGTCCCTAACCGAGTGCATTATCGCCTCCGCATCACTTATCAGCAAGTCGTAGAGGCTGTTCTTCGACCAGCTCCTCAAGGGCGCGCCGACCTTTGCTTCGCCTAAGCTATCTCGCCCCTGCGCCGCCGTGCTTGCGCCCCCTGCGATCTGCGCCGACTCCTTTTTGCTCCGCTGACGCGGGCTAATGCCGGCTTTTTTCTTTCTAGCTGGGGACTTTACCGGACTGCTGCTGCTTTCGCTGTACAAGTCCAGCTCAAGGTCTATGCCGCTTCTTTTCTTCGCCTTTCCGGCCTGTCTTTTGCCTTTCAACGCTAGCACGCTAGCGGCTCCCGATGCTGCACCTGGCTGCCCACCCTTTCCAACCCTCGCTGCAGTATTCCGCT
Source organism: Amoebophrya sp. A120 (assembly GCA_905178155.1). Classification (NCBI taxonomy): domain Eukaryota; class Dinophyceae; order Syndiniales; family Amoebophryaceae; genus Amoebophrya; species Amoebophrya sp. A120. The sequence goes on along the minus strand of CAJINV010000001.1, from coordinate 1,145,686 downwards.
TGTGTAGCTCCGATTCGCGAAAGTGCCGGTGTAGAATCTCGATGTCCGGGAAGGCGCGCTGACACGCGACACAGACGAACTTTGGCTCGGTCTCACGCTCGTACCAGTTGTCCGCATCCGTGTGGTTTTTTGTCTCCCCGGCCTCCCTCGTAGACCCGCACCCGTGAGCGCTGAACTCCTCGCGATCCACGAACAGCTCCTGACAGTTCTTGCATTTGAGCAGCATAACCTGATTTATTTCGTCGTGCAGAAAATCACAGCTTTCCGGTGCTACTTCCATTTTTTCGGGAGAGGAGTAGACCTCGTAGTCCTCGAACAGGTCTTTGCAAGATCTTCTATGCTGGCTGGCTCCTGCCGCGCATTTTTTTGGTGCCGACCAAGACTCGCTGGAACTCTCGTCAATGCTCCACTTGCTTCTCTGTAACCGCCGCTGCTCCGCCAGGCCTCTTTCCGCCGCGTCTTCCTCGCGACAACTGCTACTGCTCGAGCCTATCGCCGGCCCGCCATCTCGCACTGGATTCGCCACCTTCGACTGGCATGCAACCTTGAGCTTCAGCGTCGGTCGCTCCAAACTCCACCCGACCTCCTTAATTGGTGGGTGTCCCTCCAACCTGCGTGCCGCAGCCGCGGGCGGCCATAAGTCCTCCTCACGTGGCCGGGGGGCTACCAGTCTTTGACTCCAACCCCCGCTATGCTGCCTCTCCGGGGTTCTTCCCGCCGCGCCCTGTCGTTCTTGATTCCGCATATCTGAGCTACACCGCTTGCGCGAGTCCGTCCGTAAGTCCTCCCCTGCCATCGTCTTTTTATGAAGTCCAGCCTTGCTTACTACGTGATTGAGTGGTATGCTCCGATCGCTATACGCTTGACTCCTGCTCCACCGCCCCCCCGCGGCCGCTGCCCGCTGGTCCAGAGCCTGCGATGACTGTGGTACGATCTTGGGGGTCCTGGATGCTGTCGGTCCAGCGGAATCGATGGAGCCATAGCTGACGTCGTCCTTTGCCCAGTCAACCTTCCTGCGGGCCGGCTCGCGAGGCCGGCTGAGTAAGCCACCCACATCATCGTCGCTCGAAGCGTGCTGTTGCTCCCTCCTGCGATGGCGGTCCCGCGTCGGTGACGTCACATCCTGCTTGCCCCCCGCTCTTTTCCTTGATCGCGACCGCTCCATTACCTTATCTGCTGCGTACCGACCTCCTTTCCATATTTTGAAATGCGCTTTTTGTGACCCGCAATATCCCTGCTGTATGAAGCTGTCGAACGCATCTGCCGCCCCTCCAGCGTCTCCCTGCATCGACAGAGACCCGGTAGGCCACCATCTGCACGTCACCGTGGCTCCCGGCGCCGCTCCCCACTCAAAGCACACGGTCTGGTCGTTTGTGTCGCGTTTGTTGATGCAGCTGCTTTCCACGCGCCCGTTTTCCGATATTGTGATTAAGAAGTTCAAGAACTGCTTCTCTGTCACATTTTTGAACTCGCATCTGGAACTCCGCAGAACGGCTCCGGACGGTGCTCTTCTACGATTACTCCTGCTATGATTTCCCGCCAAATGGATCTCGCCCGCTCCTCGCTGCATACTTGATCTGATTCTACCCGACTGCCTAATCAACTTTCTCGTGTCTGGGTTCTTTTTCCGGGGCCTGCCCGCCATGACGTCAACGTGCCGTCCGTCTGCAGTCATGCCGAAGAACAACACCTTGAAATTGCCGCCGCCGTTCTGCTCATGGATGCGGGGGTATACTCGCAGGTATCTCCCTTTCCCGTAATCCAGGTGAAAGACACATTGCATGGCTTGCGCGGCTATGCAGAGGTCGTGCTCGTCCGCTTCCCCTGAAAAGTTGTCGCACAACTTCATCACCTCCGCCACAGGTAACTTAACTTGTGCAGCAATGGCTTCGTACAAACAGTTCGACTCCACCTTCATGCTTTTGATGCGCGGCTTCCTTTCAGCGTACCTGCGCCCTAGACCCCCTCGTAGAGCTTCCTTTGCAGCGTTCCGTCCTACCTTGATGTAGCCTGCTTCACAGTCGTAGAAGCAGACACCACGCCCTTCTATGATTGATGCTAGCCGTTCCCGACTTGTATCTTTTTCCGCATCGCCACCTGCTTTACCAGTAGTCGTACGTCCACCCTGCGCTTCTTCAAACAACAGCTGTCTGATCCATTTATCGTTCGTGAAGGCTCCGATGGACGCCTGCGGCCGTCTTTTAGTTTTCCGCAGCCTCTTTTTCGCGTTACTGGTAGTCAGCTCCGATCTCAGCTGCATGCGCACCTCTTCCTCGCGGCCCAGCTCTCCGTCGTCGTCCAGAACCAGGAACTTCGAGAAGTTGGGAAACGCGGATACGTAGAGCTCTCTCTTGTGCGCTGGCCTGAGAGAGCAACCTCTCGAAGCCCTTGCTCCTTCTTGATCTAGCCGCTGCACGCAGGATCGCCTGGTGCGATCGTCCTTGCTGACTTCTACCATGCGCACGCATGGCGGTCTTACTGACGCGATCGCTACCGTGACCTGCGGAAGGTCCCTCTGGCGGAGGTAGCTATCTCGACTGCCGCCGCTGCCCTTCTTCTTGATCCTAGCGCCGACTCCGGGGAGGGAAGGAATGAGCCTTGCAAAGTCCAGTGGTGGCGGACCTGTGACCCGTTGATCGTGGCCACTTCCCATGCTCGGGAACTGCTTTCGACAACCCAGTGGTATCGCGGCTCCGTAGTCCGGGTACAGGTCGGTCGCAACCAACTGGAACGCGTTGACACTGCAGTGCAGCCCAACGGCGCTCGGTGTGACGCTGTCATGAGACACGCCACCGGGAAGCACTTCTGGCTGGCTTACGAGCCGCTCGGGAGCCGGCGCTGCATGCAGTCGGCTGCGAAGCACTGGAGGGGCCGACTCCGCCCGCTTGTAATCCATAGCGTACGAGCGTGCCTCGACCACGCCCTCGAGTAACGCGTTTCGTACCGTGTCGAAGAGAAGGGCACCTTCCGGTCCTCTTGTGATCTGGGGCGGACTCCAAAAGCTATGCAGGGGGACTGCCAGTCCCGCGGAACTGAATGTGCTCGACATTCCCGCGCTAGTTTGTCTCAATAATGTTTTCGTATACTTTTTATTTGAAAAAACAAATGCACACCTCGATACAACCTGCTTAACAAACGGAAACACCGTCAGCTTAGCAAGGCACCACGGCAACAGCAAGCCTAAAGGAAAACCTAAACCGGAAGAAAATTGTCGAGAGGACGGCACACGGGACATGGCCTGCGATAGCAGCAGACCAGAAAGCATGAAAGCAGAGCCAATTTGCAAAGCGGGCCACACTTGCCGAAGGACGACCTCTCAGAGCCAATTTGCGAAAGCGCGCGATCGGAGATACGAACCGAAGCCATCCAGCGAGAGATAAGCACCCGAGCGACGGCAACTAAGAGAGCCAAATTAACATCACGACCACCAAGAACCGAACGATACAAATCTCCACGATGCGATGACAGACGGTAAGCACAAGGCGCTAACGCTCACTCAACGATCCTTTTGCTTTTATCGACAACAGAGATCCTGAAAATGCAAACCGAAGACAGACTAGCTCCAATAATCCTGGACGCCGGATCATCATCTGCAACTTGGCTTCCTCCGCTCGTCGCGTCACACTGGAGTCGCCTGCTCTTGCTCTGCTACGCTCGTGGAACCAGAGTAGCTGCTGGGCATCGGGATGTGGAAGGCCGCGTCCGCCCGTTCCGAAATCCAGTGCGGCAGGTTTACAAAGCCTAGGTGCAAACCGTGTCCCACTGGTGGTCCTGTTCCATTTTCTCCGCGGAGTGCCGTTTACGACTAGAAACTGCTGATCTCTGTCTGCTGATTTGTTGCTTTTTCCCGGTTTTTCCCGTTTTTCTGCGATTTCCGGTGGTTTAGCTGGAGCAGAATCGATGGATACTAGTCGTAAACTGGCGTCCTGGCTCTGCTGCGCTGCGCGCAGCTCCTTGTCTTCTTCCTCGAACCTCAGCTCCGCCTCGATCTTGGCTGGTTTCGCGCAGCAGACTGAAAATCGTCAAAGTCGATCGACTTCAGATCCTCTGCGAGCTGCTGGTCTGATCCACAGCGGGCATGCGCGAAGGTTTCGCCCCCAGGGGACTGATCCGCGGTCTCTTCTAGAGGTGTGCCACGATGGTGGCTTCTTGCTGCGAAGGCGACATCAGGTCCATGGTGCGCGCCTCCACTTCCGTTGTAACCTTGTAGCCAGGTCTGATTGAATCTCACGAAAACAGTATCAGCGCCACGGCGCAAATCGGACGTGGATGCGTCTGGAAAATCCCCCACAGGTCCGCCTCGAACAGTGCTCCGTAATGGCCGTCGCCGCAAATATTCGGGTCCCAGCGGCCGGCCTCTTTCATTTTCTCCGCGGAGTACACGTGCACTCGCTCATGTTCTTTGTGATCGAAGGTGAACAAGGCACCCCGCTCGAAATCGAAACGGCTATTCGTTTTTTCGTTGTCGTTCAGGTTCGGCGAAGCAAGCCATCCCGTGGTCCAGAAGTATCCCAGTAAACTTTCGCTGGATTTCTCGTCGTACGGCGGTGGATCAAAATCTTCGAAGTCGATCGACTTCAGATCTTGTGCGAGCTGCTGGTCTGATCCACAGCTGGCATGCGCTAAGGTGTCGCCCCCACTGGAGGGATCCGCGGTCTCGTCGTCGAAAGGTGTATTATGCTCCTCGTGGCTTCTTGCTGCAAAGGGAGCATCATCATGGCGCACGTCTGTTCTTGTTGCGTTGTGCAAGTGTGAGCCGGCTGATGCTCGAAGGCCAGCGTCGTGGAGCACGTCTCTACTTGCTTTGTAACCTCGTATCCAGTTCTGGTCGAACATCACGAAATATCCATCGCGAATATGTCTGGGTCTGGAAGAATCCAGCCCTGTCATGCGCCGGATTCTGGAATAGCAAAAAATCTACGTTGCATAGAGAGCAAAAGATGTGCGCTTTTTGTCTCCTAGATAGGGCATTATTTCTCATGCAGACTAGGCATGCAGAGGTCTCTGCACAATTTGTCATGCCCCGAGTGCATTTCAGACCTCCACTCAGGTGCAAAAAATGCATTACAAGTGCCTGCTTCCTTCCGGACCCAGACATATTTGCATTTGATACGAAAACTGCATCAGCGCCGTGTCGCAAATCGGATGTGGATGCGATTGGAAAATCTCCCACAGAGGTGCCAACGCATCTCGGTAAAAAAGTCCGCCGGAAGCACTCGTGCTGCAGAAGCCCGTCGGAGAATGCGCCCGGGGAAGTAGGATCAAGATCTCTGTGCGCTCCGTCCTCAGCATGCCCGCGCGAATGAGTTTGCACATTGCGTATTTGCTGCTGCAGGATGTAAAGCAGCGCAGAACTGCGCGGGGGTGCAGCAAAAAACGCACTGTGCACCTTCCCTTTTTTGCTCGTAGCACCCCAGCCGCTATCCAGGCAAAACCCCGCGTCGCCTGGTGCGAGTACAATAGTGGAATTTTGCGTCTCGGAGTCGTCAGAGAAGAGCGCATCGAGGACCGCCGGCTGCCTGAGCTTGTTATGACCTCCACCTGCTGTCATCTTCGCGTCGGCTTCTTCGGGAGGTCTGGCAGCGGCTGCCTTTCCGTCCATGTACACGCCTCCACACAAATAAACAATTGCAACGCGCCAAAGGTCGGATCGCATGGTCCACGAGTTCAGGTCCTCGAAGGCCTCGAGCAGCGTGATGCTATCAAATGCAAAAATGTCTGGGTCTGGAAGAATGCAAGACTTGTCATGCATATTTCTTAATATGACCCATGACGCCTGCAATGCATGGCCTAGCGTCGCAGACTTTTAAAGTGCTTCCTGATGTACCTTCCGCATGAGAAATGCCCTGCCCGTGTAGCACAAAGCGCACCCATCTTGCTGGTCATGCAATACAGATCATTTTAGAGTCCAAAAACAGCATGACAAGTTGCAATCTTCCAGACCCAGACATTTTTGCATTTGATAGATGCTGCTGTCCTGCAACAGCTTTTCGGATTCCAGAAAGGAAGAGATCAGCTCCACTGCCCGCCAGGCTGCTTCGTGGTTGAAGTGCTGTATGCCGGCGGAAAGTTCTTGCCCGCATCTGCGACCGTCTGGCGCTGGAGGTGAAGACTCGCTTAATATTAGCTCCGGCTTCGCCGTCGAAGTAGAATTTGTCGAATTCCAGGCAGGAGCTCCGTCGCCGAAGAGCCCCGGGAACATGGCGGCCGCCTCTTCTTTCGATATCAGCGACGGGCGCTGCGGTGACATGACGAAAACGTTGGACCGCGGCACTTCGCGGTTGCGGCCTTGCTCGGCTACCGTGCGCCAGTTCGGGCAAAGGCATTCCAATTCCGTCGCGGGGGCAACCGAGACGTAGGCAAGCGAAGGCTCTTCGTTCAAGGTTTCAAGCTGCTCCTCCGGGTCCCGCTGGCCAAGTCCCGCTGAAGAAAGCTGCTCTGCCGCCCGGGCTCCTTGTACTGAGGCTGGGGGCGGACACAAAATTGTCGCCCGTGGGTCTTGCCGTTTGCCAAACCAGGCGGGAAAACGGTTCCGATTCAAGACGAAGTAGTCGGGCAAGTGCAGCATGTCTGCATATGCAGTGTCGGACTCTTTGGGGGCTGTCGGATCTGCAAAGCGGTCCGCGAAGTTGTCGGTCGTTCGGTCCAAGTTGTGGGTGGCAAGCACTGCGGCGATTTTTTCGGCGTGGTGGTCCTTTCGCGGCGAATCACTCGTACCTGGCCCTCCTGCCGCACAGGCTTGCCTGATCTCCCGATGCAGACTGGCCCAGTCTTCGGAAAGCGCTGCCGCCGCAAGCACATCTGTGCACTGCAGGTTTTTCAAAAACCATGCGGGGATAAACGGGTAGCCCGTCATGTGTGCTCCACCATAAATAATCTTCTCCTGGCCAACATTTGAGACATGCGCAAATGTATCTAGTTCTAGAGCGTCGTCGTGGCTGGGATGAAACAACGCGAAGCCAGGCCGCGATATTTCGTACGGGTGCGCGGATTCGGCGGGGAAATCGGAGCGAAAGGCTTTGTCGATCAGATTCTGCACCATCAGCGATGCTGTCCGCAGGGGAAAATGGTCTTCGATCTTCTCCCCCAGGAATTTACAATTGCGCAGTAGTTGCACCGCTTTGCGACTTGGGGTCTCATCCGTGTGCGCAGTCAGCACTAGAAGAGCCCACGAACTCACTGTCGGCTGTCCTCGTTGTGGATGTTGATGCTGAATAGCCTGCTCCGCCCCGTCGATTTCATGATCCTCTTCAGCAAAAAACCGCTTCTGCAATTCAGCGTGCAGCAAGCGGGACCCTTCTTTCCGCATGAAGACTCCCGACGCAAAGCTCTCGTCACCAGCCCCGGACACTGCACCACCGCCGTCCGCTGCGCGCGGGTAGTGCAGGGGCAAGTGCAGCACGCGGTCTGGGCCGAAGTCGCGAAAAACAGCTTGCTTCGAAAGAACCTCCGGCCAATAGTCGCTGCGGATCGTTCGCCCGCGATGGTCAATGTCGGCCTCGGTGATGACGAACAAATCGACCTGGTCCTGCAGTTCCTGCATCCGAACTTCGAGCGCGTCGCGACTGGCAGTGCCGAAATACGAAAAATCAACCACGGTGCGTGGCGTCTTGATCAGCTCCTCCTCAAACAGCTTTCGTAACTGCGGGGTTCGGACGCAGTCACCCGCGTGTATCGGCGCTAGGGGCGGAGGCGCCCTAAAACTTCCTGGCGGTTCTGCAATTGCAAAGTCCTCCAATTTTGCCGCGAATGCTTTCCTGCCCGCTTCGGTGGCTGGGTACGAGCCCTCCATATCCCAGAAGAACTCGTTGAAGGACGACCCAAGTTCCTGTTCCGTTGCGGGGGAAACGGAAACGTAGGCGAGCGAAGGCTCTTCGTGCAACGTTTGAAGCTGCTCCTCCGGGTCCCGCTGGCCAAGTCCCGCTGAAAGCTGCTTTGCGGGGACTTTACCGTAAGCGGAGAATTTACCGTAAGCTGCCACGGAGAGCGGAGCTAGCGGCGAATTTACCGTAAAATTTCCGGGCGGCTCGGCGAGCTCAAACTTTTCCAGTTCTGCCACGGATTTCGCCTTCGCAGCCTCAGTGGCAGGGTAGTCCTCCGTCTTCCAAAAAAAGTCGCTGAACGTTTGTTCCGTTTTGGTTTTCTTTTCGGTCGCGCTGTTGCTGCTCTTCTCCTCGGCGATGATTGTACTTCCAGACGATTTGGATTTTTCCGCGTCCTGTCCGGAGAAAATAACCTCCGCATGATCCTCCACGAAAGAGGAAGAGGATGCTGTAGGAGGATTTATTACAAAACGGGTACTATTTTTATCCAGCAGCTCTACTTCCCTGCGCAACAATTTCCCTGTGGAATCGAGTTCCGCCACTGTCTGCTCGGCGCGGCCACCCACTGGAACCTCGAGCGTGCTGGCATGCCCCCCGCTGGACGACTGGACACGGCCCTGCTGCACGGCAGCAACGCCACAGGGGTAACCCAAGTTGAGAACGCTCATGGGAAAACAAACATCGCATGTCTGGTGCCACTGCGGATGTTGTCCCGACAAGAGCCACAACATTGCACTACCACCACCCTCGCGGATGCGGCTGCAAGGCCACCTTGAGCGAGGACGCTGCTGGGGAGAGAAACTCATTTCGCGGGACGAACTACTGTGATTTCAAGCAGTACTTGCCGCACCGTACGTCGCAGGTCACCTGGATTTATAGCGATACTTAGTTGTCTTGTCGGCGCTTCAGGCACCTGTCGCCTCTTCTGCTAAAAACTTCGTCTCTATGATTGTTCGTACGTAAAAAACGGTGAAGACAAATTGTACGTCTTCTAGAGTCAATGTCGGGTTGATTCCAGCCTTGCCACACCAGTTCCATGCCCGATTCGACATGATCACTCGCGAAATTATGTACACCAAATAATCCCTCAAATTGTTAGGCGAAAAGTGTTTACTTATTTCGAATACGAATAGAGACAAAAAGAATGTACACGACGAGAAAGAAGTCGAAGAGGAGTCAGCACCCGCTCCCGAATCTTCACAAAAGCGACAGATAGAACGACAAGAGAAGAGATGAAAACGAATCAAGGAGTGCGCGTGTAAATAGAGGTAGCAGACGTCGACCCAACTGCCTTTGTGGAAAGCCTCTTGGCGCACGAACACTACGCCGTTATGGTCTGCTTCCGCACTAGTCTCTGACATAGCTGCCTTCAGGACTATAGGATTTGGATTACATAACTTCCTCGCGGAAAAATAAAATCGCGGTAAAAGTCAGTCGCTAAGAACTACATCAAAGTCGTGTCGTCGTCGTCGAAAAGGAACAAGTCAATGGAACAAGGAGGGTCGCGCCAAATTTGCCAAGACTGAATATCCGCAATTTCACCATTGACCCAACCCACCTGCCACTTCATTATTCCGTTTGGTACAGCGCCGCACTGTCGCTAGTTTTCGTCCAAATCTTCGCCCCAGCTGGAGTCCACCAAGACGCAGACGAACCGGTACGTTGCCTGCGTCAAGTTCACACTCCGCACCTTGGTGACCGCGTAGCCTACCGGTGTCCCGCACTCCACGCACGCGCACACGACTTCCTTCGCATCTAATGGGGGCGGAATTGCGGAGGAACTACTAGTAGTACCGGTCGTGGTCTTACTAATATGTTCTTCACTGGGAGTGGTTGCAGAGGACATCAAATGATTTAGCCTATTCATTTTCATTCCATGTTCTGCCACCAACACTTCGACGCGCGGCATGGGATGGTTCCGACTGCGATCGGATGGCGGGGGGTACCGCCACCAGCCCTGTGCGTCCGGCTCGGCGTTCTCGGCCAGCAGAGCGAAACACGATGGACAGGACAGCACGCTGCGGATTCCGGCTGCATCGTCCTCCCGGGTGGAGGCTGCTGCAGCGCTTTCTTCTGCGTCGAGATGCGGCCGTTTCAGCGACGTGTTGGTTCCTGCGGGGACTACATTCGCGCGATTCTCTTCTTCAAAATCCTGTTCATTCCCGTCAAGCGCCTCTGAACTACACTCAGACACGTCCGAGGAACTGTCACTATCAAATTCTCCGTCGTCACTAGACCCCGAGATGACCATTCCGCTGCTCTCGTAACCATTCCTCCTCCGACTGCGCAAGCTAGCACCCGTTTCCGGCGGCTGCTGGACATTTATTTCCCGTCCTCGTTTCCGCGTCGTCCGCGTGTTTGGTGTAGTCGTCGCTTCTTGGGCAGCAGCTGCTGAACTAGTACTATCATTCATCGACGAACACGGGCTCCTCGCGGAGTTTGATGGTGCGCTAGACGTAGTTGTGGTAGCGGTTTGTGTTCGTGCAGTTATCATTTTGTTCATCACAGAACTGTCTTTGTCTGTTTTTGTCCCTGCGTCAACTGGTCCACTCGTCCCGGCAGGCCCGCCACGACGAGGACCGTAGTAGTTGCAACTCTTCCGTGCCGCGACGTATTGCTCGTCCAGATCGTCCATGTCAGCGTCATACAGCTCGTCTCTTTCCGGCGGCGTGGGCGCCTCCGAGGGCGGCACGAAGTTCACCCGTCGTGGCACCAGCGCGGTGGCGTGCGGCGACGGCAACTTCCGCGGGGTCCAAGCGAGCACGCCGCTCAGAAAGTCCTCGTAGCACGAGCGAGCTGCACCAGAAGCCATGACGTGTTGAAAATCTTCAGCTTCACTACCAGTCGTTACAAAACAAGCCACTAAAACCTAAGCAGAAAAGGCTCGGCGGAGAAGTTGAAAAAATGACGTACAGGTCTACTGACAGGCGAAGGTCTCCAAGATAAAGTCACTGTCAACTGAGATCAGTCAAGCAAATGTTTCAGAGTTTCGTCGATTGCTTTTTTGATCCATTCTAGATGAACCCAAATTCAGAGACAAGAACAAACTGGTACTCTCTTTGCGATTTTGAATCTTCTGGGATTTTCACACAATATCGAAGAAGAACTGGGCAAGAACTGCCTTTTTTTGATCTGGGCACTAGTGCCTACGTACAATGGACGAACTGTTTCAGGCTTTTGAAAATCTTGATCCATTGACACAATCAGTGCACGAGAAGTGGAAAACGACATTCATTGTGAAGATCCTTGTTGTCGATGAGAAGAACAAGTACGGCATTTTCATCACACCGGCATGCGACACTCAGAATTGCGTGGCGTTTCAAAGGTTGATGTCCCGTTCGCCAGCATTCCGATTGTCCAGACCGTGATTTTGTTTTCTCACAAGAGTCATGTAGTTCCAAAGCGTCGGTACACTTAATACATGTTCGGTGTTGCTGTCAGAGCCTTGCGAAGACCGATGAATGTGTCCAGAACTACTACCCAGCACAGGACCACGTCGTGGGCACAACGACCTTCACAAAGCACAACTCACGTGGTTACTGTTAACTAAGCAAATCTACACCCAGAGAAAAGCCTGTCCATCCGCCCCGGCCGTGAAGACCCAGGGGTGCGTGGGGTGCCACACGCAGTCCATCACCCCCTTGGTGTGGCCCTGCAGCTTCTTGACGGGAACGATCAACGGGTTGGTGACGAAGTCGTTGTATACCCGCGCGTGGAACACGTGCACGCTGCCGTCGTCAGATGCGGTGCACATCAGCGGAAAGTGGGAGACCGGTGCCGGTTTGAGATTTGACCGCTTCGTTTCCTCATCGCTACCAACATCAGCCCCAGCGTCCTCGTCCGCCTCCCTTGCGCGTCGCGCGGCATTCCCGTCCGCGTAGTGGGGCAGCACTTTCTGGTAGAACGCCACCTGCCTTAACCCCTTGTCGTGGTACTTCAACGTTTTGTAGGGCTTTGTACCCAGATCCAAATCGAACCAGAGCAACCGGCGGTCCAGCGTGCCCACGATGACGTGGTCGCCGTTGGGGTGCACGGACAGGGAGGACACCCACCGCGCGCCCGTGATGAGTTGCTTCACCAGCTGGTGCTTCTGCAAATGAAACATCCGGACCGACCTTTGCGTGGCCACGAAGAAAAGCGGCTTCGTTGGGTGGAACACCGCCTGTTGGATGCTGACGCCGCTCCCGGACTTCATCTTGCCGAAGGGCTTCACCGTGGTCTTCTGCGGCAGGGAGTGGATCAGACACTGGTTTGCCTTGGAGCTGCAGTTCACGGAAGTCACCGACAGGTAATTGCCGGACCGGTGCCACTGCAGCTGCTTGATGCACCCGTCGTGCTCGATGTGGATGCGCACGCCCCGCTTGTGCAAAATTGAAGAACGCGTTTCAGAAAATTGTTGCGTAGTTTTTCCAGATTCGTCGGATGAAGCGGCGTTTTGTAGTAGTTCTGCTGATCCAGCAGTAGGGCTGCTCGAATTTTTGTTCATCAAACTGCTGCTGCTACTAGAAGCCGAGGAGCCTTGTTTTAGTCCACCACCGCTCACCACCCGTTTCCACACTACCTGCTTGAGCAGAGATTTTTTCATGCGCGTCGGCTCCTCTTCGTCCTCATTATTTGCGGCATTGTTTATTTCTGCTTCCAGTTGTGCTACTTCGTCCTTCTCCACAAGATCCTCGATGTCATCCTCCTGCTCTACACCCTTCCCAAAATCCTCCTCCGCACCTGTTTCCGGGAGGCCCAGCGTCTTCTCGGTGATCTCCGTCCACGCCTTGTGCAGGTCCAAGTTCACAAAGTACAAATCCGACTCGGACGCGATTGCGAGCAGGTTCGGGTCCTTCGGGTGGAAGCAGCAGGCCTGGCAGTACAACCCCAGTTTCAATCTGCGGACGACCCGTCCGGTCGCCACTTCATAAACAAAACAGTACCCGTCGTCGGCCGCCGTCGCCACGTAGTGGCCCAAGTTATCTACGGATATGGACCGGATCGGCTTTCGGTGCGCGTCGTACCGGACCGAGATTTCGCGCGGGAAGGGCCGCAGGTCCGCGGGACTGGGGAGCTGGGGAAGCAGAGACTCCTTGGCCACGTTCATCCGCTTCTTCAGCGCGCGGGGCACCAGGTAGAGGTCCAGACACCGGTGGAACCGCTCCACGATGAAGTTCTGTTGTTTTCGATTGGGAGTAGAGAAAAGAATCGAAGAAAGTATTACTTGAACCTTCTGGAAAGTGAATTTATTCTACGTCGTGGTTTTTTGAGGAGTAAAAAAAGCGCCTTGTAGTTGTTCCCAGTGATCATGAAACTCAACATGACAACTGGTCCTTGTCGCACAAAAGAACTTCATGTCATACGCAAATGCACAACAAAACGAAATCTACGTAGCTAGTAGTACGCAAAAATCACAACATGATCAGTAAGTACCTTGTAAGCCGGGACTTTGCGCAACTGGCCGTATTTCTGTGGAATGAAGTTGTTGGGTCGCTCCGACTCGTCCAGGTCTTCCCATTCTTTTTGCTCCTGTTCCGTCATCAGATACTCCTCCGGAGGATTAAAACTCTCCGCGTGCGTGGGCAGCCTGTTTTCGTATTTATTGTCCTTATATTATCGCATCGCACAGAATGTCTAAAATGCTGGCTGTAGCATCACAAATTGAAGTTTTTGTTTTGAGAAGGCTTTGTAATAATGCCGATGATCCTGCATGAGAAATTGAAATGTCGTGAAAAGAAATTAAATACGGCAGTTTCGGGGCCACTAAGGCGGTGGGAGGCTTTCTTCTCTCGGGCAGGTCATCACGCCAGATATCGAAAACGTCGGGCTTCGGTGGAGGGGGTGCGCCAATTTTACCTGGGGAACGGATTGCGAATCTTTTTGTCTCGGACTGCAGCAAGTTTGTACTATGAAGCCAAATCGCATAGAGATGAAGCAAGTTCTTGAAACTTCATAAAGTAGATATAGAAATGAGATGACGAGCTGATACCTTCCCTCATCAGTCTGACGATCTTCTTGATTTTCATGCCCTCCCACTTTGACGGCAGGAACCGCGCCTTGCCCTCCGGCCGATTGGTGGTTGGGTGAATCGCCTCTGCGGGGTTGTCGTATTCTACCATACTCTCCATGTCGGTAGTAGCATAGGGAGCCCTGTGTGGAGGTGATTTGTTTTTTCTTCTAACTGCAGAAAAATCAATCTTTCCCCGAAAGAGTTTGACAGTACGAAAAGACGATGGGAATGATCAAAAAAGTAGGACGATAGCGAAGACCTTGATGTCAACCAAAAAAACGAAATTTTGACGACCACAATTCACAAGTAGAAGTACTTGTGCTGCATGATTCTGCGGATGGCTTCCAGATCCTTGTCGGTGAGCCGGATTTCCTCCTGGTTTTTCACATCCGTGATGGTACGCCAGGCGTCCGGATTGTCAAATTTGTTCAGCAACTGGTCGATCTCGGATTTTTGCACGGACTTCCCAATCTTCTCGCCGTCCAGCCCGTACCCAATATGGTCTTCGTTCTCGTACCACGATAAAGGAACGTCGCCAATGCGGTTTTTCTCCGCCTCGTCGTCGGAATCGTCGGAGTCGGTCCCGTATTCCAAATTGTCCGTATCCTCGTCGGACGGAATGCTCGAGTTTTCATCCTCGTCAGACTGGTTTTCCTCATCCGGGCCTCCCTCTGAAGCTGCCGTTGTGTAGTTGTCCGCATCTTTTGATGCTGCCGTCTTTTTTCCCTTCTGTTTCGTCGAAGCTGCTGCTTTTGATGCGACGAGGGAAGACGTTTTATTTGTAAGATCAGCGTCTACAACTTCTCCGGGGAGGTTTTTACTTCCTGTCGCTTTTTTTACTCCACCTCCGCTGGAACTGCTGCTGGAGGTCGTACCCTGCCTGGTCGCAGCTCCCTGACGCTCCTGCTTTTCTTCTTTTACTACTGATAGTACCCCTCCTGCCTTGGCGTCGCCCGCTGGCCTTTCCTCTTCGCGTCCGCCCTGGTCGTCGGCATGTTGATTTTCACTACTTATTTCTATCCTGAGTAAAAACGTACCCACACCATAGTCAAGATGGGAAATCGGCTAGACAAATCCACAAGTTTTGGCTGTTTTGCATGACAAATTTGGATTCGTAGTGTAGTGCTGTTTGAGCTAGCTCAGCAGCATCACAGATCTAGCATACCATGCTGGTTGGAGCATGACAAATTGCAAAACACGGCTAGAAAATGCTTCTCATGGGGCTCCGCATGAGAAACATTTTCAGCATGCAGATTTGCATTACAACTCTGGCGTGGGTACGTTTTTACTCAGGATAATTTCCGCTGCAGAATTATCTTTTGAATCTTCATCCTCTTCTTCTTCGCTGTCAGAGCCTTGGTCCTCTTCCTCCTCAAGATCTTCGAAGTCGCTGGTATCTACGTCCTCGACCTCTTCATTCAGATCGTCTTCCTCGCCCACGGAAAGCTCGCCATCCACCAGAGCCTCCTCCTCTTCCAGCTTCCGGGATTTTGCCTGCTCTTTCTTCATTTTTGCTTGGCTGAAAACGTCGCTAAATGTGGAGTGATATTGCCGGCTACGCGGGCGTAAGAAGGAAAGAAAGTGAGCCTCGAAAAAAATGAATTGCTTCCACTTAGTAGCTTAATATGCACGAGACGAGCTCTCTTCACGCTTGATGTCTAAAATGTTACGACTTCGCTGGCAAGGAATTTTTACATATGATCCAATTGTAATTCATTGTGACCGGATCATGGATCGTCGTAGAGTGACGAATAGAGCTGCGCTCCATTTTTTTATCCGGGATCTTTGGATCCGCGCCGAAAAACAACATTGACATTCGCCATCCGTTCGGCTGTTGACCGACTTGATCTCATTTTGCGGGTACGTTTTTAGAGTTTACAGATCTTCAATCATGCTATTTTGTTTGTTGGGATCGAAGATCTTCCGCGGTTTCGATGCATCTATTTTGTGTTCTGTCCTGGATCTAGTCTTCGAACGGATTTGATCGGATCACGCGTTTGGATCAAGTCAACCTAGCACGATTTGAATTGAACCTCGAGTGAAACTTCTCGTCTTAACAGCAGGGCAAGTAGAAAATGGAATTGCAGCAGCACGTCGCATATTTGCAACTACTTAGTAGAGGCGGATTATGCAAAAATTGCGGCAGGTTCAGCAGAGCCTCTACCACTTTCGGTTTGCTGATCTTCAGGGCTAGCATAATTCTCGTGGACTTTATTTCTAGCGTTGTTCTTTGGTGAAAGTTTTGCTGAAAGCAACTCGCTGTTGTTCACGTCAAATGAAAAACCTTTATGTTCGACTTTCTTCCCGAAAATTTCAGACGTGGATGGGCTTCTCATTCTATTCATGCCTTCCTTCCCACTTCTTTGACCAGTACTTTCACTGATCACAATGTCCTTCCCACCATCACGACCAGAAGAACCCAGAAAGTCCTCTACCACAATGCCGGCGCCCGCGAGAGCCTCGCCGATCGCCTCCCCGAGCTTTCGCCTCTCCTCCATCCACGTGCCGTTTACCGCGACGGTGTCCACGGTGGAGCGGACGAAATTGCGCACAAAGTTTTCCTATCAAGTGCAAAAATGTCTGGGTCTGGAACATTGCGAACTTGTGATGCATACTTGGATCACACAAAAATCTGTCATGCTTAGACAGCAAAGGGAGCTCCTTTTCCTGTCGCCGAAAGAAGGCGTTTGTCATGCGGATTAAGCATTGGCAAACCGGCTCAAAACCTGTGATGCTAGGCCTTGCATGGAACACCTTCCGTGTCAAGGTGACACAGCATCACAAACCTCAGCAAACTTCCAGACCCAGACATATTTGAAATGCATATTTCAATGATAAAACTCCGGGCGAAGTTACGGAGTGGAACATCAGCAGCTGCAGGTTCTTGGTGGACTTGGCGTGCAATGGCAGGATGAGGAACAGTAATTCCATCCAACGTAGTTCCGGTCGTGACAAGCAGGCCCAGAAGAGCATCTTCCAGCAGATAGAGGTACTCCAAGTCTTCCAGCCCATCGTATTACGATGAAAAATGCCCCCACCCCACACGACTTGGCAGCATTTGTATTGCAAACCTTTCCAATAGAAATATTTCCCGTCTTGCATATCTCAGCATCACAAATTTTCCATTCTGAATAGCTCGAATTTGTGATGCGAAGGGGCCCAACAGCAGAGGACTCTGTTATGCACAAGGCACCTTGCGCACCTAGATTCTGCACCAGAAATGCTCGCAATCCTTTCATGCAAGACAAGATTCTTGTCTTGCATGACAAACTTTTGCAAATTCGGGGGTCGGGGCATTCTTCATTGTAATACATCGCGGATGTGTTTCAACCGGATGCTCGCCAGCGGGATGCGATCGTCGTTCGTAATCGCGTTCTTCTCCTTGTTCGACGACAATCTTGAGGGCCCTGTACTCAAAGCTCGTGCAGTGGACGGCCCAACTTCAGACGCCAGCGTCTGCTGCTGTTCTGGTGTTCCGACACCATCTTCACCAGCACTTTGTGCAGTTTTCCCCCCTACTTCTTCTGCTGCTCTCCCGCTTGTTTGCTCGCCTTCTCCCGGTCCACCTTCCGGGTAGATCAGCTGGCCGTCGCCATTTCCACCGAAGTGCAACAAGTCCGTGGTGCTGTTGAACTGGTCCACTTCCCAATAGAGCTCGCCCCGGACGTCGTACAGGTAGGCTAGCATCTGCAACTTCCGGTTCCGTTCGAAAAGCGTGTCCACCATGAACGAGGGCCACGCAGTATTCTGAGGAAAAATCCCCCCTCTCCATACTGAAAATACATACTTTTTACTTCTGAAATTTCTGATGCTGATTTGCGGACACAAAACGTCTCGGTATTGCAAGAAGACAAAGCCAGAGACTCCGCCGGGTTTAGCGGGAAAATTGTAATGCTGTATGGCGTGCAGCGGTTTGCTCTCCCTTGCTAGGCGCCAACACCAAAACGGCCCAGCTCAGGCTTTGCATCTGCAGCAGTCCTCTACTGCAAGACAAAGCTGATTTGTGTACACAAATCCTGCATCACAGATTTCCAATTTGATATGGAAAGGGGGGATTTTTCCTCGCGATACGCAGACCGGCAGGGAAGTCCGACGCAGCCCCGGGAGTGCCGGTTGTCCGGCAGATCCATGTCGCAGCCCTGAGACATGCAGCTGATGTACCAAAAGAGAGTTTGCGGAAATTCATTTTCCGACTGCTGCACTTTCTTCTTCGTGTTGTTTCGGGCTTGCTGTGTAGTAGTTGTTTCCGTATGTGAGGATACTACCTCTCCCGAAACGAGTTTTTCTCGTCCGTTTGAAGAAGACGAAGATGCTGCCACTATCGTGTCAGAATTGTCGCGTTCTTCCGCGAGGACGTCAAACGGCGCGCCTTGTGTGACATTGTAGGTGCT
Source organism: Amoebophrya sp. A120 (assembly GCA_905178155.1). NCBI lineage: Eukaryota > Dinophyceae > Syndiniales > Amoebophryaceae > Amoebophrya > Amoebophrya sp. A120. Next base: position 1,127,480 of record CAJINV010000001.1, on the reverse strand, counting down.
TCTTTGATTCGTGAAAGTGTACTCCGGGTAGTCGTCGCAGTGCTTGTCCGGATTGTGCACAAAGTTGACCAGGGGACAGAAAATCTGGATTTGCTTCTCTGGCACGAACTCGGGACGCTGTTGCTCCGCGACGTGCGACATCGTGGTGATTAAGATGGGGGTGTGGTAGGATGGTAAGGTATTACCGTTATTTTCCTGCTGTTTTGCATTTAAATTTGAAGTTTCTGGCTGTAGTACACGTCTGCGAGGACCAGCAACAACATCTACTTCCGGTCGTTGTAATATCGACTGATTGAACCGCTTCAGCAGCAGGTCCGTTCTGTTTTTGCACAAGCCAAACGCCTCTTTCGTCGCTGCCGGCTCGTCGCAGGGGTAGAGGAAGGGCTGCACGTATTTCAAGTCCTCCCGTCGCTCGTCCGGCGGGAGAAGCAACGTCGAGTTCCGCAGCGACTCGAGGGTGTCCAGCTCCCCCAGTCGGAAGGCGGAGAGCTGGCGCTCGTGCTGAATTGGCACCGGTTTTCGTTTTGGGCGTGCTGCTGTTGCGCTTCGTATACTGTCTGGGTATTTATTTTCGTAGTGCTTCTTCATCTCGCCCGTATGACCATAGTCTTTCGTGTAGAAGGACTCGTCTGCGTTTTTTCCTTCTGCTCTCTTCCCGAACAGACTCATCGGCTCTACTGCGCTCTTCCCCGTTGTAGTACTAGCGTTCCCAATAATTCCAGGTAGTAGTTCCTGCGACGAGGAAAAAATCTCGCTCCCCTCCTCGTCCGCTCGCACCACCGGCAGGGAATCAAATTGCAGTTTCCGCGGCCGCAAAAGCTCCTCGTCAAACGCGAAGCCCTTGCCGAAGCTGAGGCGGTGTAACAGACCCAGATCGACTTTGCGACGCCACCAGGAATCCTGTGTGTGAATGCCGTAGGTCGTACGAAACCGGGACCGGTCGGGTAGGGAAAAGGGCCAGAGCGTCAAGGCGATCCGCTTTTCGACCACCTGGACCTCGGAGCCCCGGGTCAGCTCGATCTGCAGCGCCAAGCTCGTCGACGCGGGTGCCGTCTCCGCCAGGGGAGTTGTAAACTTCTCGCGGAAAAGGTCAAACCACATCAGGACCGGATGACTTCTTCGGGTAGAAGTTTCTTCCTTGTCAACATCCGGGACGACGGGTCTAGTTGTTTCTCTACCCTTTTCGGATGATACAGATGCCGACGCACCGCCGCCAGCTTGTGCAGTAGCTCCGCCGCCTGCCTTGGTGCACAGCAGCTCCCCGGGCACGCGGTTTTTCTTCAGAAAAACATCCTGTACCGGGTAGACGATGTCGGGCCAAAATCCTAAAGCACCGTCGCAATCAGAAACTTCTTTCACATCGATCCAACCAACCCCATGGGCATGCAGCGAAAGACGCGGCGTCCGGGCCGGATCAGAGGACGCGTTGTTGCTTTTCTCCGGTGGTTCGGCACGATCTCTTGAATTCTTCCTTTCCACTTCTATCCGCGCGGTCACGTCCGTGATGCAGTAGGGGCTCGATTTTTTTTCCGTGAGGTCCTCTCGATGTGTCAGCCGCAATTGAAATGACTCCCACTCGTTTCCGGCAATGTGAAGACTTTTCAACGAGCCGTGCACCTTGGCTGCGCGCTTGTCGGTCGTGGGCAGCAGATCTAACTCGAACTCCTGCGGCTTTCGTTCCTGATGCGACGTTGCTTCCTCTGGTGCGGTGGGAATTTTTGGTTCGCCTGAACAATTCCCGTTGCGGGGGAGCAAAAGACCGACGAAGAGGTGGACGCGTCGCAGCATTTTTTTACCTTACGAGTTAGCTTCACGCTAGCAATTATATCGCGAACTCATAGAAGCCAGATCGCTTGCCTCGGCAACGCCCAGCAATACTATTTCTCGAGAAGAAAACCATGTCTTCGAGTATACATCGGATCCCTCGTGCGATAGATCGATCTGAAAAAGATGAACCACGGAAGTCGTATCAGTTTATTCTCCACGTGAGAAAAAAAAAGGTCGGAGTGCCGCAAAAAAATTCAAGGATCCGATTATTTCATGACGACAAAAGCAGAAAGACCCTGATAGGGGAGAACAAAGCTCTCCCGTGCGCATGAAAAACTTCGTGGCAACACTGCGGGCAGGCAACTCTCCGAACGTGCAAGAGCAGTTGCCGTAGGGGTTATAAGTACTTCGGCTTTAAAAGTTTTTTTTCATTGCCAGAGAGCGCCTGCACAAATGTCCAATTGTACACTTTGTGTCCGTATGAATGTCCGAAAATCTTCTGCACTCGCTCAACCATTCGTCAGACGAAGGGCCGAGTTCGTCCGCATCAAAATCACAAGAAGTTGTACACTCACAATAACGTAGTTAACTATGTGCATGCCGCTTCTGCTCTGGCGACATTCTAAGTGAAACTACCTCACCTCCGCGTCATGTCTTTCAGCGCCACAGCGTAAGCAGGTGGCGCGATAATTTCGAAGGTAGGCCGCCTCTACAGACTTACACCGTATAAAAGTGCTTTTTTGAAAATGTCGACTTTCAGCCTTCTGCACACAATTACCCAATAAACAAACATCTTTCATCGCTAGCGAAAAAAAAACCGGCCCTCTCTTCACCCGCCGCCTTCGACTCACTACAGTTCCGACCTTGCCTGGGCGGTCTTCGCCGCCGGGCCCCCGCGGCTGAACGTGGACACAAACTGCTCGATCTCCGTTTCGTATTCCTTTGCGTGTACCAACCCCTGCTTCAATGACAAATCAAAGTCGGGCCCGTGCGCCGCGCCCATCAGCGCGCCCAGGATAGCACTGCGGTTCACGTTTTCCCCGCCGGCGTTCGCGCTGGCGAGCAGCGCGGCCTTGGGGTTGTCTGCGTACTTGTAGGCGAATACCAGCATGGCCGGGAAGGAAGAGTGGATGTAGCACGCGGTCATGGGATCCGCGTCCGCGGCGGTGCCCACGCTCTTCTGCAGCATGCGCGGCAGCTGGGGGCTGATCATGGCCGCAACCTTCTCGATCGCCGGGCGCAGTTTCTCGCCGAGCAGCACGCGACCGAGCACCTCGTCGTACAGCCGCCCCCACTGGGGCAGCTCGTCCGAATTGCGCAACGCGTTGATAATGTCCGTGATCCACAGATTGCGGTCTGCGTCCGGTTTGGCGAGCACGCGAACCAGCGTAAACGGGATCACATTGATCATACCTTAAATTGTTGAAAAGCATATAGTGTCAAGGTCTACTTGTCTGGCGCGGGTGCGAGAAAGTCATCGCTTCAGCGCTTCGCTAGTGTCGTGCAACACGCTGGATTAACTAGTGCGGGTCTTCAATTGTAGAAGTGCCGGTATTAAGTACTGTGCGGGTCTTAAGTAGTGCCGGTCTTGAGCAGTGCGTGACGCGCCTATCTCTTTAAGCAGTGCCGTGTTAAGTAGTGCGTGGCTTAAGTAGTGCGTGGCTTAAGTAGTGCGTGGCTTAAGTAGTGCGTGGCTTAAGTAGTGCGTGGATTAAGTAGTGCCATATCTTAAGTAGTGCGTGGCTCAAGTAGCGCCCATGGTGCCTGTCTCAGAAAGAAGGTGCCCGGCGTCATATTTTCTTTCATATGTGAAGATTTCAAAACAAAGTACCGTCGATGGAGTCGGTGTTGTGTCCGTCGTTGTCGGCGCATTCCCGCAGCGGGAGCTTTTTTATCCAGTATCAAACGGAAAAATCCCCCCTCCCCATATCGAAATGGAAATCTGTGATGCAGGATTTGAGGCACCAAATCGACTTGTCATGCTAGAAGGCCAAGAGCCGCAGTCGTGGTCTCGTTTGCAGGCAATTTGTCATGCTGTTTCCCACTCTCAGCTGCCTCCTATCATGCTGAAGACGCAAGGCTCCCCCACGCCACCCAGCACTACAGTCCGCATCTTTTCCCGTGTAGCATGACAAAGCTGATTTGTGACAACAAATCTGCATCACAGATTTCCGTTTTGATATGGGGAGGGGGGATTTTTCCTCTCAATATCCAGTTTGCGAAGAACATGCGGTGCGCCGTGGCGGCGTAGACGTCTTTGTGCGAGTCTATGGAAGCGTCAGGACTGAAATCGTCAAAGTTGAAATAAGTAACTTGTAATGCATAAAATCGATACCAGTTGAAAGCCCAATTTCTAAGCGGTGCATGACAGATTTCCCGAGAACCATAATCGAATTTGTCATGCTGTTTGGTCACAGGCGACTGCTTTTGTCATGCTACTTTAGCAGCTCTATTTCAAACCCTAAACAGGCTGACAGGCGGCCTCACTTGCCGTCCCGGCAAGACTGGCACTTCATGCCTTGCATTTTGTGCATGACAAGTCATTTCAACTTTGTCGATTTCAAACCTGACGCTTCCATAGAGTCCGGGGTGGTCATAAACTTTACGTACAGCTCCAGGTAGGCGTCGACCAGTTTGGTTGGGCGCTGCTCCTTATGGATTGCAAAAGTATCGCACTCGCATAAATGCATTACAAAATAGCCCAGCACTGCAAATTGTAATGCTGATTTGCCTTGAGAAAGCGATTTGTATTGCATAAATGCAATTACTACGAGCACGATACTTTTGCACAGGATACTCCTGCGTGATCAGCTCTTTGTTGTCCGCCATGGTTTTCACGAGTAGTCGCGCGAGGATGGTGTCCAGCGTGTTGTCCCCCGCCTCCATGCCGTGGTGGTAGTGGTAGCTTCCGCCCCGCGTCCAGTACTTCTTTTTGCCGTGGAGAATCACGTCCCCGATGATGCTCCCCTGGTCGCTGCCGCGCCCGCCGCCGCCCGTGTTCGAAAGGTTCATGATGCTGCCGGGGAACTCGGGGACCGATTTTTCGTACTTGGTGATCTGCCCGAAATCCCGCCGCAGCCGGTTCCGGTCGTAGTACCAGTGCACCGGCATGGCCAGGGCGTCGCCCATGTACATTCCCCAGAGCGCGCCGCGGACTCGGTTCGCCACCTGCTTCACTGCTTCTTCCAACATCTTGTTTCCCTGCATAATATTCTTCCACAAAACCTATACAGTGTTTTTCCAAAATATAAAGTGTGTTTATATTCCGATGAAAAGAAGGTGATCCTCTCGCTCTTCAAGATGGAATGCACAGAAGATGGAGGCGCCGCGGGTCGGCGTGCGAAGGAATTTGCTTTGGGTGGGAAGTACAGTGCGTTTTGCTTTAATAGCCTGCGGAGTTCAACATCCGGATGGGCAAGACAATGAAATCATTCGGTCGCGTTCATTTTCCGAGAAGATTTGCAAATAGTAAACAAGCTTCGGTTGGAAGCGAATGCTGCGTGTAGGTGTTCTTGCTGAGTGTTAATTCTACTTGCTCTCTCGGTCTCGACATGGTTCTCTCATCTTGTTCACCGACTGTTCTTTCGTGCAGTGCGCTAATAGTCTGGAGGTCAAATGCACGCGCTCGCGTGCAGGTGAAGCCAGTCGGTATCGTTTTTTTCAAAATAGGGCGCGGCCGAGCGCCGCAAAAAGTAATGACAATGTTCCGAAGTTCCCGATCGGGCGACGAGGTCAAAGCGCCCTTGCGGCTTCCGGGTGAGAAGCGCTCTCTGCGCAAGCACGAAGCGGGCCCATTCCGCAAGAACCGCGGTCGCTCCCTCCGCCGGCTTCCGGAACAGGGAGCCGAGTCGGCGTTCGCGGGGTGAAAGACGGTCCAAAAGCGCGCCGCTTTGAACGCCCAAGCCCCTTTTGCGCACGGCGCTCCGGTGTTTTTTTCCATGCAACCACAGGGCAGATGTTTCCGCTTTCCCTAAAATTTCCGACGCGGCCCTCGTTGAAACAGGTGCAGTTAAGTTGGTTCCTGCGGAGTGAAGGAGACCCCCGAACGACGTGAAGGAGGCCCCTGGCCACATGCAATCCCTTCCCACACGCCCCCCCAGAGCGTTTTTCCGTTTTCTCCAGATGCGGAATTTTTATAATTTTTCAGTATAACCATAAACCGACCAGGCGCGATCGAGTCGGCTTTTCTGGATGGAGTAACGGTTTAAAGTCGCACAAAATGCGCTGCATTGGACCCGTTTTGGCATACTCGTATCATGATTTTTTCAATGTTGTTCTCAGTATTTTTTTATGATTTTTTTAAGAATTTCCAGCACAGCCATATCAGGGCAGTCTGGGGCTCTATTCACTCTTACAAATTGGCCACATGATGACAATTCTGCTTCTTTCAATACATAGCTGACTCCCAGAGCCTCAGATCTTTCAACGTTTTCCATATTTTTACAAAGCTGATTTCTTTTCCCTTTGTTATAAGGTACGCACTTCCCACGCAATCTCTTAGGCGCTGCTTGTGAACACTCACAAAAATAGCACAGCTGCTCTAATGTGACTACTGTGAACGTTGCTGACTGTTAAAATCCCACAAGGCTATCCATAATTGCAAGCATTATTTTTTTTTCTTTTTTTGAGAGTACCAGGCGAGGGACGAGATCGGAGCTTATTTTCGGGGTTGCAAGCGTATGCTCCTCCGCTCCAGCATATTTGTGTGCGCCCGCAGGGCGCTTGTAGATAGATGCGTATATAGTTTGGGTAGCTGGGCCTCGAAAACTTCGTCTCTCGGCGTTGTTTTTCTTGGCTTCACGGTTTCACCGACCGTGCCCACAGCAGGTGCCGTTCTCCCCTCCATGTGGAGGCCGTAGGAGGGCGGGGCTGACGTCGTCGTGTGGCGACCAGCCTGTTGTCCTGTGTCTTGTCGTGCGACAAGCAGGCAGTGGTAGTCCGTGTGGACATGTGGTTGGCCAGTCAGTGCCAGGTGGTTGGTGCAGCATGAGTCGCAGTTGTTGCGCATGCCTGCAGGTCGCACTCGGCGTCTGCGCTGCTGCTCTGCGGGTCGGTCGTTCCCCACCTCGGTGAGGATCACCCCGTTGGCAGTGCGCAACCCTCTGTTGCGTTACCTCGCAGTGCGCTCCTGCTTCCGAGCGGAGCACATCGCGAGGAGCTGTTGTTCAGGCCCGCCTGAGCAGCAGCGTTCCGCGTCGTTCCCATGTCACAGGACCAGGTTCCTGGACGCCAGCGACCATGCCCGTAGGTGGCCTGTCCGTGTCTGTTTGCCCGTTACACGTGCCGAGAGCCGTGCGTTTCCTCAGTCACGCTCGACGTCGAGCGCCAGTGGGAGTCCTTCTTGTTGTGCCTCAGTCGGCACCCTCTCCTGTCGTGAGCGTGGTGGCGAAAGGGGCCTCCCGGTTTCGATCGTGCTCGTACACGATCTCGGCGTCTTCAGCTTGTGTCGCGGCGCTGTGTCCGCACGTGGCGCTCGTCGAGCCTTGAGGGACCAGACGGTAGCATCTGTACAGTACAAACACGTGTGTGTAAGATGAGATAGAGAGAGCCAAGCACGAAAATAATACCAGGCGAGGGACGAGATCGGAGCTTATTTTCGGGGTTGCAAGCGTATGCTCCTCCGCTCCAGCATATTTGTGTGCGCCCGCAGGGCGCTTGTAGATAGATGCGTATATAGTTTGGGTAGCTGGGCCTCGAAAACTTCGTCTCTCGGCGTTGTTTTTCTTTCCCACCCGCCCACGCCATGATGGATGATTCCGCGTCGGATGACGACTTCTGGTCGGACCTGCGGTCTGACATGGAGCAGCAAGCGTCAGAAAATTGCAGTACTTTCGAGAACATGACCAAGGCTTTCGGTGCCAAGGTCGCGGAGCGTGCCGTGCGGCAGTGTGCAGCGGAGGGAGTGAAGTTACCCACCAGTCTGCTGAAGGAGTCCAAAGAACTGCCGCGGAACTTGTTTTCCCACGAGCAGACCGCAGTCCCGTGTCAACCGGGCGAGCATCTCGGTGTCCTGCACGGTACGCAGGCACAGCTGTTGGCGTTGCTGCCGAATGTAACCAGGCTGAAGTTGGTAGAGAAGACGTTCCCAGACGGGAGGAAGGAGATTGCGTGCTACCGAAAGCACGACAATCCGTTTGTACGATCGGAGGCGACAGACGTGTCGAAAGACCTCTGCGTAGCGCGGCTTACGGAAGCGCAATGCACCCTCGACGAGGTTTTTTCCGCGCGGACAGATGCGGAGAAAAGCAGTGCGAAAAGTAAGATGCAAATAGCGCTTGACATAGCGCAGGATCCGCTGTTACTCCAAGAAGCTCTCCATGACTTCAACGAGAAAGTTTCCACCGAGAAAGCCGACGCGAATCGGCAGTCGCGCATCAGCAGGTACATGCGCATCGCGGTCAATCTGCCACGGAACTGTCCGCCGTGGACATTCTCCAGTGTACGGATGTTCATAGGAGCCAGCCTTGCGGCTGGCTACCTCAGCGTCAAACCGGCGGTGGTGGATGTTCTCAACCACCCGGAGTGCAGGTTATCAAGTGAGGAGAAGGAGACGATACACAGGGAGTTGGCGTCCCTTGTGCGGCGAGGCTTCTTGGGGAGGAAGAAGCAGAAGTCACCACTTACGATAGCACACATTTTAGCGTATTGGAACTTAAAAAAGTTAAACTATGGCCAAGTTGTGGTGTTGCTCTTGTGCTTCTACGGCGCGCTCAGGAAATCTGAGTGCGCTAAGCTTGACGTCAGGTTCACAAGGAAAAAGGGTCTCATTGCATTGAGCTACAGAGGCAAAGACCTCGTCTTCAATTTTCAAGAGGCCAGTGTGAAGGTAAATACATATTCCCTAGTTCGTGTGAAGTGCATTTGTGAAGATCTAGCGCGGTTGAATTACCCCAGTTGTTTCTGTGTATGCAAGTTTAAGCAGATCATACCGACGCTGACGCAAGACGACCTCGATGTCTCAAAAATTATGAAAAATGTGTTTCAAGACGAGCAGCATGTCGCAAGTCACTCGTGGCGCATCGGTTGCGCCACACATCTCTACTTGGCTAAGCTTGACCCCGTGCGCTGTATTGTCCACTGTCGTTGGGCAAACTTACAAATGCTTTTGTACTACATCCGCAGCATTCCGCATGTGTCCAGATCTATGTTTGTCGACCTTATGTTTGCGGGTGTGTAATTAGCAACACATGTGCAGCCTTGTGCAGGATTCTCAGTTATTGCCGTGTTTTTGTTGGAATAAAATGCAAATGTCGTGCCACGTGGCACGAGTGGCAGCTTCTGCATAGCCCACATAAGTTAGTTGTGTTCGTGTACTTCAAAGTCAATGTTCCGCAATTCAAGATCTTCAGCGCGAGGAAAATGTGAAGAAAAAACGTAATCCGTGTGTGTGCGTCACAACCTGCTTTCGTCGTCAATGCATAAATCAAATTGAAACCGTAGGAAGAAGTAATTAAAGCCTAGTATTTCCACTTTCTAACCGAGTTGCAAAAATGGCCGATGCAGGAGCTGCTGCCGCGGCTGGCCCAGGTGCCGCCGCCGCTGCTGGTACGAGGTCGTTTTCTCTGCTGTCGAATTTAGATTGCTTTTGACACACATTACGCGACATTGTAGAAATTACAGTCATCACAGGGTGCTTCCCCTCTCATGCCAATTTGTCACTACATTCAGGTGTTGCCGCTGCCGGCGCGATGCCGGCGGCGGAGGGGCGTCGCCTGGTCGATTTTATCGCCGGGCAAGAGGAACAGGTCACCACGGCGTTCCAGAACTTGGTCCCGCCGATGCCGGAGTTACGGCCGTCCAAAGATCCCTTCAAGAAAGCGGCTGCGGCCTGCAATGACCGCAACTTGTGGGAGAAAGGTACGCCTTTGTCAAAGCATTCACTAGTCTGGTACAAAAGTCGGTGTTGAAGAATACATGTGGTAGTCAGCATGCGCAAATTTGTCTTCGTCATGTCGTTCTCTCAAAGATCTACAAGTAATCGCAAAAACGTCTCGTCAGGTCATGTGCTGAAGACGGGTAAGACGGTGGATGACGACACGGTTGTGGCCAAGTTGCCCTACAATGTCACCACCCTCCTCTTCGCCATGGCCGCGAAGTGTCACCGTGATCGTGAGCCGATCCTGACCACCGTCCGGCGTGATGCCATCCTCAACTCGTACATGTTGTGCAAGACGTCCATGGGCACCAAGGCCGCCGATGTCGTGTTCGGTTCCATTTTGGCGAAGACCGATGCCATCACCAGTGATGCCACCCAGGAGGGTACGACGTACGAGGGCCGCATGCGCCTGTTCTTCGCGGAAAACCGGTTTAACCGGTTGTGGCAGGAGGAGTTAGCGAAGCAGCGCAACGTCACTGAGCAGGCGAAGGCGGTGTCTGCGCAGGCGCAGGCCAGCATCGATGAGGCGTTGAAAAAGGTCAATGATGCGCAGGAGAAATTAGAAAAGACGCAGCAGCAGAACTGGCAGTACGCGCCGTACGGAAAGAACTCCAAGGGAGCTGGAAAGAAAGGTTGGTACTGTTGCTTGTGTTGGTGTCTAAAAGTCTTGGTAGGTCGATATGCCAGTCATGCATGTCTAGTCGGTATCGATGTCACAGTGCGAAACCATGCCACACTACAACTTCACATGATCAACATCGAATTTGTCAAGGTAAAGGCAAAAAGGGACAGAAACCACTGTGCTTTGAGTTCATGAGCAACGGAGGGCGCTGCTCCTGGGGCAACGAGTGCACCTACCGCCATTTGAAGAAGAACGACCTCTCTGAGTCGGAGTACAAGAAGATGCAGGAAGGGAAGTTCAAGAACAAATTCGAACATGTGGCGTTCGAATCGTGGCGCACCGAGGCAAAGGAGGAGCCGGCCGCCGCGGCGGCGGCGGTCTAGGTGGTTGATCGTCCCGTGCGAGTCTTTTTTATGAGCGCACAGTAGCTGTCACTGTAGTTTGCGAAACGAAATAATCAAGTTACAAAATGTTAAAATTTACAAGTTAATGAATTTAGAAAGTAGTTTTCCAGTGGCAGCTGCTGTGCGACTCTGAATGTCGTTTCAAAGAAATTTTAGTTTTTATACCTTGCAACAAGGTTCACTTCATGTTTTGTCACCACTCACATGTCAACTCAGATTTCAAATGAAATTCAAATTCGAGAGAACAGCACATTTTTGGAACAATGCTCAGTAGACAGAGCCACATGTTTTGTGCGTGACATGGAAGTCGATTTCAAAATAAACTTGTGATGAAACTTGCGTGGCAAACACGCCGTCTCCAGTGTGTTCATACTGGTGTAAATATGTCTGCAATGTCGGTTGCAAATCTCTGTTTCATTAAAAAAAGGGCAGTGTAAACATCAAATTGTACAAGAAAGTGCGCAAATGCTGCATTCGCTGTCGGTTGTGCCAGTGCCAGTAAGAAGACGTGCATTATGAAGGCAGCTTATCGGTGTGACGCAAATGTATCGTGGGGTGGCAAAACTGGGTTACTGAGGAAGCAAATGTGGACGCACGCACTACAAAATGGAATTCATACATACTTCACGCATCACCATGTTAACGGCCTTTTCATCACTTCGCGGTACTGTGCTGCAGTCCTTTTCACTAAGTTTCTCAAGCCATGCCACTACCTACTGCCACAGATGTGCACAATGTTCTCAAGCGAGTCGAATATGATTCCATACGGGATCATCCCTTCGACGTCGCACCAGTTTTGCCAGATCCCGCCTTCCTGTCTGAAGAGTTGCTGACGAGACAGCACGAGCAAATGAAGGACTGGGCTGCGCAGACGCATGTGCGCTCCATGGAAATCTACGGGAGCATCGACGAGGAGATTAGAAAGCCCCAGGTGTGCAAGCACCTGGGCCTGTGGGAATTGCTCGGTGCAAAATACCACAGTACGGATCCGCTTGCCTGGACCGTCTGGCGAGACGGTCTCGCCATGATAGGCCGTTGCGAAGTCGACGAAAACTGGTCGCCGCGGGCCAAGAAGGACAAAATGTGTGGAAATGTAGAAGACTTTGCCCCGTCCAAAGTTGTGCAGGATGTGATGAAAGGAATACACCGGAAGCCGGCCTGGTCGGACGAGCTCATCCGCACCACGTGGCAGCGCTGCATAGATGAAACGAAGGTGGTTCCGGAGCTCGGTTATGAGCTGTTGCAGGGGCCGTTTCCGATAGGTGAAGACGTCGCTACGAACGAGGCAGAGCAGATGAAGATCTATCACGGGTACCGGCGCTTTCCACGTGTGCAGCCCAAGAAAATCCGGATGATAGATCCGGCGGTATCTGCGAACGCTTGCTCCCCCCTCGACAAGCGTGTTCCGATACCAAGTGCACTAGATGTTTTGTGCAATGCGGCAGTCGCAAAAAACCCCGGCGTCAGCGGTTTGAAGATTGTGAAGCACAACCGCAAGATTTTGCAGAGGTGCAGGAAAGCGGAAAAGAGGCACGAGTCCCAGTTTGTGAAGATTGTGAAAGGGGAAATCAACCAGATGGACGGTGACCTGATGAAAGAAGACGCTGTGCAGCCCGTGCACAGTGATAAACCAGTCTTCAGCAACAGTGTGCAGAGCAGTGTGAAGAAGCGGAAGATAGAAAACAGCGTGACAAATGATCTAGAGTGTGTACTTCTCGACATAGCAAAATGCTATAACAACTTGATGATCAAAGTGCAGCACAGAAAGTACAACACACTGCTAGCCTACCACCCCGACGTGTGCAGATACTTCCGGTTCGTCGCTGTGTCTGCCATCTTTGGAAGCAGACACAGCGTAACGGGGTGGTGCAGGCCGGGTAAACTTCTCCGTTCCGTGCTGCGCTTGCACTACTTCTTAAATTCCGAGGATTACGTCGATGACTATCCGAATTGGGTGAAGAAAGGCCTGGGCAAGCTCATTCGCGATCAACTGCTTGAGCTGCTCCAGATGCTCGGCCTGCCTGCGATGACGGACAAGATCAAAGTTGCAGACCTACTTGAGGTTCTAGGTCTGCTCTTTGATGTGCGCGGCAACATCCCGACAGTAGAAGTAACCCCGCAGAAGAAGGCGCAAATAGTAGAAGCGTGCGACGCGGCTTTGATGTCGATGTGGTTAGACGGACCCACCGCTAGCGAGTTAGTAGGCAGACTAACATTCGTGTTAGCTGCAGTTGCGGATCGTGCATTGAGTCCGCTCTTGCGGCCGCTGCGGAGGCACATGTCGCGAGAAGAAACCGCGGTCACGGAAGCAGTCGCGCTTGCGCTGCGGGCGGTAAAGGAGGTGATGAAGCTCCCGCTGAAGCGCGGCATCACCTTCGAGAAGAAATCCGAGAAAAATACACTGTTGTATACGGATGCACAGTGGTCGGCGAAGAAAGGCGTTCTCGCCGCAGTCTACGTCCAGGACGGTGTCTTCAAGTGCGTGCGCCAGAACGTCTGGGCCGCACTCCTCCACCCAGATTTCCGGCTTTTTCCAATCAATGTTTTGGAAACTGCTGTGGCGCCGCTTGCTATCGAGTATTTTGCGGCGGATCTGGCTGGCAAGCGGTTTGACCATGCCATCGACAACTCCTGCGCGCAGGAGTGCTTGTTGTCACAAGGTCGGAGCGGGAAGCAAAAGTGGTACCTCTCGCGGCTGTGCGCAGAGTTCTGGACCAAGGCCGCGCGCCACGACATGAAGCCGTGGAACACGCGGGTGCCGTCAGATTATAATCTGGCGGACTATCCCACAAGGGATGACAAAATGGCAGTGTTGTTGCGCATTTTCCCATCCCTGTTCAGTGAAATCAAAGAGTCTTTTGGTATGGATGATTATTTCAAAAAAATCCTTGTTTGTGACGTTTCTCATGGTGTTGATCAGCTTGCGTTAGCGCTTGCAGGTGATGATGGTGATACTATTGGTGGTTCCTCCGATGAGGACATTCTGTGATCTGATCGTGTTGTACACTGGTTTTTTGTGACAAAGATGTTGCTTCATGTACATGTGATTTCATTTCAGCTTCTGGTGTGTAGAGGTGCTGCCGTTGTGTACGCTGATAGCGCTGTTCTATCGCAGCGTACTCTTTTCGACTTGCGCGTGTGCAGACTTGTGTCGCGGTTCAAGCTTTGACGCTGTCTCTTGCTTCGTATGTGGTGCTCGCTTCGTATGCGTTGTGCGGGGCCTCCCGGTTTCGATCGTGCTCGTACACGATCTCGGCGTCTTCAGCTTGTGTCGCGGCGCTGTGTCCGCACGTGGCGCTCGTCGAGCCTTGAGGGACCAGACGGTAGCATCTGTACAGTACAAACACGTGTGTGTAAGATGAGATAGAGAGAGCCAAGCACGAAAATAATTTTTGAATCACGCAAAAACTTAATAAATGTTATGCCGTGTCTTCTGGAAAATCATGCATCAATTTTAGAAAATTCAGCAAATTTCGATAGTGCGCGGGCATCCTACCAAATTTCGCAGTGTATGGAGTCAGATTCTATAGTCCTGGCGCTCCAGCGGGAATTTGCGGACATTTGGCGGGAATTCGGCCAGCATTTCGCATTCTGACGGGAATTGCGCGGCGTTTGGCGGTGTGTGGTGCTTTGGCGGCGGCCAAAGTGTCAGGACCTGTTGATCCTGGTCGCGCGGGAGAAACAATTGTGGGGTGGTGGTACAAAGCCGAATTTTTGCGGTACAACAGCGGTTACAGCGGCGCGGTACGACTTTGCAGCGGTTTTCGGGGCAAATGCCAGTTCCAGGCTTTGTTGCGAACCGTTTCTGGCTGGATTTGCGGCTTTTCCAGACCACTTGTGACGCTTTATTCCCTTCAGGAAACGCATCACCTTGGTGCATCTCTGAAAAGGAAGCAGACAGCAGAAACGGGCTCCAACTCTGCTATGGAACGCCGGGGATTGCCGTCATGTTAGTCCTGGACCTGCCCGCAGTCAAGCAGCAGTGCGGCACCTAAATCCAGCTGTCGTCTGACGCGGTGCCAGGCTTGGCTCTTCATGATGAGAAGTTACTATCATAGGCGGACACCGCAGGAGTTTGTGTAGAAGGATAACCAGTTACCCTATTAGTCTCCTCTTTTGTGTCTATTTTCACCAGTATAGTATGTTTGTGGTCACGATGCACAAGTAGACATGCAAATCGGGTTTCTTTTGTTTCTTGGCTAACACGCAAATGCACCTCACACAAGAATGCAGCTCTCGGTTGTTTTTGTCTCTTTGTTTCAGGCCGGGTTTCACTAGAGAGGAAAGAACAGCGTTTGAAGCTAAACCAACTTTGTTTCGGGCCTTGAGAGAACAGAAAGTAGCAATACAATACACAAAAGCCACTATGTAAGTCGGGCAGTTTGTTTTATTTCGTATTCGTCATTCACGCTGAGAGAACACTACTACTATCTCCTTTGGAGCGAACATTTCTCGTTGTTGGGTGCGATACGCCAGAAGTAAAGAAAAATGCAAAGACTTGAAACAATGTTTGCTTTCTTTTTCTCAATGCCTGGCTGTTGGCTCAAGTTTCGAATTCCGATCTTGACGCTCAGCAGCCAGAAGATCAATCAAAAACTATAGGACAGGAAGCGAGTTTTGTTTGCGGAAAAGCAACAGTTTGTTCTAAGGTGATTCGAAGTTCGAGTTCTCACACTGTAAAGAAAGACTTGGATCAGCAAAACGATTTGAAGATCGCGTTAGGATTTCTAAGAATCAAGTATATATGTACGCAAATTATCAAAATTCCGTCTGGTTTCTTGATAGTTTTCTTGTTTTTTCATCAATTTCTCTTAAAGTTATTTTTTTTCAATTTTTTTTGAGACTGTGAAAGACGTCCACTCTGGGCACTTTTGCTCTTGTGCACTGATGAAAGGCCATCAGCATTGGGATGCTTCTTATTCCTATCTTACACAAATACTGCGCATTAGTATTTTTTCCATTTTTCCAGGTTGTGCAGTTTTTACAATTTTTTTGAAAATTTTACTAAATGACATGCCAGAGATACTCCTGGCAAAGTATAGAAAAACCATAAAGCGCGCCCATTTTTGCCCTGTGATGGGTTTTCTCATCATCTTTCTATGCGATTTTTTGCACGCTGTCATTTAGCGAAAAACTTTGCAAATTCAGTAGAACAATCGTTCTCCAGCTATGTCCAACCAGATCGGACTCCATAAAGTAAAAGGAATCCAAAGATCGCACCTGTTTGCCCACTCTCAGCGCTTTCCGCAGCGGCTTTTCAGTAACTTTTTCCGTGCCACCCCCACCGTGGTGCGGATCATTCTGGACTTCCTGGCGTCGCCCGACCCGTCCGTCGCCCGCATTCCCTTGGCGGCGGCGCAGGGATGATACCCAGCTGCGGGTCAAGAAGGTGGGGCGAGTTTGCGACCGGTCGCGCCGCCGAACGGCGGACGCCCCCCGCCCACCGTCCCCCCTTTGGCGGCCTCGGCGGCATAAGTTAAAAGCCCGCGTGCGTGTTTGCTCAAATATCCGGCACGCCCTCCATTGCGTGCCGCTGCTCCATCCGCTGTTCTTCCTTGATGCAGGTTCGTGTTGGTTTTCCAGAAAATAAGGCTCAAGATGCAGTGTGTGATCCCGCAAACGGTCGATCTCATGATCTAGTACCACCGCTCGCGCGCTTTGATCCTTCATTCTTTTTCGAGTTCTTTCGTCGTTTATCCCATTGGAGGAGGCTGCAGCTACGTAGGTGACCAGTTTTATCAAAATTTGTCGAAACGGCTCTACGTTCATCTTTAGAGAGCGAAGAAGGCGCCGCACAGAACATCTTTTTCCGACTTTGCGCGCGCGACTGCCTGCGCAGTCCTCGGGACGCCAGAATGCCTAGTGCTTCCACGGGCGGCGTGTCGTCTTGGAAGACGTTTACATTTCTGGCTTTCTACGTCATCGTGGATGTGGCGAAAAATCGGGCCAACGATACCTGCGTGAAGGGCACCGCGGTATTTGATTTTTTTTTTAAACTGCGGAACCAGGTTGATCTAGTTCGACGTTTTGAACTATCACCTGAGGTTAACGGCAACGACCCCAGGCAAGAATCGCAATACGTCTCTGTGGCTTGTATGGAAACGCACAACTAGAGGCATAGTTGTACGAGTTCAGCCCCCTCTATTTCGAAAAGCAATAACCACGTAACAATTTTCGTATTACTAAGCTTTCTTTCGTTCTCTTCCCCAGGTGCTGCCGCAGAGCCTGCCCGTGACGGTGGCGTGCGTGTCCCTGGTGCTCTCCATTTGCACTTCATTCTTCAAAGGCGGCATGGACCAGGTGCGGCACTGCTTCGAGGTGTCGCTCTGGCTGCAGAACCTGCCGATTGCGGTCTTCTTCGCCATTTCTCAATCGATGGCCGTGCTGTATTGCGAGGAAAAATCCCCCCTCCCCATTTTGAAAAAGACATTTGTGATGCTGAATTTGCGTAAACAAATCGCGAAAAGACCAAGAGACATTGTTGCGACCTGAGTTGCAGGCTATTTGTCATGCTGTTTGCCACTTCCACTCGCCTCCTGTCATTCGAAAGATGCAAGGCTTTCCCACGCCAGCCAGCACTACAGTCCGCATCTTTTGCCTTCTAGCATGACAACGCGATTGGTGGTAGCAAATCATGCTACACAAGTCCCGTTTTAGTATGGGGAGGGGGGATTTTTCATTTTGATATGCTGCAGATGGTGTTTCTCACCGCGGGCATGGCGAAGATCACCCAGCAAGTGCGGCTCCCGATGAACGTGTTCCTCGCCTTCTTCGTGTCCGGGCGGATGCACACGTTCCGCCAGGTCACGGCGGTGGTTATGCTGGCGTTGTCGGTGGCGCTCTTCCAGTTGAACCAGTCTGGGGCGGACGCCGGCAGTCCGCACGGCGACCAGCGGTATCAAATGCAAAAATGTCTCGGTCTGGAAGAATGCATGTTTGTCATGCTGTTTTTGGACTCTAAAAAAAATTTGTATTGCATGACCAGCAAGAGGAGTCTAGTTTGTGCTACGCGGGGAGGGCGTTTGTCATGCGGAGTAGGCATCAGGAAGCCCTCTAAAGATCTGCGATGCTAGGTCGTGCATTGCAGACATTCTGGGTCATGAAAAATATGCATGACAAACCTGGCAACCTCCCAGACCCAGACACTTTTGCAATGGATAAGCGGATCGGCATCGCAATCTCCGTGCTGGGGTCGCTGGGCAGCGTGCTCGGGTGCCTGCTGTCGGAAAAAATAATGAAGCGGGACGTGCACACGCCCTTTTACGTCCAGAAGTTCCACCAGGAGACCGGGGGGCTGCTGGTCAGCGCGGTCCTGCTCTTTGCGCTCCCCTGGCTCGGCCACGTCATCGACCAGATGGAAAACACGCCGCACGCCACGCACGCGCTCAAAAACTCCCTTTTCAGTTACAAGGCGGTTTTCGCCGTGCGGAAAGACGTAGAAGGTATAGTACGCTGCCGTGTGCTTGCTCTTGAATAGAAAAAAAAAACCTCTCCGCTATAAGTACTTATTATCGTTCGCGGTTGTAGTATGTACGGACGATAGTCTGTACCAAAACTCCGGTAGTAGGAGTTGTAAGCCCGGTGGAGCGCGTAGCTTTGCGCAGCTAAGGGCTTTTTGCATGATGTACAGCGCCCTTGGTCCTCGTTGCCATGAAACCACTTACTATGAAGTAAGTAGGTAAATGTTGCCCGCGACCGAACCACATCAACAGGTCCTGCGCAGAAGCTTTTTGACTACAGCGGAGACCGGTTCAATTCGCTAGCGGAGTTCAGTGCTCACGAAAACAGGGAGGCGACGCTGCTGCAACTCCGGGAATCCGCCGATATCCTGAGTAAAAACGTACCCACACCAGAGTCAGGATGTGGATTTTGCAACACAAACCTAGGAGTTTTGTGAGTCACGCATGACAAGTTGCACTATGCAGTGTAGTGCAGGTTAGCAAGTGCAGCCCGCATCACAGATTCATCTGCTCATCCTGTTCACAGCATCACAAATTCCAAAACACGACTGGAAATGGCTCTCATGGGGATGCGCATTACAAGTCTTCCTGTCTTTGCAAATCTGCATTACAACTCTGGTGTGGGGACGTTTTTACTCAGGATAGCCGACCAGGAGGAGTTTGTGGAGTTTGGCGAGCGAATATGATAGTGGTACACAACTCCCCCACCTCTCCCTTATTTGTCATGCAAAATACCAAATGGTCACCAGTTGCCTATTGGGACAGCTCGCATGACAGGTTCCGGAATGATCCATAACAGCACTAGAAAATGAAATCGGTCGTCAATTTGTCATGCAAAGCTGCATCTGCGCCGGAGCTTGTGTTGCTGTGGATGGCAACATCCAATTAACGGGGAGGGGGACCAGTTGTGCACTCTCATAGCGGAAGGACTTGACTGTCCACATCGCCCTGGAGAGGCTCGCGAAAGTTGCGGAGAGTGCGCGGCGAGCGGCGCTGTACGCGCCGTACGCCCGGCAGCTGAAGTGCGTGGGCGCCACCGAGTTTTTCGACCAGGTGGCATTCGTGGCGGACAAGCTGCCGGATACCTGGCTCGGGGTCTATGTCCGGAAGAGCAGGGAGGGTTTTAAAACATCAAGCATTGAAAATAATAATATTCATCAACCCGCTCTCGTCGGTCCGAGCGGGGGCAGCGGCGAAGTTCACGGCGGGACGAGTCTTGCAATGGAAGGGGACGACAACAAAAGGCATGCAGATCACGAGTCAACTATAGAACTGATAGCCCCCGCAAGTAGAACCGAAACAAACTCTCTTTCCCCGGTCGCGGCAGAACATCAAAGCCTCCACTTTCTCGGTCCAGCTTCTAGTACTACGACGCCATCGGGAGCAGCAGGTGACAGCACATCAAGTAGTCAACATGATCTCGGTACAGATCCGTTTTGCAAGAGCCTCTCGCTGGGACGCGAGGCGTGCTTTCTGTTCGCGGAGACGCAGCAGCGCTGGGAGCTGCGGTTCCGGTCGACCAACACCACGTCGCAATCGGAACGCTGGTCCTCTGCAGTGGTGGTATCGAGCGAGAAGGAGCTCGGCGCTCGGGGGCTGGAACACGCGGACAGCGCAACGCCACCGCGGTGGCAGTACAGCGCGCTAGTAGAAACCGCGTTTCAAGAACACCTGTTTCCAGAAAAGCAGGAAGTAGCGCAAATTTCAAGTTCAACAACCGATAGTGCGGGTAGTAGCAGTAGTAGTAGTCCATCTATCAGCAATAGTGCGCTCGCCGCAGGAGAGCAACAGAAACTACAGCAGGGGCTATCACAACTTGCAGCAGAAAATAGGCGAATAGAATCCTCACCCAATGACAAGCTTCTCTTCCGCAACGAGCTAACGCAATTCTGGCACAGAAACAGCGACCGATGGAAGCGGAAAGATGACGAGAATTTTGCGAGTAGTGGAGAAAGAGACACATCACACGAGGTGGACGCAGCTGCGGCAAAAGTAGAATCCGCTACCGCTTCGAGCGAAGTAGATGACACCTCAATATTACCGGCCGACACTCGCGTAGCTAGTACTTCCCCGAAAGATAAAAACACCAGGATTTTTGACAGCACCGCGATTGTAGTTCTGCAGGGAGCCACAGCGCCGGGGTTGCCGATAGCGCCGGGTTCCCGCGACCGCGTTTGCAGCCCTTCGGTGTGCCCAGAGAAGGACTTTCGGGGGTATCGCTATTTGTTTCCGGAGGATAAGGCGGAGCAGTGGAGCCAAGGCGTGCTGCAGGTGTACGACCGTGGATTTTTCGCCGGCTGGGATTTGTCGGTGTTCTACACGCTACTCTGGATGGTCATCTCCTTCTGGCAGGCGGGACTATTGGTAGGCGATCTTTATTGTCAATTAAATATTGAAAAAAATAAAAAGTGGAAAGAGCCACGCCTTCTATAGGAAAAAGAAAGAGTGAAGCCACGACATCCATGATCCGTGCGCATGGCTACTTCTTACTAGAATGCTGTCCAAGAGCTGCTGCCCAACAGGTGGAACTGCGAATAAAAAACTCACTTTGTGATCTATCCAGGTAAAATATCTCTCGTCGCTGTGGAAAAACGTGGGGCAGTGCGTGTGTACAGTGGTCCTCTGTCTGTGGGAGGTCACCGTGGTGCGGCCGCTATCAAATGCAAATATGTTTGGGTCTGGAAAAGCGCAACGTTCTTTCCCCTGCACATTTTACATGACGCATGATGTCTCTGATGTGTGTCCTAGCATCACAGATTTTCTGAGTCCTTCTTGAGGCCCATTCCGCATGAGAAACTCCCTCTCCGCATAGCAAAACCTGGACTCCCTTTGCTGTGCACGCAACACAAATTTGTTTCGAATCCAAAGCCAGCGTCACAAGTTGCATCTTTCCAGACCCAGACCTATTTGCATTTGATACCCGCCGGAAGGCGACTACTCGCCCACTCGGATCATCACACTCACCATAGTATCCCACAGCAAAAAGCTGGCAGGGCATATTTGTAATGCAAAAATAAACACACAGAAAAATCTGTCATGGGCGACCTCGTAGCATGCTATTTAGGATATGCAACACAAATTCTCTTGTCTATTTATTTTTGCATTACAAATATGAACTGGCTGCCAGTTTTTTTCAGTGTGATACCTAGGCGCCTTGGTGGTCGTCAGTTGGGTCGTGGTTTTTGGTTGGTTTTTATCCTGTGCAAAAGTGTCGTACTCGTAGTAATCGCAGTCATGCATTACAAATCTTCGCCCCAAGGTAAAACAGCATGACAAATTCCATTTGTCACGCTGAGCTAATTTGTCATGCGATTTATACTAGTATGATACTTTTGCAATGCATAGTTTTCCGAGCAGGGCAGCGCCGGCCCGGCGACGGGCAAGCGGAAACGGGACACCACCGATCGCCAGGAGCGGGTCCTCGTTTCGGTCTGCAGCTCCGATACGGGGTCGTCGGACGATATACACACGGCATCCGACGGAAGCAACCGCCGAGCACCGCTGCTCATGGAAATGGAAGACAAAGCGGGGGCAAAGGGCTGATGGATGCCAAGATCAGCTTGGAAATATTGTGCACCTCACGCACCATATAATGACCTTTCATGATGCAACCCGAAGACAAATTTTGCATGTAAATGAATGTTACGTCCACTACGTCGAGCGGTTTAACTTCATGAAAAGCGTTTATTTTGCTCGGACAAGAGAATACAGAATGAAGAAATAAACACATGTCAACATGCACCCCTTGTACTTACAACGGGTGTCGTGCGCAAAAAAAAAAATGAAAGAAAGGGCTCGTCAACCTTTCGACCCCGGATGCTGAATCACAAGAGTTATTAGTCAATGACTACTTTGCTACATTCATCTACTTCAGACCTACAAATGCCATCTCGGACAAATAAGGCCATTTGGTACAGTTGTGAAATTGAGAAAGAAAGGGACGATTTGGGCGAGCTGCTTTTGGAGTTCTACTCCTAGCAGGAAATAAAATCTGAATGGCACCGACCGTTGTGAGTTGTGTTCGTGGCGCATCATGCCGGAAGATGTTTGTTCACTTTAGGTCTTATGAAGATCGCGCCCGGAGGGCGATATTGGTAACCAAATGCGTGCGCGAAAATCTAACCAGCGCGAAAGCCAAACCAGCCGCGCGGCGACGCCGCGCGGCTGCCACCACCATTTCTTTTAATTAGAATCCCACTTCTTCTTCTTGGGTCGCGGGCCGCAGTTGTGCTCGCGGCCCTTTAGGGCCGCGACCGCAACACGTAGACTAGGGTCCACATGTGTCGCTTCCAGAACATGGCCGCGGCCGGCTGGGATGTCAGTCGACGCTGCTAGTTTTAGTGCGCATAGGTTGAAAGTAAGTATCGCCATCTATCGCGGGTCATCGGGGGCTTCCGGATTCGCATTCAAAGCTTAGGCCCGCGGACAACTACTGTCGCCCGCGGCGGCCCGCAGGCTCCTGCGATAAGCATTGAAGGCGAAATCCGGTCTGCTATTTCGCGGCGGGGCATCCTTTCTAGCCCCCTGCGTGACAAACTGGCCTCCTGGCCAAGAAGGTATGTGGCCAAGGGGGGCAAGCCCCCCCCGGACCCCCCCCATCCACCTTCGCAGCGGGGCATCCTTTCTAGCCCCCTGCGTGACAAACTGGCCTCCTGGCCAAGAAGGCATGTGGCCATCCACCTTCGCAGCGGGGCATCCTTTCTAGCCCCCTGCGTGACAAACTGGCCTCCTGGCCAAGAAGGTATG